>JAPDRK010000022.1:0-714362 GCA_030247875.1 Cladophialophora chaetospira | reverse complement strand
AAATTTCGATAGATCTAGATATAATTATAGCTATAGAATAAATAAAGTAATAATAAAAAGAATATATAATAAAACTATTAAAAAAAAAATATAAATAGCTTTAATTCTTACAATATTTAGATAGTTAACCTTTAAAAATCTAAATCTAGAACTAATCTAAAATCATTAGAATTTAAATATTTAGATACTTCTTAATATTTATAAACTCGATTTTATAGAGCCTAAAAACCGTATATTCGAAAATTCTAACGATTCTAGAGCGCTTCTAATAATCTAAATCTAAAAATCTAAAAAGTTTGTTTTTTTCGAGAATTTATAAAAATAAATAGAGTATATATAAAAATTTTAAATACTCTTTAAATATCCAAATATTTATACTAAATATAAAAAATATAAACTTAATCTCTTCACGACTATTTTTTATAATTTTTATATATTAATTTACGGAAATATTAATCTATACTTTTATTTCGTTATAGTTTATAATTATTAAAGATATAGTTAAAAGAAATAAAAGATAAAAATAGAGGTTCAAAAATAAAGAAGGTACACTAAGATCGAGGTCACGTGAGACGCGGTAGTTGTTAGGGTTACGGTTAGGGTAAGCGCCGGACCGTCAGGAAATGGGGTGCAAGAGTCCCTTTCGAGTGGACGCGTCTGCTTCTTGAACTCGTACGCGATACTAGACAAGACCGCCATCGAATATGGCATCCTATCTTTTGCTTACAATACTTGTCTGTCCATGCGCGCATCATGATGCTAGGATGTATGCAGACATCTAAAATTGAAAATTGATACGAGCAAACGTACAGACCTTGCATGCAGGTTTGTCAGCGCCACTGCACCTGCTAACTGGGTCCTTCGTGGGGTTCACCGAGTCAGGGCAGGCGGCCAGCACCACCATGCAGTCAGTGTCGACCTTGCCAAATGTGCGAGGACCGGTCGCGCGCTACAAGTCGGTTCCCACTACCAACCACACGAGTGACATCTTCAGGCATTTCTGCCAAGCGAACCACGTGGCAGAGAAATCGCGCGTACGCAAGAAAGCTAATCATGCGACTACTGCAAACTGGATACATCACAGTACTTACCCTGGTCGCATCCGGCACCAGTTGCTCGGCGCAAAATACTATCGAACGTCCAGACATACTTGTACGATCTAGGCGACTTTGAAGTCGGCCTTACACGGCGGTGTCCCATCCACCAACATGTGCTGTCCTTGTTGGTGCCATAAGACGACACGAATAATTCCTACGTTAACAGTGAAACAATAGCCACAATTAACACGCAAAGATCGCCAGGCACTTACAGCGTTTCCTAGGAATCCGCCCTGGCCATTCGGAAGGAGAAAGGAGTTCCACCGTTGAAGCGAAGGAACCTCGAAGTTGCTCCTCGACCACAGCAAAGTTTACAGTCTCCACCATTTGAGCTGGTGCGTTCTAGCTTGCGGTACGGCATATGTGGGGTCAACTGCTGTCGCAACTTGCTTCACTGAGTGGAGTTCGGTCCCCAGGTAAGTTTAGCCATCGACAAGAAGCTCCCGCCTCACACGGCACAGAGTCCAAGATTTCTGTGTGTGAACAAGCCGCTATCGGAGTAAGTAGGCATGTTGCTGTGCTCATCGTTAGTCCGCAGCAAGCTATATCTTCCGAGCTATCATGGCAGGTTCGTCTGCCAACTGGGCGGCCGAGGGATCGAGATACATGCCCCGGAGCTGGTCGGAGGCCAAAGCAGAACTTTAATGCATGGTCAGACACTCTGTCATTTCGCTTCGCAAGTCTTCGCCCAGCACCGACACAGTTCTGACCGCCTCTACTGTTTCTGGAGGGAAAGCCTGGTCATCACTTGTGCCTGACCCCTTGGTCCTTTACTCGTCACAAGGTTCTCCATACATCATTCTTTCATCAGGCGAAGTCGAGAAACAACTGGCCTGATAATAATGTTTCCCAAGGTCCTGACTGCGAGAATGGAGACCCTCTCGTATTCGGCTACTCATCTCGCTTTCCCCTGTTCATGTTTCTCTCTTGTGGTGCCACCAGTGACAATTGAGAGAAAGACTAGTCCGTCAAACGGTACCCAATCGGCGGTGTGTCACAAAGCTAAACAAGTGACAGACAAAAGCAGCTCTGGCCAGCCGGATCATTTCCCCGCCAACTTCCCACGTGGCCGCCATCCTTGGTAACGGCCTCTCTGGTTCCGCTTTTACGAAGTGACCCCTGATCATCCTCGAGCTCCCGAAGTCGCGCCAAAATCAAACGCACGCAACAGCCGGGCCCTTCTACGCAATTTTCCATCCTTAGATCTCATACAGTAGTTTGGTGCTGGGTGGATGATGTCCGTTACCGTTCCCATTATTACTTCGTCCTAAAAGAGCCGCGTTTCAACACCGCAGGCGACGGACATGTTTGTACACCTGAACATGAATGGAGTTCTTTTGAGCCTTTCTTTGGGCGGTTTCGCACATGCGGCCGAGCCAACGAGGCTGGGATGGGGACATCCCGGAACCGTTAGAACTTGTTCCGTCCTTTCTGATATTCGCAATGTTTTGGGAATGAAACATCCACTCAAACGAGTCAAGATCCAGATCCCGACTGCTCATTTTGTGCAGGCTTGTTCCACTTCAAGGCTCTGTTGCTGCGCTGACAATGTTGACTTACCGAACAAGGCGAAAATGGTCCTGCCGGTTTGAATACCAACGATTCCCATGTATCCGCGCCCAGCCTGTTTCGAACAATGTACCCTTGTGGTCTCACCAAATTACTCCAAATGAAATTGGTTAGTCATGCCTGTAAAGGCCAGCTGGTCAAAATCCTCAACGCTGGGGCGAGAAACCCCGAAAACCCCGGGTCCCCGAAATGTTATGCACAGAGACACCCGGGGGCAAGTCTAGCCGCTAGGCTCAACAAGAGACGAAGGTGTGGAGACCGCGGTCGCGTTATCAGATGCACCGACGATTTAACCCTGCCTTTCCTGACCGGATTTGACGTACAAGATATGCAAAGACCTGGATTGGGGAGAGAAACGAAATTTCGTATTTTTCACAATTCCGCGGTGTTTGTCACTACCATTTTCCGCTGTCTGACTTGGAATGATGGCTGGCTGATGAAATGGCGCCGGCCGCATCATGAGACGCCCTCCCCACCGTTAGAGGGCGGTAGATGCTGGCTGTCAGCTGGAGCGCAATGTTATGGCACGTCTCCTAAACCGACGATGAAGGTGATAAAAGTCAGCAAGGCGTCCAATCACGATTGGGAACTGTCATGCTGGAACGCTGGAGCGCTGCTCTGATGATTTCTTCACGGTCATTCTTACAGGTGCAGACCTTGTCTATCAATTCTATTGCGGTCACAGGCTTGTGGCCAAATCCCAATCAACCACCACAATCTTGCAGCTTATCGAAAAGGCACAGGGCATGTTGCGATCGGCCAGCACAGACAAATCGACACTCTCCACGCCCAGGGAGGATTCTCGGGTGCGGAACTCAGCCCGGCCACAACGACTCTCTCAGCAGGCCTTCCTCATTCTGCAATTGTTTCAATTCGTCTTTCGGTCGTTAGTATCAGTTTTATAGCAATTCGACAACTTCCAAACCGTTTGGAAAAGTGGACATCACGGACCTTTCTTATCACGGATTGCGCCATGATCTTCAGGCATCGCAACTAAGTTGAATAGGGCGCGGAGGACTGACTCGATAGCGCATTCAGCAACGTTGGGTCGATGGAGCTTCCCGAGTTGGACAGCGGGCCTCCCAAAAGTGACCGCTCATCAACATCCGGGCGTCACCCGTAAGTGGAAGGCTCGGGCCTGTGAGGAGCGTCACCCGTAAGACGATCGTTGCAGCTCGCATATAGCTGCCAGGTAGGATTGTAGCCCGCTCCCGTCGTAGAACGGAGCAACCCTTTGCATGGACTCTTTTGTGGTGTGAAGCCTGAGAGTCCACTGCACAGCGACGTCGACACCCCAACAACAGCAACGAGGAAACCATGTTGAGATCTGCTGAACAAGTCCGTATCCATGGCTTACCACCTTCCGCATCAGCACGATGCCTGGAGAAAATGTGTCGAGACGAGACGGTTGAACCGGCCTCGTCATCAGGATCGACTGCTGATCGTGCTGCCCAACCCTTCGGAGGCTGGTGATCAGGCTTTGCTGCCAGACAAGCAGCTGAGGACCCCGAGTATAAGGCTGCATCACGTGTACACCTCACGTCAATGTCGGCACAAAATACATGGATGAAACAACAGTATCCTTTGGAATACAGTTTCATGGCAACGCAAAGGGAAAGACTGCGCGCGACTTTTGGCGCGTCTTTCTTACATTCGCCTAGAAGGAAGTTGTCGAGACTGTAGGAGCATGCTTTGCATGTGATCTGCTAACCTTTCTGCTCGCAATCATCAAGCGCGATAGTCCCGTGTATGCTTCAGAGACTCAACACTGACCAACACAATGACAAAGATCGAGTTCATCTACACAGCACAGTAGCCGCAAGACAGAGGAACCAGGTGCGTTCGCAATGTGGGCAGTCAAGATCGCACAACATGGTTTGTCCTTGGTCGAGTTGATAGCATACTTTATTTCTCAATGTCCTGGCACCCCACGAGGGTTCAAAATCAACAAGTAGAAGATGACTCTATGTTGCATGGAGCTGAAGTGTGTTGGAACCAAGTATTATTGGGAGAGTGAATGCAACTTGAGCAGGCGGGATTCCTCTAGGATGACATCGTTGGCGGTTGCCCCGCAACACATCCCCCGTCAATAAAGCCCTCCCACCTTTCGAACTTCCACCCACCAGCACAGCATACCACATCCCTAACGTTGACGTCGATCGCACCATTTGCTACGAACTGCCTGCTCTTCCCTACTTAGTGTTCTTTGACCTGGAATGTTCCTTCCATAAATACATCCGGAGGTTTCACATTGCGCCTGCCCATTGATCGGACTCCTCGAGGAAGGCAAGCGCCATGGCTCTCGAACTTGCCGACACGGACAAGTACGAAATTAAAGAGATCATTGGTATCTTCGCTTCCTCCTTACATCTACCTTTCTCTGGCTGACAGTGGACAGGTCGTGGAGCGTTCGGAATCATCCGCAAAGTACGCCGGAGACAGGATGGACATGTATGCCTTCCGTAGCATTGCACTCTGCGATTCACTAACATCTACACAGATCCTGTGCCGGAAAGAGATCAACTACCTTAAAATGTCTCAGAAGGAGCGCGATCAGCTCCACGCCGAGTTCTCGATCCTCTCATCTCTCAATCACCCGAACATTGTCGGCTACTTCCACCGAGAACACCTGAAGCAGACACAGGAGTTGTATCTCTACATGGAATACTGTGGAGGCGGCGATCTGGGCACAGTGATCAAAGACCTAAAGCGGAAGAAGGAATATGCAAAAGAGGAGTTCGTATGGCGGATCTTCAGCCAAATTGTCACTGCGCTCTATCGATGCCATTACGGAGTCGACCCTCCCGAAGCTGGAAGCGACTTCTCCAGGCAGAATCCTCCACCGTTAAACAAAGGCAAAATGATCCTGCACCGAGATCTGAAGCCAGAGAACATATTCCTCGGTGCCGACCAGTCCGTCAAGCTGGGGGACTTTGGATTGTCCAAGATGATTCAGTCGCACGATTTCGCCTCCACCTACGTTGGCACACCCTTCTATATGTCGCCAGAGATCTGTGCTGGGGAGAAGTACACTCTTCAATCCGATATATGGTCTCTGGGCTGTATCATGTACGAGCTTTGCACCACCGAACCGCCTTTCAACGCAAATACCCACCTGCAGCTTGTGCAGCGGATCCGCAAAGGAGAGTTTGCGCCCATCCCGGACATTTACTCGAAGGACCTCTCGAATGTCATTTCGCACTGTTTGAGGACAAACCATCGACTTCGGCCTGACACTAGCTCTTTGTTGAGCGTCCCTTACGTATGGCTCTCTCGACGGCAGCAAGAGATGGTCAGCCTTGGGAAGACGCTGGTGAGCCGAGAGGAGCTCGCGGAGCAGAAGATCAAACAAGCAGAAGAAAGACTGTCGGCGCTCGAGGCTGACCGAGCTGCACTGAAAGCGGAAATTGACGCCCAGCTCCGTCGTGAGTGGGAGCTCAAAGCTCGACTTGAGATCGACCGTCAGGTGCAGCTAGAGCTGGCACGGCTGCGTAAGGAATTCGACAAGGAAGTCGACGAACGTGTGGCACAGGTGCTGGGCAAACAAAAACCTTCGACGGAGAGCCGGGCATTAAGAGAGATCCACAACCCTCCAGGACCGGGCTACCACAAAGACAACTTGAATCCCAGCTCCTCTTTCAACACTGCTGGCGAGGAGGACTTCCCATCGACGACCGATATCACCGACTTGTCAGACCTTTCGATCAACTCGCCAGGAATATCGACCAAAGCCCCGCCGAAGAAAACCAAAACCCCTTTTGCTCGATCAAAGACAACATTCGATTCCCCTATTGATGTGCAGATGTCAGAGCCCTCACCCATGTCTATATCATCTCTTGCGCTCTCACCCCGCCGAAATGCGGTCGCTCAGGCCACCGCAAATCCTACTGTCACTGTGGTAGGGGCAAAGGATATCTTCGCCAAAGCTGCCCGTCAGAAAGCTCGATGGGAACCTCAGTTAGCCTACTCATCTGACGAGGAAAACATTGATCCCGAAGAAGATTCTGACGACGACGGCTTCCCTGACTTGCCCAGCCCTACGAGACCAAAGGGCAAAGTTACCGACACAGATCCTTTCAAAAATCCTGCTCCTCAGCCTTCAAAGGCCCGACCTGGGATAATGAGACAAAATACGACGGCGACTATGCAGCAATTGGTCACGAAGCCAACACTGTTCCCGTCGAGCAACACAGCTGCGCAAGTGAGAGCTGGTATCGCCACTGCCATAAGAGGTATTCCACGAAACACTACAGATGGTGATTTGAAGTCTGTGGCGATCAAGGCGACAAGTCCAAATAGGAAGCTCACCAAGATCCCGAGCAGGAATGATCTGAGAGAGTTTGCAATCGCAGACGACAGAAGTACCAGTCCCCTCCGGCGAGCGGCGACCGTAGGCGGCGGGCTTCGGAGCAAGCTCGCCGGTGCGAATGATGCCGCCACAGGTCTGGGAGTTGCGGGTCGGACGCGAGTTGAGCTGCATCAGGCTCGGGCTGGCGGGTTGCCGGCTAGGGCTAGGAGCGCTGTCGAACAGAGAGAGAAGGATCTTCCCCCTGTGCCAGTATGGGACCCGGAAATCTGTGGAGATGAGATGCCGAGCCCGTTCTTGAAGAAAGACTTCAAACAAGTACGACTAATACGGTAAAAGCGGCCACGACGTGCATCGATGAAGCACAGATATTGCATCGGCGACATCGTGTGTCAGGTGTTGGCAATTGGAATCCGTGTGCATGCTTTGCTGTGCCACTACTTCTCCCTCGAAGTCCGATGAGTCTATTAGACTCAAGTTCGTTGCCCACCTGAACGGTCCTTCACCTATGCGTCACGACCAGCATTGAGGGGTTTATGGGTCCACTGACGACCACATATGCACACTTTTACAGTCTTTCTCTTTTGTCTGGAAATCTGGGGGACTACAAGTATTTGTTGGAAAAGCTTGCGGATGATGTTCCCCTGAGGTCCTCCATGGCGGTGTGTTGTGGGCTTGGGTATCCATTACGCAACGCAATTGCTGGTGTTGGATATGAACAATGACTTGAGAGAAAATGACCCTCGTTGGGCAATGACGAACTTTCTTTTGGAGGCGGTCGAGGTCCATATCCCAGACGGGCAGCTCGGAATGAGGACCACACCTTTTACTGATGGATTTGGGACCACTTGTGTAGAAAGCCTCGTGGCTGCGGGTACATGTAGAAAGCCCTGCTTCCAATAGGCGAGGGCAATGAACGGACCTGAAAACAAGCCTTTGCAGACTCATGACGATCATGAATTCTACTATATCTGGTCCCTCCCCTTTGCCAATGTCGTCTCGTCTGCGAACCACGACCTCCCTAAGTGAAGGGGAGAAAATCGTCAATGCCGCTCTGCGCAATGAAGGCCAAGCAACTGTCCTTATAGAAATGAGGAGCGACGCCTCAGGCGTTCATAAGAGTATTCCTGTCTTCTCGGAAGGAAGATGATTCCGAGTCATTCCATCCAAAACGCGGTTTAGGTCGAGTGCATTGTCTGTTTCGCGCCTCAGTGGGCCTCGTGCCTTCATCCTCGCCAAGTGGCAGAAATGAGTTTGTTGTTCGGCATCGGGCTCCGGAAACATACATACACCCAGCTCACCCATTCACTGCAGGCCATAATGTTGAGACTGCGCGCCCAGGCCAGGCCAGGCCAGTCTTGGCTCTTTCGGATACTACGTGGGACATTAGCGAGTATCGCGGAATTGGTTCAGAGGGTGTATGAACGGACTCGAAGAACTTTGAGAGAAGAGACGTGCGTGGACGAGAGATGCGGCTTCTCCGGGAACTTGTGGTCCGTATCTGAGCTAATTCTTGGGAGAATACCGACTTGTTCTGTGTTCATATATAGTGGATAAAGCATATCTCGTGGGCGACAGGTGAAGTGCCGCCTGCGTCTGCTCACAAGTCCTGCGTGACAACATAGCCCTCTGGCGTCCGCAATTTCTCCGTGAGCTCAGGCATCCTCGTCCTCGACTTCCTCGATCTCGACGTGCCTGCTGGGTCTTGTAATGGTCTGCTCTGCGTCTTCAATGTCAACCTTGGCCTTTCCGTCGTTGTCCGCGCCTGCATCCGAATCCTGCATCTCCAACTCTTGCAGAAAGCGAGCTTCTTCTTCTGCCAATTTACGTGCCTTGTCCTCCTCATCTGGTCCAGCTAGAGGACTTGCATCTCTCTCATGGTTCGTCCTACCCATGTAACCTTCTGCCTCTAGCCTGTCCAGCTCTTCCGGTTCAAGTAATCGACCGGTCGGCCCTCCTTTTGCTGCTTCTTGCTTCTTTCGCACGACATCTGGGACAAACCTGTTGATGGCTTCTTTGCGCAGATCTCGGATTTGCGGAGCGCTTTCGTACGTTGTCTTCACCGCCGGCGCAGACTGTGGCTTCGGTGGCAATGCAGTGTTTGGTTGTGTACCGGCATCATTCTCCTCCTTTCGCGGGAAATAACGCCGAAGTTCTCGAGGTACGGGCGGAGGTGTGTCCTCGGGCATTGGAATGCGCCGAACGGAGTCGTCCGTATCACTTCCAGATGAGTCTCGTCGCTGATGTTGCTTGCGCTCGCCATCGTGCCGCCTCTTGCCCAGGACATTGCTGCCGCCATCGCCTTCTCTTCTGCGCTGTCCACCGCCGAATTTCGGTGCGTTCTCGCCCAGGGCTTCTCGTGCTTTTTTAACGGCTTTCAGATCTCGCTCAAGCTCTTCTAGGATGGCCTTTTCGCGAGGCTTGATGTCCCCGGCGGCTTCGAGGGCTTTGATGTCGTCAATTTGACGTTGTAGGCGTTCGGGGTTTCGGCGAGCCAATTTTTCATTGCGCCTGGATTGTACTTCTGCTCGATTCTTCTTCAGTTGTTTTGCTTTTTCCAGCTTTCGCTGTTGTTGAGCAGGATTGACAGATCGCTCCTTGTCCTTGGCCATTGCGATGAGGGGATGGATTGTGTAACGCGCAGGTATGGGTCGAATTGAGATGTTATTGACAATTTCGAAGTGTCAACCTCGGAGACTGCAACACGACGTCAGATGCCAGAAATCGGAGAATTAGTGAAGGGATCCACAGGAAGGCGTCGTCGAATATGATTGATCTTTACACCCCATGAAACGTTGGGTCTCACCGGTCAGAGGCAGACGAATCCCGAGCAGAGGGATTTTCTCTGCAAGCTGCAGGGTGAAGGTTGGTAGCTGCAGTAGTGCTGCGCTGGGGGATGCAGCTACGTTGTCAGGAGGACCGACACCTGCATGAACGGGTAGGCAATGCCCTTGGGAACCAGACAAATTGATTCTCTGCAGACCAAATTGTAATGGAGCTCCTTCAGCTGTCACAAGTCACGCAGCACAGCTTGGAGGTCGGGGTGACGGCCTGCATAAGGTCACTGCAG
The DNA here is from genome assembly GCA_030247875.1 of Cladophialophora chaetospira. NCBI lineage: Eukaryota > Fungi > Ascomycota > Eurotiomycetes > Chaetothyriales > Herpotrichiellaceae > Cladophialophora > Cladophialophora chaetospira. The sequence continues at coordinate 704,320 of JAPDRK010000022.1, read as the reverse complement.
CATATGGTATAGTTGATATACACCCAACGTCGACGTAGGAGGATTTGAGGATGGCGTCAGAGACCAGAACGAATACATTCTGGTCGTGCTTGCAAAGGAGACATTGCGATGAAAGGAGCGAGCAGGGAAAGGAATTGCATGTCCTGTAAAGTACCTTCGTTCTCAGAGGCGGCACGTCGCCTCCTTCCCACGCTTTGCTGGATTCCATCCCATCCTCGGAATCACATCAAATCAAGAAACGGCAGCCGCACCCTCGTCGCTTTCCTCGGTTGCTACTCGCCGTGGCCTAATGTGCCCCACGAAATGATTCTCCTCTGCCTTTGAGATGCACGCCTGCGCACCCAATGGTACCCTTCGTTGCCCATCCCACCATCAACAGTCACCTGCTGCCTCCTCTGAGCTCTCTTACTACAGCGACAGTAGCCAGGCACTAGACTGACTGCTGAAGGCACACTAAGTTACCACAATAGCCGCGCTCCTCTTTTGCATTTCTTCTCACTTCACCTTCGGCCTCAGCTCACCAGCGTCTACCTTCTCCCTCTCCTTTATCCTGCGTGCGTGGTATCCGTTCATTCTTACCCGCCTGGTCAACGTTGCAGGCGATGAAACATCCTTCCTCCTCAACGGTCTCGTCCGCTGCCATCCCCGCTCCCCGTTCCGCATCCGCGCCTAGTTTTTAGCTGGTTGCTCTGCTACCCGCCCTCTCGACTGCCGCTGCTCTGCCGACCACCGTCCTACCCCTCTGGGCCCGGCCTGACCTGACCTGACCCCGGCTTCCGCCCAGCTCACCTTATAATATAAGAAAGTCACAAGCGCAGCCGCCAGAACCTGAAGCCGAGCAGAACAAGTAGGGCCGTTTGAGGAAGAGAAATTACAAGCGCTTCGCCAAACTTGAGGCTCTGCGGTGGTCAGCGACGCGCCCGGTTGATACGTTCGCGCTACAATGACCAGGCTCATCCTAACTGCCATATCTCGCAGCTCGTTCGCTGTCTGGTGTCTCTTGCACCACTCTTGACGGCTCCTTCCAAACCTATCAGCTCACAGAATTGCTATGTGCCGTTTGACCACCACGGGTACCTGTCGAAGCTCATCTCCCACCACCTCTAGATTGGCCACTTCCGCCAGTGTCTCTGTCCGCCCGGGACGTCCATGTCCGCGCCTCAGTCAGTCGCCGGTTCTGCTCTGGGCTTTACCCATGCCGAAATGTTGACCCTACAACACCAGCAGCAAATCATGGCCCAAAGAAGTCACCAAGGCGGCGCGGCGGCTGACCGTGGTCGCGGCACTAGCAGGCAATCCCAACCTAGCTCCCGTGCGGTCAGTGCCGCCAGCAGTCAGAGCATTCCCGGCCGGATTGTGCTCGATCCACACAGTCTACAAGCTCTTTACGCGCATTTGGAGAGTGTGATGAGAACCATCCAACGGCGCATTGAGCAGGTAAGCATACCCTCGTGGAGGTTGAATTAGAGACGGGCTGACTTAGCTGTGCAGCTTGAGGATGCAACGGAGCAATCGGTCAGAAACTCTAGCGGCCGTGCTGGAAGTTCCATGCAGAATGCAGACAACGAAATCGCTCGGATGAAACAAATTATGGCGGAGATAGATAAGCTTGAAGACGAATTCGAAAAGATCAAACGAATCCGAGACAAGATCAAATCTATCAGAAACAACATCGATCAGCTCAGTGACAGACTCGATCGGAGTCGTCCCAGTGGACACGGCTCCGGAGGTGCTCGGCGTCGCTGAATCACGGTTCAATCTGTGGAGATCCTGCAACGCTCAGGATTTACGCAATGAATTGTAATCCAAAGAGTGCATACGACGGCACTGACGAAGCCCCTGCCTCCCTTCCCAACGACATGTTTTTGGGCGCTGGAGACCACCAAAACCGTCAGCACCCGCACATTTCACTTCTGTCTTATCATCTTTTTTCGACGGCGAATGCAGAGATGGATGCCTCACGGCCGGTTATGGATTAATGAACTCATGTGTTGATGAAATGTACGAATATTGCAGGGGTTGTTTGCTGCCATATTACACCAAACATATGTCTCCTGGCGTTGGTGGATGTGTTCATGACGAATGCGGACACTTGAGCGGTCGACGTTTGACCAATATTCGAGACTTGATGTGATTTATATGAGACTAGAGGTGCTGAGGCTCACGCCACAAAAGAAACACAATCCAACGTGTCAATCGTCTGGAAGTGAAAAGGCGACACTCAATAATCGGGGTCGATACCGACACAATGATGATGAATCAACCTTCTTTTCCCACTTTCGACTCTGCCGCGTCGGCTCGTTCCTGCTTCAATCCCACGGGGAATCGTTTAACAGTTCCGCATTTGATACATCGTATTTCGAGGATATCGGCTGAAACTTTCTTGCCGTCTTTGCTTGCGTTCACGATCGATTGGCTGCTCGTGTGGCCTGGAATGAGGAGAGCGTCGCAGCGCTTGCAAATGGAATGCTTCACGGCAGATGAAAGGCGGATCTGCCCTTTTCGCGAAACTCCGCGAAGGTGTATTAACAGCCGAGCCGAGTCATGTGCAGTACGTGAAGTTGTCTCCTGGGTGTTTGAAATGGTCTTAGAAGCGAGTGATTTCGATGGTTCGGTTGTGGTTCCTCCACCGGTTGTGGCTAGGTATGACGCAGCCTGGTGAAGAAATGATAGTCTCGAATGGAGGTGTTTTTGAGGTACGCCAGATGACTTTTCTTTAGCCATGGTCGTGAAGTAGATGCGGATAACTCGACGTTAGTATCGATGAGAAGCAGGGTATACATGCTAGATTCACATTTTGCTGTGTGTGTCTTCCAAGTAACAGAGTCATTCTTCACCAAGCGTGCGAGGCTGTCTTCAAGTTGTGAAAGGCTGTGGGTGACTAAGCTAGGGCTTGGCAAAACTGTGTCGCAGCAGACTCGATGCGGTTAGCCTTAACGCCGCTGAAAACGACTTGAACATTCCTGCCGCAGGCATCTTTGTGTTTCTCATCTCTTTATCTCCCATCTTCGTCTCTACCTTCTCATCGAATTGTTCGCACCTCGAATACCGCAGACCTTGGCTGACTCTGTCTCCAAGTCTTCCGCAATTCTATCTCTGCGATCTTCGTCAGACGCCCTCAATCTCACCTCAGCCTCTCTCATCCCTCACCTACAACACCCCTTCAGCCTCATCAACAACATCTCCAACATGTCTGCTGAAGAAGATCTCATCGACTACTCTGACGAGGAGTTGCAAGCTCCCGAAGCCCCTGCTGCCGGCGCCACAAATGGAGCTGCAAAGAAAGGCGATCTAACAGTCAGCGGAGGGAAAACAACCGACAAAGGAAAGGGCAGTTATGTCGGCATCCACTCGACCGGCTTCAGAGATTTCCTGCTCAAGGGCGAGCTACTTCGTGCCATCACCGACTGCGGATTCGAACATCCTTCGGAGGGTTAGTCATACATCCATCCCTGCAAGCAAGAAAATATATGCATCCTCCTGGTTGTCCTGCTACGAGCGCGTCCGTCCATCTCCAAAAAGTGAAGAAGAGAAAGCAAGATGAGCAAGATACATGAGGAGGTCTTTGCTCTACGGATTTGACATATCCGATAAGCGATAACACAGCCGAGGCGCGGCGGGCAGTGAAATGTCACAGCCTGAGGTTGTCCATCAACGCCTTTCCAAAACCTCGTGGCTTCCAAAGTCCATTGGTGACAGCGAACTCTCATTGCAAAGTCTGAGTTGCTAGACTATGTCGTCATGCTGAAAATCGCTGCTCGACATGGCCGCGCAGTGCAGACAAAGACTAGACCCCATTGTGGAATACCAAGGGGAGCAGCTGTACTGGAGTTTGTCGGTGGCTTGGTGGAAAAGCCATCAAAGAGATGGACTGAAAGGGAGTGCGCCTTGCCACGTCTGGATTCTAGTTACTCTTGGAGATGGACGGACCGACCTGCGATGCTCTTTTGTCATCTTCACACCTTCATTATCGAACAAAGTCTAACATCATCGATCTCCTGCAGTCCAACAGAAGTGTATTCCCCAGGCTCTACTCAGCGTCGACATTCTCTGTCAAGCCAAGTCCGGTCTTGGTAAGACTGCAGTCTTCGTCTTGACAACTCTGCACCAGCTGGAACCAGTTCCTGGCGAAGCTTCAGTCCTGGTCATGTGCCATACTCGAGAACTCGCATACCAGATCAAGAACGAGTACGCCCGGTTCAGCAAGTACCTTCCAGATGTGAAGACAGCGGTCTTCTACGGCGGTACCCCGATTCAGAAAGACATTGAACTCCTCAAGAACAAAGAGTCGTTCCCCAACATCATCGTTGGTACACCAGGTCGTCTGAACGCCCTCGTCCGCGACAAATACCTGTCATTGCGAAATGTCAAGGCGTTCGTCCTCGACGAATGCGACAAGATGCTCGACCAGATCGGTAAGCAATCCAACTTGAGCGCTCAATCGATCAATTTCCTGACACCTCAACCACAGACATGCGCCGCGACGTTCAAGAAATCTTCCGAGCCACTCCCACTGAGAAGCAGGTAATGATGTTCAGCGCCACCCTTCCTCAGGAAATTCGACCCATCTGCCGAAAGTTCATGAGGAATCCTCTTGAAGTCTTCGTTGATGACGAGACCAAGCTCACCTTGCACGGTCTGCAACAGTATTCCATCAAGCTCAGTGAGGGCGAGAAGAACCGCAAACTCAACGACTTGCTCGACAGTCTTGAGTTCAATCAAGTCATCATCTTCGTCAAGAGCACACTTCGTGCCACTGAGCTGGACAAGTTGCTTCGCGAGTGCAACTTTCCCAGTATTGCGGTGCACTCGGGTGTTAGTCAAGAAGAGCGGTAAGTGTCGCCACAACCTCAAGCACGTTCGAACCGCTAATATGGTCCCAGTATCAAACGCTACAAGGAATTCAAGGAGTTCAACAAGCGAATCTGCGTCGCCACCGACGTCTTTGGTCGTGGTATAGACATCGAGCGTATCAACTTGGCCATCAACTATGACTTGCCAGCCGATGCCGATTCATACTTGCATCGTGTTGGTCGTGCCGGTCGCTTTGGTACCAAAGGTCTGAGTATCAGCTTCGTCAGCACTGACCAGGACGAGTTGGTACTCAAGGAGATTGAGAAGAGATTCGATGCGCAGGTGCCGGCGTATCCGGAGGGTGGCGTTGATTCGAGCACGTACATGGCTTCTTAGAGCTGTGGAACAGCCCCTCAGGGTTTGTGCGCCGGCGGAGGGAACTTGGAAGCTGTATGCTGTACCACCAAATTGATCAGGTTGGGGAACGGAAGCCACGGGACAGCAAAGTCAGATTGAGCAACCAAACTAAACGAGCTTCGGAGAGACCTTGCATAGCTAGAATCAGTCTTTGCGGGCTACAAAATTGATTATGCTAGATGCGTCTTGCCTGCTGTTCCCTTTCTGCTTTTAAAGTCTTCCAGTCGATTATTCTCGTTGTGCGGACAGGTTTGCCTGCTTTCGAGAGATGGGTAAGGAAAAGATGTGGCAAAGTAACTACCAAGCACATGTATGTGCAAGATTTTCTTTACATGGCCTGTACACATTCATGGCTGTTCTCGTTCCGTCGTATCTACTTCTATCGAGGAGATTTAGTTTCTATATATGGCTTTGGTGAGGCTAATATATCTCCGTCAATGATGCATGCATCGCATTACTCTCAAGCCTCTCCGTCAGATCGCAGCCCTTCCAAACGGCCGCATGGACACAGCTACAACACGTCCAACCCAAGTATGTCTCAACTTTCCACTCCACCCCACTTAAAATCGTCAACACGGCTTAGGGAGTCACTAAGCATCCAGCTTCAACTTCTCAAGCAGCGTGTCGATCTTGCCGAGCAGGATTTGGTAATCCACCGCCATAGCGGCGAATTCGTCGCCGGCAAGTTCGCCGTCTAGAGTGCGGACGGCGCCGGACGCGAGGAGGGCTTCGGCGTTGATGGACTGGTCGCGGGTGAGGTCTGGGAATTGAGGAGGCGTGGAAGCAGAGTCGCCGATTGAGGTTGCGGTCGTGCTGGACGGTGCTGTAGATGTGGCGGTGGAGATCTCGCCGCCTCCGTCGTCGTGAGAAATTTTTGATGCTGATTCTGATCCCCACTGCGGGAGAGGCATAGTCATCGACTTCTGCACATCAAGCTCACTTGCTTGCGCCCTCGAGGTCTCCATCGCCTCCGCCACAGCCGCCTCTTCGTCCATGACCTCCTCAAGGCCCGCATCTTCAAACCTCAATCTGAACCTCTCACTCAAATAATACCGGATATCATCCAGCAATTCGATACTGTCCGTCTCTTCTCTGCGCGTGATTCGCTCGGCGGATTCTTTCACCAGGTCCGCGAAGTCGGCGGTGTCGATGAACGATTCCAGGCGGTAGGCGATGTATCGGGCCGCGAATTCTTCGAGTCGTTGGACGCGTGTGAGCCAGGCGGCGCGGAGGATTTCGTAGATGTCGATCTCTTCGGGTTCGGGGTCGGCGTTGGTGAGGGGACTTGCGCGGTTTGTTTGTGGCGGTCGTTGATTCGTTTCAGTGCCATTGGCGATATCGGGTGAGATAGCAATGGCACTCCCGTTCCCCAGAGAACTGATCACCAACGCCGCCTTCGCCTTCACTTTCTCAAGAAATAGCATATCGGCTGCAAAGAGGACATCCACCGCGATGTCAAGGCCGAAATCGACCTTTTCAGTGTATAAGAATGTGAGGATGATTTCCAGCACTGCGGGAGAACAATCGATGGAAACGATCTGCAGATGAGGGGTGTCTTGGGCCTCGCGGAACGAGGATTCGAACATGGTCAGGAAGAATTCGGAACGGATGAGCATGGCTTTGTGACAGGGGTAGATCTTCGAGCGGCGAGGTTTGCGGGTCCGTGAGGGAGAACGGGAGTGGGATGTGTGTGAGATGGGGATCCCGAGGGCGTTGGTGGCAGGTTGTTGCTGCTGTTGGCTATCGGTCGCTTCTCCTTCTTCTTGGATGTCTTCATCTTCGTCGGCGCGGAGGAGGATGTCCGCAAAGATACCGTTGTCACGATCCCATTTGATATTGTCGGCCTTTGACGTTTCGACATCAATGGCATGTTTCAGCACGTTTTCGCGGAACCACTGCTCTAATTGATCTCGGCCTTTCTCGACTTCGTCTTGGCGTCTTTGTCGAGCTAATCGGCGATCACTAGCATCAAGGATCAATTGAGATAGGTTTTGGATCTCCAGATGCTTGCTGATTCGATCCGCGCCGGCAAGAATCTCAGAGTCGGTGAAGCCCGTACCTGGACCGCCGCCCAAATCTCTAGGGATTTCTCCCAAGTATAAATGCTTCAGAGCGATGGCAAACGATTGCGGGGGTATTGTGGGTGCTGGTTTCCAGGTCTTCGTGTCGGGCGCTTGAGCGAGTTTGCTTTTGAAGTAGGGTGATCGGGATGAAAGGATGAATTTATGGAGGCGGAATGATTCGGTCGGTGTGGCGACGGTGATGTCGAAGGTCTTGGGGTGGTCTCTGATCAGCAAGGAGACGAGATGTGATGCGAGTGGTTGTAAGGGATCTGTAGTTTTCGAGTAATCGTATTGTAATAACAAGTTTCGTATCCGGTCGTTCAATGCGTTGTATAAACATCTGATATCAGAGTTGTAAGCATCCGATATTTCAGCCTTCCTGAGCTGGGCCTACCTTTCACCCTGAAACGTATCTCGCTCACATAGTGCCCCAGACTCGAGAAGCAACTGCACAATCTCATAATGCCCGCACAAACTGGCCTTCCTCGAGTCAGCAAATTTCTTAGCAGCAGATGCTCTCGGGTGGCGACCAACGCATCCTCTCCATCTTCAAATTTCGTCACTTACCAGGATCAAAGGCGTATAATCGTATTGATCTTTTGCATTAATATTCGTGCCCTCTTGTATCATCTCCTGGCACAATTTTGGATCTCCTCGCCGACAAGCATCGCATAGTTTCTGAAAATTGACACTAAAATCGAGGGGATTGTCTTCCTTGAGGACTCCCTCCTCAATTAATCTTCTCTCGTCGAACAGATTGCGCTCTAGTTGATCTTTGCGAAGGAGGCCACTGGTAGTCATAGTGTCGTTTTATCAAAGGATGTGGCGACTTTAGAACGGTCCGGTGAGAGTGAGGAAAGCATAGGAGAGGCAAGTAAAATAATTGAGAACCATTCAATAGACAAGAGCCATTCGTCATATCGGATATCAATCGGATTTAAGAGGTCCAATTATTCGCTGGTTTGCCCCACTAATCTTTCCACACACTCAGCCTCGCTTTGAATTTTTGGCAAGGCTGTGACGTTCTCAATTCGATCAGTGGACAAATCTCCAGCGCAGTCTGGAGCCACCCACCACCCACATCGCTCTCCTTCGATCAACATTGAGCGATTCCCTCTACTGTCAAACAATTTACAGCGACTCTGTCTTGCCCAGCATGGCCGACCAAGATGGCTTTCTGCACCTCGCACGGCCTTTGGGTCCTGCCGCCATCGGCGCACAACCCACCACAGCACCCCTTCGAGTCGTGATACAACCACAGGTAAGTCATTTACACGACATCAAATACCAAGATACTGACCACTCAGGCTCTATTCTCCATCCTCGACCACTGCATTCGCCGCCCTCCTGACCAACAGCGCGTGATCGGCACCCTTCTCGGCACACGCTCCGACGCAGATGAATCCCAAGTCGTTGTACATTCCTCCTTCGCCGTCTCGCACACGGAAACAACAGACCAGGTCGAAGTGGACATGGAGTACCAAAAGGCGATGTTGGCACTACACCTGCGCGCAAATCCCAAGGAAGTCCTGGTCGGGTGGTACGCCACAAGTTCCGAGTTAAATACTTTCTCCGCTTTGATTCAGAATCACTACTCGAGTCAAGGCGAGGGCACGTTTCCATACCCAGCGGTGCATGTCACGGTGTCGAGCCAGCCCGGGCAGGATGTTGAAGTAAGGACGTACATTTCATCTCCTGTTGGAGTGAGTCCCGAGCGTGCGGCCGATTCTGCTGCGTTCCTACCGATTCCTTACACGGTGAATTACAGCGACGCCGACCGGGCGGGCGTGGAGGCCGTCGAGTATGCGAAAGACACAGAGACCAGAACAGCCACGATCCTCACGGAGATTGAGTCCCTGGAGAAATCACTGGAAGATACGCTGGGAATGCTGGACCGCGTGGCCAAGTACGTGGAAAACGTCATTGAAGAGGAAGAGGAGCCATCGACCGCGTTGGGCCAATTCCTGCTCAACACGTTGGCATTGGCGCCGAAGGTCGAACCCGCAGAGATTGAGAAGGACTTCAACAATCACGTGCAGGATGTTCTTACTGTATCGTACCTGGCCAATATGATCCGCACACAGATGGACCTGTCGAACAGATTAGCGACTGCACAGTTGACGATGGGAGGCCTGGAAACGGCTGGCCAGACAGACATTAAGGAAGGACAAGGCGATCGAGGAAATCGGGGTGATCGGAGACAGAACAGAGGAGACAGGCAGGGTGGCGGGCAGAGGCAGAATAGGACGGAGAGTTTCTCAGTGGTATGAAACAAGCGGAGCTATGATGAAAGATATCCCCTGGTTGAAATTTCTATGGAAAACGGTCATCAGCCACCAACTCCACAAGCTGGTTCCGACGAAAGCGCACGAAGGACTTTTCCTACGAAGGTCACAGCTTGTTGCCGCTCCAAAGTGGTGAAGAAGCCGTTGTGGTTCAGCGAGGACTGTCGGAAAGCCTGTTGTGGCTCCTCGGAGGTGGAAATGAACCGGGATGCCAAGCTTGAGCATGCCATGCTCGACGGAAAGAGCTCAAAAATACTGCATGCATGGCGTATGCATTCATAGATGGGTCATCCAAGCAAAAGCTGGGTTCCTGGACGAGCAATGTTAATCGTCCTCACAGCGCTTGCCTCCTGCCTCCCTTATGCACCGCGCCCAGCCGATTTTGCTGCTGTTTTTGTTCCGTAGCTGGGTAGTCCGTATTGACTCCTCTTGTTTTGAGAAGTCGTGACCCAGTGTCGTGAAGACCTGTACCCATAGCAGCCTGGGCTCGCGACGAATATGCTGGCAACATTTCAGCAGGCGTCGTGGCTGCTGGCTTTGTGTGCGCACATCGAGGTCATCCTCTAAGTGAGCCATGCGCAAGTTCGTCTGCCTGGTCTGGGTTTCTCCCCATATCAAGTTGAGATGCATTGTCAGGACCTTCGTCTGGGTCCTTTCACCCAACATCGCTCCTGGCCCGCTTACTCGCTCTCTCCCCATCGTCCTCCTCACTCCTCGCTCCTGGTGTCTTCTCCTTGCCTTGAGTTCCATTGACTAGATCTCCGCTCTCCCTCTCCCTCTTCCTTCTCCTTCCTCGTCCTCTACCTTTCCCCTTCCCAGTCCCTTCCTCGCCAACAACCTCTCCCAGATTGACAAGATCTCCCACCGCCAATTTCGTCCCTTCCCTCCCCTCATTCGTATCAAACAATTTCTTTTTATTGTCAATGTCCCGCTTCTTCTTGAACATCTCCTGCACTCTCCCCAACTTAATTGGATCCCGACGCAACACGAATTCAAAGTCTGATAGTTTGAGTTTCGCTCGGCCACTGTACGTCGCAATGCTGACGGCGTTGTGACACGTCTCGATGATGAAGTCCGTGAGCATTTCGTCTAGGACACGGAGGGTCTCGGGGAGTGGTTGTGTAAATGGTGTGGGGGGATGTGTATTGTTCGCTGTTGGTGGGCGTGAGATGTATGCGTGCGATGTGGCGCCGAGGGGATGTGCCAGGTCTGGGTGGGTAGGTGCGCCGTAGGCGCTCAGCAGGGCAGAGAGTTCAGGGCCGAAGTTCAGACCGCTCTTGTGCCGGCCGGCACGGGCGCGAGGTTCCATTACCGCAGTGTATGTAGGGAGACAATGCTGCGAAGTCGATGCAAGAGGGCGTCAAGGGGATGTTAATGGAACAAAGAACGAAGGTCTCATAGCACTCGTTCCAGATGAAGGTGGTAGGGAGCGAGACTTGGGCTCATGTGGAAAACTCAATGCAGTAACACATCGTCGCCGTGCAGTAACATTTCGGAAAGAGCGAGGCGAAGTGAGGTGAAGGAGCAATTGAATCGCAACCGCAATCAACGAAGTCCCTCCGTCACATGGCAGTCAAATAAGGCTGAAACAGCCGCGCGCTAGAAGCCCGCTTAGCTTAGAGGCTCGCTTTCCCCGAACCCCGATCAACCACGGTTTCAACTTTACCATCTCCACGAACAAGGACAACTGTCAAAATGCAACGATAATGATCGCACATAAAGGACAACATCCTTGCACAACTCACCATCGCAGCCTCCACTGGGTGTCCTAGCGAACCTCACAAAGCATCAATCTCATTCACACAAGTCGAAATGGTGCGTCTCCATCCCCATCCTCACCCATCACTAAAGCAAGTGAACGAGAACTCATGCTCTATTCTCCAATAGACCGCAATCTTCAACTTCCAATCCCTCCTCCTGGTGATCATCCTCCTGATCTGTACATCAACGTACCTGCACTCCTTGATGCCAGGACCGATGGACAGGAATAAAGATGGGTGAGTGAGCATTATCGCCACAACCCTCACTCTTGACCCATATACCTTCCTCCCTCTCTTTAATTCTCTCTCAGTGGTTTTTGAAAGAAGAGCCCTTTGTGGAATAGGTACCGAAATCAACACTAATCACCATGTTGTCCAGGTTCATGGGCATATTCTGGAAAAGCGCCCGAATAGGCGAACGGCTGAGTCCGTACGTGAGTCTAATCTGTGTCGCAATGGCTGTAAGTCTACCTTTTTTGCCTGCAAGCACTGGTCAAGTCGATCAGGAGCCTCTTCTCCCTCCGGTTGACCTCTGTGATGGGCTTGATCCAATTTCCTTCAATGGTATCATTTAGAGCCTTTTAGTAAACAACTGACAGTTTGCGAATAGTGCTCGATCATGCTCGGTTACTAGGGTCAAATCCCATCTCACCATGGACTTCGGCTTCCCTATACAACCCTGAAATGACAGCGGCATCAACATCTGGCGTTAGAGGTATATTACATAACGCAATGGGTCGCTCGAGTGCGTGCCGCAGGGGTCGTCACATCTCTCATGGTAGTGCTCCCAAAACCGTTAGCATTGCTATCAGGTCCTTGTTGCGCCGGTTGAGGGCCAGCTAACTGCAATCGCGTGCTGAATGTTCTGCCGGAGCATCGGCTCATATTGTGTTGAAGAGAAGACACTGATTGTTGCACGTCATCCTAAACTAGGGAGGAGGAGTGGTGTCCCATTGGCGTACGACCACTAAGGTGACTGGCGCTGTGTAACAGTGAAAGCAAAATCTCCTACCGGAGCACCGGTTTTGGCAAGGAAAAGTGCAGTGTCCAGTGTGGATATTATCGCTCTGCTGCAATCATCCGGGCTTCGATTCTCTGCAGGCTTAGCAGCCATCACGTCTGTCGATACACATCTTTGAGTGCCATTCATAGGGATCAGCCTCGATGAAGCCGTCTCGCCTTGGCAGCCAGGGAGTTTGCTTCCACGAAACTGGGTGTAGAGAACCGCGAGCCGCTTGCACGAGGCACTTGCTTGGCAGAAAAGTAAAATCTTCGCTTTCTGGAACCCGTCTTTGAGCTGTCCGTCGCACTGGTCTCACAATGTGATTTTCTATGTTCGAGCCAGGCCCTATGTTGGTCAATGCAGCTCTATTCTCGACATGAATCCGCAATAGGCACACACCGCCTGACGTCCAACAATCGAGCTAGATCCAATATGTCCGCCCGTTGTGAACAGCATCGACCACCATAACAGAAAAGAGTCCTTGGGTATCATCCACCACAAATGCTAGTCAAGCGCTACATCACTCATCAGCAGCCTGTGGGTCTGGCGCCCACGTGCAAAATAGAATCAACTTTTGTCTTTCGCCTTTAACCGAGGGATCCGATGTCGAAACGCCGCCAGAGTCAAATTTCCTTCATCATCACTTCGCGTTAGCACTGTACACAAAAGGGAATACCTCATTCTCCAAAACCCGCCTCGCCCTTCCATGCCGCCCTGCAACTTGCTGGACAGCTTCCTTCTCACGAAACACAAGCTGGTCCTTCCTCGCCTCGATGACCGGATCTTTTGGCGCGCCCAGAAAATCTCGGAATGTCATAGTAACCTTCTCGGTCCTGGCCCGTACTCCTTGGGAGTTGTCAAAGTCAATATCTCGTTGAACAGTGGTGGTGACCAAGGCTTCTACCGGATGACGGCGCACTTCTTGATGAGGATTGCCAAAGCGCTTCTTCCGTTCAGCGCATTGGTAAAGAAGCAGCTTCTCTCCCATCAATTGCTTTTTGGACGGTCTTGTACTCGAAGGCAAGACTCCCCCCGCTGCAAGACGGTTCGCTGGGTCGGTCTTGTCATACGAGGGGTCAATGTCAAATAGGTTACGTGATCTGACAGGTCGTTGCCAGAGCGCGTCGACCCGCGTAGGTGGAGGTGGCTGGAAGTTGTCCTCTTCCATCATTTCGTCTTCTGATTCTGTGTCAAATATGATGCCAGGGTGCTGATCTTTTAGTCTCTGAAGTGCGCGTGGAACATTTTCCTTCGAACAATCCTGGTCGCCTTCAGTCGCCGTGCGGGATGCATCTGGCGAGTCCACAACCGTGGTCAGAGGAGAAAAGCTCGGCCTGGTGCCGTTTTCGACCTGAATTGCCAGTTTCGATTCTGGCTGTGGCATATCCCTGCTAGCCTTCTTTGCTGCTGTTTTTGATGTAGTCGATTTGAGGCCTCTCGGCGGGCGAACCGAGGTAAACGACGAGAAGCGTATTTCTGAAAGTGGCCGCACATCATCTTCGTCATCGTCGTCCTCTTCGTGCTCGGCTTGCGTTAATGTCGTTAGCGGAGATGAGTCTTCACGTTCCAGCCTACCATCGTCGTCCACTAGATCAGTGTCTGTATTTCTGGTATGCCAAGTCTGCTCCGTCGATTCGCTACCACCATTCTTGGCAGCAAATTTCTCTAATATGGCCTGATTTGCAGTCTCAAAAACGATCTTCCAGTCCTTGGTGTTAAACCAGCTTGGACCTTGAGGACCATACTCTTGAATTAACATCTCGCATTTCAAGGGGTCTGGAGAACAATCCATCTTATGCCAGCATCGCTTGTGGGTTCCCTTACAACGAGGGCAACAGGACATTGGCGGTGAGCTGGCTGCACTCCGTTGAGGGCTTGAGATGGGTGTTTGCTGTACTTGAGTCATGTGAGGCTGACCTGAAGATAGTTGAGCAGGAGTGACGGTCTGATCCGTCGGAGCTGGCGTTCTTGCTGGCGTTCCGTCTGGCGGGGCTTTAGTTGTGGATTGGCCCTGCTCCACGTCGTTTTCAAGAGGCATATCTTGCTCACAGTCGTCGTCGTCGCCGTCATCTCCGTCTTCGATACTTGACTCGTCACTTTCTCCTGTCGGACGTTTTGCCTGAAGTAGCAAGCCGGGCGCGAGCGCATTCTTTCTGGCGGCACGCGTACTCCTCTTCTGCTTGGCTGCTTCCTCTTCTCCTTGTTTCGCCGCCTTTTGCACAAGAGCTTGATAGTGACTAACGCCTCCGGTCGCGAGAAAGTGTCGCAAACATGCTCGAATCGTGCGTCCCGGAAGAGACTCGGCGATTCTGTTGAACATCTTAGGATGAAGTATGTATGCTTCTACAAACAGCTCATGTTCGTCTTCCGTAAAGTCGTCTTTGTCGGGCGTCGAACGGTCAGCGACAGGTTCGAGTCGGACTGTATGAACTTCTCCAGCAGTATTGGGAGATCCAGTCTCAGCTGTGGTGATCATTTGTGGTGCTGCAACATTCTCATCTCGAAGGCTTAACTCTGCCATGGAGCCAATGGAAGAACTGCGTGTAGCACTTTTAGCTGAGACCTGAAGCGGCAACTTGAGAGCTTCGCTCGTCTGACACTCGGGTGTCGAAGAGAGAGGTGGATTGTGCGAGGTCTTCGAGGAGCTCCCGACGCTGAAGTCCCTTGAAACAGTCTCGATGCTATTTTGGCGTACAGACGGACTCGGTGCGGTGTTCTCTTCAGTCGATCTGCGTTCCGAAGCCATCCTCTCCTGCATTGCCAGATTTGTCAAGTCTCCCAAGGAAGATAGACCCTGAGTATTGAGTTCTGCAAGGACACCGCCTGAGGCAGCCCGACGCTCTTGACGCAAGAGCGCAATGGCAGCGTCTCGTGCTGTCTGCGAATTTCTACGCCGCTTAGCCGCGACGAACAAGTGATCGGTGGCCGGGCGTTTGCGACCAAGAAGGCCTGCACTTTCTTGATAGGATGCTCCCGATGTAACAGAACCTCGATCATTATTCAATGTCCCCAGATGCGACGATTCCAGTGCATCATCTGGAATTTCGATGGATAGTGGTGTCGTTGACTTCTGTGCGCCATGCGTTGGCGGCTTTGGCCCTGCCTCATCGGTGAGATGTTGATTCTCCGGCTTCTTTGCACAAGTTTGGCAGAGCGCTCCGGAACTATAAATGGTTTTGGGACAACCCTCACATTTTTTCCGCTCTATGGAGCCGGAGCTTGCTGCCGCACCTTTCAGATCGCGCACGCTTGAGTTAGGAGAATCAATATCTGCAGCATCCATTGGGTCTTCGACGACTGGAAAGCTGTGTGGATTTGGTGAAGCCTCCATCACAGGAGTCGGAGCCAGCTTTGTCCGCACCAGGGACGGGCGCAGCCCCAAGCCACCCCGTCGCGCCTTCTTACTGCCCCTTGCCGGACGTGGCTGTTGCTCTGTCATAAGCTGCGAAGAGGATTGCTCAGTGCTAGACTGCAGTATGGCTTGCGATGTGTCGCAGCGAACGGCTTCCTGCTCGTTGTTGAGATCTGTCATGGTCTGATGTACGATTTCCGCTTCGGCCTTCTCTTCTACCAGTCTCCCTGATGGATGCATGTTAAGAGTATTGAGAGATGCAGGCAGAGTATCGCTTGGCGGGTCTCGCTGTTGCTGACGTGTAAGCGATCGACCTTCCTCTGTTGACGTTAGGACGCATTCGAGTGCAACTGCGGTTTCAGCAGGGATCACAGGTTGAAGCTGAGCCTGTATCGTACGATCTGGGGCAGACGGCCTAGCAAGGACCGTAGGTGGGCTCGAAGGCGACGCGTGGCCGTCAAATCCGCTATCTCGGCGATTCCCAAAACGCTCGAGTCTGTATTGCGCAAGGCAAGACTTCCCGGACCTGGAATGGGTGTAAGGGCAATTACCGCGCTGTTCGTACACGCAGAATTCGCCGTGTTCAAAGCGAGGGCAGATAAAGTCTTTCAGAGAGTTCGCTCCACCACCTCTTTTCTGTGAGTCCACATTTGGCTGCCAGGAGAGCAATCCCGTCTCTTCATGAGCGTAGAGGCAATTCTCCTCATTCTTGAGGCAGTGGCCTTTAATCCTCCAGTACCAACATGTAATGTGTTTCAAGGAAGCCTTTCCGTCTAGGCCCACGTAGAGGCCCGTATCATAGTGTGCGTATTTGCAATCCCTCATCCGCCGAGGGCACCGTCCAGCAGCATATTCTGGACAAGTGAAGTCTTTAGCATCTGTGTTGCTGTTGGGGGCAGCACGCCCTGTTTCTTTGTGTGCAAAGACGCAGTGTTCCTCTACCAGCCAACAGCCGCCCTTTCGAAGGCTAGGGCAGGTGATCTGCTTGTATTGATCTCGCAACGAGGCTGCCTTAGAAGCTGTCGAGGTATTCGGGTTCTGGCTGAGATCTCCAGTGGAGGCGCTTCGGGGTCCAGTAGGAGGCTTCGTGATGGGAACGGAAGAATGATTTGGAGCCAGTGGTTGGTCAGTGAGCTTCGGGGTTGATTTGACACCTTCATCCACCAATTTTTCATGATACAAGGTATCTGAACTGGCAGCCTGACTCATCCGTCTTGCGGTGTCTTCGGAGACTTTCGTCTCGTGGCTTCGCTGGGTAGGTGAAGCGACACTGAGCTCTGGTAGGGAGGGACTTATTGAAGGCGCCTCAACCTGGGACTGAAGACGAAGTTGGGGGTTGTCGAGAACAAGTGCATCCGTAGGGGAGTAACGGTCGAGACTGCTCCTGGTGGATTCGTTCTCCTTAGCTATGCTTGGTAGCGTTGGATTCGAGGGTATTGCAGGTGTATGAGACTGAACAGGAAGAGGTGGAGTGTGAACGTCTGTAGAGCAGTTATCAAGGCTGCTCCTTCCAGCTTCGTTTTTCGCGGTCGCGGCTGCTTGTTTCTTCAGACATCTACCACAAACAAAGTCGTCAAGTCGAGCGCTATAGGAAGTTAGTGGTGGACAACGACTATCAGGTGAAATGTCTCTCACCTCTGTCTTGGCTTTGGGTTTCCGCAGCAGTCATCTGTGTGTCTCTGTTAGCCTAGGCCCTTGTTGACAGTACGACAGCAATAGCTCTGATGAGAACTGGACGACCGTTCGGTTAGACAGGAGACTCACGGTAGCCTTTACGACAAATCTTGCACGGGACAAGTGGAGTCACTGTACTCCCAGGCTTGCGACATGCCCTGCAGATGTTTTTGTTTCTGGAGCTAGCGGTGCCAGTCGACGGGGTCGATGCGGGTTTGAAAGACCAAGACCCCTCGCGTGAGGGACGTGGCGCCTCCTTCATTGAGGGCTTGGGGAAGGGGCCACCCTCATGCGGCTGAGCTTGGTTTTCTTTTTCAATTGACTCCACAGGTTCTGCGTCGTCACAGGCACCATCAAGAATGATGGGGTTTCTAGGACGCAGAAAGTCTGAATGAAGACTAGAATGGGGTGCGCAAAGTTCGTGGTGTGAAGGGATGCCGAGTTGCTTCTGAGGTTGAGGCTCTGCCAAGCCTTTTTGCATTCCTTTAGTAGCCCCAATTTGAACGCGGTCTTCTTGCAGGTACTTTCCGTTATCGTCTCTTAGCACGTAGTCATCTTCATAGCTTTTTCTTGGTTTGTCGATTTTCGTATCGTGCCCACTCAGCGGCGATGAGGTCTTGACGGTTTGATTTATCTTCTCGGCGACTAACCTCGCAGCTTCTCGGGCTTTAGCACGGGCCTCCTTACTCGCCTCTATAATGAAATCTGTGCTAGTGGCCTGTCGTGTGCTACTAGGAGCATCTGCCTCCGGCCCTCTTTTCGGCTGCTCGAGAGGATATTTCGTAACGCTATCACGCCTTTTACGCACAGTCTCCGATGAGCGGACATACTTGTCACCCCTAGGCGAGAATCTTGTCCTGCCATCTTCCCAAGCAGCGTCCCGCCGGCGCGGAGACGGTGGACGATAACTATCAGATGCAGGGGCTCTTTCGGGTCTTCTGAAGTCGTCGCTGTACCGGCGACGCGAAGTCGTGTACGGTTCGTACCGGTCTAGCGGGCCAGAATCTCTGAAAGTGTCGGCTCGTCTCAGTGGCGGAGGGCTGATATTATGCCTCATGGAGCGAGGCGCGGTCGGTGGAGGTCTGTTGAACGTCTTGAAAGGGGTAGCATCCTCTTTTGACCTTGATACTTGGATAGGACCTGTAGGGCTCGGACCAGGAGAGTAATCGACGGAACTTAGAGGTGAGAAATCGACGCCCATTGAGTTTGCAAAGCCACCACTTGGGCTCATCTTGATGTTTCTACAGACGACACAGAGGATGTCATCTCAAGGTACCCGCCACTTGAGCTTCAATTGGAAGGAATGAAAACTGCTCAAACACTCGAGTTAGCAATCAAGTCTCGTCGGGACCATAGTGAAGAAAGGAAGTCTGGGTGGCAGCTATCTCAGGTCTTTTCAGTTTATCAGGGTCTTCACATTGTGCTGCCTGGGGTTGCGATAACGATGAGGTGAAGTCTCAATGCAGTGACATGAGAATGGTTGAAGGCACGTCGTTCAGGGGACATGGCTCGCAGCAACTCAGACATACAGCTCAGATGTTGCGATGTGTGTTGATGTAGTGTACGCTGCTGCCATTGGCTGAGACATCCATATTGTGCTGGGATGTGAGCCCCATATTAGAAGCGTGGCTTTGCCATGTTTACACAACTCTCCATTGATGCAGTACCATTTGAGTGGTACACACCATTCTTGCGTGATTACTGTGCTCGCATGATTGAGAAGTATGTAAGAGTGCGGGTGCTCATGAAACCAGACACATGTGTCGTCGTCTTTCTGCATGAATACAAAGAGACTGCCTTTCACGGCAAGCGACCGCCAACAACAGAGATTTCAATCGGACCTTTTACCAGTGACTCATCCTTGTAGCAGTTGTGGCGACGTGCAGTAGCTTTCAGAAGAAAAGAATTAGACTCACTTAAGTGTGGTTGAACACGAATCCCAATGTGGGATATCTCGTGTAATATCCCAGACCGCTTTCCATCATTCGGTCTCTTTGAACGGGAATCCGAGATTAGGGGCGGACGGCAGCACGGTAAGTGTTGTAAACCGTGGTTCCCCAGCCAGCAGATAGACCTCCAAGACGAAACACGGAAGAACGCGTCAAAGCGGGGAAAGCAACTTCAAAACATCGGCCACGTCAACAAGACTGGACGTAAGCAAGCCAGGTAAGATAAGGTCTGTTGGCATGGGTACCAATCTGAAAGTGATGCATGACCTTCAAACGATAGAAGGCGGTGGAATATTTAATAAGACAGGAGACCAGAGGTTGATAGTTAAAGACAATTCGAACTTTCAACCTAAGCTTTAAACGCCATTAGAGGATTCATTAGCTGCTCTATGATTGGCTACACCTCACCGCACTCTCTCCCCCCTTGCTTAATGCGGGGTCTTGATTGTCCTCTATTTTGATATCAAGGCACCAAACAGGCGTCCTTCACTTACAATCAAGCTTGTTCTTATATGTAGCTGCCTTGGTCACCCTCCCCATGAACCAATATCGCCCCGGATAGGAGGAGACGACTCTTGTCCATGGCCCAAGCAGAAAGTTGAGGCCGAATATACATTGTGTTGGGCATCAAGGCGTCGGGGTATCTCTATTTGATATACAAGTACTATTGGTACATTCTAGCGCTGGGAAGAGCGGGGTCTTCGTTGCCGTCCTCAAGTTCCGCTCTCTCGAACATCGCATCTATTGCGTAGTCTCCATAGGTGAGTTGGGTCGCTGGATGACCATCCTTTGTTTCCTTTGCAGCATCCTCTGTATCGGTGGTGTTACCACGTCTCCAGTCAAGGGCGGTGGACATCGCTTCCGGCATCCGCCGCTCATCAAGCACATATCTGACCAATTCTGCAAGCTGCGTCTCGTCGTACTTTTCCAGGAGGAAAGCCCACCCCTTTTCAGTAGGATGGACATTTCGAGCTAGCATCATGCCCCAGATCTTTGCTGCGGTCTCCCCTTCTCCGTGCTTTAGGAAGCCGCACAAGAGTTCGCTCCACGTTCGCTCGGTAGGCATACATAGGTTGCGCTCGATCATTGCCTCAACCACGTCTACCGCTTTCCGCAGGGAAAACCGCCTGCGCGCGTAAAAATGTATGAATCCGTTCCACATGATATCATGCTGTGCGCATGCCATAATGCTCTTATCCTGCTGCTTGATCATGTAAAGTATCCAGAACCACAACGCTGAAACGTGCCGCTCATCGCGCTGACAGAGCACATAGGCCCAGATTGTGAATCCGAGGACTGCTGGTGGAGGTTGCCCGAGCTCCCGCCGTAGGCCAGAACTGGATGGGAGTGCATCGACGATCCCAAGCTTGACAAGGGAAGACCTGTCATAGCTTCTATCGTAAATGGCCAGCAAATGTGAAACTGATGTCTCGGGGGATAGCTTGCGATCGATTGTACAGACCACCCTCACAATATGCATGATGTATGTCACCAGGTAGGGATACTGGTGTAGATCTTCACGTTCGTGGATAGCAGACATCATGGCGTCCAACTTGTCGCGGTCGTTCCGCTCAAAGCTATCCTTGAGCAGCAGAAGGTGGTTGCTTGCATCAACTTGTATATCTGTGTTTTGCATGAAACGAAACACCTCCCATGCCACCTCGGGCACTCTTAGCTCCAATGCGCGCTTGAGAATGCGGTTGTGTATTTTGTGATCAATCGGTATACCAAGGCCAATCAGCGTAGGAAGCGCCCTGAAATTACCCACAGAGTCAGACTTCTCAATTGTGTCGATGGAGATGAGGTTGGCATAACGCTCAAGAATTCGCACCTTATGTTCTTCCCTCTGTTCCGGAGGGATCCGGGTGAGTAGATCCAGTGCCCGGTCGGCTTCACCAAGCTTAGTGAAATGATCGACCATGACCAGGATAAGTCGCACGTCCACGTTCGGAGAGTCCGCAAGGACTGTGTCGATGATGTTTTCGCAATGCTCAGGGCTGTTGTGCCGCAGCAGAAGAACAAGGAAATGCCAGGGTATAGCACCCAGCTTGGGTCCAGGCCACGCCCAAATGCGGGAAACCTGCGCAATTTGTAGCGTGAAGAGCTCTTTGAGGTATGGATCCATATCGATCTCGTCACGATAGGTCATGTCCAAGTAGCAGAGACACTCGCAGCGTAGCCTCCAATCACGAGGAAAGACTATGTCGAGGGAGAGCATGAGCAGAGTCCTCCGGGCGCTGTCGGCGAGACACCCGAGCATAATGGACGCGAGATGCTGTCTGTCCCGCTGCGGCATGTCCTTCCAAGCTACACGCAGCTCTTCGAGGTTACGATCGCCAACGAAGGCGATAGCGACCTGTCTATCCGCCGTGAGAGTTGTACGTGCTTCCTCCAAGTTTCCGCCACGCGATTGGGTATATAACTTCATGTAGTTCGTGCTCCAAAACTCTCGGAAATCAGAGTGTTTCATCCGGCGGACGTCTGAAGATGCAGACTCGGTCTTGGGAAACCAAGTTTTCCAGGTGGGTGGGAAGGACCATTTTGACGAAGCTGACCCGTGCACATTGACAGGCTGAAGATCAAAGATTGGTTCCCGACCGGGACGCTTGCGTGCCTCCAGGCGCTTTGAAACAACCCTGACTTTGTCGCCAAATATTTGGTTCCAGTGTTCTTCGATGGTTGGCTTTCGAGGACGTCTCTGCCTTTCGGGTTGTGGGGGACGGACCGACTGGACTCTAGATGTCACTCGGAGCCGCGGGTCTGGTTGATATGGAACATGTGCTTGTGCAGAGAGGGCAGTTTGTGAATAATTGCGGATAGGAGCTGCGAGCCGACATTGGCATGGGCCGCGGGTAGGTGAGCTATGATGTAGGCATCCTCGTAGAACGGCAGTCGATCTAGTGAACATTCAGGATTGCAGACATCTGGCTAAACGTTTACTTGAGAAGTTGGGGCGGTGGGTGATTTGCTGGGTCACTTCACTTATCTGGCGCAGGTGAGTCTGAAATCCTTCGAGTCGAAATTGAGTTCGCTGGAAAGCGCAGTTGAGACTCGGGGAAGGTTGTCCGACGCTGCAACGATCTTTCTAGACAGAGATGTCTAACAACTCACGTTACACTTTTCATGATGCATGTGTCTCAGAACTCGTCTTAGACGGTGAGTCGAGAACCTACAGCGATGTCCGCCACGCACACGAGTCTCGATGCCGCTGCCATTGACCGGAAAGCACGCCTCGCCAAACTTGCAGGGATAAAGCGAAAGCAGCCTGACCCAGATGCGCCGCCGTCAAGTCTACAAAAAGAAACGACACGTGCAGAGCAGACTGATTCCTCTACCGAGACCACGACCGCGACTCATCAATATCTCTCGGGCCGAAACTACGATATAGCCACACAGAATGCCAAGCTTGGCTTCGAGAATGCGCCTGTCGGAAACGAGGTCGAAACATTGGAAGAGCAGGCCGAGCGCATAGCAGCAGCTACTGCCGAACAAGCAGCCAAGGACGAGTTTGAGGCAGAGAAAGGGATCGACCTTTTCAAACTGCAGCCGAAGAAGCCGAATTGGGATTTGAAGAGGGATCTGGATGAGAAGATGAAAGTTTTGAATGTACGCACTCAGAATGCCATTGCCCGACTCGTAAGGGAAAGGATTGAGAATGCGAAGAAAACCGCCTTGAACAAAGAGCCGTCTGTGTCTTCGGCAGGTCAAGAAGCTGAGCAAGGAGAGGAGGTGGGCATGGAAGGCAGTACGCTGGTCGAGGGCATACACTTGCGCGAACAGGAGGCTGCGCGGGAGAAGGAAGAAGACGACATTCCCGACTGAAAGTCCTCGGTGAAAACCTCACAAGAAGCAGACACGTCCGTCAAGGATCAACCAGGACAGACCTCTGGGCTCCCGAGCGATAATGCTCAACCAGCAGCAGAGCCAACCGTTCTTTGGCCAGCTCCCCATCCGCTCCATTCCGGGTCTAGATTTTGGTCTCCGCTCACGTTGAGTGAGAAATGGTCTCGATACTCAACAAGGATCTCTGGAAACGGTCACAGCCTGCGGGCGGGAGTACCGAGCCAACTTGATCTATTGATGCAACCCAGGCGAGCCGAGATGAGCCCAGGGTAGCTCAGTCAGATCGAAGGACCGGACTTCTAATGGGAGAACACCTGATTCAGAAGCAGAGACAGAATCGAAGAAGACCTCCCAGGCGACGAGATATTGGTATGAAGGCAACTGAAAGACATAAAAGCTACTATTGGCAACTGTGTACGAATGATGACACTGCCCATAGATTATGATCATAATGCATGCCCGCTAGTGATCGGGTAGCCACCAGCGCCGTGCGAAACAACGTATGATGCCTATTGCCAACAACCATGCTCCCGCTTGGTTCCTCTTGGTACACAATCCCAGCCTACCCAATGTCAAACCGCAAGGGATAGATCGTTCATATGCTACATGTTCATCGCCTGCTGGAGTTCGGGAAAAAGCGTATCAGCAATCACGACATTCGTGGGAGGGAATTCAGACAAGGGTTTGACAAGATGCGGTGTTGATGTAGGAAGAACTCACAGTCAAGGCCAGCCTCTTGCTGTACGGGCTCAGACTTCGCTGCTTCCTCTCCCTTGTCTGCCTTTCCTGTCCAAAGGTAAAGTCTGATTGAGGCAATGGTGGACTCTCGTTGTTGGCATACCGACTGCCACGTGGTCTCTCGTCGATCTCTTCCACGTCAAGCGATCTCCTTTGTTTCGTGACCTGACTTTTGTCCATGCTTGGGCTGTTACTCCTGCTGCGATGGCTTCCGCGACGCAAAGAATTCGGCCTGCCTCGATCAATGGGACTGATGGTCCGATGGCGTCGGGATTTGCGGTGTGAGCCGGGCTCTCGGCGAGGTGATCTTGGTGATCGAGAATAGGAGCTCGAGATGGAGCGGTGTTTCCGTTTTCGAGGCACCTCTGGCGTCCTCGACCGTTGTCGGCTGGCATCACCACTGGTTAAAAACCTGTCTGCACCTCCCCGTGACCTGCTTCGTGATGGCGATCGATTTGTTGAGATAGTCGAGACTGAATCGGAGTCCGAGGCACGCGCTGGACTGTCTGATGTCCGCGACCGGTTTCCCTCCGGCAGGGCCTCGAGTTCTAGCCGCCGAGCGTTGGCCTCAGACAGTTGCTGATCCGCCACACCTTGACTGAAGAATGGTCAGAGCAAACACATTTAGAAAATCACAAATCAATACAATACCTTTTCAGTAGAGTGTTTGGGGTGTCGCTCGCCAACTTTGGTATCAATTTTGGATTGGTCAGTTGTTGCGTCCGTGATGGTCTCGAAGCGTATGGCCGCTCCTGTACGGTTGACTTGCATTCATAGCTGTAGTGGCGTAATGAGCAGTCAGTGAAAGTGATGGTTAGAACATGGGCTGTGAGCGAACATATCTTTCTTGAGGCATTTCTGGCAGACAGTACTGGCGCTTGCCTTCTGCGGCCCAAGGCCAGGAAGTGTGCGGTAGCGGTTCATTGAGTATTCCTCACGCCTGAATCAGCCAATAGACGAGTCTCGAAGGGTCTCTCCCCAAAGCATTAAAGAGCCTTGATAGTTGTAGACGACGGCACGTAGTTGGCGTGATCAGAAGTTACACTCAAGGTTGACAGGGACGGAAGCCCGGGTCTCTGCTGGTTAATAGGATACTTCTGTTGAGTCTGAAAATGCTGTTGCCTCGATGGTGATGCGCCGGTGGTCGATATAGGCCTTGAAGGAATACTTCCCGAGACAAGGCTGCTTTGAGGATTATGGCAAGCCAGAAACAGCAGATATATGAGGTTTGTCCTACTAAACTCGGGCGCATCAAAACTTGTGAGACAGAAGGTGGGAGCGAGGTTACAAAGGAACGCCCGGCTCGGTCGTGGCTGTCTTCCGGAGTCGATACTGGTTTGGTCTTCTGTCGGCTGCCTTGAGTGACTGTCCAGCAAGCCACTTGCAAAGACTTTCGTAGATAACTTTTTCCGGTTCCAGTTGGCAGCCTTGGCAATTTGACCTCAGTGCTTCCACCACAGCGCTCCCAATCCACCACTGTGCCCCTACCTCGTCTTTTTCAGAAGGACGTGTTGTCTCCCTCTGGGTACTAAGGCCTGTCATTACCGTTAGCTAGGTATGATGGCTTGACGTATTCTTTTTCAAAGAGTCCTCTACGCCTCCCCTTCTGCCTGACACTTCTGCTGCGTCACGCAGCCTTAACCACCACACCACCCACAGTCAAGGTGGGCAACGTTCAGCGTTCGACCCACTTACCGAACCCCTTCACTCTACGTACCTCTCCCGGTCGAATACAGTCTTCCTAGGTTGTCGCACCGGTAGACCAGATTCGTTACCTAGACTTTACGAGGCTTTCCACCTACCAACGACCTGAGGACGATCTCACCACGACCGCGCACATTAATAGCCTAGAAGACCGCCTTGTCGAATCCATGGAGCCTCTTAGGTCGTGCTATGCAGGCTCGTTTGATGAGCAGGACGTCGTGTGAGACAGCGGAAGGAAGAATTGCATCGGCGGTCCCCGCCCCTACAATCCACATTCATTTTCAACCTCAATCCTCGGCTTGGTAGCTTTCAGTCTACACTGCTTGGATACGACGTGACGAATCTCCTTGGGCATCATGGCGTCTACTCAGGTTGGGCAGGCTCCGGCGAAATTGTCCTTTGCTAAGGTATGCTCCTTCTGTTCCAATGATGAACTTAGCTAATATTTGCTAGGTGGCCGCTATGCGCGCGCCCGCCCTCCCTGCATCTCCAAACCATATTGACGAAAAGAAGCCGCGGCATTCTGACAGCAACAGCTCGAAACATACCCAGAGCAACGTCCTCAAATCCCCTCCAACGTCACCGAGAAAATTTGAGTCCGAGCCGAAGACCGTCGAAAAGCCCCTTCATCCAGAATACGTGACTACCGCCATCGAGGGTCTCTCACTGGTAAAGGATGCGAATGCTGCTTCAGGTGGCATGCAGAGCGCAGGAAGTGGAGAGTCCCTCGAGGATGATCAGTCACACCTCTCCAACTCCTCGCTGAAACAACAAAGTTTCGATACAAAGAGCATGGCGTCTGTCACAACGTTTGCAATGGATGAAAAAGAAAGCATTCGCCCGGACGACAGCGCCAGTGTGAGGGCTGTAGAAGACGATGAAACCTCCAATGCACCTACTAGGGAGGAAATGTCCGCAACCCATTCGCGAAATGCGCTGCGACCCAGCACTTCTGGGGTGACAATAGCTGCCCGCCGTTATCATACGCTGACTCTGACCAACCCTCCGCGATTTGGAGATCTTCCTATCCCCACCATCCAGGCTGAGATGAATGAGCAACCGCCTCCGTCGGAAGTGTCAAGCGAACAGCCTTCCGAAGTGCACGAACGAGCCCATTCTCTCCCCGTTGCGCCGGATGAGAAGCTTCTCGATGCCCTGGCCTCGCCGAAGGATCGTCTACCTTTGCTCCAGCTCGAGGAAAAGTTTTTGGGTCTAATTGCCAGTCAAACGTAGGCGAAGCCACGATTTCCATTGGACCTTTCTGACAAGAAACAGGATGCAATTTGTTGATCTGCCTCCTCAAAATTCCTTCGCCCGACTCCTAGCACACAAACTGGCTGACTATTACTCGCTTGCCCACCACATCAACGAGGACGGCACGTCCATTCGCGTATTCCAAACGATGAATCCTACTTTGTGAGTGAAAATTTGCTGTCGGTTCTCTGTACCAGCTGTTGACTTTTTTCCAGACCAACGCCGCTGCATGTTTTAGCGCAGTCTATTCCCACCGGACCACTGCAGCCTCCATCTGTAACAACATTCAAGATCATGCGAAGAGCTGGATTGGGCCCGCGACACGGTTCTGCTGGCGCCAGTACTCCCGCAAGTTCCTCTGTTCCATCAAAAGCTGCCTCGGAGGCTGGCTTGGAAACGACCAGCGAGGAGGGTTTTCTTTCTCCAGTCGAGGGAACGCCGAACAAGGATAAGTCCAAACTTACACGAGAGGAGCGAGAAGCGCAGTACAAGGCAGCGAGAGAAAGAATCTTTGGCGATTTCCAGGAGTCCGTGACCAGCGAGAGTGTTTCGACTGGCGAGAACTCGGCAAGTCTGTCACGGTCCAGCTCTTCTAGTGGAAAGAAAAAGACCCGGAAGCAGAAGACGCCGAAAGACGACACGTTTGAAGCACGCTCCGCATACATTCCCAGCTACACACCTGTGCAAATGTCGAGCATGCAGTCGCAGTATCAGCCCCAGTTCGCAGACCAGTCCTACCAGGGAGCTTATCCAGCATCCGGAAATGGCTATGTCCCTACCATGAATTATGGCACGACTCCTACTCAAGCGTACCCAGGCTTCGAACAGTCCATGCCATACAACATCAATGCCCCTACGGGATATGCATCCAACAACCAGCAGTTTAATCCTGCAGACTCCTGGTCACCTATGCAGGCGCCTTCCTCAAACCAGTATTTCAACTACCCGACCTCCCCGGCAACGTACCAGCAGAATATGTCTCCAGTCATGGGTCAGATGAACAATCAATACTTGCCACAGTCACATCCGGGGATGCAGCAACCGCAAGGCTGGTTGGGCAACCAATACCAACCCCCTTATCCGCAGCCTCAAGTCCCGGCAAACACCAACATGAACAATTGGTCTGGCTACCAGCCGAATCCGGCCGCGACCAATCCCGCACCTTATGGCTACGGACAAATGCCTGTGCCAAATTTCAGCGGCAATGGTAATCAGTCTTACAACGCCCAATATGCCAACTCAAGCCAATACTCAAGATCGTTGTTCAACCCTCAAACACGCTCTTTTGTCCCAAGCAACGCCACAAGCCGCAACGGTGGGCGCAATGGTCGAAAGAAGCCCTCGCCGGCCTCAAGTCAGAATCAGAGCCGGAACAACAGTATCGCTGCTGCCCCAAGGTCATTTGATACTGAGCATTCCGGCACACCGCCACCACCATCTACCCGTGGTTTTGAACGTGGACCAACCAGCAATATCTCCTCGCCCCAACCGCGAAATCTGGGCAGGGAAGATTCTCTCCAACAGAAATATGGCGCGCCTGCACATCTGCCTAAGAAGCCACCTCCGTCGCAGGTTCAGTCGTCGTATGATGTTGAGGGGATCAATAATAGTGTCGCCGGGCCAGGGATACCAGGGCAAAACTTGCAGAGTGTTGCAGCTGTAGCTGCGACTGATGATGTGACTAATAACGATGCATCTAGATCACCGTCGGCGCAGGGTGTATCATCACCTACATGACACAGAGGACAAACGGGAGTCAGAAAAGGCCATGCTTCAAAGCTGGGGCGCATCGAATGACTGCATTTGCATAAGGATCATGTCAGGGGTATCAAAACACAATGGAGGGTATCGAAATCAGTTGGGCTTGGACTACCTATGTAATGAAGGCATCCTCCACGAAACCGAGGATGACCTTGTCATTAGAAATGGAGTAGTCTCAAGCAGTTAGAAAAAAGCAAGTCCTTAATACAATGATCCAAATTCTCCAGCTACAGTAGTTTTGGCCAGTATCCACAGAGCACGCATGACAGAAGACGTGACTATGCTTCGTGTACCGTCCATCGAATCACCTCGAAAATGCTCCGTCTCAAGCGCGTCTGATTGGTCTTGCTTGTCTCCTCTTTGGGCTTTGAAATCAACGACGAGTCGCATGGGTATTCGCCATTCTACCGAGGTAAGTGAGATTGACTGGATGTGGAAACTATGAGAACGATAGCGTTGAAGGGCATATCTATTCCGATTCTAGACGCTATTACCTTGTGAAGCGACAGCGCCACTCGTGAAAACACCACGACGGGAGGTTCCCAATACTACTCAAGATATATATACTCGGATCCTGGAGGCCGCTGAAACTCGGGCAATCCTCTGCATCCAATTCAGCGAGGTATCAATCATGGTCTCCAATAAAAGCATCATCTTCGCAGCCATTCCCACCCACGCCCCCGTTCCAGGCGAACACATAACCCTCGAAGACCGGCCGTTCGACCTCTCTCAGCCTGCACCGCCCAATGGCCTCACGGCAAAAACTCTTTGGGTAAGCCTGGACCCGTACATGCGCGGCAGAATGCGTCCTGCAACTACAGCATCGTACTCGGCGGCATACACGCTCAACGAGCCGATCGTCGCATACGCACTGATCCAAGTAATTTCGTCCAAGTATGAGAAATTCACGAAAGGCGATATCGTGTACGGCCAGTTCCCGGTCGCGGAGTACAGTGTCATCACGCACGAAATGCTCGACAAGGCGCTCGTGCGCAAAGTCCACGAGCTGACGAACGCGCCACTGAGCAATTGGCTCAGTATCCTCGGATCGACAGGCTTGACGGCCTACTCCAGCCTCTACAAGATCGGTGCTCCCAAGGCAGGAGAGACGATCTTTGTGAGTTCCGCGGCTGGAGCGGTGGGTTTGTTTGTCGGACAGATCGCGAAGATCGAAGGGTTGAAGGTTATTGGGAGTGTGGGCGATGATGAGAAGTTACGTTTTATCAAGGAGAATGGGTTTGATGATGGGTTTAACTATAAGAAGGAGAAGACGGCGGATGCTTTGAAGCGGTTGGCTCCAGATGGGATTGATATCTACTATGATAATGTGGGAGGAGAGCAGTTTGAGGCGGCGTTGGCGGCGATAAACAATTTCGGGAGGATCGGTGAGTTGATTTGTTTCTTGGTGCTGAGCCGGTGCACCCGTTCATGGCTGACGATCGACATAGTGATATGCGGCATGATCTCGCAGTATAACAAACCAGCCGAGGAGCAATATGCCATCAAAGGCATCACGAGCATCCTCTCGAAAAGACTTATAGTTCAAGGCTTTGTCGTAACGGATCCGGAGTTTTTCAAGTATCGGGAGGAGAGGGACGAGAAGATGATTCAGGTAAGACATCACCGTGAATTTGAGGAATGCGGACTGACATGGTTCGTGGTGTAGTGGCTCAAGGAGGGTAAGATCAAGAGCATAGAGCACGTCACTGAGGGTATTGAGAATGCTGGAGATGCTTTTGTTACGATGCTTCAGGGGAGCAAGGCTGTGGGAAAGGCGATACTGAAAGTCGCAGATCCGGAGTAAAGATGTTTGCCTCCCTGGTGTCACAGTTATTTTCGCCGACAAATACGTCCAGCATAAGGAGCACGACCTCTAACAAAAGGAAAGGTGAACCCGCGGACATAGAAGATGGAAGCTCTCACGCTCCCGACGAATATTTCTCATATCGAAGATCTGTCGTGGACGTTTGTATTAGCCGCTCAGTACTTCGCGAATCGAACACGACCATCGCGCTGGAGTTTTCGTTGAAGTTAATTGCAAGGCCGGTGTAGCTTTGAATGAAGTTGAGTTGAGTCGAGCTAGAAGTGAATTGTGAGGTACGTAGAAGCAAAACCCCAAGGAAGCGCCGAATGCCCAACCGACGTCAACTTGCAGTTGCTATCGCTATTCAGACTCGATGCGTAACGAAGCTTCAGCTGCGCCTGCCATTATTCACTCCTACTGCTGATCAGCCTCGCATCCTGCTCTCCTTGGATCCATTTTCCCAAGCTCTCAAACTTTTCTTTTTCCCTCATAGAGCAGCAATCTACGGCAAATCATTGTACCGAGCTCCATTGGGAGGCAGACATCTATTCGAAGAACTCGGTGGTCGATACTCTTGCACACCGGCTATCACAGATCACGTTGACAAACTGCGGGCTGCCAGTTGAGCTGACTGAAGAAACCATCCCTACAACTCACACCTCCACCTCTGAGTGACCTCTACAACAACCGTCATCATGTCGTCCCAAGCCCTTTCGGACGACCAGGTACGCAACTCCTCTGGAAGAAGCCCAGCCCACCCACTAACAAGCCCTCCAGGTCGCCTCCGAGCTCAAGAAGATGACCGCCTTCATCCGCCAAGAAGCACTCGAAAAAGCCCGCGAAATCCAACTCAAAGCCGACGAAGAATTCGCGATTGAAAAGTCCAAGCTCGTCCGCGAGGAGATCGCCTCGATCGACAACTCCTACGAGAAGAAGTTCAAGCAAGCCAGCATGTCCCAGCAAATCACACGCTCCACAATGGCGAACAAGACGCGGATAAAGGTCCTCAGCGCACGGCAGGAACTGCTGGACAAGTTGTTCGAGGAGGCGAGGAAGAAGCTGAGCGAGACGGGGAGTAAGAGTAAGAACTATGAGGAGGTGCTGAAGGGCTTGATGCTGGAGTGCATGTACCAACTTGCGGAGAAGAAGGTCACTGTGAGGTGTCGGAAGGCCGATAAGGAGAAGGTGTCTAATGCGGCGAAGAAGGCGAGTGAGGAGTACAAGAAGGAGATGGGCAGTGAGAGCGAGGTCGTGGTGGACGAGAAGGACTGGCTGCCGGAAGACTCGTATGTTTTCTGGATCCAAGACTGACTGAGCAATGCGTACTGACATGTGTAAAACAGGGCTGGAGGTGTCTTCATGCTCAACGGCAACCGCAAGATCGAGTTGAACAATACCTTCGATGAACGGCTGCGTATGCTCGAAAACGAAGCTCTTCCCAACATCAGGAACACCCTGTTTGGCGAGAACAAGAATCGGAAGTTCAAGGACTAGGTACAGCGACTCTGGAGCAGGGGTAGGAAGGTTATCGAACTACACGGACAGACTCAGCAGATGTATTTTGTACGGCTACAGGGCAAAGAGGCAAGCGGAACTGTGATAGATGGAAGGGGCTGCTCTGCGTTAAACAGGATGGTCTCCTCAACCGCGCCACCAATTAATCATTGCAAGTGAGACAGATTCGAATCGTGCAGAGCTTCCAGGCTTCATTCAATTCCCACCGCAAGGCCAACATCATGCGACCTTTGGTACTCGATCATATAGTCTTCTGTGATCAAAAAAAGCCCTTCAACGCCATGCTGATGCGCTATGCTCTTCATGAATAATCCAGAGAACACCATTTCAGACCTCACAAGTCAGATCTCTACACGAGAGAAACCAGACCCTTCGTAACATCCCTCCGTGCTTTCGACGCTCAAGGACTCAAGTTCAACTGTCTTCGAATCGCCTTCTCTGTCTCCGACCTCGCGCTAGAAGGTTCCGACGCCACAGACTTCTCGTCCTTAGCGACAAGCCCGCCGGTTGCATCACCTTCCTTAACCACCTGATCACCACCCTGCTGCGTCTTCTCCTTCTTCTTGCCCAGAAATCTATCAAGAAAGCCCTTCCCCCGCTCCAGCTCTCTAACCTCATCTGCGTCCCTGATCTTCTTGCCATCGAAAATATGTCGATTCGGCCGGACCTCCGTGCGAACGCTGAAGAGGAGTCGTGTCTGCAGTGCTCGCAAGTCATCTTTCGCTTCTGTCCTTGACATGTGACTTGCGCCGGGGTCGTTGATCGCGACTTCAATTGTTTTGATCGTGTCTGCTAGGACGTCGACGGATTTGTTGAATGCGATCACCTCGGCGCGGGAAGGGAAGGTGGACGGTCGACCGCCGTCGGAGATTGCTATGTCGAGGATGTGAGTTCTTGCGCGGAGGTCGATGTAGTCGATTGTTTTCCGTCGTTTCGTGTCGAAATCTGCGGATGTGGAGATGTGTTTTGACAATTTGTCGAGGTTGATCTTGGGGGTGAGGAATGTTGACTTTTTCAGGGTGGAAATGCCGAGGAGGAAGACTTGGGCGAGGAGGATGCGGACTTTGCATGCTAACGGGGAGGTAGGTAGGATATGAGAGAGGAGGTTCGCTTGCAGGCTTGGAGCTTTGAGGTATTTTCCAATATCGGCCAGCATGCGCTCGGCTACATGTGTGCGCGTTTCGGAATCCGGAAGGGAGAGTAGAAGCGCGAGCAGATCTTCGACTTTCGAGCTGACGTGGCCGTCGCTCATGAGTTCTGCATCGATAGCGAGCCGGCAGAGCACGGATGTGAGTTTGCTCAGCGCCACGAAATCCATATCCGAGCAAATAACTCGAAAGAGGTCCAATGCTGCAAGCAGATATTTGGGATCTCGTCTGGGTGGTTCCTTCAGCAATCGATGCCGGGGCTTGATCTCCACGGAATCTCGGAGGCTGTTGTTATCGGCTCCCAACGTCTGGAAGACAGTCTGGACTTCTTCAGCTGTGACGTGGGTTCGTGTCCAGGATGAGCTCGCACTTTGTAGGCAATCAATGTACGACTGTCGAATCTCATCTGAGCGCTCAAGAACGACACTTTCAAAAGTCCAGTTCAGTGCAACGTCCGGTATTCGCCGTCCTGTTGCCATTTCAGACATGTAGCCGGAAACGTATGCTCGTGACCGTGACTCGTTGTCTCCATCTCGCCATGATTGATCTGGAATCGCATTCCCAGGAAAAGGATCTTCAAAAGGCTCCTCGTCATGCCAATCGTTCAGACCATTGACTCCAAAGAATAAAAAGACGTCTTCCGTCGTGAGGGCTTCTGTGCGATCAACAGCGTCCATCAACCTTGCCGCTCCATGCTCCCCGTCGTCGGTGGTTGCCACAGCCGCTAACAGTTTCTTGTCTAGTCTCGGGTTCTTGTCTGCCGATGCTGCCTTGGTAGCCTTGTCAGCCTCTTCTCGAGCCTTCTTGACGTTGTTCTCCACCTCCTCGTCCTCAAAATGGTCGTCCATCAGACTTGCGATGTTGAAAGTGAAGGTTTTCTCTTTTGCGCGCAATTCTCGTATTTTGGCTTTGCCGGCCAATGGCTCTTGCTTGCGGGGACCTGAGGTGAAGAGGCTTAGAGTCCTCACCCGCTCAGCCTCGAGCTTTTCTTCATCGTCTCCTGGTGAGGATGACAACGAAGTGGTATGGCCGCCCTTCCTCCGGTCAAAGATGTCCTCCAGCGACTCGAGCGAGTCTGTATCTTCATCCGAATCACGGACTCCTATCACTTTGCCATCTTTGACCACAGCTTGCGTTGAAGTTGGTAGATTTGAGAACGAAAAGGTCTTAGCCTGCGGATGTTTTGGAGTGGCATCTCTCTGGCTGGGCGAGCTGAATATAGAGGCTCGTTTGTATGTGGTTGGCGGGGGTATCGGCGTCTTCACGTGGGAGGTTTTGCTGCGGATAGATAGCGACGCCCGTGAACCTGGTGCTGAGAAGGGCGAGTAGGCAGAAGATCCCGGTGTTCTCGTCGTTTCATGGTTGCTCTTCCGCTTGTCCTTTGCCTTCGGGGTAGTGATCGTAGGCTCATCTTTGCGCGAGCTCTCAGCCTGCTCGGACTCTTCGATCGACGGCGAAGGCCTTTTTGCGGGGACAGTGCTGGTAGTGCTCTTCAGGGATGGCTTGAAGAATTCATTGATCGTCTTCTTGGGTTTCTTCTCCTGCTGCGGAGAAGACATTAGAGCGGCTATCTGGACATATCAGAAGTAATACATGGTGATGCGCTCAGAAGGTGGGTGGCAAGCCAGGCACAAACTTGGAGGCATGGAGAATGCCTGCCTCAGGTTGCTTGAAACGCGCTAAAGTGGCCGCCGGACCGACGCGTTTAGCGCGAAGGTTGCCGGACGCAAAGACGCTGATACTTCTTTGTTCGCTTGTCACTTGCAACACGTGCTCGCTCATTGTTGGGCACTGACACGATGAAGGGGGGACCTTCAAAGTTTTATTGGCAGCAGTAGTTACTTGAGAAGGAACGGCTGCAAAGAGAATTGCCAAGGTTTCGAACTCACAGCTTTACTATGGCAAAATCTATGCTCCGAATCGGCTCTATGGTCTCCAGACATTGCACAGCTTCACAGATGTTCTCATCGTCCGCCACAACCATGCCACCTTTCGTACCAGTCGACATAAGGCCCCCATTGATGAAAATACAGATCCTCATCACCTTGACTAACACCATCGATTTCAGCAAGAAGGCAGCTTCTGGCGATCATACCGTCGAGAATAAAATTGGTAGACTTGGTTGAAGAACACGTAACCAAAGAGAATGCGTCCCGGCGGCCACATATCTTGACGTGAAATCGAAAGCACATCAAACATCGCTGAGAGTCCAATAAGTCCACCGATCGCAGCCCAGGTAGACCGCGCCATGTTCAACGTCGTCCACTGCTCCAAGAGCAGCTCTGCCTCCTCCGCCCAGGTTTCCTCCGGCGAATTCATGTCTGCCACTTTCGCATGCAGGTTTTGAGCAGCATTCGCCGAATCTCGCTTGATAGCCGCTATGCTGGCGTAGGTGACTACGCCCGCCAAAGCATATGCCCCTTGTCTTTCGGGGTCCATGCAGGCTGCGATGCCCCAGCATGTTCCTGCAAAAGCTGTCAGTGGGGCGCTCACACTGAAAATGTGATCGGATAGCTGGACGAAGCCAGAGGTCCTTTGACCGAGAGGAACAGAGTTGAGTACGGGCAGTGCCACTCGTGCTGAGCCGAAATATATGCCAGAGAGGACGAGCGTGCTTGTGAGGCCGAGGAGGGATGATGTGCTAACATGCTCCATTTCCAGTTGCTAGTCACCAACGACTATCCCCAGTGGCTCTCTCGGAAAGTGTGTAAATTGGGTGTGATCGTCGCTACGAGGCTTGCGGCGTGGTAACGACCTCGCTCTGCTCTTTTCCAAGTGGCAACGGCACTCAACCTCTTATACCTAGGGATCAGGGCTGTATGCTACCGGAAACGATGAAACATCTCTTTAATACCTGCAAACGGTAACAGCTTGGTCCGAGCTCAGCTCGAAAGAACGAACACAGGAACAGTGGTATACAAGACAATCATACTTACGCATATGCTTGAGGCGTACTGTATACATGATGCAAGGGGGACAAGTCAGTACACGGATCAGGCTTCGCCTTTGCCCCTTGCATCTTTGGCCACTCACCATCGATGCATGAATACGAACGCTCCAGCGTCCATCCCTCCAGATCCATTTGCGCCACGGGTTGACGTCTTCCTTGGTAATTCAAGGAAGGCAAAAAACTTAGGGCGTCGTGTGAAGTGGTAGTGGTGTCATAGCAGCAGTGGCTGACGAAAAGTTGAGAAACGTAGAATTTGGTAAGCAACGTATGCCATCCACAAATGATCTCGGACGCAAAACCTAGAAACATACATTCAGTAGAATCAACTTTGGAGTGCATATGGCGTCCGATATTCTAGGCTGAAGAGGTTCAGAGGGAACGACCGTTCACCTTCGAGGTCTGTCCGATATCAAAACGAACTGAGCTTTCATACCACAGGTCCAGCACAGCAGATACAGAATCGGGGTGGTTTCTCTTCCACCGGCAAGAGACTTGAAAAAGCTTCTTGAGTACAACAGAATCTTAATGGAAGATATAAGATCCTGTGTAGGACTAAGATGGGAAGCGAAGAAAAGGATCGCCCAAGACTTGGCTTGAACTGAAGAAGGAGTGATCCTGCAGTGCTTGCAAGTCTCTCGTCGCCATTGCCTGGTTATTTGTTCGTTTCGCATTGATATAGAGCTGGCGTGCTGTTGTTGAATCCATGACAAAGGACTTGGTGCTCCATCCGTGGTGGTGATAATCAAGCAAGATGGTTTCTAGGTCGAGGAGAAGTTCGTCTTTAAGAAGATCAAAACAGTGAAAATGACTATGGTGTGGCACTGCGGAGCACTTCTCTCGCAGCGCTATTTCATGCGCGAACTTCGGAGACTCCAATCGAGAAAATAATGACCTTGGTAGAACAGTAGCTACGACTCCACAGCGAACGAGCAAGATTCTGTCGCGCATTCCCCTGCCGCCGAAGACGACTTTGCTCTTGCGATATTCATTCTCCTCGCCAGGCTAGAAAGCTCCACGCAGTAAAGCCCAATGAGCTCGATCTCTTGATCCTGAGCACCAACCTACAACTCGACCCTGCCGGGTCACCTCGAACACCTCCCTCTTCTCCCCAACAACCTCTTCCACAATGTCGACTCTAAAATACCGCCATCTAAGCCGGGACTCCGCCCACCGCCGCGCCCTCCTCCGCAACCTAGTAACCTCGCTGATCGCCAACGAATCCATCTCCACAACCTGGCCCAAAGCCAAAGAAGCACAACGGCTGGCCGAAAAGCTAATAACGCTGGGAAAGAAAAACACAGGCGCATCGCGGGAGCGCGCAAAGACCATCTTTCACGAGCCCGAGCGGGAAGGGCACATGGACAAACTGTTCGGCGAACTGCGAGAGAGATATGCCGATCGGCCAGGAGGCTACACGCGGGTCCTGAGACAGGAAGCGATACGAGACGACGCGGGTTCGAGTGCGATATTGAGTCTCGTCGACGGACCGCGGGACATGCGGTTCAGCATGACAGCGAAAGCACTTCTACGGCAGCGGAAGGAGAATCTAGATCTGAACGAGGCGACGCTGGCGAATATGCGCAAGGTGACGAGGTTCCGGGCCAATGGAGAGCAGGCGCTAGATGAGGAGATTCGGAGGTTAGAGAGCGCGCTGGAAGAGCAGGAGGAGCTGGAGAAGAACGACTTTGAGGAGGATGGGACGATGTATGAGTGGGCGAGGGGTGAGACTTTCCGGCCGAGTGGGATCAAGAGTAAAGAGAAGAAGGGTCCGGGGAGGTTGAAAAGGCAGAGGGTTGGGCAGGAGAAGGAGGTGCCTGTATGAGAGGACTGTCTTGGGTTACTCTGAGAACGAATGGTCTTGTATTATCAGACTCGATGGGAATAGAGCTGTGCATAGCGCCGGACCTCTAGGCTCTTTTATACGACTCGCATAGCGGTACATGGGCTGTACAACAAAAGCCAAGGTTCATGCATTGTCCATCACAGGGACTTTTTGGGTATCAAGGTCTACATGCTCATGTCAAGGTTCAAAATTCTAGAGCCGTTATGCCAGTAGCTTCGCGGCTCATGAGCCCGAAAGTTGGAGCTCCTTTGCCGATTCATAGCTCGACGTCCTCTTCGTCATATTGCTCCCTCACAACTCTGTACAGATATCCTGTACTAACCACAGCGGGGACTTGGTTCGTGACGAAAAGATCGATTTCCGCAGCCTCGACGAAATCGTGCAGTGCGTTTTTCGCGCCTGAGTCCAATCCTTTCCATAACTCACCGTCTTGGAAGGCGACAACTCTCCCAGCATCACCATACTCGATCAGCCTGAAAGGATCGTAAGGATACGCTGGTGACAGTTTATACGTGGCTGCTAGCACCATGACAGGCTTCCGGTGGAATTTGGCTGCTTTGACGACCGTCTTACTTCCTGCCGCTGCGATTATGGATCCGTCTTCTAGAACGGCGTGGGCGTCCAGAATCACCTTGCTGGCGCGGGACATGACCGCGAAGATGGCAGAATCGGGAATCACGACCACCGTGATACCAGCTGAGGTGAGGGTTTTCGTGAAAGTGTCGTTTGGGAGGTTGTCTTCGTCCTCTGCAATGGCATCCTGGTTCCCTGTGAGCAAAGCATGTGTTTGTCGGTGGTTATTGGGATATGCTTCTGCATGAATGACCGTGAACTTCCGCTTGGATGCTGCTCTGAGCAGGAATCTTTGGACAGTCAAAGACGACGAATATGTAAAAATGGTCTCTTGGGGATAGATCTGGTCCAGTGCGGCTGCTGCAATTTCGTCGTCAGCGGCGTTGATCTCGTCGATAATCTCCTTGATCCCATGTATTACTTCAGGCCTTAGATTTGGGAGAAGTCCGGAGGTACCCATCTGAGGAGTCCCCGAGCCACTGCGATTGGAAGGAGAGTCGAGACCGCCTAGATGTCTCATTGTTGGATGGGCGTTGATACTGAACATAGATGTGATCGGTCGGGCCGCGGATTCAGGTGTGCCGGTTCGTGTCGTCAGGAGAGGAGGACGAGCGCCGCTGGGGCCTCTCTGAGGTGACGGGCTTGACGACGAGATTCCATTTGGCAAGTTGTGGAAAAGGGAGGATCTGATTTGCGATGACTCCAGGGGAGTTGGTGTTCCAAAATCCGACTCGTCACCGGCAGGACTGGCATCGCCGCCTCCTCTTTGGCCGGTAGCATCTTCCTCGTCTTCTTCTCGTATTATGCTTATGACCCGGCGGACAATATTTCCCACTGCAGGTTCGTGAGGAGCGGCGTTAATAAGCTTTTTGCCCACATCCTTCACTCGTTGTATTAGTCTTTCTGAGTCGGCCTGTTTGGTCGTCTCCACGGTCCGGAGTAAGAGGAGTGTGGTGACAACAGCGCATCGCTTCGAGCCTCGAACCTGCCTTCTCTTCAGTAGTCTGAATATCGTTTAGCTGAGATATTAGAAAGACTGAAGGCATTTGACTACTCACGAAACCAAATATGCTGTTGCAGACTCGAGGGTTTCTGTGGACAGGACTTTTTGGAAGCTTGTGAAGCCTGGTGTTGAAGGCACTGCGGCTGCCATAATGGCAGCCTTTCCAACGCTGTTGGCGCAATCGAAGGTGTATCGAATTGACGCTGGTGGAGGGGTGACTGGTGCTGCCCTCGGAGACTTCTAGAGAACAATCCTTCGCAAAGCTGCTGCAAAACCTTTCGAGACAATGTCGTGTATTCTATACCCTGAAGCTGGAATGTCTGTGTCATTCACTTCAAGAAAATCATTGGTGCTCGTGAACAAACATTTTGGTAGACGATGTGACTCCAAATAATGCGAGACGCGGATGGGGACCCGCATTTTGACTTTCGGTCTCAGCCGAGTCTCGATCCGATCAGCTGCGCCAGCCAGCCATCATTCTCTTCCGCTTTCACTTACACGTCCAACATTGAGCGTGCAACTCAACCTGAGCTCGACGAACTGTCCTCGCCATAAGT
Source organism: Cladophialophora chaetospira (assembly GCA_030247875.1). Lineage (NCBI taxonomy): Eukaryota > Fungi > Ascomycota > Eurotiomycetes > Chaetothyriales > Herpotrichiellaceae > Cladophialophora > Cladophialophora chaetospira. The sequence continues at coordinate 664,330 of JAPDRK010000022.1, read as the reverse complement.
CCAAGCGCAGACAACCTGTGCAAGTCACACCGCCTTCACCGTGCAGCCCGGGCTGAAGCATGTGAACATATTGTGTCATCTTGTTCGTTTCCTATTGTCTTGCCGGAGACCCCGCGATCGCAAAGCACCTATGCAACTACGATAGCCGGACCATAAAGCCGCCGTCGCAGAAAACGGATGCGCAGACCGGTAGCGCGCTCCTCGCAGCCTACTTCTGGCTTGGGATATGAACTCCCTTAACCTCATATCCTCCCGAGTCATCGGACAGTCCCAACCACCTTCGCGCCCTCGCTCCAAGTCACAAGGAGAACAGCTCAGGCAAGATACTGGCGACGATGAATTTAGAGGGCGATCTTACGGCGCTGAAGTCGCTGCGCAATTCAAGGACGAAGCCGAGACTCTCTTCTCTGCCAACCTATCAGCTGAACCAGGTACCGCTGATGGCGAGCTAGCAACCAAGTCCGACAACGAGAAACAGCCGCTCCTGGGCCTTCGTCAACAGGCGTCCATCGCTTCAACTCCAGGCGGCTGGCCGGTGTGGGTTAAAAAACTTGCCGATGCTATAACGGCAATTTTGGCCGCAATTGGTGCTCCAGTTGTCTATGTCGCCAAATGCTTCAGGGACAAGAATGGGAAATTCACCATTGTCCCAAGGTGGCCGCACCGAGAGAGAGTGCCCAAATCCAAGAATTCGCGTGCTACGGGACCAGCCAGTTCTTCTCAAGAAGGCATTTGGTCTTCTGAGAAGCCCACCCATCGCGTCCTCCAAGAGACAAAGTTGAGGCATTCGTATTCAAGCGACTCCCTAGAAACCACTACATCCGACTCAGACGCGGAAAACCGCAAGGCTGAGCGGACCAAATCACGCCCGAAGCCCAAGCGTGAGAAAGCATCGCGCGAGGACTCAGAGACTCGCAGGTCGTCCATCCGGATCAAAGAACAAAATGACCCTGCGCTGAAGAGGCGGAAGCAGAAGAAGGGCACCAGTCCATTGGCGGATTCAACCGTCTTGACGGTGGACAACATCAAATCCCCCAGGTCCCCTTCGCCTTCACTGAAGATCACGAGATACCCTCATGCACCTCAACCGCCGCGACCGCTTATTCCTCGAAGACAGCCTTCCTATGCCAACGTTGTCCCCAGATCCCCGACTCGTCACGGCCCGCCACTGCAGCAAAAGACGCTGATTCTTGATCTGGATGAGACCTTGATTCACTCCCTGGCCAAAGGTGGGCGCATGTCATCAGGTCATATGGTCGAGGTCAAGTTGAATGCTCCGGTGGCTCTCTCCCCGCCACAACCCGGTCAGGCAGTGCCTGTTCTCGGGCCGCAGCATCCCATTTTATACTATGTGCATAAGCGGCCTCACTGCGATGAGTTCCTCCGCAAGATTGCCAAGTGGTACAAGCTGGTAATTTTCACGGCCTCGGTGCAAGAATATGCGGATCCGGTAATCGACTGGCTGGAACAGGAGCGAAAGTATTTTGCGGGTAGGTATTACAGGCAACATTGCACATTCCGCAATGGCGCCTACATCAAAGATCTCAGCAGCATAGAGCCTGATTTGAGCAAGGCCATTATTCTGGACAACAGTCCGGTCAGTTACATTTTCCATGAAGGTAAGCAGAATCCGAGCATTCGACTTGAACCTATCAACTAATGTTTTGGGCGTTAGACAATGCAATCCCGATTGAAGGATGGATCAATGATCCGACAGATAACGATTTGCTTCACTTGATACCCATGTTAGAGGCTCTGCAGTACGTGACTGACGTTAGGGCGCTGCTGGCGCTGAGAAGGGGAGAGACCGAGGCAGCCTCATAGACGTCGAAGTAAACATTTCACCATGTGTATGCATACACGGCTGAGTGTGTCGTTCAAGTGTTATGTACAAAGAAGCTTTGCCCAATCCTGCCCTTGCGTTATGACATTGTCTGGTAACCGAAAAAGCGAGGAACTTGTGCTGCAATGCATCCCACGCGGCATGGCCGGCCCCTCTCCGAGACGGTAGGTTCACCGCCTAACCAATTCTCGAGGGGGAAGATCTGTGGTCGGAACCAGCCTTAAGCAGATCCGGCGTGTACCTCACCCAATCGTGACCGGATAGTCACACCGAATATGACGCCCGTTTCGTGATCGCAGGGCGTTGTTGTCAAGGATTAGATGCCAATAAAGGCAGTCGCCTATTGTGCAATATGGGGCGATTTTTTGCAGAGGCCGAGTCACAGTATCTCGCCTTGGCCGCCCTACATGCATTTGTAACCACCTCTTTCAATTCTCACTTCGTACTCGAGATTTTCAGCCATTGTTTTTGTGTCAGATATTCCACTTTCTTCAAGACTGTCATTACGTCTGCAACGTTATCTCTGTCAGCAGTTTATTTCTGTGATCCCACACCATTGTCCCTCTGTCAAGTACCAGCATCAGGCACACGCTTTTTCACTTCTTCGACCTGTCGTACATGAAATGGCGCAGCTTGGATCATGTCAATGAGTGGTACTTTCTCTCCAGATGGCTTTGAAAACCACACACCTTCCTCGAGTGGCAGCACTGCCGTGGCGTCCCCGTCGAGCTGGAAGGAATCGGTGACACCTTCCAGTGATCCCGCACAATCCAACAGTAAACAACTTTACCTCGACGTTCCTTCCTTCCGACCTTCGCTTGACAGCACATTTTCCGAACTCACCGAACTCTCAATCCAATCCAACGAACTACAGACTCAGCATCCACTCATTCGAAACCTTTCTCACGATGCCGCTGTCCCCAAAGGGAGTACCAAGCGGCCTCCGTCCCGCTTCCGGGCTGCCTGGGATTCCTTCATCGAGACGAACTACGGTGCACTTCTGGTCCTAGCGGCACAAGGCTTTGGTACTGGAATGAACATCAGTACCCGACTGCTAGAAACCCCAGGCCCTCATGGCAAGCCCATGCATCCGTTTCAAATCCTTTTCGTCCGGCAATCTATCACATCTGTCGTCTGTACGGCCTATGGCATGTATACCAGAAGTATTCCTGACTTTCCATGGGGCCAGAGTGGCATTCGGCGGCTGCTGGTCGTAAGAGGTGTCTTCGGCTTCCTCGGTGTCTTTGGCATGTATTTCAGTTTGATGTATCTGCCACTCAGCGAGGCAACGGTACTTGGTTTTCTGTCCCCAATCTTGACGTGTTATTTATGTAGCTTCATCATACCTGGCGAGACATTTACCGGACAACAGCAGCTGGCAGGCTTTCTTAGCCTTTTCGGCGTACTCTTCATCGCTCGTCCAGCTTCGCTACTCTCATTCTCTGCCTCCTCTACGCAGCCTACCGACGCAACAATGTCGTCCCCTTCGAACTCGACCATGGATGCGGACGGTCCTCAGGAGATAAGCTCTGAGCAGCACCTCGCTGCTGTTGGTCTCGCGATGCTCGGTGTGTTAGGGGGTACTGGGGCTCTCACATGCATTCGTGTTATCGGGCAGAGGGTCCACGCCTTCATCAGCATCAACTACTTTAGCTGGGGCTGCAGTGTCGTGTCGCTATTGTGCTTGATGATTTTCAAGGATGTCAAATTTCGACTTCCCGGAAATGGCACAGAGTGGGGTTTGCTTGCTATGCTCGGCGGATGTGGCTTCATTATGCAGTTTCTGCTTACTGCTGGATTGGCATATGGCGGACCAGGTGCGGATCATGACAACGAGCTGCGAGGTCACGATATCGGAGATCTCGAGAGTCACGCGCCGCCTCATCTCAAGAACATCCGCCACAAGAAAGCCCGACCTAAAGCATCCGGAACTCGAGCTACTGCGATGTGCTATACACAAATGCTATTCGCACTAGCTGCTGACAAATTCGTCTTTGGTGCCACACCTGATACAATGAGTTGGATAGGTAGTGTGTTGATCCTAGCAGGCGCCGTTTGGGTGGCAGCTGCCAGAGATACGGTGGCAATGGACAAGAAGGACGGTGTTAATGTTACAGGAGGCCAGGAACATTCTGTGTTTGGTATGTTGCGAAGAAAGGGAACCTCAGGTCCTGAGGCAATCCATGAAGAGGAGGCCGTGGGATTGATGACAGGTCATGACGAGAGACATGGCCTATATGATGAAACTGGTGATATTACTAATGATGGACGACGAGACGATCAACATGACAAGATACTCGAGAGTCTGGAAATGGATGAGCTACGACCGACGCAACCTGAAGGCAGTACTCACAACCAGTCTCATGTTTAACCCTCCTGAGTACACCTTCCCACGTCAAACCTAGCTCGACATTCATGTTCTTCTTTTCAGACATGTTTGGGACTATGGAATTGGTGTGTCAAAAGGACTGCATGGTGCATGGAATAGATGGTCAGAGCACAGTATGCAGCACCCAACGGCGCAGGAACATATTCAGAGAAGCTAGATGATACATAGCCAGCGCTAGACTGTGCACAAGAAAGCAACAGGCCCATCTAGGGAACGACTGAACATTTAATTTTCTATTTTATTGGTGTCTGAACATGATCGACGGCATAGCAAGAGTGTTAGCCAGTCCGATCGTCGTACAGCAACAGCCAAGGACTCGTACAGTCGCCCGAAGGTGGTGCGTTTTGCGTATCTACGGTTCTGGGCCCACGATTGATCATTTCCATCCAGCGAACCACAATGATCTCCGTAGTCTTTGTGGCCTTTGGCCCAGTCGAGATCTCGGCTCGACGATCCGCGGGTTTACTCTTGTCGATCGAGGCTTTTCCCACGTCTCGTCTGCTGCTACATACCTAGGTATGTGCTATAACTGATCCCAGGCATCGTGGAACTTTTTTCCGGCGCGATGTCCTGGAAGATTTTTCCGACACTCTCTCAGATCCAATGGTTAACAATATCAGTCCAGACAAGGCCCTGGGGCCTCAGTGTCTGCTCCCTTCGGCCAACAAGGTCGATGCCGAATTGTCTGTGACCGCCCTGTCAAGTACGACGGAAATTCCAATTGTTCCTTCCCACGACTTCGCCACCGAAACCAGACCGAAGAGAAGGCACGCATCACAGGCTTGTGAGCGTTGTCGTGCCAAACGGACACGTGTGAGCGCCTGCCGACGATTGCAAGCCTTCCCATGATTTATGCTGACCCAATCTTGCCCAGTGCGATGGTCGAGCTCGATGTCAAACATGCGTCGACGCAAAAGAAGAATGCATCTATCACCGTGCCGACCAGAGGAAGGTCAGCGTGCGACAGCAAGGTCTTCAAGCTCTAGAGACCCAGAATGACGAATTGCGCTCTGTCCTCAACGTGCTCAAGTATGGCACCGAGGAAGACGCGCTCGCGACCCTGCGTGCTTTACGTGCCCAGGCATCTCCCCTGCACGGCCGACCATGTTCGAACCTCAAGGTGGACCCGACTTTATCGTCCCCATCAACCAGTATAGCCTTGTTGGCAGACGTCCTGCAGAGCGTGCGAGATGATCACCACAACCGAGTGCCTCACTTTCCAACTCCGAAGCATTCAGAATGGTCAATTCACCAATCCTACCCTACCACATTCACGCCCCGAAACCTCCCGTCCGAAGCCATCATTCGAAAGGGAGGCGAGCGTTTCTTCGGAGTAGTGGCCGGCCTATTCCACATCATGACTACAGATGAGTTCAACCATCTCTGTGACCTGATCTATCGATCACAATCAGCGACCGACGTTCTGATCTTGGCTGAATTGTGTGCTGTCGCTGCCATCGGTGCGCACTACAATGAGGACACAACGGATGGCTTGAAAGACGCATTCTTCAACACAGCTGTTCAGTACATGCCCGAGATGCTTGGACTGGGCAACCTTCGGACGATGAAATACCTGGCGTGTCTGGTAGCATACGGCATGGTCGATAAACGAAGAAGCACCCGGCAATTGATTCATCTGAGTTTGCTTGTGGCTCGAAAGAATCTGGCGGAGCCGTACCATTACTCGACGCCTACGCTCTACGACTGGAGGCGATTGTACCGAACAATGATATTCTTTGAATGGTATATCTACCCTTATTGATCTCTCATCAAATATTCAGCACTAATCCAGCGTAGTTGGTTGTCTAGCACGTTAGGATACCTACCCGACTTCGGAGCCGGGGAAGTCGAGTTTGCACCCCCTGTGGCTGGCTTAAGCGAAGAGGACAGTAAAACGCAAGTCAAAGCCAAAGAAATATTCGTGATTAAGACACGCGTCTGCAAAGAGCTATGCGGCACAATCCCACCCACGGAGGAAACCATCGAAGACCACATGATGCACCTCGAGCGCTGGTGTCAGGAATTACCGATCAACATGACCCTCCACGCTTTGATGAATAATGAAGGCAATCTTCTCACAGCAGCAGAACAAGGTGCTCTTCTTCTCTGTCACGCCATGTGCCTGGGTGCAGTCGTCATGCTGCACAGGCGCGCCCTCATCGCCCTGTCAGACGGTATACTCGGGACCGTAGCTCTTGCATCCGTCTGGAACACCCGTGTCCTAGGATATCTCGATCGTTCCGTTGAAGCCGCCCGCTCAATCGTCCGAATCTTCATACTCTTGCGATTTAGCCACGCCAGCGGGAACATGCACGTGCGCTGCTGGCTCTCTGTGTCCGAGATTTACACGGCTTGTACGGTTCTTCTATACAACATCGCTCTGCAGATCATCCAGTATTCGTCACATCAAGCCAAGATACGACTCGACGTGGAACGGGTGACGACCTGTATGGGCATGCTCGAGGCGTCTGCATCCGTGGATAAAGTATCACTGAAAATGCTTGATTTGCTCCTGCCAGTGTACCACGCTGTCATGGTGTCAACGGGTCAACGAACTGGTCAAAGTCTAGCGCCGCAACTGGTTGGGCACAAAATTTCGGGTTCTCGACACACAGACGCATCGAAGTTGAGCTTCGAGCCTACAGGCCTGGTATGTCCCGTTGACATCCCAGCTTATGGCTGCGTTTCTGCAATCGTGGCTCTGAAAAAAGCAACTGATATGCTGAGAGATCCGTTTGGCCATGGTTGCGAAGCAGGGTTTCAGCTGCTTGCGCGACAGAGCGATGCGGATGCGGCGGACTGGTGGTGGCCGGTCTCTTGTGCTGTCGGCCAAGTGGCTGCATGAGTTTGAGAGCCGGCATCCCCGATTGCATCGGACATACAATTTGGGGGTACGCTGATGAAAGCCATTCGTTGCTCAACCACGCTCAAGAAGAGGAGGAAATCTGAACGAGGCCGTCACATCTTCTCGTTGGAGGTACGATGACGCCGGTGTTCACCAGCATCTGCGACAAATCCACGGACACGTTAGACATGACGAATGACGCACATCGGGCCTGATGTGATGCATACACGATGCTCTCCAGCAATCCTCGCACCTAGGGAACTACGGCAGGAAGGAAAAGAAGGAGAAGAATTTTTCATGAAGTCAACTGACCAGTATGCTATTGCAGAACGCCCCGAATTTTCGGCCATCAGCAAAGCTTCGAGGTTTTAAGAAAGGACATAGGCCAGGCAAACCAGGCTAAGGATGAGTTGAACTCAGAATCCCCATTCCGCTCACTAGGCAACATATCTGGAAGTCTAGATGAGCGAGCGCAAGGGGCACAAAGCAGGAGAGGGTTTCATATCGAAAAGTCGTGGTTGTCAAGTGCAGTCTCTGATATGGGCTTCACTTCTCGTTCGAGGACCATTCCACGGCCATCAGCACGTGGCAAGTGTTCGGTCAGGGGAGACTGCGTGGGTTGTTTGAATGACCAGAGGAATTGTGTAAAGTCTGCTTCATCTACCCTGCGGTCCTGATTATATTCTTTTGCACCGTACTATCTCCCCTTCCGCAGGATTGGCGGCCAAAGTCTTGGCGCGCTTTTTCGCGTTTTCGCGTTTTGCACTTTAGAGACTTGACCACCACAACAACCACAAAATAAGGCGCTCAACTCGACAGAAGAAGGTTCCAATTTATATCGATAAAAGAGAAGGCTATATCCAACTATCTAGACTAAAAAGAACCAAGAAAATCGAGGTCTAACTACCCAAAATACGGTCTACAGATAATTCGCTGTCTCCAAAAGTTAAAGCTACTATAGTCTAACTAATATCTATATACTTTTTACTAATTAAAATTATATTCTTTTCGATATATATTTATTAAATAGAGAGTAATTTATTTACTATATTTCTTAAGTTTTTTAGCTAGAAATCTATTATAGTAATTATAATAATAATAAATATATATACTATATATAAAATAGGCTCTTTTTCGTAATATATACAATTCTAATCGCTTTTAACTACCGGAAAACTACTCTACTAGCTTAAAATTCTTCTTTATATTGTAAACTATATTAAAAAATAAAAGAATAAGTAGTAGTTAGTTTTATGACGCTTTATATTATATTATCGTTAGAATTAAATTTATCGATATTTTACTTTTAATATTTTAACTATTATCGACCTTAATTTTAATAAACTTAATAAGTAAACTCGAGTCTTTCTATATCTATAATTAAAGTCTATCTACTCTATTATTAAAGCTAATTATTAAAGTACTATTACTCTTTTATTCTGGTTATTAATTAACGAGATACTAGTTACGTTTTATAGTCGCTCAAAATATATAATTAAGTAAAAGGGTAAATCGATAAAATAGAGCTATAAGATATAATATCTAGATTTATATCGAGACTACTATTATAACTAGCTTCTATATAGTTCTATCGACAGCGCGAAGAACTATAAACATAAACGTATTATCGCTTTTTCTAGTTCTAATAAGAATAAAAGTATACTACTCGCCGAAACTTTTTAAGTTCTATTAATTCTTTTTTGAAGGTTTAGAGTCTCGTTACTATATTAAAAGCTACTAGTATTTCTAAACAATCTATTTCTAAAAATAGATATTATATATATACTATTAGTTCTTAATATTAAAGTTATAAAAATAATATATAAAAATAGTAAGAAGCTTTTAACTAAACTATTATAATCTAAAAAGCTTAATATATCTTTTATTTATAGCGGATATATTAATAGAATCGTTAATAGTGTTCTTTACTTTATCTAGTAGGATAATAATATCGTTCTCGGCGTTATAATGTTATTCTCGCTGTTATAGACTAGCGACTTTACTTTAAAAGAGTAAAAGCGCCTCGAATAGACTTTAATTAATATAAGAATCGCTCTTTCTGTCTTTAGCGATAAATAGAAGAAAGAACTACTAATTTCTATTATAATTAATATATTTAACTATAAAATAAATATAGTAAATATCGCTAATTAATTTTAAGTATATATAATTTTTTAATATAAATTTAAGCATTATAACTAGTAACTACTAGACTTCTTTTTATTTAATATCTATTTAGATAATAGCTTTTATATTTAGCGAGCTAAATAGACTTTAAATAGTATCTATTTACGAGCTAAATTTAATTATATAATAATTAATATATTCGTTACTTATAAAGTTGAATACACTATTATATAATAACTAGCGAGTTAATAATACGTCTAGAGCGCTCTATACTCAGAAGACTGCTCTTTAATATTTAGAGAGTATCGTAACGAGTAATAACAACATCAATAGGTAAGAAGAGTGCCTATAAATAAGATATCTAGTAATTTAGAGTGTTAATCGCCTTTTTAACGCGCTATAGAGACTAGTTTTGGCTATAATTTGTGTGATATTAACTTATATACTAAGAGAGGATATTATTTAAAGTGGCATAGCAATTTATATAGTAATCTACTATGGAATAGCTTGTGAATACAAAAAGTTGCCCTTATATGGTACATCTTGGGGAATGCCAAGCATTTGGCCGCCAATCCTGCGGATGGGGAGATACATCTCGAAGATCCCGTGACAGAAACTCGAGGCTACCAGGCTCACTTGGCGAAACGTCCCACCGTAGTGAGCAAGCTGCGAAGTGCACAACCACTTCTGCTGACGCTCCACTCCAGACGTAAAGCTTCTGGGCGACGGTCATGTCTCAATTTGCAGGTCCGTTCACGACAATCCCTACACCCGCTCACGGATAAGTCTTTGCAGAAGGCTTTCATTTTTGCCTGTGACCGAAGCGCCTTCCGCTCAAGTTTGATTCTACAAGCTCAGAACTGCCCGTGGAAAGCTCCTTCGTGGATGTTTGCGCCCGTTCGTCCGCAGCTCCCTTCCCACCGACCGAGCTCGAGCACCCGCTGGCGAGCTATATAAGTCTACATTGAGCATCTCCACACCTCTCTCTTCAAGAGTCCTTTCCCCGGCCCAAGATGGGCTTCACGACTGGCTTTGTACGTTTCCGCACTCTGTCTCATCCTCCCACTCTCACTCTCAATCACATACTAAACTAACACCACCAATCCAGCTCGGCGGCGCCACCCTAACCTACTCACTCCTCTACCTCGGCCTGTACATCCACCGCGCCAACCGCTCCGTGCAAAAAACGCTGCTCGCCCAACAATCCTCCCTCCTCAACAGCGTAGTCGAACCCCTCCCACCAGTCCCCGACCCTCCCGCCTACGAAGTCCGCCGCGCCGGCCTCGCCGAGGAACTTAAAGACCGCTGGAACCGCGAGATCGAGAAACTAGTCCGCAACGCGCAGGAAACGGATTGGCAGCAGGTCAGGCAGGACGCGGAGCATCGCCTCGCAAGGACCTGGGCCAGCGTGCGACAAAGCGAGACCGCACAGCAAGTTGAAACCCAGGCGAAAGATCTGGGTGAGCAGGTTCGCGCGAACGTCAAGGAGACGGTTGCTGATGGGCGCGAGAAACTTCGCGAGACGGTCGATACGTCGAAGGAGAGGGTTAAAGAAGCTGTGGAGCAAGGTGGGCGGAAAGTGATCGAGGCGGTCGGTGCAGCTACAGAGAAGGTCGAGGAGTTGGGAACTGCTGGACAGAAGAAACTGGAGGAGTTGAGTACGGCGGGTAAAGAGAAGGTCGAGGAGAAGACGGCGGCGAGGCCGAAGCGGTTGCTCGAGATTGCGTGAGCTTGGTATGATTTTCTCGACTGGGGCGGGACGGAGCGCCCTTTTCACACACCCATCCTCATCTCTTGGGAGCTCTCAGCCGATGTCCCCGAGAGTAAGGACTCACGCGGCACCACAACGTCAATGCCATCCCAATCACCGAACAAGGGCCTATCCTTATTTCTCGGTGCTCAACCAACAAGCCTCCACAACAGGGCCTCAGGAACCGCAATGAGAACAGCTTCCACCTTCCACAGGAGCTGACCAACGGAGCCAAAACTACCGGACTACCGATCTTCCCTTTGAATCCAAAGCACACTGCACTGGGCAACCCCACCTTTATTGGAGTCAACTACCGGATAACAGTCAATGCTTCGAAGGACGTACTTGCAAGTCGATCGTCGTTACGTCGCAAGAAGGGGCTCTTCTCCGCTGATCCTTCGACAGGCGGCTTTGCGTCTCAATGACCTAGACCATCTCGTTGGGGCCGGAAACTCTGGGTCAAAGGCTGTCGCAAGACTGCTCCAAGCTGTCTCGAGGAAGCCGGAGCAATCCCCCTCTCCAGGCGTGCTGGAGAGAAAATGGAGTGCAGTTCTTAAACGAGAGAAAATGGAGGACAACATGACACGACGCTGGCCCTTGTAGCGAATATGGGAATATGCAGACAAACATTTGACCCTCTTATAGCACTTTACAAGACTTTAGACAGTCCATGGTCTTAGTGCTCTTCTTTCCTCCCTTAAGGGGGATGTCACCTCTCGGCTTCGTTTCTCCAAGCTGATGTCGAATCTCGTCCGAGCTGTCATTTTCTAATTGAATGTTTTCGAGACCCAAGAAGCGCCCACAGCGCCTCGCATGCTTGGTCCTTCTTTTCCGAGTTCCTGTCCTCCCGTTTGGAAATGTCATTCTTATGTAGTGGCAAGAAATCGTTCGCCCATGCTTCGTCATGATCGTCAATGGTCGTTCTGCAATCCTCTTGGATTCAAGCATATCGTTCCATTCCCAGCCTTCGCGACGTACGATAACTCGTTGTCATGAAATCCTCTGCCTCCCTCCGAACCTCACAACATCCTGTCAGGGAGCACTCGGCGTCGCCGCTCCCGGAGTCAGCACCGCCTCATTCGCCCTTTGCAGACTCTTTTCCAAATTCCGCACCTTGGCTCTCAACGCCTCGTTCTCTCTCTTCACAGCCTCCAACTCCTGCCGCTGCAGCGCCGCCTCCTCATATCTTGCTTGCGCGATCGCCGCGTTTGAGCTGGGACTCCTCGTCATGACGGTATGTTGGGGAATACTCGTGGGATCGACGTTCGACGACACGGAGCTGCGATGCGGGTACGCATAGGTCGTCCCTTGTGAAATATGAGGTGAACTTGTGATGGAACTGCTGCGGAAGCCTGACGCCGAGGTTGAGTTCTGTCTGCTCATGTCTGGACGGTTCATTTCCATGCTGGGCCGAGCGCTCGCTTGGACGGATTGGTCTCGTGGTGCTGCTACGCCGGACACGCTGGTATTGCCTGCGTTGGCGAGGCTTTCGCGGATTGAACGTGCGGAGCGGGTGGATAGGTTTGAGGACGAGCGGTGGCGCCGAGTTGTGGTTGGGATGATGGCATTGCCGGATGTGCTTGTGCTGTAGGGGTCGGCGGAGGAGAAGAAGTGGTCTGAAGTCGAGGAGGTTGTGGATGCCACCGATGCGGTTTGAGCGCGGAGGGCAGATAGTTCGCGGGTTAGACGATTTACCTGGAGGAGATGTCAGTGCTCCTAGCCATGGGTCGATGACTATGGTTGACTCACTATGCTTTCTTGCTCTTTCTCAAGCTCTAGATGTAGTTCTGCCGCTGTGAGAGGTCGTGGGTGTCGAATTGGCCCTGTTCCACCCTCACTCAGTCAATCTATCCCCAATCTGCAATGTTCCACTAACCTGGCCCTATTCCGACACCTGTATTGTCCATCATTGCTGCTTGCGAAGGTCGAGGCGAGCTCGGCAGGCTGTTATTCTGCGGTAAGGGTGGAGGGAGCATCTGGGTCGACGTTCTTCTTGAGGCAGATAGGGACGGAGGTTGTGGGGCAGCAGATGTGTTGCCTGCGGCATGTGAAATTGAAGTGCCTCTTGGAACGGAGTTTATATCAGGCATATTTGCCTCAGGTGTCAACTCAGGAGACAATAGCTGAATTCTATATGATTGAAATTTATGGTAGATCTTTCAAAGTGTCAAGCACAAAGGTATGGCAAGAAGACGGTCAGTTTGGGTGATTGCTTTCTGAAGTATGAGTGAAAGTCTGGAACACTCCTTCCTGGGTCGCCCTTGCCTGGAGTAAGCGAAATGAAAACAGCGAAGGGATAGATGGTATTGGGCGGTCAACACGTAAGGATCGGAAGTGGCCTCCAGAGCCAGCAAAGCAGTCTCAGATTCAACATTGTCCTTGGAGGTCCTTCAAACCTTCAGGTCGCGTCGCCTATGGCCAATCATATTGCTTTGTTAGAGCACTTTAGATGAGCATATTCTAAGTCTGGAGGAATCTATGGCCAGGAAGGGAAAATCAACGAGTGTATGAATGAGCATGGGGACCGTTCTTGGACTCTGTCGAAATCTATAGACTTACCTTGCACACGTAGTTTTCTGTCGGCGTGCACATGACCCGCGCGCGAGTACTATTGCCTTGCTGGGGAATCCCTGATACGCCGTTCATTTCTCGTCTTCCTCGCGTACAGGTTGATTTGGTCTTCTGCCAAATTTGACAATGTACCGATCCTTCTATCATTCCACCCTGAAAACCAGGTAGTGACCATGTTGCTATGGTCTGACCTAGTTGAGCAACTCCGCCCGCTCACCGAACACTATCATGATCCTTATTTCCTTCACAGGGAGTCAACAGCACCGCTCAGAAATGTGACACCGTTGCAGATGCCTCGACAACTGGCCGTGCTTTCGTTTCCGTCGCGTGCGTATCATTTTGCTGCACCGCACCGGGATCTGAAGACACAGCACGACTCAAGTCGTCAGCGCTTGAATCTTCATCCGTTCGGAAGGGATTTTCGTCTTCGGATCGTTTTCGAGGCACGGGCGACTGGCCGCGTATGGCATCCTCCACATGTGCACTGTCGTTGTCTTTCTCAGCCTCTCCGATCATAGCGGCAAGGCTTCTGAAATTGAACATCGGCTCCAAACTCCCAGGGGGAGGGGTCCCCGTGCCCGTAAATGTAGCTGCAGGATCCGACTCCACGAAGGAAGACGAGGCTGAGGATGCATTTGACATCTGTCGGAGATGAGACCGTCTGAATGGTTCGGCTGCAGTTGGAATAGGAATAGAGCTGGCGACAGACTCCTGGCTGGCGGTTCCAGAGAGCGACAAGGCAGGGAGATAGAATGGTCGCAGTGGGTCTTCTTCAGGCCTTGCTCCTTCGCCAGGTGGCGTTTCGCTTCGTTCGACGCCCTTTCCTTTGCCGGTTGTAGGATCGTCGTCGACGCCAAGAGAGAGGTTGCTTCGTGATCTCTCCATCAGGCTGCTTGATGCATCGCCGTTACTGCCGTTAGAGTTGAGCGTGAAGAGATTGTTCTTGCGAGCTGCTTTCTCCGCCTTCTTGGCCTCTTTCTCCTTCTTCTTTGCGTCCTTTTTAGCGTCCTTCTCCTCTTTCTTCCGACGCTCGTCTTCTGAGGCCAAACTTAGCCTGATAGCCTCCATCATCATCATATCTTCGAGGTCGTCCATGCGACTTCTGCGAGAGCTACTGCCTCGGGGTGGAGGTAGAAAGCCGCTTGCCCGCGTATCAGCACCGGCTTCTTGCTGGCGCTGTGCATGTCTTTCTGCCAGCATCGCAAGGGCACTCAAGCCTGCGCTCGGTCCAGTCTCGCCACCTTCTAACGTCGGCCTCCTCAGGACGCCACGGCGGCTGAAGGCGGCAAACGCCCTAGAGTCGACGTTTTGTCCATTCATGAGATAAGCTGCAGTATGCAAAGCCGTGGCCGCAGCGGATCGTCGAGCAGCATGCGCCCGGGCCGCAGCCAACTTGGTAGCCCAGTCAGGGCGTATTTTGTCGGTCGTAATAACTTCTGGGGCGCTTGCAGATAGGGACGTGCCCCGCCTACGGCCAGGTCCGGGTGACAAGGTACCAGAGGAGAATGAAGTTTGAGACGACATGGCCGACGTAACTTGGTACGGTTGTGATCCGTGCGCGTAAGCGAGCCCTCTGCGGAACGGGGGCTGTGTATAGGTGATGCCGAAATCAGGGGTCTTGCAGTATGGGCAAGTTGCAATCTCAGAAACCAACAGACCCTCTGACTGTGCTTCGCACTCTGCCTCTGAGACAGGTGGTGCGTTTGGATCTGGTTGCTCGTGTTCGGGAGGGTGAGGTTCCGGGCGTTTGATTTGGACGAAGCATTCCGAACAGATTGGCTGTTCGCAGCACCTGGTGGTATTCAGGTACGGAGGATAGTATAGGAAACAGATCGGGCACTCTGATGCGTCTTTATAGAGATAAACCTCGATGGGTTGCCCATTAACGAAAGGATCATGAGCCAGTTGAATTTCTCGCGGAGTCATGTTCGCATGAGAATTGCCTCGCGAGGAAGTTGCCAGCGACGCCAATGTTTTTGCACGAGCTCTGAAAGTGGTGCCGCCTGGAGAACCAGATAGCGGGGGCGAATTGGGCGACGGAAGAGGTAGTGAGTTTAGTGTAGGCGACAAGTGTCCTGAGCTATCGGACTGAAATGACTGCGACCTCCCTCCGATTGGGACCGTAAGACTCTTCAAGGCAGACTCTTTGTTCCAATCTTTTGTGATATTCTTCGCAAGCTGGTATTCAAGCTCTGGGGGAACTTCGTCAGCCGGGGGAATTGGCATGCCTCTGGCAGCAGCCATGAGTTGATGCTCGGCCCACGAATCCGAGTAGTCATTCAATCCTCTCCAGAAAGGGGCCAGACGCCGCTCGATCTTGTACGTGTTAGTGGTCGCTCACCTCGTCTGAGTTCTGTGCTTACCATGAGCTGCCGAACAATCGCCTTATTGAAATCTTCGGTGCCAACATAGACGCCTTGGGTTACCAAGTATCCCCCATCAACATGCTCTTCTTTCATGCTACGCTCGCGTTCCTTCAATCTTGCAGCTCTTTCCTTCTCTGCTTTCCTGGCTTCCCTTTCTACCTTCGTCTCACGCCGCTGTTCGAGCGAGGTCGCATCTTGATCACTGCTTCCGCCTATGCCGAGGAAAGAGAAGTCAGGCCGGCTGCCTCGCCGTGGTCTTGAGGAGGGTCCAGGGCGAAGAGAAGGTTCCGATCCGTTCGGCTGTCCATCATGTCGTACGGTAGGGCTCGTACTGCCACTGATCTGCGGACCAGAGGAGGAGTGGCCGCGTGCTTCTTTTGTCTGAGAGTTGCCCATGGCGGGTCGATATCTTCGTCGATGGGCAACCTCTTATTGTCGGTGTACACCAATGCGTTTAACTCGTCGCCACATCTTAGACCTGCTATGAGGTTCCGGCGGAGGTCATGGAAGGTTTTCGTGAGGTCAAATTCTGTCTCCCTAAAGTGCGGGAGTCGGTCCAGCAGCTTTCCGATCGGCTAGAACACGCTCACCAGGTGGCTCGGATGAAGCGGAGCGATTATCAGAAGACAGGCGAGACGAGATATAGAACCGTAGGACGACGAGGCTCGATAGGATGGAGATTCTGGATAGCGAAACGAGAGTATGGTAAAATGGTTATGGAGTGAAGGATCTTGGACTGCAATTTGGATACGTAGAGTCCACGCACGCCGGGTAAGATGTTGCAGTAGCTGATGCAGTAGTTGATCATAAGAGGCGGCCCGCCAAGTTTCTTGCACAGGACGTAAACCTTCCTGTGCCTTTCCTTGCTCCTGCACCTGACGCAGGGTGCTTAGAAGAGGGGATGACGGATAAGTGAGGTTTGGCTGGAGGTGAGCACCAGAGGGGAAAGCTAATTGATGGAAGAATGCGGGTGGAACTCAAGGCCGATAACGATACGGCCCTCGAAAGTGGCACCTATTTAGGTGTGGTGCATTGTTGAGCCACTGGCAGAGCTTGGGCGGCTGAGGGGGCGTGGCGGTTAGTGGCTTGAACCCGTATCCCCTCCTTCAAGCTTTGAGGCAGGATCGTTTTCCGTTTGCTGTGTCTGAGCCACTCCAACGTCGCCAAGTGAAGGACTGCCTTTAACTGCCAGACAACCCAGCGCTTGGTTTTGTACATTTTTCAAGTGCGCCGATTCTCAATTATGCCTTGACAATGTTGTCAGGCTCGATGCGACTACACATAACCCCATTGAATCCCGATCTCTTCAAAGCGGTCGTTGGCCCGCACCTGCTAGACTCGGTCTCCAACATATCCTACCACACGATCCAGACCTTTCCGGAAAACAGCTACGGATACCTTGAACTGCCTACGATGGAGGGTGAGAAACTGAAGAAGAAACTCAATGGAGCGATCTTGAAGGGGAAGAAAGTAAAAGTCGAGGAAGCACGGCCGAAGAAGCGAAGGCGTGTTGCAGAATCGGAGGAAGTGGTTCTGGCACAAGATCTGAAAGCTCCATCGGCTACCAGAGCCAAGATATCGAAAAAGGATCGCAATGTAGTTTTGGGGCAGGAATTACCTCTGGATCGCAAAGTGAAGCGCGGCTGGACAGAGGCAAAGTCATCCAAGTCTGGCAAGAAAGAGAAAAGCAAGACTGCGCCAGTGAAGTCGAAGTATACGGCGAAGGACGAACTACTGTTTCGCACGAAATTGCCTCCCAATAAGCAAATTGTGGCGGCTACACCGAAGGAGAAAGCCAAATCCAAAAAGCAAAAGAAGGGTGATCATACGGTGCACGAATTTGAGAAGTCGACAACACAGCCGTCCTTTCTCAAACAAGAAGTGGGCTTAGGCATCAACGCTGATCTGAAGTATGTTGACGGTCAAGGATGGGTAGATGAGGCTGGTCAAGTGGTGGAAAAGGAGCACGAGGGGGTCACGAAGAAACGGGAAGCGACTATACCACGACTCCGGACAAAGCGAAAACGTGAAAAGCAAACAGATGAAGCTACATCTCCGTTCGATGAAAATGAAGATGTGTCCAAGCGTTCCGACGGGGACGATGACGAGGAAACAAGCAGTTCAGGCTCATCTTCTGCGTCGCAATCGGACCAAGAAATAGACGACAAATTATCCTCAAGCCCGAGATCTGACGGCGGGCAAATCAACGATCAGACAGAGCTCCATCCATTGGAAGCACTGTTCAAGAAACCGAGCAAGCCCGCCTCACAGGACATAGCCAAGCCATCCTTGGAGATCTCAACCTCATTCTCCTTCTTTGACGAAGAGAATGCGGACGATCTCGAAGAAGAGCCTATCATTCCCTTGACCCCTTTCAGCTCACAAGAGTTTCGCTCCAGAGGCTTGCGTAGTGCCGCGCCGACCCCCGATACTGCTCACCCTAGCAGGTTCAACAGCTACGGCAGTTCAGGGCTACCTGGAGATGAGGAAATGGAGGAAGAGGAGAGCGTTCAGTGGGACAATGTGCCCTCTAAGAAGCAGCCTCCTGAGACGGCTTCACGGACGACCAGCGAATTCGAGAAGAAGTTCTGGGAGAATCGAGCCGAAAACAATCGAGCTTGGAAGCTGCGACGTAGGACGGTGCTCAAGGAGAAGAGACAACGTGAGAACAAGGCAAGACGGCCCAAGAATTGGTGAATCAAGCTCGTGGCTGCCCTGGCTGAGTCATGGAGAAAGCGAGTTGGGTTCCTCGGCAGCGGGAATCCGCCGACCTCGATTGGGCGAGGATTCCTGAATTCGGGAGCCTGAATCCTCGTCTGAGCACTCCATAGCTTCTCCTTGACGAGCAAGAATTACAACGCCTCCTTCATCTAGTTACCACTGCTGTCCATCCTTTTTCCAAACAGAATAAGAATAATAGTTTTTTTCGCAAAGTTTTGCGCCTAGAAAGCGCCCTTCCACAAGCATCGTGTAGCTTACGCGGAGCATCCGAGCGACCCATCAGCTGGACATCCAAATCGCAGGTGGCTGATATGACTGCCTTTGCGTTATCGAAGGCTCACAGACTCGATGATCGCTAGAATCTCACTCTTCTGATGCCGCTCCAGAACAAGCGACGCTCACATACCAAAAGCAAGAATGGATGCTCTCAGTGCAAGGTCCGGCGCATCAAGGTCAGCAGCAACATCTGCCCACGTCAACGAAGCCGATTTGCTGATTGGATCCACAGTGCAATGAGATTCATCCAGTCTGCAATAACTGTGAACGTCGTCAGATAATATGCGACTTCACACTGACCCCCGGGGCTAGCGACTCTCCGAGCAACGATGCTCCTACGCAATCAAGCCAAGCAGGATCGGTCTCTGGGCCCCAACGTACACCAACCCAGCCGATAATTGATCCTTTTCAGCAACCCGATCTTGTCAGCGTCAAGAAGACAACCGACTTGGACGTGACTGATCTTCGATTGATGCATCATTTCACCAGCGTGGTCGCTCTTGACCTGGCCAACGCCCAGACTCCCGAAGCACAGGCGCTCTGGCAAGTACACGCTGTGAAGCTGGGCTTCAAACACGACTTTCTCTTGAGAGGCATTCTCGCAGTCTCCGCCTTTCACCTGGCCTATCTCTATCCTGATAGAAAAGCCGAATACGAGCTTATTGGGACTAGGCACCAGAGTCTTGGTTTGACCAGCTTCCAGGAGACGCTGGCGCACGTCGACGAAACAAACTGTCATGCTCTTTTTGCGTTCTCGTGTCTGCTCATTGTGCTGGCATTTGCCTCCAGCGCCAAGGAGAAGCCAGAAGATTTCACTCGCGACGTCCTCCATTGGTTCTATCTCCTCAGGGGTGCCAACATCGTGCTCAATATGCACCACGACACGATACGGTGTAGCTTCCTCAAGCCTTTACTAGACGAGATGGCTCACATGGAGAACACAGCCGCCTACAATATTCCGGATACAGACCAGATCACGAAGCTGTATCGAGTTTGCAGTTCAGCCGAGCACGACAAAGAAACGGGCCAAGCGATCGATCTGGCCATCCATTCCCTCCTCAGCACATTCATTCAAGCCTCGTTATTGAAGACTCGAGGGGATGGAACTGTCCTAGCCACTTTCGTTTGGCCGATCAACCTACCACCAAGGTTCCTTGATTTGCTCAGTGAGAAACAACCCGAGGCGATGATCATTCTTGCACATTACTGCGTCCTCATCCATTGGGGCGCGACTGCAAAAGATGATACCTGGTTCATTAGCGGATGGGCCGAATATATGCTGGAAACGATCAGGGATTCAATACCTGATGTTTGGCACGAGCAGCTTGAATGGCCGGCCCTGTCGCTCACGAGAGAAGAGCAGACACCCAGCAAGGAAACCGTGGCTCTGCTTCGGAAGAGATCGACGGCGTCAATGCGTTGATGACAATTTGTGCGCTCAAGGTGTGGAAAATGAATTTTGTATATCAATGATCTGGATTCCGTGGCGATGTTATGCATGCTACGTTCCTATCGGCAGGCCTTTGGTACAGGCGTTTACGTGGGCAGTATCACGGGAAAATACCCTTCTCTGCCTCAAACAAAAGACAGATGAGTTTAAGAAGACATAATTGATACTGTTTTAATGCATTATTCGAGGAGAGCTGAATCGAGTGACCTGTTTGTAGATATGGTGAGCCGTCACATGCTGGGGTCCGCTTCGCTTTTGCGCTCGACGCGGAGTCCAAATCCAGTCACTCCACACTCATCCTTTTGCGCAAGCAACACTTTGCCTTCTATTGTCCACGCGAATATTTCGCTGCGCAACAGCATCTTTAGAATTCTTGGTCAAGCAGTCGACATCCATGAGACTCTTGTTCCAGCAGCTGAGCTTCCAGCAGTCTAGACCGCCGAGCTCAAACTCGTCACCGGTGGAGCAATCATGAAACACCTCCAGCGACTCCTGACAGCACCGAAACTTCAACCACAGCCAACCACCCACCTCTCCTGATACCCAAACCCTCATCTCCCTACGCCTGCGTCTTGCATCCTCGCTTCACCGTTCCTCTTGCGCTGTGCGTTTCATATTCCTCTCTCACCTCTTCCTCTTCTCTCTGCCCAGCTTTTCATTTCAATCCATCTGCTCGTTTCCCTTCACGCCACTACGTTCTTTACGCGCCTTCGTTGAAGATCGACAGCGCCATCGTTCATTTCTGCGAGCAGGTCTCGCTGTCTTTCATTCCACCTTACGAAGCCCTTCCGCACGAACAGCCATAGCCTTTGAGAGGAGAACTACGCTCTATCCCCAGCTTCGCGGCTCAGACCTGGACTGCGTCCAGCAGAAACAGCAGCCATGTTGAACAAAACCCTCCTCGTGTTCATCGTCTTCGACATCATCTTCCTGCTCTGCGCGGGCTTGCATCTCTTTATCCCGTTGTACACGCGCATGAACATCAACAAGAACACCAATGTGGACAACATCGCCTCGAATCTGCTGTTGGACAATTGTCCTTTGACAGGTGAGCCCAGACTTTGAACGAAGACAAACTCATATCATCCCACTACAAGTCCGCGTCGCTAACATTTCTGCTAATCCCAGCTTCGATGGTCAACTCCATAATCATGTTCGTCACCTTCCTCCTCAGCGTCCCCGCCTTCTTCCTCAAACGCAACCGCACCTACCTAAAACTCCACGCCTGGGGCGTCGTCATCGCCGCGGCCCTGACACTCGCAATCGGCATCGAGATCTGGTTTTCCACCTTGCAGACCAAGAAAAACCTGCTTCCGATCTGGAACGCCCAGCCTGCGTCCATCCAAATCATGCTACAGCAGAAGTTTCAATGCTGCGGGTACAGCAATGTCGCGTTGTTCACGAAGGATCCTGTGACGTGTGATAGTGCGGCGACGGCGGCGAGGCTGGGGCCATGTATCACGCCGTTTGGGGTGTTTGCGAATCGGTTCTTGGATATTGTGTTTACCACGTTTTTTGGGTTCGTGGCGGTGGATATGATGCTGTTGTTGGCTGCGTTGTGTTTGATCAAGGATCGCAAGGAGAAGGAGAGATATCGGCTTATTGATGAGAAGAGAGGGTTTGGACCGATTTGAGGGGAGAATAGAGGGTAGGGAAGGGTTGCGGGTGACTGGGGAGAGGAGGTCGAGTCGAAAGGGAGCAAAGGGATGCGCTGGTCGAATGGCTACGGGGCGAGGTTCATGTGCCTCACACCACTACTCGAAACCATTCAGAGAAGGGTGCGACAATTGTGGATGTATATGAAAGCCAGAAGTGGACGTACGACGGAGACGTTACAGGTTCTTGAGCACCACGGGTTGTGGTAGATTGAGGTGCTGGTCAGGGACACTGTTGTCGGTTTGAATTTTGCAAAGCATAGAAACTTACGACAGATGATATGACCGTTGTGACAATATGTCGAACTCGGAGATTCTCGAATTATACCTGACATGGTTCATATTGCACGCGGTTTGACTTTCGTGTTTTTCTCTGGAAGTTGCCGATCGATCTCCAACGTGTGTCGATCAATGTCGGCTACCGACATCATCATTCTCAACTCGGCGATCTCAGCATAGGCAGCCTGGGAATTGGCAAAAGGTTAACTACAGAACTGTTTCCTTCTACCATCCTAGATCATTATGTGAACTTTCACCAAGACTTACCTGATGCTTCCCTTACCTTTGTTCAGGTTGAACAAGCGTCTGCAGCACCCGCCGCGTCAATCGAACAAGCTTGGCTAGATCAACAGACACAGCACGGAAGCCAGACATCAAACTTAGTCAACCCCAAACGATGACCTGACATAAGAACTGTTGCACGTGGTGTTGGCAAAGCCTCATCCTCCGAATAGGGGCTCAGCATGGCCTGGACGCTCGTCACACCGTCATCACGAGGCATTGGCTTCGCCTTGACTCGCCACCTTCTGCGAACACTGCCTGCAAGTGTCCCCGTGGTTGCAACAGCACGCTCAGACCTAGCCGGCGTCAAAGAGAACCTTCTCTCGTCTATTGAGCTTTCCGAATCACAATCAGCACGGCTCGATGTTCAAGAATGTGATGTCTTGTCCGAAAACTCGATCGTCAAGCTCGCTGGGTACTGTGAAAATCGGTACAATGACCGGTCCAAGGACAAAAATGCGCATCTACGTCTGGGTCTGATGGTCCCAGGCATGTTAGTTCCTGAGAAAGCTCCCGACAAGATCGAGTATGACTCGGCGTTGGACACTCTCAAGCTGAATCTCTTGGCGCCGATGATGCTCGTCAAGCATTTCTCTGGCTTTCTGCCACGAAAATCTGCAACGCTTGAGGGTGAGGACGGACTTCCCAAATCAGCAATGCTGGCATTGATGAGTGCCAGAGTCGGATCGATCGGAGACAATCGCTTGGGCGGATGGTACAGCTACCGTGCGTCCAAGGCTGGCGTCAATCAACTGGTCAGATCCACAGACATATTCCTGAAAATGAAGAATGGCGACAATGCCATGTGCGTTGGACTTCATCCAGGTACCGTGAAAACAAGCCTGAGCGAGAAGTTTTGGGAAAGCACTCCGAAAGAGAAGCTTTTCAGTCCCGAGTTCAGTGCAGAGAGTCTGATAATTGTCATCAACGGATTGGAGGAGACCGGCCGGGGAAGATGCTGGGATTGGAATGGCAAAGAGGTTCCTCCATGAATGGTTTCTTACTGCAGATTCATCTTTAAGGCACATGATGATAGCTGATGAGTAAGTGAACAGGACGAGGCTGCTGTGGATCAAAAGATGTCCCATCCCGTCCTGCCGAACAGATGACAGAGTCTGATTGCGCGCTCAGTCAGTTGGGCTCAGCCGGTAGACCCCGAATGTTGGGTCGATGAAGATGCATTTTTGTGGATAATGAGGCATAGAGACCATGGCAGAATAATCGTTGTCATGGCCCTCTGATATGCGTTGTATGCGAGCTTACTGTGATCTTATGCCAATACTTCCCGTGCATCCCAATGGCCCTTTGGCACGGATACTGTGGGAAGGAGTGGAAGCTGGAGAGGGACGGAAGCACGGTGGTTGGTGGCGGTGATGAATCAGCTGGGGGTCTTTAACTAGGGCCGTGTTGCTAATCTTGGGGCTAGCGAGCTTCGAGGGGAGCGCTAACGAAGCCAGCCTCGGACTGGAAAACCGGGGGTGCATGATGGAGGGGAGAAGACGTTGCACAGAAATTCTCGATTATGAAAGAGCTCGAAGAAGCCATGCTTGACGTTGACATGATTCAAATGAAGGAAAAACAAGGACAGAGGAGGCTCTTGTAGAGTGAGTATGAGTATGAAAATCTAATAAAAGCACCGTGCCTGCGGATGAAAATCCAAAGCATGACCCGGTGAGCACTTGTGTGCAGGTGCAGTGGACGCCGGTGATAGAGTGCAGGAGCAAGCCCGCAGAGCCTGGATGATGGCCTGCTAGGTAAGCTAAAGCAACGCAGGAGCAAACTAGCGACTGAGCCTAGTTGCATGGATCGCTATTTGAGTGGGTTCCCGGCACAACTGGCCACTGCGAGCCAGCTTTGGTTCAGCCAGTGAACTTTTGTGAAAAGTCGGGGAAAGAATGATCCGCCGTGGTTCATGCCGAATCAGAAACCCGTTGGCCCCATCGCTGCCAGTCAGTGCCCAGCGCCCTGTGTCTACAAAAGGCAGGCAGCTGCCGCTATGCCCTTTCCGACTCCCTTTCCTCTCTCGTCCATCTGTCTGTCCGCCTGTCCAAAGACTGCCACCGTGCATTCGTAGGATACCTCCTGTCAAGTCTTGCTTGAGTATCGCATCCTCACATTTTGTGCTGAGCCTTGGTACTTGTCTGGTATCTGAACTACCAGATTCTGGCATACTCATCCTCGATTTCGACGACCTCCTGACTTACCACTCCTCAACTCAATTCCTATTCAATCGACGATTGTCGTTCCTCAGCACGGTACATTCGTATTGACTGTCGAAATTCGAATATTGAGACTGCTCTTGATAACTCACTGGTATGTGTTTTCTTCATTTGGTTGGTCTTTCGTTGTTGCCTTGTTTCCTCTTCCATCCAAATGCGAGGATCATCCTTTACACCATGCCGCTTCGAGTACTACGACACGACACGGAACGCGACAAGTCTCAGCCTTACAGACAGTTCTCGACACCTGCTGGTCTTTCGACATGATAACACATTGGCACCAGCGCTGCCTAATTTGGACGTTCTGGCAGCCTGTGCACTTGCAGCATTTCTTTTGTAGCAATGCTGGTTGAGCGCGAGGGCGGACAGAGAGAAAGCAGAGAGTGGAGTTTCCGCCAGGCTCTCGCCAAGAGTAGAGTTCGGGCCCCAACTGTGTCATCAGCCAACCGACGTTCATTGGCCAGCGTGCACCTGCGGCGACCTTCAGATGCAACCCACCGAGACCTGGCTTCTCAGACCACCTGCTGCAGACACAGCCCACCAGCCCACTCGTTTTCTTCTTGCCCTCTGGATTCTGCCGAGGACTGCCGCCCCTCCTTTCAGCTGGCCCTCCCTTCCACTTCCTTTCCTCCTTCAGACTCCGAGCTCCCTCCCTTGCACACCAAACCCTTTTCTCTCACCATCTCAGCCCATACAGAAAGTGGTTACCACCTCTGTATCCAACACCCACTTTCGTCCATTTGCAGTTTGATTGTCGCACATCCCCTTCCAGTCCACAAAGCTTGACCCTGCTATCGTTGCAGTGCCCGTACTCGTCATCTACCCCGGATCTTTGGTGCAGGTGCGCTCCTCGTTTGTACCTGCACCTGCCACACCCGCGTCCGGCACTTGCCCAAGTCCATGTGCGCGAGATGAATCTCATTCACCGCGCGCTTCCCTTCACCACTCGTGATCGTTCTTCACGCCTTGCACTCTTGACTTGCAGCAGTCACTAACTTTCACTGCGCATTTCAGACTCTCCACCAAGTACGGTTACCTCCTCAGGTCGCCGCACACCACATCGAAAAAGGTATTCCTTCCGTCGACCAATTTCCTCATTCGTCTATTGACACTTTACTTCTTTAGGTAGACATCGTCAGACTCGATTAATTCGGGAACCAAATATCATGGCGGACAACCTCGATCCCTCAGCTGGCCTCGACCACCCTTCTCCCGGAGACGATCTGACCGGCAATGGCGTCGACTCTCGAGGCACCAAGCGAGCCAGAGCATCCATGGCAGGTGATGATGATGACGATGATGACGAGAAAGGCGGAAGAGAACGCAGAAAGATTGAGATCAAGTTCATCCAAGACAAGTCGCGCCGACACATCACCTTCTCCAAGAGAAAGGCTGGTATCATGAAGAAGGTGCGACAATCACAACCTCCTCCATCGTGTGTCAACGCCCGCTAACCACCATCACGTGCAGGCTTACGAACTGTCGGTCCTTACTGGTACCCAAGTCCTCCTGCTGGTCGTGTCAGAGACCGGTCTCGTCTACACTTTCACCACTCCCAAACTGCAACCTCTTGTCACCAAAGCCGAGGGCAAGAATCTCATTCAGGTAAGTGATGTTCCACACAGTCCCCAGTGACCGAGCGCTGACCTTTGCCCAGGCATGCTTGAACGCTCCCGAACCTTCTGGCAACGAGAACGGCGTCGACGCAGCTGATGACGTTGGCTCACCCGACGATGTTCCTTCGATGCCTCCTGCAGCCACCGGTGTCCCCCGACCTGCACCACACACTGGCTATGGCATGACTCCTGAACAGCAACAGGCCATGTACTATCAGCAGATGCAACAACAAAATCAGGGTGGCCAGTATGGCGGTATGCCCCAGATGCCTCAACACCAACGTGCATAGGAGCCACATGATCATCTCAACCCATTGATACCCATCTCCTCAACCTATCATCCTCACAAAGCCGATAGCGTCAAAAATGAGTGAGCGGTCATTCTCAGCGATGACGGTCTCAGCTCGGCTGCTCAACGAAATCGGCGTATTTGAATTTTGCTCGGTCACCATCGAGGACGGAGTTCTCTCAAAGGTTATGTGCTTGCAGAGGGCATTTGTCTCGGTGGGTGTCGAGCCTCACCTGTATTTTGTATGACAGAATCTCAAGACTGGGGCCGGGCATGGGAGCGAGGATTGGCAATGCGGGACAAGAAAACTTGCGGTGTGAGCGTCTTGGTCATCTGTCGTCTTTCCACAGTCACCCAAAATGTCAAATGAGATTCACCACGTCTTCTATGCAGTTTTCCCGCTTCTCGATCGTCCAAGATGGCAAAGCTCCACATTCCACTTCACGCTACTGTTTCCTTTACTCGCCTGTCCTTCTACAGCTTACTCGGCACCCACCTCGGAGCTCGCTTCTCCACGAACGCTCTGACACCCTCGTGAATGTTCTCCCCGTCATTCAACCTCTTCGAGTAGATGTCGACGATGTTCTGAGTTGCGTGCTCTACAGACCCATCCTCCCAACCCTGCATGATTCCCGCCCTGGAAATGATCACGCTGTCAGGACTGTTTCCAGCAATCTCTTTTGCATACTCCAACGCCTTCTTGACCACGGGCCTGTCCAGCACATCCGCGTCGACAGGTGCATCGTCCGTCACGGCATTGACAATCCCCCACTCCCTCGCCTCCTCGGCACTAATCGTCCGTCCCGTGAGCGCAAGCTCCATCGCTCTCGGTTTCCCAACCGTCCTCACCAGCCTAGGCAACGCCCCTGCCAGCGCAATGACTCCCCTCTTCACCTCCGGCAATGCAAACAGCGCACTCTTGCTCGCAACCGCCATGTCCAGATTCACCACCATCTCCATACCTCCTCCAAACGCCAGTCCATTAACCGCCCCAATCACGGGCTTCTTGCCCGTCCGTCGACTAATACCTCCAAACCCCGAACTGGGCCTTTCCCGCTCGCCGGAGGATTTCCCAGACCGCGCGGCGGCGTTGCTTTCGTTCCATTCTTTGAGATCGGCGCCGGCGCAGAAGGCGCGGCCGGCGCCGGTGATGATCGCGCAGCGCAGGGTGGGTTCGTTGTCGTACCAGGATAAGAGGGCGTGGAGGGCGAAG
The DNA here is from genome assembly GCA_030247875.1 of Cladophialophora chaetospira. Taxonomy (NCBI): domain Eukaryota; kingdom Fungi; phylum Ascomycota; class Eurotiomycetes; order Chaetothyriales; family Herpotrichiellaceae; genus Cladophialophora; species Cladophialophora chaetospira. Next base: position 636,439 of record JAPDRK010000022.1, on the reverse strand, counting down.
TGCATGGAGGTGGAGAGGCAGTTTAGGGAGCGTGGGTTGTTCAGGACGATGAGGAGGGTTGAGGGGGTGGGGAAGTGGAGGATCGTGTTTGGAGGGACGGGGGGTTGAGTGTGTAGTGTTGATGGGTAGGAAGAGGACGACATGGTGAGCGTTGGATTAGGTCGCTGGTGCTGGATGTCAGGATTGAGAGTGTTTCTCCTGAGGACGAGGCCTGTTCTTGACGGGTCGGCGGGTGCTGTTGTGAAATGGTCCTTGAGGTTTTGGTCTGAGGAAGCTCTGATGATAGTTTGTATGTGTAGTTTTTGGTTACAAATCTCACCGAGTTCTACATGCACCTCAGTCACTTCCGTGGATCAACTTCCGTGGATCAGCATCCGACCTCGAGGTCGATATAGTCCCTCCAAAGCAGTGGTATTGCGGAGAAAGTAGGAGTACCATTGGCGGAAGCTGTCCGCAGCCGAGGTCCAAAGGGCCACGAGTAGGAATGGGATTAGTGAAGCATCCGTTCTCCTACAGCGGCTCTTGACATGGACTCGTTGTTCATGGCGTTCTCCTGCGGAGGGTTTATGAGGCCATAGTGAAGCCTCGACTTTGGTCTGAGGACTTGCCAATGGCGTGCAGCCAGCTACAGGCTTCCAGCAAGTTTGATGATTGAGACATGGGCACCCCAATCGATCCTTGTGCCATGTTCATCCTCGGACACCTCCACTGACTCATCTCCTCTCCGACACCGAAAGTATCGGCGTAGATGTTGCTGGCATTCTCCAGAAACACAAAGCCTGTGTCGAGTTCTTGGAATAAGGATCGTCTCTAGATGATCAATCCCCTAGCCCTCATCCGTTCCTGTACCCCCTTGAAGACCTTACCACCCCATAGTCCGTCCTCATCGTCATCCAGATCAACCACTCCTTCCGGCTCCGGAACAATCATGATAGCTCGGCCATGCAAACCCTCGTCAACGGCAAAGCGACCCGCAACGTCAACAACCTTCTCTACATCGACAAATTCAAAGCCCTTGCCCGGTTCCATACCAGCCGCTGCGAAAGCTTCCAACCCATTGTGAACCAGCGGCGTATCCATAAAATACGGCGCTAAGCAGTTTGTGCGGATGTTCAGTCGTGGAGTCTCGTGGCGGAGCCCGCGGAAGAGGCCTCGGACGCCGACTGGTTTGACGTTAGACGACGATATCTGAAACGTTTGACGGAAGGTATGTAGAAAAGAGTATATCTCCATGAGATCGGACCGCTCCATAACGATCATGCAAACCAAGACTTGGAAAGGTGACTTACATTTCGACGTGTGGTAATCCGCAAAGTTGCCTACATCAGTGTACGCGACAGTCGAGCTGATCAACATGAGTGACTTGGAAAAGAGTGCCTCCTGCGATGCCGGTGTCCCGCTCTTTTGCCCATCGGCTCCTGATCCGAGGTTCATGTACCAGAGTGCAAGGTACGCGCAGTTGCATATGCCCACAAGGTTGGCATTCAAGGCAGGATGGCGCAGTTTCGGCGGCTGCGATACGTTCTCTTGCTGCCCTCTAATAACCATGTCGACGAGACTGCCTGGCTCCCCCATGACGCCCGCCATCAGTGCAACAATGTCAAGGGACTTGGTTGGAGAAAGTCGGATGGCGTACTCGAATGCTTCCGTACGGCTATGGTGGGCTGTTACGTCGCAGCGGACGAATTGCGCTGAGAGACCTTGCTGACGGAGCTCATTGACGATCTGGCTACCCCCGGGGACATCAATGTCCAGGATCGTTACGTGGACTTCTGAGTTGGCGAAGCGCTTGGCAATGGCAAGACCTAATCCTGACGCACCACCTGGTTGAGTGTCAGCAGGAACGAGACTTTTATGGTGAATGAGCAATTCTTGCGAACTCGAGCCTCTCAAGTCCTCATCGCGATTGCCTCCAGTGTGGCCGAGCACTTACTAACTACGATGACAGACTTGCCGTTGAGGGCTGACAGGTCGACGTGAGTTGACATCTCGATTCAGGTGGACGCCAATGGTCTAAAGCTGAGGAAAGAGAGGCTCAAACAACGCTTTGACAATCCAAGCTCGTGTATAAACACTGCTTGGGTAGATGAAGCTGAATTACTCATGAAGAGGGGGGGAGGGGCCGTGTGTCACCCTAAGAAAGTGTTGGTGGCTGTGGTCGGAAATCTCTGAACCTTCTCGGATGAGATTTATGGTGCTGAGGAAGTCTCTACGAGCTCCAGTCAGGGTCGCAGAGGCAGTCGCGGCTCAGAGAGCTGCGTAAGGCTCCAACCTTAGCAATGACGAGAGTCTGCGAAGGAAAGAGGCATGCACGAGACGTACAGGTGAGAGGGCTCGGTATGTTCCCTGACGATTTTGGTTTATGTCGCACCCCGAAAGCTATCAGACCCGCAAATGCAGGGCATCGTCATGTTACCTTGCTATCAGTGATGTCCTTCAACCCGGTCTTCCACTTTGAATGAGAAGCGAAGTCAATACTTCGATTCATTGCTCCGCCTCACCGGCCGTCTGTGATTGATGCTCGAGCAGCGTGAGGTGGAAGAAGCGAAATCATCAACCCCAGTGGAATGAAATCAAGCTCGCCGTACCTGCAAATAGTAGCTGGATCACCCAATCCATTTGCATCCGCCCACGCTTTTCCTTTTGCCAGAAACTCAGACCGTCATCTGAGCAGAGTAGCAGGTTAAAAAAATCCTGAACGTTCATAGAGGCAGGACTCAGTGACTGATTTGTCGTTGCGGACGCCTACATCTCATTAATGAGGACTGTACCCGGTCAGTTGTGTGCTGTTCGGAAGAAGTTTCATTGCACGAAGCTTGAAGCATATGTGACTGATGCTTAGGCACGATATGAGTCGTAGACGCGTTCGTAGTGGCGCAGATGATGGGACCGCAACAAGGATCCCCCACCTCGGAGCTTGGCATGCTCCTGAGGTTCACAGCCTTATAACATTTACCACCCAGTCGTCCTCACAGGCGCTCGTGCAAGAAGCTTCGCCACATCAAATTATCTCAAGGTTTTTGGCATCAAGTGACAAGAAAGCTTCACTTGTGTGGGAGTGAGTAAGATCAAATAGATTAAGAAGTGCGTGTGACGCTTAGATGGCCACTTCACGGAAGAAAATGAGGCGAAGTGGTGGCGGCTGAAAGCTGAGTGCCGCGAGAAACAAAGTCGGTGCGAATACATGAACTCGGTGTAACCTAGTGTTGTCATGATGTATTGATTGATAGCACTCAGGCTATTTCTCGTTCGTGGCACTGCCAGTGCGAAGTCTAGGTGAGAAAAACCAGCGCCATCTCCCAGGCACAAGGTAAAGTACTCCAAGAATCGTCCTGTCAACGCACCAGAAAGCCACTTTTAGCTTGCAATTTCTCGCATCTCACGAGGAATCTGCTGGAACATGGAATCTGGGAACCGGTTTGACTCCTGCTTACTTCGTCTCGCTCTGGACCAGCTTGACTTTTTCCAAGACTTTGGCATAGAGAGGGTGGCTGGACTCAAGACCAGTGAGCTTGGTGGTGGCGTCTTCAGCACTCGAGTCCTTCAGAATTTGGGCCAACTCCTTGCTTTCGTCATCGCCTTCGACGTTCTGGAAACGCAGAGCCATCTCGACACCCCGGATGAGGGCAGTCACATCGTAGCCACGTTCAGCCAATTGGGCAGCAGGGCCGATGAAGCGCTCTTTGCGACCAAGCTTCCGAAGAGGTGCACGACCAACACGAACTGGAACATCTTCGAGGTGAGGGTTGGAGATGCGGTGAATGATGGTGTCGACGTATTTCTGTTGCTCTTCGGGAGTGATGCCATGCTTGCCTGTGATGAGATGAGCTGTTTCTTTGAGAGCCTCGTTCACTTCGTCTCGGATCTCCTTGTCGGCCATAGCTTCGTGAATGGTCTTGACACCCTTGGCGTAGCCGAAGTAGGCAGCGGTCGCGTGGCTGGTATTGACGGTGAACAGCTTGCGCTCAATGTATGGCTCCAAATCTTCGACCCAGTGAATACCCTTTACCTCGGGGTGACCTGACTTGAAGCCAGGGGTCTCAACACACCACTCGTAGAAGCTCTCAATGACGACGTCAAGGTTGGCATCGGCGGGCTGAGTTGGAACAATTCTGTCAATAGCGGAATTGCCAAACTCGGCTTTCGAAGCAAGATCCTTGAGGACTTCGGGCTTCATGTTCTTCTCATCGGTGATCAGGCCCTTGAGAGCGTCTGTTGCGTTGATCATGTTCTCGCAGGCAATGACGGCAAGAGGCTTGGACTTGGTTCGAGCAGTGATGCCATCGGCGATGGGCTTAGCAATGAACTTGAGGATGGTGGGACCAACAGCGCATGTGACAATGTCTGCGTCAGCGATGCTCTTGACGACATCGTCCATATTGTACTTGGAGTTGATGGCGCGGTAGTTTGTGATGGTCTTGCTCTTCTCTCCTTCTTCTCCGACCTCAGTGATCTTGTACGACTTGGCGTCATTGATGCGGTTGATCAGATCGTCAACGACATCAACGAAGATCACCTGGTAGCCAGTCTCGTGGAGGAGTTCAGCAATGAAGCCACGGCCGATGTTGCCACCGCCGAAGTGGACAGCTGTACCAGGCATGGTGGAGGTGAAAGATGGGTGAGGGTTAGGTAGATGGGTTGTGAGTGTGGTTTCAATGAGTTGCTGCCCAAAAAGTCAGTCAGAGTCCACAGTGAGCGCGGGGAACGCCTCCGCCACACGGACCTTGTGCTTTCAAGTGTTGAGTCAAGCTTGGATTAAACAGTAATGTATGAAATTCTCGGTCGACGACGATGAAGTTGAAGGGGTGCGTAAGAAGAAATTTCTGAGCCCGCAGAGAATTTGCGGTGAAATAAACTTGAGCCCTCAGATCGAGTGGGATTGCAGTGAATGCGCGACAGCCACACAGTGCCCCTCGTTTCTCGCAGTGAAGTGCTCCCCCGCGAGCGAATCGTGAACCACGATCAACAATTCTACGTCATTTTGCGTCCGCTGTAACATCCTTCTTCATGCGCTTGTTAGGTCAGACTTGGATAGCTCAAATGGGCAGCAAACAATCATCATTTCTCTATCCAATGAAATCTACAACAATTGCTGTGGTATACACTTCATGGCCACGTGGCATACCCTTTCGCTCCGTGAGTTCAAACAGGGGCAGGTCGCTCATCAATACCCTTCTTTCTCGTACCGCCTAGGCTTCCGTCTCCCAGCACAGCATTGCACAATCGACACAAACGAGGCAAGCAGCATCACTGCCGTAGCGGCCCATGTCATAGCCAGGAATCTTCCGCCCTTGGTCGCCGAGATGCCGATTTCGTCAGTGTATTTGTTGACCCGATTAACAGCGATAACGATCACTGCTGTCGCCACTGCTGAAGCAACCCCGAGGAACGCGAATGCAAGCTATCATTCAATATCAGTAATGTTCTCGCATCTCACGCTGAAGGCAGCACTTACAATATCAACAAGCCAGTTGATGAACACTGACAACCGTCCGTCGGTGAAGATACTCGCCAGGCCAGTGAGTATAGCCAGGCCAGTGAGTATAGCCAGGCCCACGAATACTATGCCAATAATATAGAAGACAATCATTATACGGCTAACTGTTTTGATGGTACGTTCTGCGTCCGTGACATCGCTTGGCCAATGGATATCATCCAATGTGATGCCGGATGGGAGGTGCTCTTCCACATATTGTGTAGGTTGGAAGTGGAAGCCCAAGCTTGACTTGGAGCACTCCGTAACATTCTTCTTTGCATCGTGTGCTGTCGAGTTCGGAGAGTAGGTTCCCTGGCAGAATGTCGTAGCATGTACGTTGAAGAAGTCGGGAAGACCCAGGAGCGAGGCAATATCGGTGGTTATATCATTCAGGATAGAGTTGATGCCCTCCTGGATATCGTTGCCTAGGGTCGAGAGCAAGCCGCCGTCGCCGTCCGAGGTATTAAATAGATTGCCGTGGCCAATTTGGGAGATGTTGAGCTTTGTTCAGGTCAGCATTCGATACACCTATAAATAGTCCCGGACAGGCGCCTACCGTCAACAAGTCGTTATTTTGCAGAAATGATCTCTTATCGCCTGCAAGCAAGCAGAGTATGGACAGAACAAACGCTGCGATGGCGCAAGCCAGCGTAAACAGGGAGGACAATCGCATCTTGTGTAAGTTCCAACTTGTATGGAGTTAGGTGTAGGAATAGGTGTAGGAAAAAACGAATGGGTTTACAGAAAGAACGATCGTTATACAGTCTGAAGCAGTGACAGTGGTTTGTTGCCGGTGAAGTGACCCAACCGATCAAGTGACGGGTGAAGAAGTTGCTGATGGCCGGTTACATGGCAACGAGGCCGTCCATAAGGATTCCCTCTGAGCCTCATTCTAGACGTTAAGCTTGCGTCAAAGCAGGGCCACGACATCAAAGACTCTGACCGATGTGTGGTCAGATTTTGTGGATGCCCAGCCTGCGAGGCCAGGATTTCCAAAAATGCTAGCCACCCGACGGGCGTTGTCCCAACCACTCTGGGACTTTAGTGGAGATCCGGGCGCCTCTAGGCGTTCGGCTAGCCGCCTAGAGATCTCAGCCACTTCACGATCGGCCGTCGACGTCATCGCTACCACATTTCTTCAATCACGCGTCGATAGACAGGGCTTTTTGGCGTTCAGAGTCCAACTCAAAACTCTGCAAAAACAGGGCTGAACACACCAGGAACTGGCGTAACATTCGTAGAGACAATGGTCGTAATCAACCTGAATTTCCGGTGTACTGAGTAGCACCGCCTGCACGCGAAAAATCTTCAGTGTGTCTTACAGGTACAAGGCGCATGTACTGACGCGTTCTTCCAAGAATAGCAAGGCTGATGGTCACGTGCCCAAAGACTTTGGCAAGTCTTTGTCCTGTCCAGAAGGAGAGATACACTTCTTCAAAGGCATGGTTCTTGTGAGTGACACAGGTCCTGAAGGCTGTCTGGCATGAAAGAGAGAAAATGGGAGCCGTGACCAAAATACAAAGAAGATGACGACAAACTTCAAGACAGTGACACGCAGCAAGTTAGGTGTGTAACACCGTCCGTATTCGTATGTCCACTGGCATATGCGTCTGGATCCTTCATCACCAAGCTTATGGCAAAGTACGCGTTGGAGCCTCGCAGCCGCGTGTTCAACCAGCAAACACTGGCCATTGAAGGTACCGAATGTGCTAGGGCGGAGAAGGCTGTCGCATCTCAAACTTGAAGGTCTTTCGTGCCGCACGGAGCACCTTTTCTCGAACCATAGTAGTGCGTGCCCATAGCATATCGTCCGACTTCACTCAGAAATCCCGGATTCTGGTTGCAAATCCTGAGTCTCGTGTCGCAGTTCTTTGATGGCGGTCTCAAGTTCCGGTCAGCCTTCGATTACACCTAGCCATCAACAATGTCGGACGTACTGCCAAAGCCTCAGGATTCACACCATTTTCAATCAGAGACACGCATAGTGACAATTGTGTCCGATCCAGTTGTGTATCCTGCGAATAATGTGAGCGATAAACCCCAAAGGTGCAAGATCACCTACTAGAAGAATAGAGATCTCTTCAAGGATATCAACAACCTCTCGAGCCTTCTCACGCTTGTCGGCCGTTGAAGGCATGTCACCGACCGCTAATTGAGCTGAATTTTTTGCTCGTCGAGATGACTGTTGTTTTGAAGTGGGATGGGGAATGCACTTTCAGTTTCGCGGACGGTGTAAATGCTCTACCGGAGAAGACTTGCGGCTCTTTTGAGACACGCTTGGTGCATCTTCTCCTCTTCTCGACTTTGTATATGTTCACCGATATCTTATTACTATTTCACCACTCGCCGCCTGAGCACCCTTCGCTGGATCCTCGCCAAATCTCGTTCGAGTTGATGTTGATGGCTCAACAAGACGATGCTGTGCTCGGGCCGCTAGTTGGCCTGAAACGACTTCGACAATTGCCATCTTCCACCAACCCCAGCATCCTGCAAAGGTTGAAAACTTTGGAGCGGAAGTCCTTCGCTGCTGACGAAGTTTTTGATTTCGACGATCGAGTCGCCAAACAACGCAATCTGGAGATACTCGTTGCATTCCATGGGCACCCAACGAGCTCCAGTATCGCCGCGTATGCTGTTTACGTGACCTCCAATCGTCGCCTCCTCCTCCACAAGATCTGTGTTTCGCCGTCTTTTCGACGCAAAAGAATAGGCACTGCACTGATGGAGAGACTCATTGGTGACGCGAAGCATCGATCCTGCAGGGCCATTGATCTGTGGGTCGATGAGGCAAATGATGCTGCCAGAAGTCTATATTCTAGGCATGGATTTTTACTCCGAGACTCCGTTCAGGATTACTACTCGCCTGGTAGGAATGAGTAGAAATGCTGAAGGAGTGAAAGGATGATGATCATTCAGAACTATCTAAGGATGAGGACCAGCCTCATATAGCTTCTCTGTGTGCTTGCTATGCGTACAAACATCCATGGGGAGTGTTTGTACTAAACAATGAGAATGTGAGTTGAGTTGAGGCTCTTGTCTTGCAACTCTCCCCCTGACTCGATGTTCCGAAGGGACGTCGAGGCCCTCGAGACTCAACTCCGTTAGTCAACCTAGAATGCCAGAAATCCAGCACGCCTCAAGAGATAACCACTAACGGCTGTGAACACCACTCCCACAAACGCGAACCCTCCCATCTTTAGTTTCTTGTTGATCTTGTCTGCCTTGTGTAGCGCATCGGCTAAGAGTCGTTCAGTTTTTACGTCGGGAGTCGACATCGTGTAGCGTTCGGTGACAGTGATTGTTGTGGTCTCGGGAGGTGTGGTTGTGGAGACGAATTTTGTGATAGTTGGCACAATAGAGGCTGTGACCATAGGACGATTATCGGCCGAACATTCTTGCTGTCGGTGGGCGAGGCTAAGTTCGTCAAAGGTGCCTGAGAATCCTCTCAAATGTAAGCCTGGGTAGATGGCTTGAGCAACAAATTGTGCGTCTTGCTGAAGTGCCATATTGATTTCTTGGGAAAAGAGGGGTGACTGTGCTGTTGTGTGTTGTGATGGGGCTGAAGAAAAAGCAGGAACAAGGTGCAATATGTACAACGGGAATCTTTCTCCCTAGGCAGTTGGAGCGACCTTCGATGCCTCGTTTTTGCAAAAGCAGTTCATTGTCGCGTGTGTCTTGGAGCTGTTCTTTCACATCTGTGCTGGTGGCGTTCAAGGATTCACTTGTGTGTTTCAGTCGAGACAAGGAAGCGACTCAGGTAAATGTTACTGAGTACCCGCCATTCCTAGCCTCCGTACAAGGTCTTCGTGGGTGACCCGTGGAAGAGCCTTTGTTAGGATATCTGCGAGATTGTCCTTGGTGTTGACTCGTTGTGTGTTGATTTCCCCACTCTCCACCTTTTCGCGGACGAAGTGGTGTTTCACGTCGATATGTTTCGATTTTGCGTGAAACTCCGGGTTCCTTGTCAGTTTGAGGGCGGAATTGCTGTCGATGAAGAGGGGTACATGTTCGACGTAACATTCAGGTATCCGTAGATCGTTGATGAAGTTACGAATCCATACGGCTTCTTTGGCAGCCTCCGCCGCTGCGATGTACTCGGCGTCCATGGTTGAGGCTGCGACGGTTTGTTGTCTTCGGGACGACCATGAGATGGGTCCTCCAGCGAGAGTGAAGACCCATCCTGTGGTAGATTTCCTTGAGTCTTCGCATCCGGCGAAATCGCTGTCGACGAATCCGCGAAGCTGTAGGCCTTCCTCCTTAACATAGCGAAGACCCTTGTCCTTGGTGCCCGAGAGGTAGCCGAAAATATGGTTAACGGCGTCCATGTGGCTTTGGTTGGGATTGGATGCGTAGCGCGCGACATACCCAGTAGCGAAGGAGATGTCGGGTCTCGTTTGGTTGGCTAGCCAGTTGAGAGAGCCTACTTTACCCTGATATTCTGTGCGGAACGGTGCTTTTGCGTCGTAGTCTTTTTGCTTGACGAGTCTGTCCCGATCGAGAGGCGTTGTGGTTGGTGATATTTCGCTGAAACCGTACTTTGCAAGGATCTGATCGATATACGACTTCTGATGGACGCGGATATCGCCTGGCCTCTGCTCGATGTGCATTCCGAGATACCAGGAGCACTCTCCTTCGTTAGTAATGCGGAATGTCTCAGACAGCTTTGTCTTAAACGCCAGAATGGTTTCAAGGTCACGACCAAACACCAGAATATCGTCCACGTGAAGCTGAAGGATAAGACCCGTCTCGTCGTTGATGAACACACACGGATCGTATGCTGAGACTCTCCATCCCCATTCGATCATAGAGGAGAAGAACTTCTTGTACCATGCCCGAGGTGACTGCTTCAGCCCGTATAGAGCTCTCAAAACAAGTAGGACATGGCCCGTAGGAAGGGTCATTCCTTTTGGTGGTCTCATAAAGACTGGTTTCTCCAGATGGCTGTTGAGGAAAGCCGTCTTCACATCTCCCTGATGGATTAGCCATCCGAAGATAACTCCAAGGGCCAGCAAGATTCGATTGGAAGTGGTCTTGACCACTGGTCCGAAGGTTTCGTCATAATCGACCCCTTCCTCTTGCTGAAAACCTCTGGCGACCAACCGAGCTTTGTGCCGGTTGACCAAACCATCCGGCCCGTATTTGCGTTTGAAGATGTACCTTGAGGTGATAGGTTTCATGCCAGGCTGAAGAGGAACTACGTCCCAAGTGTGTTTTTGTTCTAGGCCGTCGTTCTCTTCTTCCACGGCCTCTCGCCATTCCGGTGCTTCAGAGGATGCCATGGCCTCTGCATAACTTTTCGGATCCGGGAGTCGAGGTTGATCGATGGAAGGTGACCTCAGTAGGGCCATTCCGGCGAAGAAATTGTCGTCATCTTCGTCGTCAGCGTCGTGGCCATCTTCGTCGTCGGGTTTACCGCTGTCTTCCATATCATTGTCGCTGGGTTCAGAATCTCCTGTGTCAGGTAGGGTGGATTTTCTCCCTTTTCGGTTGGAGATCTTGCCGTGTTTCTCTGGATTGTAACTCCCGTATGTTTCAAGGTGGTTTTCCCAATCTGGTTTCAGAGTGTTGTGATCTGTGGGGTTGTAGTCGTAAGGACGAACAAGATATCTCTCGATATGTGTCGGGTTCTTTCTGTAGTTGCAGAAAGCGACGTCGACCTTTCCCTGTTCTTTAACGCACTGGTTGCAGGGCCTGCCACCGTCACAGTTTCGTTTTTTCAGTTGACATTTCGTACAGTCTTCGTCGCTGCTCTGGTCCTCAGTCAGAGGGCCCAGCGTTGTGCTGCCGCCGCCCTGGAGGTCCGCAGTGGTCTTTCCCGGTGCTGCCCAGACGCGATGGAGAAGCCCACTTTCGGCGACTTGAGTACAGGTGAAGCCGTTCTGTGAACACCTTCCGCATGGTTGTTCTCGATCACATTCTGCGCTGGCTGCATTACACTTTACGCATTTCGGTGTGTCTGTATTGTCGAGCCTTGCTTGTTCCCCTTGCGGCTTACACCTCTTGGACATTGTTGGCCCTGTACAATTATTGCACGGAAATTCCCCATTGCAAGCGATTGTCTTCTTCGCGCACCTGGAGCACTTTTGACTGTATTCGACAGGAAGAAAGCCGTATTTGTCGATCTTCTTTGCCTGTCGGTCTTCGGCGCGTTTAACCGCCTTTGGTTTGACACCTGTGAGATCGAAGGTACACCTTGTCTTTCCGCTGACGCAGGCCTCGCAGCGTCCATTAGGGTGATCCGAGGGGTAGCATATTCCTCCTTGCTGATAGCATCGACGACACGGTGGGTCGTTACGTGGTCTAGGTAGGGCCTTTGGCTGCCCGATAAGGTCCTGAAGGACGAACTTCTGTTTCGTTTCCTCGGTTTGTTCGAAGCATTTCGTGCAATATCGGCGACACGGAGTGCAGGGGATTCCAACATCGTCTTTGTCACAGACAAATTGCTTTCTGAAACAGCAATCACACCTGGTGTCATCGGGAGGAAATTTCTTTTGAGACTTTTTCTCGGAAGGCGAGAGTCGATCATCGCTACCCATATCTGAGAGTGGTTCAGAGTCTTCGTCGTCGAGCTGAACCATCATGGCAACTGAATCCCTGTAACCGTATCTGCGTTCATATTCCTCCCGAGCGTGTATCCTTGCGAAATGGTCGCGCTCAGGAGTAGAGAGACGCCGACGAGGACGGGGTGTCAGACTCCGTGTCTCCCGTGGGTAGAGAGAGGTATTGAGGCCGAAACACGCGTTGTTGAAGTAGTGTGATGTCACCACCTCACCGTCACTCTCGGGTTCACTTGAGCTGTGGATAAGATCCTCATCTGCCTGCTGGACGGGCAGTGGATCCTCTTCGAGATATACAGGTTCTTCCTCTTCTTGTCCTTCGAGCTCGTCGTCGGTATTGTAAACTGATCCGTCATCATCTTCGATTTCAGCGTCAGAAGGGACTTCAATCTGTGGGATAGGTGTGCGATCCTGGAGAGATTGGCCCGGTTGGGGGTCGTCGAGGCCGATACCATCGTCGATCTGGGCCACGCCGATCCGCTTGACTTTGTGTTCGTCGGGAGAGAATATGTGGTACATAGCTTCCGACTCACACCCCACAAAGTATCCGACCCATCCACGAGCGTCGTGCAGTTTGGTTCGTCTGAGTTCTGGGGGATAGGCCACGTATGCACGACTGCCCCAGACACGCTCGCGAGTGAGGTCCGGCTTGCGGTCGTACAGGGCCTCCCAGGGTGTCTTTTTCTCCTTCCTCCGGAGAGCGCGTGCAGGAGATCGATTCTTCAGATAGACGGCATGTTCGATAGCCTCAGGCCAGAGTTTCTCTTTCAGAGTAGAGACACGAAGTAGCTCAGTTCCTTTGCTAACAATAATGTCTGCAAGCTGACCAGAGATGTTCAGTTCCTGGAGCATAGGTGCGGCTCTTTCCCGAACGGTTCTGTTGTTCCTCTCGGCGACGCCATTCTGATAGTGCGCGTAGGCTTGCGTGTCCTCCATGCCAATGCCGTGCTTCTCGCACCAGGCGCCGACTGGACCTCTCTTGAATTCACCGTCGAAGCGGTAGGAGCCAATAGTAATGCCATGTACACGCTCGATCCTCTTATGAAGGGCTCGAAAGACTTCTGCAAGGTCACCTTTCTGCTTCAGGCGTTCACACCAGGTGAAACGAGTGAAGTCGTCCGTAATGAAAAGGTAGAGTCTAGTGCCGTCAAATCCTTCGACAGGGTATGGGCCCCAGGTGTCTGCGTGCATTAATTGACCGATTCTATTGCTCTTGCGACTTGCTGGGTCCCGCGGAATGTGTACTAATGCGTTGGAAGTGGCACAAACTGGACAGAATTGGCCAGCCTTGAGCATTGCATGAATCTGTTTCCGAGTGATGCCCATGCCATTACTGCATTTTTCAAGGTTGAGCATGCTCTGGAAGCTAAGATGCCCAAGCTGACGGTGTTTCTTCCACACTGGATGGTCAAAGTCAATCACGGCTGCGACGACTTCGCCTGTGGCAAAAGGATCTTGAGAGACAAGAGGCGGAGTCTCGAGTGAGACGTGATAGAGATCGTTAGACGGCATGGCGAACCCAATCTCATGTCCGTCTCTCGTGCTGAGAGTGAGTCCTTTGTCATCAATGTGAAATGTTATGCCTGACTTTACAAGAAGTCCGACGGAGAGAAGGTTGCCGCGAACCTTGGGGGCGTAGGCAACGTTGTCAAGATCCAGCATATGTTTGTGTCCGTCACGATTCTTGAGGACCACTTGTGCCTTTCCACCCCCTTTGACTTCGAGGTTGGTGGACTTGTCAGCTGTCCCGATGTTCATGTTGATGGGAGAGAACTCTGTGAACCACTTTCTATTGTTGACGATATGCATGTTGGCACCTGAGTCCGCCAGCCATGTGTCTGAGGTACAAAAATGTCCAGCAACAAGAGCTTGCAGAGCTTTGCTTCCCTTGTCATCTTCTTGATGAGACGGTGCGCTTTCTAACTCCCCCTGATCCCCAGCTCCCCCTGTTCTTGCCATCACATGTTCCAAACCTGACCTCTCAGCCTGTAAGGGGTCAGCGGTGGAAACGCGAGGGAAGGGGAGCTGGGAAATACCTGAGGAGTTGGCGCGAGAGAGTGCTTTGAGGAAACCCTTGATGTCGGCTTCAGCAAGGCTCCCGGACTTGTCTTTGTCACTATTGTCGTCTTTCTTTTTGTCATTGCTGTTGGAGGTGTCACCGTTGCTATGTCCGTTGCCATTGCGGTTGCCGTTCCCGTTCTTTAGGGCTTTTGGGATTTGCTCAGGGTGTAGTTTCCAACATTTGTCAGGGACGTGGCCAGTCAGACCGCAACCGCCTGCAGCAGGATCGCAGTAGAGGCTGCTCTTGTCGACACCACTGTTGTGGCTGTTGTTGCTGTTTCGATTGTTGCCTCCACTGCCGCCTGAGCCGTTGCCATTCCTGTTGTTCTGGTTGTTGTTCCCATTGCTCTTCTTGGTTTTCTCAATTTCCTTGGCCTTTCTTTCCTCTTTGATGCGGTTCTGTTTGATTTCTTCAACGTGGAGACGATCAAAGAGGTAGTCTAGGTCAGGAGGACTGTCAGGGTTGGTCGATCTCACCCAGTCGTAGTTTTCTTTGAAGGTACGATAGTGAGGAGGTAGGCCATGGAGGAGAGCAGTGGCGAACATGTCGTCGGTCATCTGGTATTTTGCACTTTTGAGGTCGGCCTTGACTTGTCGGACTTTATTGACATACTCGGTCATGGTCGCAAAGTCTTCCAACTTGACTCCAGAGAGTTGGTTGAGGAGGATGTCACGAGCGCGTTCGTCGGTGACAGAGTATCTTTTGATGATCAGGTCGTAGGCTGTTTTGGCGTTGTCGCAATCCTCAATTTCGATGCGAATGCCATCCGTGACCCATGCGTCGAGAAGTTTGCGTGCTTCCTTGAGGTTGTCTTTGTTGGCCTTCCAGGCATTGTAGTCGATCTGCCATTTGAGAGTGTTGTTCTGAAGGATAATGGCTTGGTCGACTTCATCATCAGGAAGGGGTATATTTTGTGGATCTGTGGCGCCAGTAGCGGGCTGGGCTTGCTGAGGTTGTGCTTGAGTAGTTTTTCCTTTCTTGATTCGGGCAGAGCTGCGTTGAGGTCCTTGGGGTTTCGTGGCGTCTTGTTCGACTTGGTCAATAAGAAGATAGTCATCTTTGTTGGGCTTGCTGAGGATCTCTTCGTCACCGGTAAGGAGGTCAAGGACGTCGCTTGCCTGAGCTGCACGCTTGAATTCCCTATTCCAGGTGATGAAGTTGGTCTTGCCTTTGAGTTGGCGGTCTTGGCTGACGTCAGTCTTGGTTGAGTCAGGCATCTTGGGGGTTGTTTCTTAGGGGTCTGTCTTGATCAAAAATCACTCAGTTCAATCAGTTCTAAAAGAAGCTCATAACCAGTAGAAATGCTGAAGGAGTGAAAGGATGATGATCATTCAGAACTATCTAAGGATGAGGACCAGCCTCATATAGCTTCTCTGTGTGCTTGCTATGCGTACAAACATCCATGGGGAGTGTTTGTACTAAACAATGAGAATGTGAGTTGAGTTGAGGCTCTTGTCTTGCAACTGAATGGAAATAAGATGGTCCTCGATCTCAAAGATGACATGTGAGTACATCCTCGTTGGACACTCGAGCACATTCCCTTGCGGGGCTATCCCTTGCAGGACTTTGTCGACCATCAGATACCGACACCAGCCCCTCGACATGCTAGGATTATAAGTGCTTGCAGCCGCGTCGCGCGCGCGCGTTCACCACTAATTGTAGCGAAGGAGACCACTCTATGTCCGATTCATCGACACCTTCCCACTCCCTACTGCGTAATGCGCGCTCCCGAACAACAAGTGGATGCATCACATTGGCATTAGAAAGGCTCTGCTGGCCTTCTCGTTGGTCTCGAGCCTCGTTTCAGCTGCGCCCCAGCTCGCTTTTCCGATCAATTCCCAGGTCCCGCCAGTCGCATACGCTTCTCAACCGTATAGTTTCGTTTTCGCCGCGACTACCTTTGTCTCGAGCGCCCCACAAGTATCCTACACGATCACAGATGGTCCGGCCTGGCTCGAGCTCGAGAGCACTTCTCGCAAATTTGCTGGTACTCCTGAAGCGCAGGACATTGGCGCCACCACTTTGCATCTTATAGCGTCAGATTTGACAGGCCAGATATCAACGAGCGTTACTTTCGTGGTAGCAGCCTCTTCGGAACTAAGCACCACCACAGACATCCTTCCGCAGCTGGAGCGAAGTGGGGTTGTCTCTGCACCCAATTCGCTGGTGCTCCATCCACAAGAAATATTCAAGCTTTCTATTGAAGAGGATACATTCACCGGTGTTTCTACAGGGACAAGGTTCTATGCCGTTTCTGCAGATAACACACCATTGCCGTCCTGGGTACAATTCGACGTGACGCAAGATACAGCCCAGCTTGTGTTTTCGGGTACAGCACCAGTCTTGATATCTCCTCTGGGCGGAGCTCAGACATATGAAATTCGCCTGATAGCCTCCAATGTGCCTGGATTCGCAGAGTCCTCTATCGATTTTACTCTTGTCATCAGCCAGCATGTGTTGCGCTTTTCATACGCCTCTCAGAGCATCGTCGTTCAACCTGGCATTCGCTTCGGGTCACCGTCATTGCGACCGTTGCTAAGACTTGATGGGCAGACTGTGGCAGACAATCAAATTGCGAACGTCGTTGCCAATGTACCCACTGGTGTGGAGCTTGATAGGCAACGATTGTCTCTGCATGGGACGGTCGACGCCGCTACCAATGTCACAGTCACCATTAGCGTTACGGACATGTATGGCGACGTAGCTAATGCTACAATTTTTCTTGGGGGCACAGATCGCCGAAACGCTTCTCTGGGAACCATTGCGACGCTCAACGTTACTGCTGGAGAGTACTTCTCTTACAATCTAGCCACTCCATCTTTCTCCCCTACAACACGCGCAATCCCTGACCTCAACAACGCGACCAGTTGGCTCAATTTCGACTCTGTTAGCTGGACTCTGTCAGGGGTGGTGCCTGTCGATCAGACTTCCCAGACGGTGGATGTCCCTATCACGTTCGAGAACGCAACCTCGACTAGCACAGGTGAAGTCATCCTGCAGGTATTGCAAAAGGCTGCTGCACCAGCCTTCACTTCAACGCACACCTCGAAGACGTATACTTCTACTCTAGCTGGCGCCACAAGTATGACCTCTGAACCTACGATGGGATCTGGCGGCCGCCAAACAGGCAACAGGCGCGTACTACACATGATACTCGCGATTGTCTTTTCTGTTGTCGGAGCTTGCCTAGTACTATTCTTGATTTCGTGCTGCCTGAGGAGAAGGAAACACAAACGGAGAGAAACAAGCAAGAACTCCGCAAAAGACAGTCCTGGCCCTGTTGAAGATGATCCGAGGATTGTGCCACCAGAGCCGGGTTCACTGTCCCCTGAGATGCTTGGGGTTGCCACCTCCCCGCCAATTGCGCCACCCGGGCCGCCCAGACCAGACTTTGCATGGTCAAACGACTCCTTGAGACATTCCAGACAGCGACTATCTGCTACTGTTCGACCGGGGCCGCTCTCTTACCACCGAACCTCACAGATATTCACTGAGAACCGAGACCTGCTACCCCCGGTCGAAACTACCACAGCTTCTGGAGGAGCGTTGGATACATTATTCGAGCCCACTGGTGTCAGGGGTGGGAGTCTTCTTCAACGACCTGCATCGGCAAAAGTAAACAGACCTTCGACCATGAATCGGCAGAGTTATACCACGCCATCCAGCAGAATGAGTCGCGGGAGTATTCTGCCATCATCAGTAGGACTACCAGATCGCAGGAGCGGTGCTGGCCATGGTGCCGGGATTCTCCCTGGCCCCACCGATGGTGCCTCGAGTAGGATGTCGTGGAGAAATAGCTGGACCTCGAATCCATCCACTGATCCTCGTATAACGACAGTGGTCTTGGACTCGTTTCCAGCGCCCCCTGGAGACGGACCAGATCTAGTCGGCGGCCGCTCAAGAGCCAAAACTCCTCTTCCTCTACTGCGAGTTGTCTCTGAGGATGGCGAGAAGGAATTGTCGTTCGAAGAGCAGCGTCAGAGATGGCACACAGAACGAGCACGGGCTAGGCTGGAAGGGTCGTGCCGTTTTTCCAACGCAGGATCGGCACGAATAATGCCGCGTGTCAGGAGTGGCATGAGAACAGAGAAACGCCCGCCATCATCAATAAGCAAAGATAGCCTTGTGCGCGAGCATTCATGGTCTCAATGGTCCGGGCTTGGACCAGCTGCACATGAAGTCCAGCCGCTGGGCAGCCCACCAGGCATTGTCACCGGAAGTGGTCCACAGCTGAGAAGCCGACCGAGTGTCGCGAGCAGCGGTCAATTCGAGTCGGTGACATCTTCTGATAGCCAGTGGGAAGACGAGGAGAACTTGGTTATTGAGGAAACAGAACAAGGCGTCCGACAGTGGCAGACCGATAATGGCTCGCAGGCGTCCCCACGCCTACCATTTAGCTCGGTCTCCAAAGCCCGAGAGAACATTGGTAACAGGAGTGCCAGTGATCATGCTTCGCAGCAGACTCGAGTGGTGGACAAAAGGAAGCACGTCAGTGTGGAAGAAGCAGGGCTAAAGAGATCATATGGTAGTCAAAGAGGCAGCTTTCGATTTATTTGACGTGGACGCGCATGTATCTTAGAAGACACAACTTCAGTTGGTGAACTAGTAGTACCAGCAGCAACTTTGACGTAGCCTCTGCGAATATATCATCAAGTGTGACACGGAAGAGGAAGAGAAGGCTGTGATAATTCCAACTTAGCGAGTGGAAAAGGAATCCTTAAAAACTGGAACGCCAGACGGGCAGCCAGTCCGCTCCACAACCATGGCATCACTACTACTAACTTTCCCTCTGCGTACCCTGCCCACCTTTCCACATCCACTCGAATTATCTTTTCGGTCGAACGAAGTTCCCTAAGCACAGCACGCACCCTGAATTTACAAAGGCAGAGAATCTCTCCACTGCGTCATTGTTTGTGTCGTCTCTCTGGAGCACGTTTCGAAGTGTACGCATCTCATTACGTTGCGGCAAAGCCTGCGTCTCTTCCTGTTCTAGCCCTTTGCCTGCTACCCACCCACGCCCGCCCGCTTATGACATCGTCTACAAAGAATATATGAGCACAGTCACATTCGACTCGAATCGCAACCTTCGAAGCCTCAAATATGGGTCAAACGCTGTCAGAACCAGTCGTCGAAAAGGTGCGCTTCTTACCACATTTCCTGCTATACTGAAGCATGCTTGCGGCTGTCGACTGGTGGTCCTCGGGACAGGCACACTACGCAGCAGAGAACGCTCTGCACTTCAAAACAAGCCCTGCGGAAAATCTGACCTTGACATCAGAGCTGACGTGGTCTCCTGACAGATATCCGATAGCGGTGCCGATGACTGTGTTTACTATGGCCTCTCGGCCATGCAAGGATGGCGAATAAGCATGGAAGACGCACACGCCGCCGTACTCGATCTACAGCCCGAAGAGAAAGGCAAGACTCTACAACCGGCCGGGCCAGATAAACGTTTATCCTATTTCGGTGTCTATGATGGACATGGGGGAGAAAAAGTGGCCCAGTTTGCTGGGGAAAACATACACAAGATTGTCGCAAAACAAGAAGGATTTGCCAAAGGAGACATCGAACAAGCTCTAAAAGATGGCTTCCTGGCCACGGATCGTGCAATCCTGAATGGTACAATCATCATGCGGTGACAAAGCTATATATGCTAAACCTCGTGCAGATGCACGCTACGAAGACGAGGTGTCCGGGTGTACCGCATCTGTCGGTATCATATCAAAAGACAAGATCTGGGTGGTGTGTACTGTTCCTCTGACTCTGTGGGACACTTTTGGCTTACAAGTCTAGGCCAACGCCGGAGATTCTCGCAGTGTACTCGGCGTCAAGGGAAGAGCAAAGCCTCTGTCCTTTGACCACAAACCTCAAAACGAAGGCAAGAGGCGCCGCTTCTTTTCATGACATGCTCCGAAGCTAATCCACGCACAGGCGAGAAGGCTCGTATCAGTGCCGCAGGAGGTTTCGTGGACTTCGGTCGAGTCAACGGCAATCTCGCCCTGTCACGTGCCATTGGCGACTTTGAGTTCAAGAAGAGCGCCGACCTTTCACCCGAGCAACAGATTGTCACAGCCTTCCCTGATGTGATCACACACGAGGTCTCTTCCGATGATGAATTCCTAGTCATCGCCTGTGACGGTATGAGCTGCTTCCTGCCCTCGCGTATCGGGAGCAGAACTGATTGTGAACAGGGATCTGGGATTGCCAGTCGTCTCAAGCCGTGATCGAGTTCGTCCGGAGAGGAATTGCCGCCAAGCAGGAGCTACAGTCTATCTGCGAGAACATGATGGACAACTGCCTCGCATCCAACAGTGAGACCGGAGGCGTTGGCTGCGACAACATGACCATGATTGTCATCGCCCTGCTTAACGGCAAGACCAAAGAGGAGTGGTATGAGCTGGTCGGCAAACGAGTCGCGGACGGCGATGGACCATGTGCGCCGCCAGAGTACGGCAAGTCCAGCCTCGAGTCCTAAAGTCCATGTCTCGTCTAACCGTCCCCAGCTGAGTTCCGTGGACCGGGCGTCCGACATCAGTTCGACCACGACAGTCCAGATGAGTATGAGCTGGACTTGGATCACCGACCGAGAGGCTTTGGGAATCGCAGCGGCAGGATCATCTTGCTCGGAGACGGAACAGAGGTACTGACCGACTCAGATGACACGGAAATGTTCGATCACGGCGAGGAAGACAAAGACTCAGCAAACCAGGTCAAGAAGGGTACACCGGATACATCAGATGTTGACTCGGCTCGAAGCGAGCGAGAAGGTACACCAGCACCACAGTCAGCCAGCGACGAATCGAAAGGCTCAAGTCATCCTGACAACAGCAAAGGCCCAGAAATCAAAGCGGTTGCAGACCAAACAACACCGAACAAGGTTGCCTGACCATAAGATATGATAAAGCTAGGAACCAGACAGACAGATCTTATTCCATCACGACTAGCGATACCCCTGTCGTCGACGCATTGATGAAGAGTGTCTTGTATGCATGACGCCGGATTAGAACCAATTGTAGGAGCTTGTATTCGGACTCTGTTCGCGTCGGTCAATATTTCAATGACATTGTTGCCAGCAATGAAAAGAGCGCTTGCTTCATCGTGATCCGTCTTGCCTTGTTTCCTTTCTAGCGGATTATCTTAGGGACTAAGCATGACCGTCACGGCGGCCTGGCAGTGCTCGTCGAGGCTTCAAGAACCTTCAGAAGCCCTGTGCAAGCAAGCATTTCGTATTCTATTCCGCATCCAATCATCAGCAGCTGCCGCCACGGTCTGTGACGTTTGACCTGCAGCTTCCTCCACAAAACAAAATCGTGTTGCTTCGAAGCAGGGACCGGTTGAGCACATGCAGTGCAGCCCGCCTCAGCCGTGACGGCATCGCTCAAGTAATTCTTTCTTGTCAACAACCGGTTTTCTTTTTGCCCATGGCAGATCTGCATCCCCATGGCTGTGGCTTTGATCCCTTCCAATATATGAAATAGACTGAACTCCAGCCACAGTTTCTTTTCGGCGATCTAACTCTTCTCCGAAAATACCCATCACGCAACTCCCACCTACTCCTATCTCGCTTCTCACGTCCGCCGAAATTGTCTGACCGTGGATCTTGGCACCGTCCTACCAACTCTGTTTTCTGTGAAGTCAGCTCAATAGCATCCCTCCTGCTACTCCCCCTCTACAACCTCAGAATTGCTTCTTGTGATTCTGTGAAGGAAGCTTCTCTATCGCAACCATGTCATCTCCCTCGTCGACTTCCTCTGGAAAGCGGAAGAGGATGACCACTACGGCCGGTATGCAACCATCCTCACGCGATGCGTCCGGCGAAGAGCTGGCCGACTCTCCCTCGCATAACACGCGCAATCGAAAACATACCTCAAGCAACTCGATCGACAGCACTGTACCGCCTAGCAAACGAGCACGCACAAGGTCGAACGCTAAACCTCTCGAGTCTAATGGGCCCCCCGAGCCAGATGCCACCCACGAGAACCCTGGAGAGACCTCGAGCACCACCTTGACCAGCGAAGATGAACAGCCTCTCAAGAAGGAGAGCAAGATCACAGCGTCTTCGACCAAAGCTTTCGTCGCTGGGGAACAAGGCACTATGAAAGATGCGGGCAAAGCTGGTCAGAGAGACCCTATCGGAGGATACAAGACAAACCCGCCACCTACTGGTCGACCTGTCAGAGTCTACGCTGATGGAGTTTTCGATCTTTTTCATTTAGGGTAAGATGAGGAAAGACCCCTTCCAAAATCGATACGCTGACTCTGGGTGAAGACACATGCGACAGCTCGAACAAGCGAAGACCGCCTTTCCAGAGACCTATTTAATCGTTGGAGTTACAGGAGATGCGGAGACACATAAGAGAAAGGGACTGACCGTGCTCACCGGAGCAGAAAGAACAGAGACCCTGCGCCACTGTAGGTGGGTCGACGAAGTCATCCCCAATTGTCCCTGGATTGTCACGACAGAGTTTCTCGAGAAGCACAAGATCGACTACGTAGCACATGACGACGAACCGTATGGCGCAGATGAAGGAGATGACATCTATGGACCTATCAAGAAGCAGGGCAAGTTCCTCGTCACGGAACGAACGGAAGGTGTCTCAACAACCGGGATCATCACTAAGATTGTGCGAGACTACGAGAAATACATTGTGCGACAGCTCAAGAGAGGAACCAGTCGTCAAGAACTCAACGTCAGCTGGCTGAAGAAGAACGAATTGGATCTGAAGAGACACATGCAAGAACTGCGCGACAATGTCAAGTCGAATTGGGTCAATGCCGGAGGCGAGATCACACGAGACCTGCGAACATTCTGGACAAACACCGCATCCCGTCCAGCAAGCCCAGCTCCGTTTAATAGACAGTCGAGCGAGAGCGCGCTCAGGAGTCCAACCGGCGGCTTGAGCGCCGTGGATGCCCTGAAGCAACTGGAAGCTGGTGGTCTGGACAAGAGGAGCGAATCCGCTGGTAGACTCAGCAGGAGCGAGGACTTTGCCGCAGGGTACAGTTTGGGATTGATCGGAGGTGTGAAATCATGGGTAAGCATCAATCACGTTCCCTGAATGGGACATCTTGCAGATCTGGAAATTACGTGCTGACATGAGCATTGCAGATGATGCGTGGCCAACGGGCACTCAACAGCAGTCAAGCTCCAAGTCCAGAAGGGAGTGAAGATGATGAGGCTAGAAGCCCTGTCAGCAACGACGGCAATGATGGGGATCCGCTGACTATTACGTTGACGCCGCCAGCGTTCGCCAGAGGTCGCAAGGGGAAGAGTGCTAAGGGCGATGATCAAGAGCCTAAGCGCGAGGCTTTGGATGTGCTGCATTGACCTGTAATGGACCGCTGATGGCTGTTCTGGTCGGGAAAACACTTTCCGTTTCACATTGTATCATGCTTCACTTATACGTACATGGGTCTTAATTCTGAGGGAGCTCGCAGCGGGCGGCGTTCCTGGAAAACTGGGTCATGCCCAAACACACGCTGGGCTTGACCACCTGCTGCATGGGTGAGCTTTATCATATGGGGGACCAGCGCAATAGACGGTAACCAAAAGCATTTGCTACTGAGAATGACAGTACCCTTTCCCATTAAATTTGCTCGAGAAGACGGGAATAAAATGTGAGCAACCCTGATTGAGAGGCTGTCGGCCTGGTTTTTGAAATCTTGTCTTTGATTTCTTGTTGGTACGCAATGTCTATTGACTCGTCTTGGGGAGCTGCGTTGATGATCCGCTCAGTCCCTTGACTCTGTGGAAATGGTGGGCTGCTTGTGGATTGCGGGTAGTCGTCTGCGTACGCCTTCCATGCCAATATGCTTCTTGAAAGAAAGCGGGCAGAGCATGCTCAACTCATTGCTTCCAAAACCTATGCCGCTTCCTCATCAGGCATACTGCACCATTCCTCACCACACGTTCCTCTGCCAGACCACAAACGGACGCCTTTGCAATCGATGATCTATGATCTCGGCTTCTCCTTCTTCTCCTTCCATAGAGCACTCAGACCGACACCAGAGACCTTGACCACCTTGAACCGCACACCGGGAATATCACCCTTGGCTTTTCCCTTGCGTCCGAATCCGGCGAGCAGGACTTCATCGTTCTCGTCTACGAAGTTGAGGCAGCCGTCGTTGGGGACTAATACATACAATATGTCAGTAGATGCTCTTGCCACACATCCTGTGATTAGATGGGTAATGGATGTCTTCCGCTCCTTGTGCGTGCTTGTAGACATACCGAACGCAGTAACTTTCTTTCCATTCTTGATCAACTGCACCCTCACGCACTTTCGAATGGCACTGTTTGGCTGCTTTGCCTCGACGCCGACCTTCTCGAGCACGATTCCTTTGGCGTGCGAGGAGCCGCCGAAGGGGGAGGACTTGTAGGCGGTTCCGAGCAGGCGCTTCTTGTAGTGCAGGTCGGCCCAGCGGCCTTCCTTGCGCGCGGCGACGAGTTTGCGCGCGGCGTTGAGACCGCGGGGTTTGCCTCTGTTTGTCATTTCTGGGGTGGAGGGTTAGTATTAACGGGATGAGAGGTGGGTGAGGGTTGATTGAAGCAAGGTTCGGGGTTTGCACAATCGACTTGGAGGCAATTGCAAGGTTGAGGAAGTTGATGCTGAGGGTCTGGATGATGCAGGGTGTACGTACTGGCTACTGTGACAAACAGATGATTGATAGAGAGAGGGTTGACGGCGCGAAGATCGACTGAACAGCGCCGGCAACGAGATCGAAATTTCGAAAGTTGCTCAGTGCGGAGTCAAGATGCCAAGACTGCGCTATCTACAGTGAGCCATGCTTAGGGCGGAGCACAGGATGCGGACTGTCACTTGAATACCTCTCCACCCGACGATGACCACGGCGCCCACCTTAACTACTACCGCAATGGAACGATAGCAATCTAGGAAGGCGAGGGCACTCGCTCGCTCTCCGCCGCACATCTTAGCAATATGGCAGCTCAAAGTGTACCACGAAAACAACTCGAAGTCCCGGCCTCCCCATTCGACCGCCCCAAACTCAACACCACCCGCACAACAGCTCACCGACTTCCCCCTCCCGCCCTCTTCCAGGGCCCGCCCTCAAAGAATGCCTCACACATCTCTCTCGTCCTCCCTACGGATCGAGTCCCGGGAGCTCCTCCCTCCGCAGAAGCGGACAGCGGCGGCCAGCTCAGAATCCCACGCCCCTCCCGTGTCCCTCCCGCATCTTCCTTCTCCGGCCCTTCCTCTGGACACAACCGCAGTACACCGGCCACGGCCGCCGCTCTCACCGCAGACGACCACCGCGCCGAACAGCTATGGGCGGAAATGCAGAAGACGCTTGCAGATGTAGAGCTCTCAGCGATGAACACTTCACATGTCTTCGGATCTT
This sequence comes from Cladophialophora chaetospira, assembly GCA_030247875.1. Lineage (NCBI taxonomy): Eukaryota > Fungi > Ascomycota > Eurotiomycetes > Chaetothyriales > Herpotrichiellaceae > Cladophialophora > Cladophialophora chaetospira. The sequence continues at coordinate 610,983 of JAPDRK010000022.1, read as the reverse complement.
CACATCTCCGCGCATTGGAAGACCTGCGGACCGCACAACTCTCGCTCGCTCAGACGTGGGCAAAGACCGAGGCTGATGAAACACTCGAGCATGACCTTGACACGATTGGCCGGAATGAAGTGAATGTAGGTGCCGCACTGGAGAATAATACCTCTGCTGTGACTGGCACTCCCAGCACAGGTCGACCCGGCAAGAGTGCAACGCCGCAGACTGGCTCATCACCCACGCCGGCGAAAGATAGTGGCAAAGATAGAAAACCGTCTGCATTCACGAATAACAAGGATCTAGAAGAAGAAACAGAGCGTGACATCCAATTAGCCAGGAAACGCCGCGAGGCGAATGATCGATACTTCTCGCAGGTGAATCACGGGGTCCTTGAAGTGGTTTCGAAACTCGACGAAGTTGCAGGAGCGATGAGACGAGTTGAACGAGAGGCGCGGGAGATTTGGGATGAGAGTTCGGATGAAGACCTCAATGACGAGGATCGAGCGGGGGGAAGTGAGACCGAGGAAGGGGATGCGGATGCAGATGCAGATGGAGAAGGAGGCAGTGCTACGGAGAGGTCTGGCTTGACGGATAGTCCTGTGCCGGTGAGGAAGGATGGGTGAGTGGCCCAGGCTTTGATCCTCCTGGGACGGGCGAGGGAGCGTATGAGTTGGCCTCTCTGTGATGGATGAGTGGGCATCGACGACGCAGCCCGACGGCTAACACGCCGGGAGCGACAAGCAATCCACTGGTCGATGGTGATACGGCGCTTGCCCTATCCCCCAAGCTCAAGAGACTTTACACAAGAAAGCACTGAGAATACTCGAACTTTCCGCGGTCTCGAGACGTTTCCCATTAATAGGGGTAATTTCAAGGGAGATCGGAGCTTGCAGCCACCGACTTCGACGCTTCGTCAAGCAGCAAGTCGCTCAGATATACCGAATCTCCACATCAAGGAGCGCTGATAGGTGCCATCACCATTACTGTCCTATAACTCGACAGAGGCAGTTGCCTCCGCCTCACACTTGCTCGGAACCAGTACTGACCCCCATTCTTTAGAACTCCTGGACGTTGATCGAGAAGACGGATGCACACTGATCCTTGAGATGTTGTATCACTAGTGTGCAGTCGTGTGCCAGGCACATGGGACGGTCGAAAAGCAGAAAGCTACTTGGGAGAGCAGAATAGAATGTTGGCCTCATTTGGAATATACTCTTGAGCAATTGGGGGAAGAGGCTCTCTTTCATCTGGGATTCACAGAGCCTTAGCTCCGTATGACAATCAAACACGACCTCCTTCCACTTCTCTTGCCACCCAGCCAGTAACCCGCCTCGGCGAAGAACGAGATGCACAGAAGCCAGACGGATCCAGCGGACGCCGACGCTCTTTTTGGACTCCTCGAAGATGCCGATGATGACCAAGACGATCCTCTTGTAGACAATTCCCTTAAAGACGATCCTCTTAAAGACGAGGCCAGTCCGGAGGTGCAACAGCAATGGCATAATGAGAGCATCGAGTATATTCAATGGATCAAGTCATTTCCTCTACGACCCAGCAATATGTCTCAGGGCGATACCCCCTCGTTTAGACAGTCCTTTCGCCGTATCTACGATGCCATCCTAGATTCTGCACTTTTCAATTTCGCAAGGCGGCAGGACCGTAATGCCGAGCGAACGAAGCTTTGGATGGGCTTCCGTACTTCAGTGTTCCTTACTCATGTCGCTCGAGACTTTGCAGCTTGCACCAGACTCTTTGCCATCATCCTGTCTACAGTCCCAGACGAGGCGCAAAGAGTCTGTCAAAAGGAGGTAATACGCGAAGTCTGGCCGCAGATCTCGCACCAAATTCCTACTTTGACCCCGAGAAGGATTGTGGTATCTACGATATGGACCAGGTTTGGACGGCAGTCTTCTTTCGCGACATTGGACAAACTGTGGTGGACTTCCACTAACGCTAATTCAACAAACGTGAGCGTAGCTTTACGGTTGCAGCTTATTTTTTTGAGCTGCCATCCAAGGTTCAAAGGAAAGTTCAAAGGCTCGGAATAAGATGTAAAAGGTGCATCTCAACACCACTCGACTTCACGAGGCCCCGACATCTCGGAAATACTATGCCCTGGCTAACCTGAGCTACGTCAAGGCGAACGCTCCATCAAAGAAAGAGAGGCCATTCCTGTTCTTGACAGCTTCTCTTATCGAAGCAAGCTTCATCGCCAAGTCAAACACGCTTCACTGAGGGAGCTACCAGTCATTTCCTGCTCTGTTTGAGACGGTCGCCCGTCTGTCCAACGACATGGGGCGCGAGGCTGAGTCGAGCTGGACAGGCCAGAATCCTGCTTGGCCACTCTTTGACAACTGGAACAACACGACCTGGTGTCAAGACCACGTTTCATGCCGGACCCGGGTCAGTTCAAGTTTCACTACCAAACGAGGAAAATGCGTGCCGCCAAAGGATTTTTTCGATCAGTTGGTGATGTGCGCACGTTCTGCGTCCCAAAGGTACATGTAGGTCTAAAAATTCCGGAATCAGGATTTGCGCTATGGTCGATTTGTTCCACCATTGTAGGTGTTGAGTCTCCTTGCGTCCCAAAGCAGAAATGCCCTGCAAGTTTAGCCTGTGGGAACGGAACGTTTGGAGTCGAGGGTTCGACAGGCTGCGACATCCCATGAACGAAGGACTCGAGTCCATGGCATCTCAATCAGATGGCTGAAGCTTAGCCCGAAAATAGCGAAGACGTGCTTAGGTGAAAGTGTTACAGTATCTTTTGCAGGGCGGAAAAATCTGGTGGAAACGAGTACAGGGCACAATTAGGTAGTCTCGGACCTTGAAAGATAGTTTAAGTCCAATCGATATGGTAGGAACATCCTGATCCTCGATGTCTAAGAGGCCGAAGGGTAGTCCGATCGCGGCTATCCTGCCCTGAACTTCGCCAACCATGGTCAATCATGTAGCATCTTCCTTGGACGGGTGCTCGCTCTCGCTGTCCTTGCCGCCTTGGTCATATCTGCTTCGCGCCGTTTGGTGCTGTTGCGATTGCTCCTCCGGACTGCCAGGCTGATCGGCAAACCGCACAGACGTACTTCGCGGACGGGTCCGTGGATGAGCCCCCTGCAGATCGTCTGCCAGAACTACCGGTGGCCGAGCTTGAGGTGCACTGCTGCGCCGTCGATGAACACCGTCTGAGTCTCCCAGCAAGCCGGAATCCTTCTTTGACTGCGCGGCTGTAACTTCGTCCGAGCTTCGCCGATGTTGAGCTAAGGCTGTCCGTGAAGAGCCCGAATCTCCTCTCCGACGTCTCTTGAAATTTTGCGTCAGGTAAGGCGACGGCATCCGAGGTAGCGATGCAAGGTAATCTCCTTGACGCTCCTCGTCATCCAGCTCTGCCCAGATACCTTCCGCATCTGTTTCTGGCACGGCAACAGCCTGTGAAGTCGTGCGAGTACGCCCAACAAGCAATGGTTGGTGGTCGTCAATAGACTCCCCTGAAACAGCACTGGAGCTCCTTCTCCTTCTCGACGGAAGCAGTGAAGTTCGTTCGTCCACAGGTGAGCTCAAAATTCCCATTCCTGGCGCGAGTGGTGTCTGGGGATCAGCAGCCGATGTATGGGTCGCATCTTCTGGCGTCGCATCGTCCAGTCTCCAGGACAGCGAGAAAACACCGGAGAGAAGGATGACTGTACCCAATGCCACCAAGCCAGCGTCTTTCGTGCTCAGTCTGGACCCTTGCTGGAAGTATATCAAACCATCTAGGATTGCAATAATATTGTAAATGCAAAACACAAAGGGGTATAATACGCTGGTGCTGCAAAGCCGAAGGCCAAGGTGCAAATAGTACAACTGAGTCAAGGCAAAGAAGAGCAATGCCACAAGGATGAGCCATGACTGGAAGCGATTGAACTGGTTATGGTGGTCGACGATCGTGCGCACAAGCAGTTCCACGGCGGACTTGGCGACAAGAAGTGAATGCGCTGACAAGATGCCGGAAATTAGAGCATAGGAGAGACCTTGAGCGAGTCGTAGCCGATTGACGCGAATCCTCAGGTGGTGAGGTAGTTGAGCTGTGAAGGAACGGGTAGGTGCTCGGAGGAGATCCGCGGACAGTGATCCTGATCGAGATCGTGGCCTTTCGCCCTTTGCCATGCGTTCAGCAATTCGCTGATGAGAAGACCAGATCTTCAAGACATGGGCGAAGAGTATCGTTGCAACCGCCACAAGCATGGTACCAACCATCCACATGATGAAATCTCGCTTGCCCAGGAGATCGAGTAACTGCTGTAAGTTGTGCGCCGGCTCCCCTATGGCCCCAAAGGCTGCGATCAAGGCCGCGCCAGCGCATGTCAAGATTGTGCCGATCAATGAGAACCGAGTGAATGGCTCGCCTAGCAACAGGGTCGCAAATGCGGTGTTGAAAACAAGCCCCGAAGCTTGCAGGGTCGACAGGACTGGAAGAGGGAGGGTTGTGATTTGGATAGTGCTGCCAACCACATTGGACACCAGAAACATCAGCATGCCCATTTGCCATCTCCGCCTCTTATAGGGGGGTATTCGTGGTTCCGAGTGGGGTTTGTCATCTTCAATGATATGCGACTGGCGCTGGAGGGTAAGCTGTAGGTGCTCGTTAGCTTGTAGCATTGGTGACAGAACAATAAGAACGGTGCTGTCAAAAATGCAACATCCTTCCAGTGAAGAGGAGACTCACGCCCAAACTTTGAATGGAGGTTGACAACAGGCCAACGATGACCCCAATCTATGCGCGCAAGTCAGCCAGTGCAGCGCATCACATTCATTACATCGAACATACGGCGATGGTGCCTTGAGGCGAGATGTCACCGAGCTGGCCCATGATCGAGGGAGATGAGAACTGTGCAGGTGCGCACTCTTAGAGGCAGCCCAGCTGAGCCGCTCATTTTGGTCTCTTGTACATGCACATGAAGAAGGATAGTCTAGGTAATGAACGGAGTCATGGCTGAAGGCTCAGCAAGAATAGCGTCGTCGCAAGGATGCGAATGAGCAGCGAGCGACTGAACCTTGACCGCTGGAGGGCGACCGTTACAATCACCCCAGATGAGGTCACCGATTCGCTTGCGTCGTGGACGTTCCGTGGGCAGTATGCTGCACCGTATGATTTAGGGGCTATTTGGCAAGCTCTTACTCCGAATTGGAGCCCCCAACAACCTGATCACAGAAAGTCTTCTAAGCCTCGAACCCATTGTAGTGTGCATTTGTAGGATGCCCACAAGGCAGTCGAACTCCAACTTGTTGCCCGCGGCAAATGTGTCTTCTATGTATTTCCAGGAACTCATGTGCAAGCTCCAGAGCCCTGCAGTTATGGTTCAAAGTTCTCAACACCACAGTGCACAAATTTTACCTCCGACTCAAAGGCCTGGTGTACCTTGTCATCCGCATAAACACTGTCCTTACCACCTCGACCGATGGCTTCAACTAACAAGGCCTGACAGTACTCAGAATATTCTTGATGACCGCTGAACCCGTCGATTGGCGCTCCTTTCAAGGCAGCCCTGTGCACCTTCCTCAGTGTATACACGCACTGTGTTTCCTCAGACTCTCTTGAGGTGTATACCGTCTTGAGTCTTCCCGTCTCAAGCTCGCTCTTTGAGACGCTCTTGGTGAGATTTACGTCCGCGAACCACTCCCACTTCCGAACGCTGAAAAACTCCTTGCTTAGCTCTACATCATAGCAGGCGGGAGGCGTCCATGCCAAGCTTATGGTGTCGAACGTGCAGTTGTTGGACCGGGCTTCAGCGGCTGTCGTGCCACAATGCTTGAGGAAGGGCGCTTGCTGTTCAGGAGAGCTCTCTGCAATGATGAAACGGAGGCCGAGGCTGACGACGGCAAGAGCGACCACAATGCCACCGAGCATTGAGAAAATTTTGAGTTTCTCAGATCGACGTCCCATTTTCTCCTGACGAAAGCTTCGTTCGACGTCGTTGGCTTGGTCTGCTCCTAAGAGCAGCTTATAGCCCAAGTATCTGTTCATGTTGGAGCGGATCGTCTCGGGGTTGAATTCCAGGTCCATTCAGATCGGAAGTGTTCGTGGATTTCAGAGTCGTCGAGATCCCGTCCGTGGTATGCTCGGCAGTCACCTAGGCTGCGTGTCTCTGAAGCGAGTTGTAAGGACTGATATATCCACGAAGCTGGTGACGCCTCCATGAGCTGCAATATTAGTATCAAAGCTGACAGGCGGAGCGAATGACAACACCAATAAGTATATGTCCCCCAGGCACCTTTCCCATTGTTTTCGATCGAAGAATGACATATCCACGAGAGGCTCACAGCTCTTTCGCCGAACCGTCATACCTCCACCAGATACACGCTTCTATGTGTCCTGAAACCAATTCGATCGAGCATTCAGCAGGATCCTAATGCGGTTGTTCAAAGGCCCCATCGTCGATCGGCCAGGACCGTGTATACCCAGGTTGGGTAAGCAATGATCCTTCCAATGAAATGGATTGGGAATAGTCATGATCATGAATCTCTTGTTGGCGGAAGCCGGAAATTTTTGTCAGCTTACTGTACCGTTTGTAGGCGTCCCCAACTTCGCCTGGGTAAGACCCACAAGGTGCAAGGGCTGTTCTCGTACGACCATTGCTGGAACGCCTTCCAGGTTCTTGAAATTCTGGTGCTGTGAGACCGAAGGCTGTCAGAAGCAGATATACACGGTGGTGTCCAGTGCGTTCCGGAAAAGTGCCCCTTCTCACTAAGACAGACTGCAACTTTCTGAGCTCGATAGCGGTGCAGAACTCTTGGCTACGTCATCGTATATTCACCGACGAATTTGTTCATCATGCATAAATCAATTTATCCTCAATAGGCGATCAAGTCGCACGAGTATTCGCCAATCCCTCTCAGGCAACCAACTTCGACCGAGTGCTAAGTTGCGCCTTAAAGGGATGCTGGCTGGAACCATGGCCTGGAGAAGAAATGGAAAAGCCCCTCCTCTCAATGATCTCGCCGATTACAATTCACCTTTACACCGTACTCGTCGCGATTCTCAACGAGTGCAATGTCCGACAACAATGCTTCTGAGTCAGTCATCGCCATCATAGGCGGTGGACTAGGAGGTCTGGCGCTCGCCATAGCTTTCAATCGTCTCAATGTGCGTTACCGCATATATGAAGCCTCCGCAAAGTTTTCTGAGGTCGGAGCAGGCATCTCCTTCCTCCCCAACGCGGTGCAAGCAATCAACCTGATTGACCCTACGCTGTGGACATCTTTGGAGGGAAGTGACATTATCACTTATGACCAGAATCCCGTCGTGAGCCAGATAAGGGTTCATTGTGGACAAAAGCGGTTGCAGCAGTATTCATTTGGCGACGAGATTGTGACCTTGCCCAAATTCAGTGAGGACGACAAAGGGAGATGTGGAGCGCATCGAGCTCAACTGTTAGACGAGATGATCAAGCACGTCAGTCCGGACAATGCGGTGTTCAACAAGAAAATGGTCGATATCAAAGAGCTCGAGGATGGTCGGGTCGAGATATCGTTCAGTGACGGGACTTCCGTGCAAGCATTGGCTGCGATATGTTGTGACGGCATCCACAGTCGAGCTCGCAGTATTGTTCTTGGTCCGAAAGACTCTGCTGTTCAACCGAGATATGCTGGAGCATATGTATATCGTGCGCTTGTCAAACAAGAGGAGGCCGAAAGGATCCTCGGTGAAGATTGGTCCCGCAACGGATATTGATGGATGGGACAAGGGCGATACATATTCCAATATCCGGTTGACAACGGCGCTGTACTGAACGTCATTGCAACCACGGTCAAACCAGGTTCAACATGGAACGCGCCATCTTTCCAAGAGCCGTGCACAAAGGAGGAAATCGTTGGCGCTTTCGCGGATTTCGGAGATCCCCTGATCGATCTTCTGAGCCAAACCAACTTCTTGAAGCGTTGGGCTCTCTTCGAGTTGGCACCTGTGAGGCCGTACTGCAAAGGGCGATTATGTCTGCTTGGTGATGCAGCGCATGCCACCACGTAAGTCTCCTCCCATCCGAAGAAATTGTACCGCTCTTAACAGCGTCGTTGCTTTGGTTTCATCAACAACGGCACAAGCTTACGGACGTTCATAGCTCTCATCAAGGAGCTGGGGGAGGGAGTGCATTTGAAGATGCCTACGTCCTGGCCGAGCTTCTAGGTGATGCAGAGGTTGCGAAAGATCTTCCCCGGGCTCTCAGAGCATACAATCATGTACGGTGCGAAAGGGGAAATCGCATTGTCAGCAGCAGTCGCGAGCAGGGAGATTTATTCACCCTCCAACATCCCCGGGTGGGAGACGACCTCGAGATGTTCAAAAGAGAGATGCAGACTAGATTTGACTGGATGTGGGGTGTCGATTTAAGAAGAGATGTAGAAACGGCGAAAGCCTGGTTTCGTTCTGAGATGAACTGACAATAAGGTGGCGTCAAGGGGAGGGCATTAACGGCAATGACTGTTCTCCCCATCGATCGGACTCCTTCGTCGGTTAGGGCTGCCCAGCATGTCGTACAATAGATGACGATACTCCCTCGTAACCTCCCTTGCCCACCAACTTGCACTAAACACAACTTTGTTGAAGTCTGGATGAGAACGCCTCCATTCTCGAGGAGGACAACTTCAGCTTGAATGCAGCAGGACGTCAAAGCTGGCGAAGGAGCTCCCCGGCCTATCGCAATTACTGTTCTAGGGAACTTTCGCAGAAAGTGCCCCTCAGCATGATATCCCGCATTACTTGTAGAAGATGAACCATCCATGGTCATCTCATAGTAGTCGTCTTCAGGTCGCCGTTCCGCGTCTCGGTATTCTGCTGAGATGCTTCCGTGCTACTTCACGAGCGACTCATCAGCGAAGTGCCTCCTTGACGAGGACTTCTGAGACCGGTGTCGAGCCTTTGTTCGAAGAGCCTTTACCCAATTCGGAGGAGTTTGCATTGGTATTATGGCAAGTACACGGGTCCTCAGAAAGCTTTTCATCTTTCAGGTGGTGGGAGTCCAAGCTCGCTCGGAGGGTACAGTAGGTTGCCGCCATAGCCACGTCGCTTGGTACAAGTAGGAGTCTTGTGCATCGTGTTGCTCAATGTAATTTCTTTTTTGGGCATTTGATGGACTGGGTGTCCTTGTATTGCCCAGACTATTGCCATCGCTGCTACCTTTCCCTGAGTCTAGAAGTTCATCCGAGGAGTCGATAAGAAAGAGAAAACGTCCCTCGTTCTTCTCGGAGGACGGTGCTGGACTTATCGAAGACGGTCTTTCCTCAGCGGCGTATCGGCCCCTGACAACAGTATTCTCCAGATCTAAAATCATACTAGTCAGTCGAATAAGTCATTAACAGATTCAGCCTGGCCGCACTAACACCAAATCTTAATACTTTTACAACAAGGCTGCGTTTTAATTAAGCAGAAGTTACTATGTAGACACAAATGATCTTATCTTATCCAATTATCCAGCGTCGATCAAATACTGCTCACTGGTAGTCGGCTGAGTTGGGGCCATCTAAGCCCATACAGTTGGCGTAGTACACGACGGTGGCAGCCCAGTCAGTAAAAATGGCCTTAATGCCGATTTCCTGGGCGAGAACATCCAGAATCTCGTACAGCTGGCCATCGGTGTGGACCGCGTCGGCGACGGACGTGTAGTAGTAATCGTCGTCAGCTTTGACGCCCGCGAGGGGGCCAGAGCGCTCGAATGTCCATGTAATAATATCGAGGCCAGCGGCCTTGGCTGCGATGGCATACGGCGCGGGGACAATGCTCTGGTTGCCGGGGCCGGCTTCCATGATAAGGTAGTTAAAGGGCGGCGCAATGATGTTTACACCTTGTGCCTTGAGCGACGGGAGGAGAGCCACAGCCGCAGTGTAGTTTTCCGGTGTATCGCCTGATTCGTCAAGGTAGACAGCTTGTCGGCCGAACTCAGGGAATTCCTTCAGCCACAAAAAAATGTCGGGGGGATTGAAAGATTGCATCCACACGCGTGCGGGGTCGATTCCTTTGTTGATGAAGGTCATTGCGAATTGGCGAGCGTAATCTTCTTGTGTATAGCCCGGGGGAAACTTGGCATATTTCGCAGTAACTGGATCGTCGGCACCTGACTTGAGCTCTGGGGTGAAGTTACGGTATCCTGGCAGGGATTCGACGAGGTCGATGTACGACTCTAAAGTCTGTACTGTGGCGCACGTGTCATAGAGCTCGGTTCTCCACGTAGGGATACCGTGCTGGTAGTCTGCAACATTCTGAGCACTTGCGTTGAAACCGTCCATTTTCGAACACAGGGTGAGGTAATCCGCCATCGTAATGTCTGTAGTACAACAGACGGCACTTGCGGACGAATTTGCAGTTGCTGGCGTGAAAGGGACGGAACATTTCGCTGCGAGAGTCTCGTTGAGCAGAATGTTGGTTGTGGTGGCCAGATCGCAGAGACTATGTCGGCACACAAGGCCTCGATCAGCTGTAAGAGAGGTATCGCACTCGAGAATGCCTGCACCGAATCTGGCTCCGGCCATGGCATTTTCTACGCTCTCCTCTGGGATTTGAAGCGTCGCACCGCCGCGGTGACCGATGGCGAAGTCTGTGATCTTGAAGGGGCCGTTCTCACAGCTCTGGAGCTTTGTCTTCAGAGGAGAATCGGTCATATTGCCAACGATGTAAAAAGGGCGTGCTCCAAGCGAGATATAGTAATCCACCACTGGATCTTGGGGCTCGATGTTAGTGGGCGGCGTCCACGGAGCAGCTTGTACGGCCGTTGCGGCAATTGCCACAATGGCCAAGCTGGAGAAGGTAGAGTACATTTTGGAAGAACTCGTCTGGGTTTCTGCTGTTAATCTGCGAAGAGAATACTTATATGAGAAGGACGACAAAGCAACAAAGCGCCGAAGAGGAAAGTTGCGAGAGGTACCACCTTACATATGGGTGTCATCGAGCATCGTTATGCCGACCTTGTAGCTGCATGCTGTGCGATCACAAGAGATAGCACGTGCAGGCAGGACGATGATTAGTGGTATCGACCAAGCTTCGATAAGCTTCAAAGCTTCGATAAGCTTAGAGCCACCCTGGCCAATGGGCGGCCTCTTTACATCCATGATGGCGAGAAAGCAGACCTGTGCGAATGAGAAACCATTGGGGTCAAGCAAGGCAGGGCACGAAGAAGGTACCTGCATTCGCAACAGGCCGTGGGATCTTGGAGCGTTGCATCATTCATGCTTACTGTTGGCCCGAACCTGAACAGACTTAGCGTAGATCACGTGCTATCACGTGGTCACTGCAGTGTGCAGCTGCTAACTACTGTACAACACCATGGTTAGATTTCATTCGTATCACGATTCAGTCAATTCCAACTTAGGCTTACAAGGTTTGTTATTGAGCTGCAGCGTGTGTGATGCGCGCACTCGGCAATGTTGCCTCTCATTTTTGGCCTTCGTCCCTGACTGCAATCCAATCTTGCTCAAACCCCGAAAAACTCGTCGTCATTGCCATCTCATGCTATTTTCCTCACCAGGTCAAGCACTCCTATGGTACCTCATGGGGAATTATTCTTTTTTCAACAGGCTCACTACTTCAAGTTAGACTACTTCTTGCCTCATGAATCTCTCAGTGACGTCTACTATCGTCTCGTCCCCGAGCCCGATAGCGACATGCCTTCTTCGCCACTTCCTCGGGCACCTGCACAGCTCCAGGCTATTCTGACGGAGCAATTCGTGCGAGGGAGTTACCCACGACGGCCTGATCCGTCTGTCACGGCTTGCGAGGGGAAAATAAATGCTATCACTGTTGGACATAGCAAGCCTTGAGATGCTGCAAAGTTCCACTTATTGTGGGAAGCTCGGCCTTCCCCACATGCCACATTGTGCCGTCAGCCGTCGGCCTGCCCCAACTTTTGGGACGCCCAGTTCGTATTCACGAGAATAGGTTTGCCAATTTTCAGCCACCCCGGGCCTTATTGGAATTCAATCTGAGTTCTCATTCTTTTACGAGGAAGGAGAGTTAAAATCGCATGTTAGCGTCAACATGTTACGTTGGGGGACGGCTCATAGGCCACTTTGGTCTGTCACCGACTTCGGTCGGGTGACGACTTCGATGGGCTCAAAAAGGGGCATTCAATCAGGCGAGCACGCATGTCACTACCATCTTGTGAACTTTGATACTCGAAGAACGCTAAATCCATAGTGACTATGGATTCTGAGTACTGGTCATGGTCGTGGTCCGAGGGACACAGGTGGTCGGTATGGACACTCCTTGTTGCCCTCACCTTGGGTAGACTGCTCTGGGTGATGGTTTATCGAGTCTTTTTTCACCCTTTGGCCGCCTACCCCGGCCCATTTGCGTCGAAGCTATCAGACCTCCCAGCCATCTTTTATGCTGCAACAACACAAGACACTTACGTGCGCTACGCTCAGCATCGGAAATATGGGAGTGTTGTGCGCACCGGACCCAACGAGCTGTGCTTCTCCGATGCAGCCTCGATCAAGGACATCTACGGGCAGAGTGGTGAGCCATGCTTGAAGGCTCCGTTTCTCTACGACGGCTTCACCCTTACCGGCACCTCGTCCGTCTTCAGTACAACCGACCGTAATTTGCACGCTCGAATGCGACGGCTCATGTCCCACGGCTTCTCGCAGCAAGGTGTTCTCCAATTTCAAAGCGACATCATAGCAAAAGTGGAGAGGTTCCTGCATAACGTATCGTCAGCTGCGCAGCCTGTCAACATCCACGACCCTGCACACGAATTATATCGTGATACTATTAGCTTGTTGAGCTTTGGCCAAAGCTTCAATCTGCTGGAAGGAAAGGAGAGTCAAGGGGCCAAGGACATCGAGACGTATTTCAACATCTGCCCGTTGTTCGGCCGTTTCCCACTTGCCAAATACTTACCGTTTGGTGACTTCGGGGCCGCCAGAGACGCTCGGCCGCGCATCATCAAATTCTCTCAATCCTGTATCGACGATCTTCGCCAGCGACTTCGAAAGGGCACAGTTCAGTCCAGCCTGCTTCGCCACATGGTCGAGGCCAAGGACGGGGAGACTGGGACGGAATTCTCCAACGAAGAACTCATCGAAAACGTAGTAATCTTCATTTTGGCCGGAAGTGGGACTACAGCAACCACTTTGATCTATCTGCTCTACGAGCTAGGCAAAAGACCTGAGATGCAAAAGCGCCTTGAAGACGAGATTCGGAACGCTTTCCCGGACCAGAGCGTATTTCCAAATTTCGAGGTAGCGACTGACTTGGTGAGTCTTGCACCCTCTTCATGTACGAAAACACTCGATCTCGACCAGTATTGACGTTTTCTGCAGCCTTACCTGAACTGCGTCGTCCAAGAAGTGCTACGTCTCAGGGGACCTATCCCCACCGTGGCACCCCGAGTCTCTCCCGGCAAAATCATCGGCGGCAAATACGTTCCAGCGGGTGTAATCGTCAGCAACGTCCCCTACAGCACACAGCGGGACCCCACCGCATTTCCCAACCCGGAGGAGTTTAGCCCAGACCGCTGGGCAAATCCCTCCCCAGAGATGAAAATCATGCATCGGCCGTTCGCGACGGGACCGCGAAATTGCATCGGCATGCATCTTGCGAGGGTGCAGTTACTTATCACAGTCTGTGCCATCTATCAGCGGTACGAGGTCGAGCTGGATCCTAAAACGACGGAAGAGATGATGGTCATGAGAGATCAGGGAGTCATGACAGCATCCGGGAAGCAGTTGTGGGTCAATATAACTCCGCGAGAGTAAAAGAAGCCAACAAGTTGGTGGGAAGGCAGCTGGCCTTTGAGACTGAGCAGACTAGTTAATCAGATTGAGGTTTGGAGTGTTCCTGGAAGATCGGTAGCTTTTGGTTGCGAGGAAAGTTCACTGCCCGTAAGGGAACCTAAAAAGCTCTTGCTACTTTTCCGTGAGGTGGCACTCAATCACGGAGGATTACATCATTAACTGTTGGAGAAAGAGAAGAGCCTTCCAGTTATCCAAGTTGTACCTGTAAGGTTGCTTCGCAGGAAGGATTTGCAATCTAAGCTACTGAGTGAAAGCGACTTGCTACCTTTACACATATGCTTTCACAGCCAGTGATATTCAAGGTGCCCAAGAAGTCCTTTCACACACAACATAACGTCTTTCTCTCAACTCACTCGGCAATCTTCTTGTCCGGATCTGACCTATGCAGAACATCCTTGACGAGGTGCACATGCGTATGATTGGTCATATACTCTGTCGAGTCCTTGATGAAAAGCGCCGCGATCACCGCAACGACGCCGAAAGGTATAGTGCTGTAAAAGACCATTTTATAGGCTTGTGCGTAAGCCTGACTGAATGCCTGCATCGTACTGGCCTGGAGTGCCGGAGTGACGGCCTGGACCGAGGCAAATGCGTTGGGTACACCATTTCCGGTGGCGATGACTGCCCCTACAAGTGCAGAGAGGTCGCCTTTGTACCCATTGGCAAGAGCAGCGGCGATGATACGCTTCGGAAGTTCTTCATTCGCGACGCTTCTCAAGATAGCTCCAAACGCGGCATTGCCTACACTACCGCCCATGCTGCGGAACGTACCGAGCAACCCGACCGCAATACCGAGCTCCGAAGGACGCACATGGAGTCCAGCGTTCAGGAGTAGCATGACAGTGATGAGGCCGAAAGGCCCAGCTCCAAAGAATTGGAAGGCGGCCCATGCAGCTTTATGACCACTGATACCGTAGGCGTAAAAGCCGACGGCAAGCGTCTGGACAGAAACTCCGGCGAGGATATACCGCGTCGGATGTCCTGTGAGCGACACGGCCATCGGAACGAGCCATGTCCCGACCATTTGACCTAAACCGTTGGGAAGCAAGAGTAAACCGAGCTGAATCCCAGTGGTACCGAAGACGAGCTGAGTGGCCTGTGGGAGAAAAGCAGACATCGTGTAGTAGACCATGCCTGTTGTGAAGGCGACCACTAGTGAGATGGTAAATTCTCGGAACCTGCGCAGCATGTCTCGTGGGAAGAGGGTATGCCGTCTCGTCTTCTCCACAACAAGGAAGTCATAGCCAAAGGATGCAACGAACGCCAGGGCGCCCAATATGATAGGGGCGACAACAGAAGCTGACTTCCACGCATGGCCAGCAGTGCCGCCCCACGAGAGGCCCAGTAGGATCGAGGTGAGGCCGCCGGCGTACAGCAATATGCCGATAAAGTCCAGCTCGAGAAACTCCTGAAGTCTCGTCCTGCTTGCGTCTCCTGGGCGTGGGCGAGGGGGAGGAAAGTAGAAGATTGCAGTTCCCACGAGGCTCAGTGCAGCATAGATAATGCAGATATAGTAGACCCATCTCCAAGTGGCATGCACGACGAATAGGTTGCCTAAAAGGAATGCGAGGGCGACCCAGGGGATGGTCAAGAAGCCTTCAATACAGGCAATGCCGAGTGCTCTTCGTGAGGGAGTTAGCTTCAACTCTTGAGGATATTGTCCGTGGATGGCTATATCTTACCTGTATTTGTTGGGCAGAAGCTCGGGAACGGCCGCGTAGGATACCAAGGCAAATCCGCAAGAAAGTCCCAGAAGCGTCGAGCCTGCGATCAGGGTCGACAACTTTTGGGCGACGGCCGCGATGATCTAACACGCTATTCGTTAGCCAGTGCACGGTGCAGTCCACCAGAATTGACGGGATTTCATACCGCTCCAACGAGAGAGATGAACTCTCCAGCAAGTATCACGTTCCGCCGACCGAAGATATCGCTCAAGGATCCGGCCAGGCTGAAAGAGACCGATGATGCGATCGACCAACCCGATACCACCCAGCCTAGATTTTCCAGATCGCCCAGGTCGGTGCCGATAGGGAAGAGAATAGAGGTTGCAACGATAAAGCCGCAAGAGACTGGTGCAACGATTGAAGATCCCACGAACTAATTCCATGTTAGGAAAAAGGAGGCCCTGGCAGGGGCTCGGCCTCATTTACTTACCGCAATAGATAATAGGGTTGACCAGCTGGGTCGCTCTGCCTTTGATGGGTTGTCTGCGAGGGCTGCTTGGTGTATGTCGTCGCGATCGTAAATCGCCTGCTGTTGTGGTCGTTCCGGGACTTTCTCAATCTCATCAACTCCGGCCATCTTTAAGGCGCTTATCTCAACCATAGCAGCAATTCAGGAGCAGAGTATCCAACGACTGTTAAGCAGGCTCCTTTAGGCAAATTTTTGTATACGGAGATCTCCTGAAAACGGATTCCAGTGGTATATGTCCTTGGAGCAAAGGATCCAATTACCCCTGGTCCGCATAATGACCTTTTTCGCATCCCCACCCCCATCTTTGGTGACAGACCAAAGGGCTTGACAGGATGGCTACCGTGAACAGCCTGGAATACCATGGTCATGAAGGGGGTCAGCTAATGGTGGCAGAGTGTGGCTATGGCGACGAGGCTGGGATTCCCGTCCGACCCGATAACTCGGGCAACAGGGGTTTGGGGATCACCTGGCACAGGAGCGACGTGATCAAGCGATCAAGATCCCGGACAGCTGAGCTCGAGCCGAAGGCAAGTATCCACGACGAGTACAGCGGCGCCATGCGGCGTTCTCGGCGGCCAAACGAAGTGTGGGGTACCGAGCAATAAATACGGAGGAACCGAGAAGAATGATCTGGAGATCGAGCCGTGGACATACTGGTCCACAACGCGGGCCGAGCTCTTCGTTGAACAATCCAAGCCCACCCCACGAAAAGATGTGGGCTGTACTGCTCGCCGTGAGCAGCATACCCTGGCAGCTTCGGTGGGAGGCGTATCTGAACATCGGGATTTTGTTGGCATATTTGTCTTCTCGTTCAAGACCAGACCACCGCTCAGCATCGGCTGGTAGAACAATACCTAGCATGGCAGAACTGATAGTTTTTACTTGTGCATCTGGCAAGCAATGCAGCCATATCATCCCGTTGCTGTATCGAGACCCACCGCTCTTCAAATTCCGGCTCGTCGTGCACTCGGAAAGCTCGTTGAAGAGTCTGTCGAGCCAATATCCAGATGCAGAAGTGGTCCGGCGTAATCTGGGCAACCCTGAAGAATGCTCGGAAATTGTCGATTGCGCCGCAATTGTATACTTCATCGGTCCAACCTTTCATCCGCATGAAGCTCAGTTTGGCTTCAACATGATCGATGCCTCTGTCCGAGAGTCGCGGAAACCAAATTCGAAGCTCTCTCACTTCATTTTCAGTTCAGTTTTGCATCCTGAGATCACGAAGTTGCTCAACCATGATCGAAAACGCCAGATTGAGGAGTACCTTTGCGAGTCACCACTCAAGTACACAATTCTCCAACCTAGCCACTTCGCCGACAACGCGATGGGGAGACTGCTGAGTCTCAAGGATTCGCCCGACCCTGTGTTCGTAGCCGCGCACGATCCCGAAGTCGCGTTCTCCTTCTCTTGCCTCCGTGACCACGCAGAGGTCTCTGAGAAGATTATACGAGAGCGGTCAAAGCACTTTTATGCCACATATCAGCTTGCGAGCACGTGGCCAATGAAGTACTCGGAGTATGTCCAATCAGTAGGACAGGTACTGGGAAAGACAATCAAGGTCCAGCAAATGCCTTGCGAAGAAGTCGTTGATATGTATTGTAGCCTGGTGTTTGGCGCCAAGAAAGAAGTAGACCAGCGGTTCAAAGACGGCCCAGAGCGGCTCTTACTGTATTACAACAAGAGAGGCATTGTTGGCAGCCCAAGTGTCCTGGAGTGGCTGCTTGGTAGGCCAGGAACAACACCTGCCCAGCTGGCGGCATCGTTGCTGAGCTAGCAAGATGGACGAGAACAGTCGAGGAGAGTTCGCCTCAAGAACCAGATATAGGCTTCATAGCGCCTGCAAGCTTTCCAATCTCCGCTTGAATAGCCTCGCGACCTGGGAAGCTGATCTTGAGACGAGGATAACTCCCTTTCGCAAGGCAGTATCCGCTGCACTTGCACTATCCTTCTCTTCATCATCATTTCCAAGAAACCTCGACGACCAAATCACCATTGAAGCATAATAGACTGTAAAGCTGTAATGCAGGGGCTCCTTCGAAGAGGAGGCGCTCACTTCGTGCCGCAGATGCACAGGTTCCCCTGATGAGCGCGAAAAGATCTCGACATCTGTTGCAATCTCATGGATACGATGAGCATGCCATGCAGCTTTATCAATGTCTTTGGTTGGTGTGAAGCACTTTTGCAGTGCATCGACCCTCCATCGAGCGAAGGATGATGCTGTGAGAGATGTCTGATCAGAGATATGTGTTGATACGGGATGTCTCTCCACCATCTGTTTAGCCATGCAGGCTATGCGTTCCATCTCGGCAAAGTAACAGTAAAGGTTTAGGTGACTGAGGTGATAGAGCAACATGTTACCCACGGTCGGTGGTCTCGAATGGAGTGTAAGCCATTTCTGCAGTGAAACTTCCATGAATTCTTGTCGCCAGTCTCGAGGGACAGCCTTGGCATGACTGGGACGAGACTTGAATAGACGAGCCGTAGGCCCTGGAAGCCGTCGAAGATGTGAAGCTATTATCGACAGAGCACAAAGCGATTGTGTACTGGCCTCCGAAGATTCGATTCGGATGTCCGAAAGGGTCGAAGAGGTGATACAGAGTACGAGTGCCGGCACATCTTCATCGACCGAGGTCGAAGACATGCCTCTGTCCACGCCAGTCAACCTAGCGCCTCTCAGGATGGCCGCGCCAGACATGACGGTAGGTTCTTGAAGGATTAGCACTCGATAACACTGCAGCAGAAGCATTGCGTGCTTCAGCAAAGTTGTCTCGGCTGATACGGAAGGAATCCCAGCTTGATCGCCAATAAAATTCTCCAAGGTCTGAACTGTCTGGCTGATATAGACCTCGTCTAGCAATAAGATTCTCTTGTCACCGGATAATACCGCGAAGGCGTGCATAAGGACATAGGTCTGCGCGGTTGCCAGATCACAGGGTGCTCCCGAGTGCACCAACGTCATCAGTTTTCGTCTCGCTTTGTGGAGGAGCCAGTTTGCCACGACCTCGGATCGAGGCAACTGGCAGTACAAGCCGCCGGTTGCGGCCATTGCCAGATATAGTTCTTCAGGCGTCGATGAGTTTGCTCGGAAATCCTTAAAGCAAGGAAATGTAGGTGCAACGTGGACCTGGAAAAGACCAATAAATACATCCAAAATGAGTCGGTCGCATTCAATCGGAGAATCCTGTCCCAGGTTTCGAATGAACTGTTCATATGCTTGCGCCGAGGACGGGGAAGACGGCCGGCTTGGTTGATCCGTCGCGTACTCGTTGAGCTTTGCAAAAGCGTATGCGGTGGTCATTTCCTTCTGCTGGCCAGGCCCAGTATCCTGACGAGACGAGAAGTTCGCCTGGCCTGCCTCCGCCTGGGGTAATGAACCAGGGAAATGATCACTAAGAATGCCTGGGGTGGGACCACGTGGAGGCAGATATTCAGCCCAGGTGGAGTCGTATTCCAGGGACATAAAATCGTACACCTGAACCTCGATTAGCCTTGTACTGTTGCATGGGGGTTTTGGGAAGTGGACGCGCGACAATGAGGTATGTAGCAGGAGAGGTAGACTACCACAAGGACAAAAGCCTTTGAGCTTCGTACGTACTGTAGATACGTCTGCATGAAAGCCATCCGTGACCTGTGGTAGGGGTTGGAGAGAATGGTCCTCGAAGGGAGAAACGAAGGGATCGCAATAGAACAAGTCGTCGAAGCCTAGAGCCACCTCGTCTTGCGGAACGGAGTCTGCGTTTGAGAAGAGTCCACCACTGTTCATCTGCTCTTGCTCTCGGGTTGCTACGTCAGTGATGGCTGTCACCGGAATGGTGGGATCCTCGTGCTGCGCAAGTGTCAGCGGCTGTCTTTTAACTCGATTCCAAAAGGCCCATAGCTCTTGGACCAGCAGACTGACCTGTAAGAGCGCTGATGCTACTGCAGAATCTGTGTGCCTCGTTCTGGAAGAGGTGCATACCACTCCTGCATCCTCACACCTTTTGCAGGGAATTTTGGCGGACTGGCATTTTACCTTGGACTTGTGGCAGCGATCACAGGCGACGTGCGCATTAGGGCGTGTCGTTTGCAGAACAGCAACGGTAGAGCCATGGGACCGCAGGTGTCTTACGTACACATCTCGTCGAGCGTAGTGTTTACCGCATTCCGTGCAGGTAAATGGCCTCTCCCTCGTGTCTAGTATGGTCACACCAGCGTCACAATGAAGATGGAACAGGAAGACTTACGTATGCGAACGTGCCGGCTCAAATGCTCTCTTCGATTGAAGGCACGCCCACATTGCGTGCATTGTAACGAGGTGGTGCTGCTGGAGGTTGTCAGGTTCGGGCCAGATGATTGCATTTGAGCAGAGGGGAGGCTGGGCTATGCCTCGAAACAAGTGCAAGAGTCTCTCATGCAGCGCGATATTATAGCTGCAACCTCATGAGACTACTACACTAGTAGATTAAACGCGAAAGGAAGATGGAAGAAATGACAGGCGGCTCCTTCTCGTATCTGACTAGGAAGGTGCAGGTCGAAAAAATGTGAAGTGAGGAGCTATTTGGGGTCCCATCGGGTCTACCTGCCGGGCACGTGCCGGGGGTCTAAGGGTCCCCGTTCGGTTTTGGCCTCACAACCCTCTCAGCGAGCCGCAAGCTCCGGATTGTCCCTTTTGTCGGGCTCCGGCGGGCGTCTCTAGGCTTTGGCTTTGGCCTGCGCCAAAGTCAAATCGCCGCTTCATGCTAAATTGCTATCGATTTCTTCTGCATAACTGCAATGATATCGCCATCACGGCTCTCTGGCAGTCTTTTACTCCCCCCACAAGCCTAGGTTTCAGGCGTATACACACGTCAGTTATATCACGCTTTCACTCGCACGATGTTTTGACGAACAAAATCTTCAGCACCTGTGGCAAGCCCTCACGTCCCGCGACCAGCTCCGCGAGACGTCAAGATGAATGATGAATTGGTTCAGGCCCCAACGTCTGGTAAGACTTGTCCTCGATACTGTAAGCTTCGTCCTCAAGCTGACCAGATAGCGGACTATTATCCGAAGAGGCAGGACTCCCGTGTGGAAATGGTTCGACCAGAGACATCATTTCTCGAGTTCTTCAAGCAGTCACTGCTGTACACTAGCGCCTATTGTGCAGATTCCAAATGTTGTTCTTTCTTCGACGACGATGTCATCGTGGAAGGACACGCCGCACCTGCTCAGGATGCATCTGCCTTAACCCTGAGATATCCGTTGTTGTTGTTTGCGGAGCTGCAAGACTTGCCGCCCAGAGCTACCATGCACAATCTGCTGAAGATCTGCCAATCCGAGGTTGTACCCTCGCTTCCGTTCCTATCGTCCATTTCAGCAGTGGTCGCAGATCAAGAAAAAGTTCCCTTTCATCTACGCATATGCAAAGCGCTAGCCGGAGCTGCCACGTCAAGAGACCATGAAACTCGAAAACTTGCGGACAGACTGTGGCAGCCATGTGCTTCCCTTGTCACAGGAACAGTGGCAGTTGACAACAGCCTCGGCAGGGTGACCGACTGGCTGTCTGCTGTGCGTCTCGAGGGATTTGAAGGACCTGCTTCTTTTGCTGACTTCTGGCCTGGCAGGCTACCCTCCTCATCACTGTTGGCGTTATGCAGAGCAACTTGGCTTGGTGGCGTCAGACTGACTGCATCAACGGCTACCTGCAGACGGTAACGGAATGTTTTTTCCTTGTCCATCCACACCACTGATGTCGCGCTGCAGACTCTATGCCGTCAAGGTTATCCACTGAAGTCTCCCGCCTCGGCTAACGTGCAAGCGCTCGAAAGAGAGGTTGCCTCGTGAGTAACCCGCCGGACTCTTTACTGGAACAACCGCTAACTGGTGGCCATCATACTAGTCTCAGATGCTTTTATTTCATTGTGGATACGCTGAGATCAATCCATGTCCAAACCCCTTCTACTGTCGACCCTACCTGGTCAGTCAAAATCGGAAAGAGCGCGCAATACGACCTCAAAGACTTGTGCGAAGGGCTCATACTCGAAGGTCGCTCGCTGCCGTCTGACATCAGAGCCGACGAACACCTCCTCGTACTGTTCGTCATTTTGTCCACAATCAACACGCTGTTTTCTTCCCTCGGACCATTAACATCGGCATCATGGACAACTCGGCAGAAGCTGTCCAGCAGAACAGACATTATTACCCAACTTGATCTTGGCCCCAGTGTCATCTCTATCAACCCTTTTGTGCCCCTGAGTGTAGATCGGGAGTTCAAGCAATTGAGTAACAATCTTGACCAAGCCCTGGATTCATGCAAAGTGGCCCTCGAAGGTGGCGGTCCCGGACACAGAACGGCAACACAAACAGCATACGGGACATTACTACCTCTCCTGAATTTCTCAAAGCTCTTACTGGCTGCCGGGCCATGTGTATTCACCCTGCCTTCGCTCTCCGGATACACCTCAGAGCCACATGAATTCCCCACAGCTACTGGACCCCGACCCCTCGCTCCGCATGTAGTAGGCATTCACTTCGACGAATCCACGGTACGACATGCCATCAAAATCCTCGAGGCCGTTGAGACCCTACAAGATACCTCTAGCGGTTTAAGTGCTGCCTCGAAGAAGCTGCACAGGCTTAGTCCAATGTGGTATCCCTTTGCGCTTTTCTATGGGGCACTAGTCATGTGGGCTCAAATGGAGGTCGACGCAAAGCAAAACCACTCCCAACGCTTGCTTCTCTCTCCTCGGAGATTGCTGCAGAATTTCCACACGGAACTTACGAGAGTTGGAGAAGATTGGGAATGTGCAAGGAATATGTCCGAAGTGGTGGCTCGTTTACTCAATACGACAACATCTGACTCAGTCGTTGCAGTCTGATCAGGCCTGATTTATAGGCACGGCATCTTATGTGCTAGTCAGAAGTCCGGGGCTTCCTCGCATCAGTCAGGATAAGTCGTCTTGTACCAACCCTTGGGGTCTCCTCCATCCACGACAATTGTTCGGTCCGCAATCAACCACGTCCCCTCCGAACCACGGGTCACAACATCTTTCCAGCAGCCCCAATGATCCATACTCGACAGGTGGGTTATGGCGATGTAGTAAGCTTCGGTATGCGCTTCGTTCGGGCTGATAAAATCGATCTCAATGCTGGTGATATGATGCCGAACTGTGGATCTCCGTTAGCCTCTACCATTGTTGGCGGAGCAATAAACAATGGCACTCTCAAGAATGGGGCAGTGTTTTAGAAAGAGGGAGACTTACTGAACTTCGGGTTGTTTCCCTGCACCACTTTCAACATATTCGCCGGCTTCACTGCAACTCCGTTTGGCAAGCGGAAAACACCATCCGGCGTGAACAGTGGAGCTATCTTCTCCTCTGAAGCCGTCTCTTTGGCCTATTGTAGTCAATCTCGGAAGCTGTATCGAGACAAAGGGCAGCAATGATGTTCTGAGTGACCAGGTACAGGGTTTTGAAAGTACTCACAAGGACGGCATACCGGTGGAAAAGAGTCTCAATTTCACTTTTGGCAACGCTACGAGCCACAGACCCTGGTTTGTTGAAGTCATCCATGGTGAGTGTTTGGTTGGAACAGTCAAAACGTACGACAAGGATGTAAGATTTCCAGGGCAGATCGCTTGCTCGGGAAATACTCAAGTATGGAGCTAGTGACGAGAAGGTCTCGTAGGGGTTAGTAATAGAATGCCAGCCTGCTAACTCCTACGCAGCATTGCAGACGCTCGGCATTGGAGCATCGCCCGTGTTCAGCTCCTCGTACTTTTCTACACGGTATGACAGTAGTCACGCAAGGCACAAGCTCAGCAGCCTGGTCGAGGAGGGACTAATTTTGGCGAGCCGTGGGGTAGGCCGAGAAGCTCTCGCCCTGTGTGGGGAAGGCCGAGGAGGTGTGAATGGTGTGGAGCCACCGAATACGCAACCAAGGCCCCCCTCAGCAGCGCTCCATTGCACTTCATCCGTCTCAGATTCTCGGCAGCAAACTCAAGGTTCAAACGAAGATCTGACAATAAGGCCGTTTACTAGGATGGCTCGCCTGAGAGCAGATCTGAATTTCGTGTCCCCAAATATGACTAAGAGCATGCAAAGTGTTTCTTTCTGCGACTCATTCAGACCTAAGCTACCTCCAGTTAGCTTTGCGTGTCAGGTTACTCGCGATCTATACATCATCTATCTGTGCGACGCAAAGAGAGACAT
Organism: Cladophialophora chaetospira; assembly: GCA_030247875.1. NCBI lineage: Eukaryota > Fungi > Ascomycota > Eurotiomycetes > Chaetothyriales > Herpotrichiellaceae > Cladophialophora > Cladophialophora chaetospira. The sequence continues at coordinate 586,882 of JAPDRK010000022.1, read as the reverse complement.
GCTGCCTTGTCTGCAGACTGCATTTGATATCATCTCACTCCGCGAGTTCTCATGGCAGCCTCCAACAACGAAGAAGCCCTCAACGGCGTACACGGACACCAAGACAATGGACACCAGGAAAACGGCGTCGATGATATTGCTTCCTCCAGTCAGGTCCTGGTCGTAGGAGGCGGCGCGGTCGGCTCCCTGACGGCGTACAAACTTGGGCGAGCTGGGATTGACGTTACAGTTATCGAAAAGCTCCCAGGCGTTAGCGACAGCCCTCGAGCATGCGGTTACTATGGTGCCGTGCATTTCATGCTCCACGAAGTCGGCTTGTACGACTTGATACGAAAGGAAGGCTTCATGACAAGAGGTGTAAGTCTCCTTCTCTGCGAAAGACTATTCCGTTCTTTTCAGAGTTATTTCTGGCGTTCCGTCAACAATGGTACGCGGTAGGCTAATGGTGATTCATAGCTCTGCTGGAGGAAGAAACCTACCGATGATGGCAAAGGAGGGAAGGCATCCGGAGACATGATTGCTATCCAGCCTCTCTCTGCGCCTAACGACACTACTTTTGAAGTTGGGGCTGGTTTATTGAATCTCCCACAAGCGGATTTGAACAAGCTGTTTCTCCGCGAAGCACTTAAGACGGGCCATGTCCGGGTTCATTACAACACAGAGCTCGTCTCGATTCTTGAAAACGATCCATCCACAGGTGTGACAGTGCGATTACGAAATAATGAGACGAATGCTGAAAGGAAACTACATGCGAGTTACCTCGTTGGTGCTGATGGCGCGCACTCTGTCGTAAGGAAAGCTCTTAGTCTCCCATTCCCGGGCCACACCTGGCCTGAGCGGCTGATGTAAGTTTGCCCAGAAACAACCGCCGGGTAACATTTTATCCGTCCTCCAGTCTTCCCTCCGAATGTTTTAAGAACTTTAGAACTAATCACGACGCAGAGCCACCAATGTGATGGTGTACAATGAGATTGACCCGATATGGCACACATTTTTTGTCATTGATCCAGTTCACTACACGATCGCCACACCCTTGGAGGATCCAGTACCCGGCAAGACGACTCTTTGGCGCTACACAATCGCAGCGGCTCCTGATGACACTAGGAAAGTGGAAGAACTTATCACGGATGAAAATATTATGGGACTCTATGAAAATTGCATGGCTGGGCCGAGGCCGCTGCAAGTCGAGATCAAAGCCAGAACGACATATAAGATCCATCAGCGGTGCGTTCCTACCATGCGGAAAGGCAATTGTCTGCTCGCGGGCGATGCAGCTCACGTCAACTGTGTAAGTCGTCTGGATAAGCTCATTCGACCTCGCTGATCCGTGGTCGTTCTCGATAAACTGACATTTGTGGCCCTTAGCCCTATGGAGCTCTAGGACTCAACACGGGCATGCTCGACGCAGACGCTCTCGCAGAAACACTCATCATGATCCTCAACGAGCCGCAAAAGTACCCGAAAGCAGACGACCTGCTGAGTCTCTACTCGGACGAACGCCGGAAAGTGTTCCAATTCTTCGTCGACCCGACTTCAACCCAAAACAAACTGCGTCTCCATTCCCACCCAGAAGAGACCGCGAGCCAGGAAGATTGGCTATTCCGTATGATGCGGGATCCAAGCAAGTTGAGTCCGAGGCAGCTGGAGGAGCTAGCGAGGCCATACTACGAGACTTGGAGGACGGATATGAGAAAACTGGTGGGTGACTTGGCGTAGCGCTGCTGGTTCAGCACCACTACGAAAACTCGCCATGTAGCCACTTCTACTCGCTCTTCTAGGCCCCATGCTCGCGGCCTGTATGTACGTAGGCGTGCGCGAAAAAGAGTGTCCGCGCTAACGGGTCAAATGACAGAGTTTTCAAAAGACGAGACTGATCTCTCTGATCTCTAGGGGTAGGTAGCCTATACACGCTCACCAAGATTTATTCTGACCGCTGAACAGCTCACTAAGCCGAGTAACAAACTAGGTATCTATCGAGAGCAAACACCTAACCGGTTCGGAAAATCCATCATCAGATCAAATTCTGTCATTTTATCTAGACACTTTTTTTTCGTGCACGCCTCCGTAGATACCTCGGTAGTTCGTCAAAACGGGCACACATGCATAGGTAAGCAGTTGAAGCTAGGATTTCTGATACTTTGGTGCCACCAACTATGAGATAACGTCGAACATAGCGAGCTCGAACGCTGTCCGAAAAAAGTGTTCTAGGGCAGAGTTTGTCGGGCCTCAGGCTCGATAGAAAATCATAGGCGTCCATCGCGGCGGTAACAGAAGTAGGCGCTCCTGTACATCCAGAACACTGGAATTGATCTCACACAATCCGAGCAAATTAAACCTACGACGTCGTGAAACGATCTATGTGCCTGTATAGTGCTAATAGCCTCGCTAGCATCGTCAAAAAACCTGCAGAAAGCTTCTATCGTGATGACAGAGCGCGTCCAAGAGCGTAGAGATTAGAGTCTGTTACGTGTCTATATTTAAAAAAGCAAATTTCTCCGCGTGTAGATGATACGCTTCTAGAAAGACAGGAACTCGGAGTTACGCAGCGTTGAGATTGTTAGAGGTGCGGTGCACATGCGTGGAACGAAGAAGATGGCGATCAGAGCGTCCTAAAATTCGACGTTGATGTTCTCCATGATCCGAATCCAGAGAAATTTGACAGGCGACAAAAGCTCACCGTGAGACAACGTCAGAAATGCACCCAACTCAGACTAGCTGGCTGTGGCGGTGCAGCTCCGGCGCTGTATGTGAGGTTCAGTGATGCGCCCGTAGCACTGGATGATTGGGGGGCAAGGAAGATGGGTTTCAAGGTCATATCTGACTGTCTTGAATTTGAGGGACGGAATCTAGGATAAACACGTATTCGTATTTACCTAGAAAGCATCCGTGAAATGTCGCTGCATTGAAATTGTGGTTTCGAATCCTTGGGTTCCACACTACTATTTGCATGAAACTTATTGTATCGTGCAGAAGAAGCAGGTAAGACTGGGCGAATGGGCTTCAAAGCTCTCGAGACACTGTCGGTATGATTAGGAAATTTACAGCTGTTTCTTTCAAGTTACTCTGAGATAGAAGGTTGATGCAAGGTCAGAGTGAGGCCAAAGTGAGATAGAGGTGATTTGAAGAGAAGTCACAGCAACTCCCAGCTACTGTGTACTGGGCCACAAGCTGCTACGGTGGACGGTTTGTGCTAGTTGCGAGGAAAGCCCGGGTGCCGCTTAAACAATGCAAGTTTGCCGGATACACAAGCCTTTCCGCATGAGCAGTCTTCAAAGCTGATTACTTTCTGGTACCGCATACTGTCAGGTCGACATGCTGCTGTCATCGCATGCGAGCGCCGCCGTTCGGAACCACGGTCTTGCAGCAAGTGATTGCCATGCTCTTGACAACCGGGCCATCCATCAGATCCCTGCAAAATCCGCAACATGCCTCTGCGTTTGCAGTCTCCGCAGCCTCGGAGCGCTCTTCCGTCGCATAATAGCCTTCATTGCACATAACAATTGCTGCGTTTCGTGCTCAAGAAGGCATTTCTTCGGAGCTTTTGACTGACAAAACCGTCCCACAGTCGTGACCTCGGATCGGGCACAAGTAAGGTATATGAAAATGGCATGTCCCGCTGCCCACGAGACGGTCTCGGAAGAAGACAGGAAGCTGTGGAGCCTACTCATTTGCAGTCCTGATAATGCCACGAAAACTCATGCACAATGAGCACTCAGATCATTCTGTGATGGCCAATATAATCTGTGTTCTTGGCGCCACAGGCAAGACAGGAAGCGGAGTGGTCAAAGAGCTTCTCGCAAAGACCGACGTCAAGATCCATGTCTACGTTCGCTCGCTGGGAAAACTGCTCGCCCTCTTTCCTCATCTGAACTCTGACGATCGGGTATCGATATTCGAAGGCTCCATTCGCGATGCCGAGCTCATGACAAAATGTCTCTCTGGAACAAAAACCATCATCTTCACATTGGGTGACAACGACAACAGGCCGATGACCATCATCGAGGACGGCGCGAAGACGGTCCTCTCAGCCCTACAGACGCTGAGCGAATCTTCCAAAAGCCAGCCCTGGACGGTCCCGCGACTCATTTTACTCTCGTCATCAACGTGGAATCCTCGCTTCGCTGCAGCGCGTCCAGCACTCGTTCATTGGGCCATCAAGACAGCCTTCACTCAACCTTATGATGATTTGCGCAGGGGTACAGCATTATTTATGGGCTCACCAGCACTCTGCAGGCCTTTACTTGTGCAGCCCGGAGCTTTGATGCAGGACAACCCAAGTGGACACGAAATCAGCACTGAATCTGTCCGTCTTACAGCTACGTACGCAGATCTGGCAGCCGCTTTTGTGGAACTCGCTACGGAACCAGCCTACGATGATTTGACCGCCGTGGGCGTATCAAGTAAACACGGCGATAACCCGTTGAAGTATGGACCTTTGATGGGATATTGGATTATCAAGGGCTTGTGTGCGCAATTCATACCCGGGTTTTGGCCGGTTCACGACTCTGTGACAGCTTTTACAGCATGGCTTATAGGGCACAAGTGAATGTACATGTTGATGGTCACCAACCGAGAAACTACCTGGAGCCAACGTTCTCGCATTTCGCATAGTGCACCCTTCCTCGGTTAGTACGTGTTGTCAGAAGGAACGAGGAACACCTAAGAAGCGGAGAGCCCTGTGGGACAAACGATAGCTATATCCACAACGGATATAATCTAGATCCTGCTAGACTGACATGTCCCACGTTTCTCTTCGAGCTCCCAGGCGTCCAAGGTGTTGGCACTTCTTTGCGAAGCCAATCGGAAGACGGTCCGTTGCGCGCGGACGCGTGCATGATTTGCTGGGCCATCGGTCCAGAACTGGTCCGAGTAGCCGAGTTGTGGTGGTGCTCGTATTCCCCTGGGCCTGGGCAGCCTTGTCCCTGGCAAGACCTGACCCTACCCCGAGCCGGGTCATGAACCTTCAGTTAACGTCAGTTTCAAATTCTTTGGAGATAAAGCAGTCAGCAGAGCCTGACAGGTGGTCCAAATTTGCATCGACTTGTCTCACGAACGGTGAACGTCAAGTATAGGCATCATGGCTCCACACGCCAACGGCGATATCGTCCATGGATCGGAGAGTGCTCCATTCAAGGAGCTACCAGTCTTCAGCATCACAAAACTGACCGATGAGCGAACAAAGGCACTGGCAGAATGTCTTCGCGGCAACCACGAAATGTTCGCTGTGCTTCGAGACCCGTATTTAATCTTCCACAACCATATGCCTCATGTGAGTACATCGCCCCATTGCTTGACCTCGCGTTGATAAGCTGCCCTGCAGATACTAGGCTCGGCGTACTACCTCGGTGCTAGTGGAGATCAACTGAAGAAAATTGCCAAGTCCGAAGGTGAGGCACTTAGACCACACGACCAGGTGCCTGTCCAAGATACAATCACCAAGGCCGACTGGAGGAAGTACCTCAACAGCAAGAACCACACTGTTGCATATCAGAAGTTCTTCGACGACGAGATCGATAATGCCGGTGGAGATTGGAAGAAAGTGGTCAACGAGTATCTTTATTCGGGCGATGCTCCACTGGTCAATGGCTTTTGCGGTGGTTGTAAGTCTAGCTTGATCCAGATCATGGAACCGTGGTGAAAGTCCTAATGAAATCTCGGAATAGTGGCACATCCATTCATTCACCTGGCCTACGCCTACGAGTATGACAGCAGAGAGGTTGCGTCCGAGTCGTTGAGCATGGCCAGCACCGAGTACGATATGATGCACGGCTACATCGACAACTATCCACCGGACACATCGACCTACGTAAGTCTCCGTCTCTCCCAAAAGCTTTTTACCATCCTTGACAGCGTCATTTTTTTTGTTCCGTCTACAATGGCACAAGCTAACAGAACTCCACAGAAAACCCCAGATTACGAAGAAATCCTCCGGCGCGTGAGAGAAGACAACCGCTTCGACGGACACTTCGACCTTCCCGGCTTCATGAATACCTTCACGATCCATCAAACGTGCGAAGAGGCATTGCTCGAGCATTGGAACGCCCTAGATCTGACCGACGGCATCGACAAGCGCTTCGAAGAACTATTCGACCTGTCTGTTCGTATGGCGATCGAGACCGGCGACAAGGAAACACAGTTCGACTTCTTCCTGATCCATCTCCTGACCGTGGCGCATGGGATCCGCATTCTTTTGCCAACCTGTTTTCCACGAGACAGATGGAATGACATCTACCGGCAGTATTGGTTGTGGACTCTGTTGATGTACATTGCGCAACTGCGGCGCCCCATCGAGGAGGACTCCAACAAGGTACAGCTGAATGGAAGAGATTGGAAATGGGTCGAAGAAAGAGCCTTGACGGACAAGTGGTCCTTGGACTCTCATTACGTGAAAGTCATCCGGGCGCTGAAAGTTGGAGCCGAGTTGTTCGGCGAGAAGGATGGCTGGTACTTGAAGGCCAGTGTCAAGTTCATTGACGAGTTTGATGGCTGGGTAGGCTTTGGAAAGGGCGTCGAGGATTATCCACACTGAGACCACGCAGTGGGATGTGGCCTGGGCTGCCTCATGCGACCTGTCTTGTCCAAGTGACTTTCCTTTACAATCTCACCTTTGCATTGTCATAGGCGCCTGAGTTACTATGCCCGCGTCAGAGCTGTGTGATGCACCGACCCTGACAAGCCTGTAATTTTTCCCTCCTTCCTCATCGGAGAACTTTGCCTAGTTGATTGGGCTCCTAGTACGAAGATCCCCCTGCTTCCGATCCACCGTATCCTAACTCTGTGAATGCAATGTCGAATATCACATTCTGCGATTGTGGGACCTTTATCCCAGTAGCAGAGACTCGGTTCAAATCTTACCTCTGAGCCGACTCTGGACCACAAGGGTCATTCTAAAAGGTCTTATATCGAGGTTGAGCCGGTGAGCGGAAGCATCTTCGGAACATCGCTTCTACCTTCCGTGGTCAGGCTCGGCGCCTTCCGAGCCTGCCCAAGGAGAGTTGTGTTTTACCGTAGACCACGTTCCAGAGGTCAAGGCGGGATGCTATTCGGCCTGGACACCATGACGGCCCAGCTTCCGAAGGTTTAAAAAGGGCGAAGGCACCTTTGCAATGCTATCTAGGACTGCCCTTTTCTTGTGAGACTTCGAAGCGGTGAGGTGCTCGATGAGGCGCTTGCACCCACGACGAGGCTTGGCAAGGCTGGGTTTTGCAGGGGCGAGACCAACACAATCGGGCGAGTGGGAAACTTGTCCCAGGCGCATTGCAATTTTCGAGGACTTTCCGCGAGGGAGATTGGTTTTATTCGTGGTGTGCAATCTGCTACCTCAAGTGGATCGACGACAAGAGGAAGAATTGAGAATGGACGATGTGAACCGCGGAATGAAGGAAATGAAGATGGCAATATTGCGAACGTCGAAGACGAAGATGATGTTCAGCCTGAAGCAGCCACAATATCGATGTGGGCCACGGGTGAATACGGTGAGCTCTAAGTTCGCCAGGTGTAGAACCACTATCTCCGACTAGCTGCTCGAAGATCGTAGGACAACGCTGAACTAGCTCGAGCATTTCCTGGCAATGGTGAAGAATCGTGACAGATTCGACGATACGCAGCAGAATAATAAAGATCGCCCCGAGAACAAAGGCCCAGATATAGTGGCGATTTGATTCGAAGATGGCGAGAGTATGACGGTGACTTCCCAGCCCTCGCTTGCCAATGAACGATAGGCCGTGAGAAATTGCTTCGGCTTCTTCGATCCGAAAATGAGTTCGAGAATCTTGTTCTTGTGGTATTTGATCCGTTTCTAGAGGCTGCTTGATACGCCGATATATAAGGACAAGCATTCTCTTCGCGGCTATAACCGATGATGAGATAGACGCCACGCTCATTGAGATGATTTGCTGTCACCCAAGGGAGGTGGTCGACCAGATCCGAGACGCGAATCCGCTTCTTGCCTCAACCAAGCCAGCCAGATTGCCTCATCGGCGACAGCTTCGAGTAAGACATCCACCGCACACGAAAGATCAAGGCGTATGATAAAGGACCACATTCTAATGTGCCATTCAGTATTTTCCAAACAGCCCGGTCTTCAAATAATATCGACTTTGCAAACAGCAGAATCTGCTCCATCGTGTCATCTATAGATGTTAGTGTTGAGCTGATTGGAAATAATACGAAGACTTACGAATAAGAGACTTTAGCCTCTCCCTACAGTATGCGTCCTTGTCCGTCGGATCTGGGTTTGAATGACACTCTGGGAACCGAAGCTTCCGCTCTTTTTCGCCCTGCTTCAAGTGATTCTTCTTGCCGGTTATCTTCGTCTCCTCCCCGAAGATCTCGTCCTCGCCGTCATCTCAACAGAAGCAATAGCATCTTCAGTGAGTTTATCGAGGACCGGTGACTGCTAGGCACCGTTCGTCTGCTCGTCGTGGTGACTTCTCCGCGCCCGCTTCGTGTTCTTCTTCGGACTTGGTGTACGCTTTCGCTTAGTGGAAGACTGCTTGGAGGAATACTTCTTGGTGAAGGACTCACATGGAGAGTCGCCGTTTTAGGCTCCGCCCGACGGAGGCGAGAAGATTCCGTAATCTGAGGTCAGCCCGTAAAATTCTGGGGTCTCATCGGTCCTTCCTGGGAGACCGCAATATGTTTCCGGCACGAATCGAATCATCCGACGAGAGCAGTGTCATCCGGCGTGAGGCGTTATAGGCGATGCCCGCCTGGACTCTGACCGAGATTGACAGAGAGCGGTAGAGCCCGTTGCACAACCTTGGAGGACGCAGCTCAACAACAAACTGAAATTGGCATCAGGTACGGACGCTCCGCTCCAAAAGATGAAAGAAACCCAAAGAGCAATGAATGAACCCGGAGAGGCGCATCAAGGGCTTGTCGAGCTCAGAGTGTGGATAAAGATCGGTCTAGCGGAACCTGTCGAGGACGAGGGGGAACTAATGTGGAGCTAAGCGAATACATCCGCCTACCATGTGGATGGGTACAGCAGCCGAGGAGCAGACGCCCACAGCAAGCCGGTGGCATGCTCGTGTGCTTGATACTGAAGGGTAATGGAAATTTGTTCTCGTCTCAAGATAGAAACTTCGTTGCCAAAGGTCTTCGATGCTTCCCCGCAAACGTCGATCTGGTGTTGATGTCATTCGGGGAAATTCATGAACCGGGTATCTGCTTCGACAGGATTCAAGAGTCCGACTCCATGCATACTTCGCTTGACAACAGGAGAACAGAACTGACGGATTGATATCTGGAGACAATTGGCAAGATGGTGCTGAAGCTAATTTCCGCGACACCGTATGGCATTTTGCCCCCACCTGTATGATTGACTTAGGACTGACATGACCAGTTCGCCTTATGCGCGGAAAGTGCGCATAGCTCTGGCTGAGAAGTCGATCCCCTTCGAGCTTGTGACAGAAGTCCCCTGGGATAGAACGACACAGACACCGCAATACAATCCTCTCGAAAAATTACCGGTGTTGATTGACACCGAGGCTCAAACGGACGAAGATAGGTCGGTGTACGAGTCGCACTTCATCCTTGACTGGGTTGAACATAAATTTCCTCCGCCTGAGTATGTGAGCTTGACTCCAGACACGAAGGGAGACGAGCTGTTCGCAAAGAAGGTCCAGGGTAAGGTACCACGGGGAACCACCTCCAGTCACTGACTCAAAGGTGCATAGTTATCACCGACGGAATTTGTGACGCATGTGTGTTGATGTTCTTCGAGAAACAGCGCTCGTCGCCTTCAGAAGAATGGGCCTCTCGACAAAGGCGTAAGGTGGACGGTGGCTTGAAGAAGCTGGCTGAGTGGGTCGGAGACCAGGACTTCCTCGTTGGTGGTCGTTTCACAACAGCAGATATTGCGGCAGGTAGTGTGCTGGGGTACCTCCGGGTCCGATTCGCCGAGCATCCATGGCAGGACTTGTATCCGAGCCTGAAAAGATATAGTGATCAGCTGGAAGCGAGGACATCGTTCAAAGATACTGTGCCGGTGCCACAGACTATCAGCGACAAGATCGTTTGAGCATGGTCCAGGTCAAGTTCTGCCAGAGAAGCACGATAGCCCGGAGGGCCGCCGGAAACAAGCAGATAATCGGGGGTAACTGATGGCTGTCATACCAGGCAAGGTCCAGCCTCCACGCAGCGAACGTCACAGATAGCGACAATCGGACTCATAGTACTGTCACTCCTATATGATAAGCATGCCGAATTTCCTGTCATGTTCGAGGGTGCCGTCCTCCATGGGGCTGGATGAACGCAAGACGTTTACCGGCTTCGTTATCATGTTGATGAGATCGGCAAGCAGGTATGAGTTGTCCTGCATCTGCACATCAGAGTTCGCCGATTTCCTCATCGCAACAGTGTAACGCCCCCTGCACACGGCCATTCTGCGTGATTGTCGTACGATACTGCTGGCTCGCTTCGGCAATCAGGCTTCTACGGTCGGGGAATGCGGTGAATTTGCAATCGTGATTTCCAAGCGTTGATTGTCAGCAACGATTCAATCGATAGTTGATGAAGGTGCCACTCCTTGCTCTGACGCGGTGCTTCTTCCGCTTCCTGCATGTGGCTTGCGCAGGGGTTTTCAAAGCTGAAATCCTGTGAAGTGGCCGATCATGGCAATTACTTAGAGCTCCCGAGCGAGTGTTGTTTGCTCGTGCCCGAAAGACTGGTGTCTTTGGCCCTCGTTTGAATCATGGAATGGGAGAGATGCATGCCTCCCATCGCTGCAGGTACGATGCATTTTCGGGGACATTGGCCAGTGATATAGGAGGACAGATGGAGCTCAGGGATGCAGGAGCTTCATTGCTCGCATCAGCTTGACTCCCACCGCGATTCATGCACTAGGCCTGACCCAGAATGTCTGCCAGCATGTTCACAGCCGTGAACACGGAGTGGAATTCGTTCAGGCCTGCTCCGGAAACTCACGATAGATGTGCTGGCAGTCACCAATAAAATCGACGCGGAATGGCCCCATCCTGGACTTTCCTCAGTAGAATGCGGAGGCGGATGCTCCCTTTTTCTCAGCCCACCACGCGGCAAGATAGCGGCTCTAGCCACCTGATCTTTGTAACGAACCACTGAGGTGTCGTAAAATATCGAGAATGACTACGCGGCTTGAGTAGTATCGCCTTGTCCAAGGCTCAAAGTTGGCGCGTGTAAAGCTTGAGCCAGCGTCGAGGATTGCACTCGAGCACATGCGATTCTCTTATTGCATGGGTTGAGTTGCCAATTGGACGACCTTGCAAAAAGCACATGCCTACGCGAAGGTGGAAAATCACGTAGATCGGTGAGGACCCGTTCCTTGAGAATGACTTTTGAATGGATCCACGGACAACACATGCAGAAGGAGAGTCGTGGTCTGCTGGCCTTCGCCCGAGCGGTGAGACGACGCCAAGAGGGAAAGGAGGCCGAGGGACGGAAAAGGTGGTCTGTTAGACACGAATTCTTCATTTCCGAAGACAGGAAAGACTGAGAAGAAGCTGCATATGTTAGCTGCAGAAATCGGCATCCAACGCGCTGGAAGCTCCGCCGACGGTTGAGGAAATTGTGGTTGCTGTAGTCATCGTTTGGCTTTGAAATCATGCCGGTAATGACCTAGATTCATGTTGGGGGTCAAAACTGGATGGCCGGAGTCGTGGATTCACGCTGCATAATCCAGCAGACTGAGGAAACAATTTTCCCGGAGGTGTAACGAGTGCGTCGACCAGCTTGAAGATGTAAGCGTGCAGACGTGATGGTGTTGAGTTGGCATCATAAAAGGAGCGACTAGACCTTCAGTTTCTTTTACGGATTTGTTTCATCTGAGGTTGACGACGGAGTCTAGATCCCTGCAAGACCACGCTCTCGAAGCTGCCCAAAGCGAGGTTGCACACAAGTAAGATTTACAGCCGGGTGGAAAGAACTCGATCGTGGCTCCCTGCCTGATCACCTGCAGTGGCCCAGGAACGCCTATATCGCCCTCCACAGGTAAGTGCTGCTCCACCCGCAAAACAATGCCTGCATGCATGATTCCTGCAAACATTCAAACAATCTGCGACATGCCAGAAGCTCATTCCCGTGCTCTGATTCACTCCTACTGGGACCTTGTCCCTCTCAGTGCAACCTGATCGGTGCTATCTTGCATATGAGCGTTATATTCACCATCTATCACACACTGTCATCTTGTTCACCTTAGCGACGCTGACCTATAGTCCTTACTTACAGCATTACAAATATCACCCTCTCCTTTGCTGGACGAAACCATTCTCTCGGAAGTCTCCCGAACTTTCCACGTTGTCGGGTTGGAAGACTTCTCCAGAAATCCCTCTCACAAATGACTGCTCGGGCCTAGCTCAACCGATCTATCAACACCTGCACTGGGCCACGACAAACTCAGCCGCACATCTCCTCTCTTCCCTTCTCCCTCTTCTAGAATCGAATACGCTCGAGAGAGCGGCATACTTCGATCTTCTGTGTCGACGAACGGGAGTCAAAAAGAACGTCTGCATCTGACGCGCATCTCGCCAAGGTCAAAGAGAGCACATTGGTCAGCAGCCTGCGAACCGCCCAATCCAGTGCCTCGCTGCGCTGACCCTGGTGTGCCCTCACAGCCACTACGCAGACACACGCAAAAAGCTTGGTTCCGTCTATCCAGGCAGCGTCTCCGCACCGCACGAGGGGCAATTGGTTTTGCTCACGAGAGCAGAAGGTCCTTGTGCGAAAAAGTCCGCACCCCAGCTGCCACCCTGCCAGATCGCGAAATTTGCCCTACGCTTAACACGATCAGAGGTCAAACAAACCCTAATTAAGCCCTCACCAGACCCCAAATTCGCTGCTGCGTCGCCATCTCTTGGTCCCAAGGCAATTTTCACAAGACACATTCCTCGAATTCCGCCCTATTCATCGCCACCCTAGGCATCATCATTACCAACCTCGACGTCGCCGTGCAAACCAGGAAAAAAACACAAGAACCATACTCAGAAAGCCGGATTTCCCTCCCTACAGACTTGAACAAATTCATTACTTTGCTGTTTCACAGACCTCATACCCAATAGCAGACCTTATCTACCGCCACTAAACATCGAGAGATTAGGGCACCCTGCCCGCAAAACCCTCCCCCCACCTCCTCTCCTGCGCCCTTTACGCACACCATTCACATGAATCAAGTATCACCAACTCGCGTCACCCCTCCGACCTCTGGTACGTTTGCCCACTCTTCAGTCCTATCATCGCAAGATGATGTCTCGACACGCCCGGTAACACGACCCGGGGAGGAGGCACACCTCCAAGTTCCGACTGCCAACGGGGCTGCCGTGCCTACCGCTAGCCTATCCAGTCTCTCCCCCACGAACTCGACTTCAGGCGCAGTTGGGCCAGTCAAGCAGAAGCCCAAGATGACGCACCGTCTGACACGAATCTTTTCTCGGACCGATCCTAAGGAGGTCGAAGCTGCCAAAATTGCTCTTGAACACAAAGAAACCTCACCCAACGGTCGCTCTGGTTCCGAGAGCGGTGTTGCCACGAACGGCAGAAAACCTCCAAGCAGACAGAGTTCTAGTGACGAAAAGTCGGGCACAGGCAGGAAAATGACGATTATGGGTGCCGCCAAAGAGAAGAGCAAAGGCGAAGCTCCCTCCGACGGCTCCTACGCCACTCACAAGCGATTCGATACCCACGATGATGGTAGTCACGACCATCATCTGAAGTCCGCTAAGCGCCAGGAAAAATTGTCCGATATGCTGCGCGACATGCTTGGTGGCAAGAAAAAGGACCACGACGGCAGCGGTGATCAGCAATTGACACTCATGTCATCTTGGGTTGATCAGCTGAGGCTAGAAAAGGACAGTCTTGCCTCCGACAAGAAGGGCGGACCCAACGCCACCGCAAATCTGGTCGAGAAATATGGCAAGTGCCAGGAAATCGTCGGCCGCGGCGCCTTTGGCATTGTCAGAATATCGCACAAGCCTGACCCCACTAGCGCTGGAGGAGAGCTGCTCTATGCTGTCAAGGAATTCCGTCGACGTCCACAAGAAACCGCCAAGAAATACCAGAAGCGGCTGACAAGCGAGTTCTGCATATCCTCGTCGTTGCGACATCCGAATATCATCCACACCCTCGACCTTCTACAGGATGCCAAAGGTGACTATTGCGAGGTCATGGAATATTGCGCCGGCGGTGATCTTTACACACTTGTTCTGGCAGCCGGAACTCTCAATGTCGCTGAAGCAGATTGTTTCTTCAAGCAATTGATGCGTGGAGTCGAGTACATGCACGAGATGGGGGTTGCACACCGCGATCTCAAGCCCGAGAATCTTCTCTTGACTACACATGGAGCCCTCAAAATCACCGACTTCGGCAATGGCGAGTGCTTCCGAATGGCTTGGGAGAAAGAGGCTCACATGACCGCCGGGCTTTGCGGCAGTGCCCCGTACATTGCTCCTGAAGAATATGCTGGCGGTGAATTCGACCCTCGAGCTGTTGACGTCTGGGCTTGCGGCGTCATCTATATGGCTATGCGGACTGGTCGGCATCTGTGGAGAGTAGCTCGCAAGGAGGAAGACGAGTTTTATCAAAGATATCTCGAAGGCAGGAAAGATGAAGAGGGCTACGCTCCGATTGAGACTCTGCACAGGGTAAGCATTGCCAGACGTCCTGGCCGGTTCGCCGCTGACTTGAAATGGCAGGCACGTTGCAGGAACGTGATATACTCGATTCTCGACCCAAATCCTGGACGACGAATTACTGCTTCCCAAGTCCTCAAATCGGAATGGGGTCGAGAAATCAAAGTTTGCACCGCGGGTGAAGAAGGCTACTGACCCTTCCTTGCGCATCCCGCGATGATTCCAGCATCTCGTGGTTTCGACACGAGCACGACTTTGACGAAGCGATGATTGAAGCATTACGTACAGAGACCAAAAAGACCAGCGTCTTTCCCTTTTTCTTGTGTTTTCCAGCATTGCAGGAGATACCACTGCCGCCGAAACAGATGTGGGAGGAAAGCAGTGGGTCAGCGACTTTCGTTTGGATACAAGCGAGCGAGCAGAGGCATTTTTCACTTTACAAGCCTCATTGCGATGCATTTTCCGCGCTCGCTCTTTCGTTTTCATGATGGCGGGAAACTTCCTCAACGCCCGCAGTTTTCTTGTACAACAATCAGCAGTGGTCCACCTAGAACACAATCCATATTTGCCGTGCGAGGCCAAGCACGACTCTACCGGTCCTGCAGACCTTGATCTCTACACGCATCGCTTCAAGGCCCGGGCAAGTTCCGATCGAAACACTCTGTACAGCGATACTAGTGGATACTGTCTTGATACAAAGCGTTTTGATACAGAGTCCCAAATTTTCGAGCGAAATGCATGAAAAGAATTTGGATCTTCTAACAAAAAGGCCCAAAGTCTGTCTTCCAGTGCAGTGTCAGCCGCTTTCTGAGGCCAAAGTGACGTACAAGTCGCGATTCTGTGCTTGACACTCTACAGGTATGGGGCTGGCTCCGTCTATCCGAACTGAGCGTGCCGTCTCTAGGGTCCGAGACGGGCAATCGTCTCTATCCGGGCACTTGGTTGCTATACCTCGTCAGACAGATACGAACCCTCCCTCGGGTTCGGAGTACCTTGCATATGCGTGCGTGGCCTTTCTCGCTCGCATCCCGATGAACTGAGACTGCAGGACTCTTAGTAACAGGTGTGCACCAGCTCGGCGTTCCGGATCGGCAGTTTCGAAAAGTGTTCGCGCTAGTTATTTTGCACAGAAGCATTCGCAGCAAACAGCGACTCTTCATTTCGTGATTGCTGTCTTTGAGAAGACGACGAGTCTCACTCGGTAGCAGCTGTGTCGACAGGTATCCAGAACGTAGTCCTGCGTCCTTCCGTTGGCTCGGACCAAGAGCATGCCCGCATGTCTTGGCCCCCATGCTGCCATTAGAAATCGCGCACGCCTCCCCATCTATCCGCTCGCTAACTCACTCATTCTCTCACTCATGCCTACGAACCACGCGGTGGAGATCTCATCAGAGCATCATGTACAGAGATCCGGACCGTCCCTTACCTTTACCCTCCCCTTTCCGCGATGGACCTTTCCGCCGGGAAGTAACCCCCTGGAAGGATACCGCACGTTTAGCATTTCCAGATCAGATGAACGATAGTCGGATTTGAGGAAAGGATACTACATGATCGCGGACATAGGTTACTAACGCTTGGCTGACCGTTGAAGCTACTTACACAATCGAGCCTCGAGCATAGAGACCACCCGATCGCTATGGGACGCTGCGGCAGGGCACGGAGCGCGCAAGCTCGCGAAGCTCATTCTATCTTACGGCAAAATGCGCGCTTGATCACCAAGGTAGGGTGACATCCCACAAAGCCACTTCGACGTATTTGTCTACCGGCAGTTCCCCAAAGAGAGGGAATACAAGTGGTGAGTAAGTCACTTCGCAAGCGGAACACAAATGTGGACAACGTTACCAGACTCGTCGTCGAGTCTGGTACCGCGGGTGGCCCATAAAGGTATCAACGTCGGAGTGTTGAAAGACGAATGCTGACTGGCTATTTTGAGAGCTGACCATACCGACAAGGCAGGGTGCACGCCTGGACTTCTCTAGACCTCTGTGAGACTGCGTCCCCTCTGTCAACCAAGCCTTACATCTCGCATAACGTGTGGGCAGTCCTCGAACGAGTGAACAGTCTCGGTCATCCCGGTATCATCAGGTGTACGTTCCCATCGAGGGCCATATAGAAAAGCAAGTCCTTTTCTGTACGCGACCCCATCCGCCCAGTCTATCCATAGGGCAGCAACGGCGTACTCGGCGACGTCTCGATATCCGCCGAGGCGGACGGGATGAGAAAGGCGAGCGAGAGTGATAAACTCACAATCCGTTCCAAGAAGCGATTCCGGATTGACAGAATCGTTGGGATGCAGCTCGCCGAGCAGATTGCCCGGGAATGCCTCGTGCTCGAGGTGCAATATCTTGTCCCTGCCTACGTCCCCGCCTGAGATGATATGAACTGGCTTCAGTCGGAAAGACTGCGTTCGAAACTCGAGGAAGGGTAGCCATTCGTCGCTACTCTCTGCCATTCTCTCCACATTCTCAACAACCGGGAATGGGTGACGGAAAAACAGACCTGGCCAGTTACCATTGGTATAAAACTCTGTTGTATCCTCCTCCCATCCTTCTGTCTCATCTGGACCGGCCAGCCCCGCTTCCTCTAAGTTATCGCGCCGAGGCAGTAGCTTCCAGCGGGTATGCGATCTATCACCAATAGTTGCGTTCGTGTCCGAGTCATTTATTGGGTAATACCAGTGATCCCATGATTCCCTATGCTTGAAATAATTCAAGCTGTGCCGGCGCCAGTCCCCTGCACTAACATCGTCTCTGAATCGAAGCCACGATGAATGCGAGTTTGATATGTAGCTCCGGCGGCCATCTTTGGACACTCGCCACCATGTGGTCAGAGGTTCAAAACTTCTCCAATCAAAATTTGACGAAGTTGGAATTCCGCCATTTTCGTGGTCGAAGAGCTCCCATGGATTCCACATGTCATCCGCGTTTATCGGGGTATGGCCCACCATGCTAATAAGATAGACTGGCGCCTCCCAACCCAGCCATGACCAGCTGGGGAAACCCGCCCTCCTTTGGGGAGTGCCTTCCTCCTGAAAAACCCAGAGAAGAGAGACGTCAAACAACAGCGTTGGGAGGCCATAAAAGAATCCTCCGTGAAAAGAGCGACTAAGCTCATGAAGGATAGCACTGAATGCCCGCTCGGCATCACTGGGAAAGCCGAGCAATCGTGCGGAGTACCCACCTACTAATTGGACATAGTCGATGAAGTTTGGGATAGGCTTCTCGTCAAATATCGACAGGGATGAGACCTGGGACAGAGCATAGGCTGGGAAGCGAGGAAGTCGCCCGATCCCGCTCCTGTTCAAGGTAGAGGACAATCGGTCAACCTGCTCGTCCGCAGAGCTAGTCTCATACCATGTAATTGTGGCGCACTGCCAGTATACCGTCTGATCATGGAAAACCAGAGTCCTGGATGATAACGCCCTCTCTTGGAGTGTCCAAGCCCTTTGGTGCCAGGGGCTCGTCTCGGACTCCTCTTGAATTGGTTGAGAGAACTGAATTGCAGAGGAGAATTTGAGATGTGCATTTGGCCGATAAGCTCTCGGAGTACCACCGACGCCCGGAAGACCGTGATTCGCATCATTACCGTCAGCGCAAATGAGTGTAAAGTACGAATGTTTGTAGATTTGGTCCATGATGCTGATCTGATCACGAAGATTGCTCTCGTCGTCTTGAACGATGCATAGCTTGTCCACCCAGAAGTATGGAATACCCATGCCTCGACACAAGCCGATGGCATCACTGATGGTTCTTGGAACTGCCTTGGCATATTCATGTAAATTCAAAGACCCCGGTTTGCGCAGAGAGTCATAGTTTGCCGTGTAAGTTGCAAGACTCCAGGGAAGATTGCCCCAAACATAGGACAAAGTGACATATACAGGTGAGTCAGGGATTTCGTCAGTGATGCACATGTTTGCGACGTCGACCAACAGTTTAGGGCGAAGTTGTGCTCTTTTCTCGGGTCGACCTCGATGTCGACAATGTAAGTGCGTTTTATCGCAAAGCTCGATCCATCGGGCAATCCGCGACAAATCGACCGGACCCTGTGGAAGTGCAATGCCAAAGTCGCGACAGTTGCCATAGGATGAAGGATACCACGTAGGCCAATCGCGGTCAACGCGGTTCACAAGGTATCTCTGTTCTCTGAAGGCCTTGTGGGTTGTACGGATATACTGCTGGACAACGGACGTGTGTGGTCGCAATTTGTCGTGTCCGATCTCGTCAACTTTCCAGGGAATCGAATCCGTGCCAGAAAAGCACTATTCGTGGCTTCTGTTAGTTACCGCAGCTCCAATGCGAAATAAAGAGACCGAAGCACAAAGGCAACATACTGCCAACATTAAGAAGTGTTCATCGACACGAAACCTACGCGTCAGTCTTATTTCCACGGTGCAGCCGCCGCAAAGTCCAGCCCGAACGGATTTGGAGGCTCTTGCGCGAGGACAACCAAAGCCTCGTTCCAGGCGTTGATCAATCATGCTGTAGATGACCTGACATGTCGAGCAGCGCATATCTCTATGGAACAATGTTGCTTTACCAACAGAGACGATGCAGTAGTCATCCTCATACATAGATGGCCGAAGAGATAGGTTATAAGGCTGGAATGCCTTCGCGGCAGCAGTGCAGATGGCACAGGCTGGCGGTTCGTCATCGTCAACATTGGTCGCCATCTAAATTGATGACCGAAACCCCTAATATCAGTGGATAGCTGGCAGGACGGACAGACACCCAGAACAGGTTGACGAGGTGTGAGTTGGGGGTCATGCGTGTGATGGAGGTTGAAAGTTACAGGTACACTACCTTTGTAGAGCGCGGATGAGCTTCAGGTGACTTTGGGAAATGGGCCTTGGCGGATGGGTTTGAAATGGCGTGTTGTGCGAACGGGACCACCGCAGTTGCGAGAGTTCATCCTGTGCAGGGGGCTCAGACATTCGGACGAAATGGGAACGTACCAGGCCAAAACGGTTGCGCATTGGAGGCCCGGTGGCTCGAGACTTGATCAGGCTGTCCAGGCACAGCAGCGCCACACCTCAGGTTCTTACCAACCACTTAACTTCCCAGCGTGATTTGCTCAGGCTTGAAAACGGATTCGGATTTTGGTGGGGTCAAATTCATCTTTTGAGTATTGTGGTATTGCAACACTGGCTAGGTTGACCTTGACAACGAGCAAGCAGCGGGACGCGCATGACAAGGTATAACTTAGCTCACATGTTCACCAACAGAGTACGATCAAGAGCAGCAGACGGGGCAAAGTATTCCACAAAGGGGCAAACCCTACGCTCTACCGCCGTCGTGAGACTCGAAGCTGTCTATCGTGGTATTGAACCCGAGAAGGACGTAGTCCCACAGTTGTTCTGTAGGGGGCATAAGTGGGGGGAAGTTGCGTAGGTTATACCCGATGCTGAAGATCAAGACGGCAGTGGAAAGCGAACTCAACGGGTCAATGTTCATTATGTTCAGCATATGCTGGCCCCACGTAGCAGTACTGCGTACAGACGCTTGGAGCTCAACTCGATCCGGAATGCAGCCACCATGTCCGACGCCGTTGATAAGTATATCACCCTGCTTTTTCCACCGCTGAAACCGAGAGAGCGAGAAAAGATCTCGCAATATTTGTCCCTTGGTGCACTCCGGGGCGCCGCTGCCCGATCAACGCCCTTTCATGTACATATTGCATGAAGATTGAAGATGTGATGGAACACCACCGGACCTAGCAACAGAGATAAAGCGGCCACCCAATCGGCAACTTCGTGTGGTCTTTCCTCCATGCTGAAGGTCTCGCACCGGTTTGGCTTGCTGGAGTCAGGGAGGAGTTCTGAGGCGGATAAGATGTGGTGCTCAAGTCATGACCTAGCCCCATGCCGAAGGCTGCGCGTCCGACCGGTCGGCTGCTCTGCGTGGCCGTCTGGTGGAGCATCCTGAGAGCTGCCGACTCGCCATCTAGTCACTATCCTCGCTCTCGTCCTTTACACCGCTTTCCCGCTTCTTCTTTTCTTTCTTCTCCTTTTTCTCCTGCTTCCGCTTCTTCCGCTCGGCCTTCTCCTCAGACGTCTCACCTTCGTGCTTGCTCTTCCGCTTCTTGGCTTTCTCTTCCTTCTTGACCTTGAGCGTGCTCTCACCGTTGGTGGTTGGTGGCTCTGCGGCAGCATCACCTGCGGGAGGAGATGGATCCAGGACCATACTAGTATCGCCGTCTTCGCCTGTTGGTGCGACTGCAGGGGCAGCCAGGACGTCCGATTTCGTGGTTGTTTCGCCCACAGCGGCCGAGGATGTGCCTTCTGCAGCGGAGGCGTTGTAGTCTGTGTATTCCGCATTCCACTTAGCAGGTGTGTTCTCGTTGGGGCGGCCGTATTTCTGTGAGCACTGTTAGTACGAATGGCTTGCCGAAACGACGTTGGGACATACATCAAGCTTGCCGTCAGACTTCATTTTCTTCTTCTCCAAAGCCACAGGACCCATGCCCCATCTTCTCGGGTACAGGTCTCTCTCCATGATACATCTCTTGACCTTGGCAACGACTCCGTGATCACAGGTCGACAACTCGACCGTGGACATCTGTGCAATACCTAGCGCAATAGCCTCACCCTTGGTGGTCATCAACACAACTTCTTCGTGGACCTCGATACCACCTTCAAATCGTAGCAGACCGGGAATCATGAGCTTAGCACCATAACATACGGCGTTAACGGCGCTGTCCTTCACGACGATCCTCTTGTAGGTTGTCAACAGACTTTCTAGCGGTGAAATGACCTTTCGTAGGTACGACTCGTCTCGGTTGTTGTCGTACATCCATTGTGCGTCAAGAACATCGTGTAACGTGACCATGCCATCGGCCTCAGCCATAGCTCCACTTCTTACTCTTCGCAGTTCTTGCATATGTGCGCCAACTCCCAGCAGCAATCCCAGATGAACGCAGAGAGTTCGGATGTAGGTCCCGGCTTCGCAGCTGACCCAGAACACGCCCAGATGTCGGTCATTGTCGAACTCGTAGAGTCTGCTCTCGTGAATAGTCCTGATACGGAGCTGTCGCTTGACAGCAGATATGAGAGGTGGTCGTTGAAAGAGGGCGCCAGTGAGTGTTTCAAGTGCGCGCGCAAATTGTGCTTCACCGCCCGGTAGCTTGTCGTGTAGTCGGATGACGCAGACGTATTCCTTTCCAGCACCTTGCTGCGACTTGACCAACCGAGTTGCGCGGTCTATACACACAATCAAGCAACCTGTGACTTTGGGGTCGAGGGTACCGCTGTGGCCCGTCTTTTCTACCCGCAATATCCGCTTCGCCCAAGCGACGACTTCGTGGCTGGAAGGGTTTGAGGGCTTGTCGAGATTGATGACGCCCGAGGAGACGTAGGACTTCAGGTCGCGTTTCAGTGGGGTGCAACCCACTGGAATTGGTGTGAAATGGCCAGTCCGGACCAGTACTATGGTGGTTCTGTTAGCTTGACCCTATGAGATACTGATGCTGATACATACACTTGTCATAATTCTTCAGCAGCAGGGGCCATTCCGACGTAGGGATATCGGGAGTAACATTTTCTGGCTTGATGCTGAAATCACCATCTTCAACTCTCCCCATGGTAGCGGTTTCGAAATGAAAGCACCCAATTTGGGCGCAGGAAGCTCCCGCGGCTCAACTCGCTCTAATGTCGTAGGACACAGCGTCAGGCTGAAAAGATATGATCTAGTTGACAGCAGTAACAATTGCGGGAATACTCCATATGCAATAGTACAGGATATTGCACTCGCGACAAACTCGTGGAGGCACAAAAACTTTGCGGAGAAATTTGGTCGGGTCCGGATTATCTTGTTTATCCATTCCGAATTTTGCGGCTCCGCCCTTGGCATCGATCCTCATTGAAAGTTCAGAAGGCACCAACGACACCTGTCCCCTACGCCTGTATTATGAGAACACTCCTTCCTCATGACTTCAGCAACCTCACAAGCCCTTTACCTTGTGTAGTGCATATTGCGCGATGAGCGGCGGCGGCGTTGACATTATGGACAGATTCTGGAGTGCTCCTCCTGTCACCAGGTACGCATTTCTGCATCACAGTTCGTGCTAAAATGGCTGATTTTCTCCAACAGGACGATTGTGGCGGCCATGTTCGTAGAGTCGGCCCTGGTGCACTCAGGTCTCGTCAATGGCATGCGAGTCATCTACTTCACCCCTTTCATATTCAAATTTCCTCCCGAGCTGTGGCGGCTTCTGTCCTCCTTCATCCTGACGGGTGGCGGCTTCAACTTTGTGTTTGATCTCTACTTCAGTGGGTCAACCCTGCTCCTGCCTTCATCAGTACTGACAATCTCAAGTGTTCACGTATTCCTCTGGTCTGGAGTTGAACTCGCCTCGATTCACGCAGCCTGGCGACTTCTTCACCTACGTCTTCTTCGTGGCCACTGCCATTTGGGTAAGCACGAGACGTCCTTCTCCTTGTCCATCACTTTTCACATTCCATGCCTCTGCTTCCTCACTCTCGTCACTTCTATTGCTTTCAACATCTTCCCTTCCTCCTTACACCTCGCAATATCTGCCCGCCCAGCCAGTCTCTAGCTGAAGCGGTTCCTGGAAACGAGGGAGATTACCCCTGTGGCACATGCAGGTCCATCATTCGCAAATCTGTCAAAGGACTGTATGCGGTGCAGGCATGGTGGTGGCTTAATTGAGAAAAGCTGTTCGTGATACATCAATTCGCGGTTGGCGGTTGGAGCCTCCTACATATCCTCATTCGAATTCTCCGTGCTTCTTGTCGCCGAGCTATGGGATTTGTGCCAAGCTGACATTGGAACAGATATCCGGCGGCCTCGTACTAGGTGCCCACATCTTCACCTCATCTCTCATGCTGGCCTTCATCTACACCTTCGCGCAAGACAATCGTGGCAAAAAAGCACACTTCGTCATCCTCCAAATTCCGGTCGAGCTGCTTCCCTGGGCAATGTTGACGCTCACTTTGATCATGGGCGGTCCTCAAGCAGCTTTGCAACAAGCAACTGGTGTCTTCGCTGCTCACTTATACGACTTTCTAACCAGATTGTACCCCACATTCCAAGGCGGAAGAAACTACATTCAGACTCCTGCTGCGATCAAGAGGTATTTCGGCGCTGGCACAAGTGCGTATAACCACAAAGCATACGGGACCAGCTTTCGACCAGCCCAAAATGTCCCTCAACAACAAAGTCGGGGTTGGACAAGCGGGTTCTCAAATTCCTGGGGTGGTAGAGGTTCTGGTCGGCGCTTGGGAGGAGATTGAGCTATTATCATTCAGCGACTCCCGTGACAAGAACAAAACGATTCCAAGAACTGTCTCAATTTCCTGGTTCTCTCGGAGACTTAAAGTCTCTGCACCATTCTGGATCGCAGTCCGAATACCAGAAAGGTCACTGGCGCATTGCGTTCCACCTCAGATGGAGAGTGGACCTGCTCGCCAAGACCTGCATGACTTTGAAACACTTCCGCCCTCAGGCTTCGCAGAACATCCACCAGCCACGCACCCGCCGCAAATTTCATGCAGACCTCGTCTCACGGTTGCAGTGCTTCCGGTCGATCTGTGCTCACATCCTCCACCTTCTGGCCGCGAGTGGCTTCAGTCAGGAAAACGTTGCCACAACATGTGTCCCATCGGTCAATGTTACAGATCCGGAACTCGCCTCGAAGAAGCGAAACATCTTCCACGCACTCCTTGAGCCAGACTGACTGCTCCGTCTTGCCTGGATTGTGGAATGCAGCTGCACGTTCATCGACTAACACGCCCAAATTCGTCAAATTGTGGGCAACGAGGCTGTGCAAACGTGTGATGAACATCAGCATACAGCAACAGAAAGCGCTTGGCTGTGGGCAGTCCACAATTAACGAAGCTCAACATGTAAGATAATTGTGGTGCTTGAGTGACATCTCATGGATGTCCATACGAGAGATGAAAGAGCTCAAGCAAAGGAAGGATATCAAGCAAAAGCATGGTTGACTTATATCAATCGAGCCTCATTCCCTTGAGCTCCCGTCTTTCCTTCGGCTGTCTTCTCGTTCCGCGCCCTACCTTTTCTCTTTCGTTACAGCAGGCAGGTTCCTGTTACCGGCTGGTCCCTTCATTTCAGACCCGAGGCTTACCTTCATTCACATTTAGCTCAGACAACAGGTTGTCCTTTCATTTCGCACAAAATGGGCCGGTTCCTCACTCTTTTCTTCACTCTTTCACTCCTTCTACCAGCGATACTGGGCTATGTCGTTCCCATTCCACCGTCATCGCATGAGTTAGTCTGGCGCCGAGACTCGCCGCTGCCTCCTTCGCCTGGCAAGGGGAACGAAGACTCGCTGCCACCTCCTCCACCTGGCAATGGGAAGGGGAACGACAAGAACGACAATGTCGACGCAGCCGTCTCTGCAGATAACTCAACCGCCATAGCCGATGCCGCTGCCGTTGACAACTCCACCGCCATCATTGACGCTTCTGCTGCAAATGCTACTGCAGAAGTCGACGCTGTGGCAGCATGCATGGCCGCTGCCCTCGAAGCAGCCGCCGCAAACGCCACCGCTGTCGTCAATGGCACCGAAGTCGCTGCCGTGGACAACAGTACCGTAGCTGCCATAGCTGCTCAGTGTGCAGGGAACGCGACCAACCTCAACGCAACTGATCTGGCTACTGCCACGGCTGTGGCTCTGAACGAAACTGCTGTTGCGAGCAATGAAACCGCTGTTGTGGATGACACGGCTGCGAACAACGACACCGCGACGATAGACACTCCACCTGGAAAGGAGAATAGCAACAAAGGCAACGGTCATGGAGGTAACGGCAATGGAAAAGGCAAAAACGGCGGCGGCAAGGGCAACGACAACCTCGCGAACAACGCTGCTGCCAACGCATTAGGGATAGGCGGTGGCAACGGTAGAAATAACAACGACAACAGCAATGATATCACTGTCATTCTCGACGGCGTGGTCACTACCGTGATTGGCAAGCACAAGGCGAAGCGCGCTCCAAGGGTTCGGGAAAATGTGGTCAGGAGAAACTTGGGCGCTGGGGTGCATGAGCGAGCTTTCTGAGAGATCCAGTAGCTGCATCTGATCTTGGAAGTGAGAGACATTTCGATTGGGTTGCCGTTGTAAAGCCCAGCATGCAATACACAACACAACATCTTGGGAGCGTTTAATCAACAATGACTGGCCAGGTGGTGGTGACAATTGCACGGCTGCTCAACGGAGGAGGTTCGAGATGACATGCGCACTCTGCGGTATGAAATGCATCAGTACATAGAGACCATCCCAAAGTCGGGACAAAAGCCTATCAGGCACAAAAAGGACAAGAGATAGACACGAGCTTCGCTCGGGTTGCAACAAAAGAAATCAACCGCACACGAATGCCACTCAAGGAGTTTAATGGAAGGATATGGTTCGACACGGTTTGAAGACCTGATCATCCGTGGAAATACCTTTCGGGGTCGCTTGCATTATCATCTTGAGCGCTTTCTCTAAACCTACAGCTTTGAATGAGAAGACGCAATAGCTACGCTTTGATGTGGAAATACACGTTAGGAGAACCCGAAATAGCTCAGTGCTGTACCTTCTGTCTTCTCTGGCTGACCCATATTGTCATATGTGATACTTTCGCACATAGGATGAGTTGACCAGGATAGTGAGCTGGGAGTTGTGCGGCGAGGCATAGCTCGAGACCGTATCCCTGCTCCTCACTTTTGAAACATGGACTAGGCCTTGGTTCCATGCTTCCAAGATGCAGTCGGATACCGAATGGAAGAGCCGGTTCATTCATCGAATTCCTAATTCATGCTGACTCGGAGGAGGTACCGGAGCTTGATTTGCGCAACATCGTAGACGATGTATTCGTTGTACCTACGCAGAAATTGTTACTATAAAGCAAGTTGCTAACAAGAGACGAGACTCACATGAGGTAAGCACCAGGGACGTTAGTCGCGCTGGGAGGCTTGCTGACCACATCGGGCATCTTGACACCCTTGAGATCCTTGTGGATGCAAGCCGCATCTTTCCAGACTTGAGGAGCGATCTGGCCCTGACCCCAGGTGGAGATATGGTTGTTCTCTTTGCAACGATCGCCAGCATTGTAGTCCGCGTCGGTCAGCGTCAGCATTGGTGCACCTAATTCGGCCTCGCATAGTAGCAGGATGCCGGTACCGCCACTGATATTAGCAGCACAGTAGCCAGCACTCTTGGAACTCATATCAGCGAGGTAGACGCCTTTGCCGAACATGTAGCCCGAAACGGGGGCTTCAGGCGGAGCGATGCGAAGCCCTTGGCTGAGGATACCGCCAAAGTTCGAAGCGCGTGAGCCGTGCTATGGAGCTCGGTTAGCTTGCATCATTTTTGAGGACAACAACAACCACAGCTCTGGCAGAGATGAAACTGTTTCGTAGAGATGAAAGCTTACCCAGAGGAGACGACGATCACTCTTCTTCCCCAGTTTAGCGTACGACGATTTGTCAAGACGGTCAAATTCGCCGTTTCGTTCAATGCGGAATACTTCTTGGACCTCGTAACGGACGCTGTGAGTACCGCCAACAGATTTGGTAAGGTAGTTGGAGATCTCGCTGAACTCTGCGCTGGATCGACCCAAGGGTGTCATCTCTTTCATGCCGAGCCCTTGATATCGGGCGTCCAGGACATGGATATCCTTGTGTTTCTGGACTGACGCTGACTTCATGATTTCGGTGGCCAGTTGCATGTCGGTTAAAGCCTCCAAGAGACGGATTTCTTTCTGGATGGCAGTCAGCAGTGCCTCTGTGCAAATGAAAGAGAGTTTGGTCTACCCTAATGGAATCCATGTCGCGGAGAACAGGCACCGCCCAACGGCCAACGACATGGGGAACGAGTGAGAAGTACGAATTGCTTCGCTCTGCAACAGCTGTAGCAGGGTCTTCACCCCCGCTAGCGGCAAGAGTAGGATCAGCAACAAGAGCAGCAAGCTCCTTGAGCACCTCATAGCCTTTGAGCAAAGTCTTCTTGCTTAACTTCCCAAGCGGCATCTTGTTTGCATCGTAGTCTAGCTCGGCCATGCTGGCATTGAAGAACTGTTGATTGAAGATGAGTTCCATCAGCTTCTGGACTGGCTGGGGAAGCTTGCTCGTTGCAAAGACTTGCTTGTCTTCTTCTTCGTAGTCGTCTTGTGTGGGCGCAGAGGCACTCTTTTCGGCTTCTCCATCCGAGTCTTCATAGTTGACCTCCTGCAGAGATGTCAGAACATTCATCAGGTGACTTGAGCTGCGTTTAAAAGGATTACAGTGAAACTCTTGACACAGATTGCGGAAAAGGGACAACTTACGAGGTAGATGTACTTTCCCTTCTTGGAGGGACCGTCTCGGTCTTCCCAGTTGATGCCACTCTTGTCTTTGAATTTGGATTTGAACTGGAAAAGGGCTCCATCGAGATCACCATCACCAAGCATTTTGCTTTGACCTCTGTCACCCACACGTCCCCACCGAGTCCAAGTTTGGAAGAAATTGTTGGCTTTTAACAGTTGTACTCTGTAGTATTTGTTGTTGTTCTTCCCCGAATCAGACTTATTCAGGGTGGCATCATAGATCACTCCACTATCATCGATGTAAACGGTATAAGCAGCAGCGTTCGGAACCTGCTGGTCAACGGGTACCTTGGTCGAAGCTTTGATGTTGCTAGCAGGAGTAGGAGAAGGGGCGACTGGTTTCGACGGATCAGACTTCTTTGCCTTCTTGGGAGGTTGTAGATCGTCCTCTTCATCATCGTCTTGCTGTCTGGTACGCTTTGAAGACTTCTTAGCGGCGGCAGTTTTCTTGAGAGGTGGGCTCGCCTTAGCAGGGAGGCCGTTGACACCATTCGCAGGCGAGTTGTTGTCTTCATTCAGGATGTAGTCATCCACCTCGATCGGGGCGCTTGACGCCAGAGAGTCCACTAGCCATTCATAAGTGACGATGAAGGTGTTTGAAGACGATTGGGCCTGCTTGATTCGATCGATTTTCTTGTCAAACTGAGCTTGAGAAGCAATCAAGTGAGTGCATTCATTGAGCTTTGTTGTATAAGTACCCCCACAGTTTGCAATGTCAGTCTTGAGCTGAGCGACACTTTTGTTTCCGAGTTCGGGATGAGCGCTGGGAGTGTAAGATGCAAGTGAAATTGTCACGCCGTCAAGGGATGGTACAGCTGGCCCTGGGGGAGCCTTGATTCGAGGCATCTTCACCGAAAGGAATGACAAAACCACGACTCAGGGATGAGAGAAAAATCAAGAGAAGACGGAACAAACCTGGGTTTATGGCATTTAGAAAAAGTGCAATGTTCAATTGGGGCCGTGAAGCAGTTCTGGTTAAGACTCGAGGCAGCCGCGTCCTTAAGTGGAGCTCCTCCAGGCGCGCGTAGGCAGACACGTGCTCACGTGTTAGATGACGTCCCCATTGTGGTGCGCGCTGCGACTCATCGTAGCCATCAAAAAATAAAAACGGCTGGCGATCGAGACACACAGAGTGCTGGCACATTGCAACCTAATCCTATACATCATGGCTGACAAGGTTCAAGCTGAAACCAATCCCTTCCTACGACGACCCCTCTACCTCTACGATCTCCCTCCAGAACTACTGTACTCCCTCACCCTTGCAGGCGGGGCACAATCGCAGCCACAAGATCCAGAAGTACTGGATCATCATTCCAGCCCCAGTGAGGAACGTGCGTCAAGCTCTACATCCTGTGCGCTCTGCAAGGTCACCTTCAGCAGCGTCCAAGACCAGCGAAGTCATGTCAAATCAGACTTTCACAGATACAATCTCAAACTCAGCGTCAAACAGCAGCCTCCGATAGATGAGGCAACCTTTGTGCGCCTGATCGGTGATTTGGACGAGTCACTCTCCGGGTCAGACTCAGATTCTTCAGAAGAAGATGGGGAAGATGGTGCAAGAGAGGGAGACAGTACTCTTACAGCCTTGTTGAGGAGGCAGGCAAAGATATCACATCAAGCATCTAATGGGGATGCAGACGTCTCAAGAAAGCGAGGGTTCGGTAACGCTCCTATGATGTGGCTATCGAGTTCGAAGGTCGGCGAGGATTTTGGACTGGGCGTCTACAAGGCTGTATTGTCGAGTGAGGAGCAAGAACAAGCGTCGAAGACGCTGGTGGAAATCATCCAGAATAAGCAACTGAAGGCACGGCCGGGCAAATCGAGTGGTCAAACACAACCGGACGCGACAAACCCTGGTCAAAAGAATCCTCATTTCTTCCTCTGCATGATCGGAGGTGGTCATTTCGCAGCTATGGTCGTGTCATTGGTGCCAGAGATCAGAAAAGGGCCAGGAGGTATCGAAGAGCGCCATGCTGTGGT
The DNA here is from genome assembly GCA_030247875.1 of Cladophialophora chaetospira. Taxonomy (NCBI): domain Eukaryota; kingdom Fungi; phylum Ascomycota; class Eurotiomycetes; order Chaetothyriales; family Herpotrichiellaceae; genus Cladophialophora; species Cladophialophora chaetospira. The sequence continues at coordinate 556,978 of JAPDRK010000022.1, read as the reverse complement.
CAAGGCGCACAAGACGTTCCATCGCTATACTACGAGACGGAAACAAGGTGGTTCACAATCTGCGAACGACAACGCCAAAGGCAATGCGCATTCAGCAGGATCGTCGATCCGAAGATACAACGAAGCGGCGCTGGAGGCCGATGTCCGAGCTGTGCTGCATGACTGGAGGCCTATGATCGACACTGCCGAGTTGTTGTTCATCCGTGCAACGGGAAGCACTAACCGGAGGACACTGTTTGGCCCCTACGATGGCCAAGTCTTGAGAAGCAACGACACGAGGATTCGTGGCTTCCCGTTCAGCACTCGCCGGGCAACTCAAGCTGAGCTCCTTCGCTCCTTCCAAGAGCTTACGAGACTGAAGGTGGGGAAGCTGGTAGAATCTGTGCCCGACAAACCGGCTGCCGAAAAGGCCATACCCAAGGAGCTAAAGCAAAAGCCTCAGACCCCAAAGCTTAACAAAGAAGAAGAGGCAGCCCAATTCCACACCTCGCAATTACATGCCCTCATTCGACGGTCGAAGGCACCTGCAGTCCTTTTGTACTTGAGCAAGAACGAGCTCTCGCCCGACTTCGCCTTCTTTCCACCCTCTGAGTACCACCACGCTCCAACACCGCTGCATGCCTCCGCATCTACAAATTCTCCAGCCCTGGTACTGGCCCTTCTCACCAAGGCCAAAGCCAACCCGACCGTCAAAAACGGCGACAGCAAGACTGCTTACGAGATAGCAGGAGAGACCAAGACACGAGATGCCTTCCGCGTTGCCCGTCACCAACTGGGTGAAAATACATTCGACTGGTCCGCCGCACACGTCCCTTCGCCGTTATCTCAGGAAGAAGCGGATTCCAAGAACGCGCAGGAGAAAGCGGCTTCAGATGCTGCCGAGGCTCAACGCAGGAAAGCTGATCTCGAGAAAATTCACCAGGAAGAAGCGAAGCGCAACGTCAACAGGATAGAGCGCACTGCCGGGCCAGGCAAAACGCTTGCCGCGGCAGTGGAGAAAACTGGAGCTGAGAAGCGAGAAGAAGAGACGAGAGGTTTGACACCCGAACTGAGAATGAGACTGGAACGGGAGAGACGAGCGAGAGCAGCTGAGGAGAGGCTAAGGCGAATGCAAGGTGGAAGATAATCTTCGAGTCTGTCTCGCCTCCGTTCTCACTAGATCCTGGATGGCTTGGATGGAGATGATGTTGATATTAACGACTCTGTCGACTCCTGTTCAAATATCCTCCCCACTTCGACTGCCACGCAAATCTCAAATCCCAAGCTTATTCCTCCTTTTCCCCCAAACCCGACCCCTAAACCACAATCTCATGCTCTTTGAACAGCGGGAAATTCCTCATCAAATGATCCCTCGCCTCCAGAAACTGCTTTTGCAGCACCTCCCCGTGCTTCTCGCTCCGAATCCTGATGTCGCACTGATACGGCTTTGGGCGAACATTGAACCCCTCGGTGTAATCATACGTATCGTAGACAACGCCCTTGGCGGGCTTGATGTCAAAACACCACAATAAGCTCGCCACCGCGATGAAGAGATTGTTGCTCGCGAGGTCGGCGCCGGGACAGATGCGGCGACCCCAGCCGAACGAGCTATGGCCGAGACGGGAGGGGTGTTCTTTGCCGGTATTCTCGGGGGACGTGGCGGAGAGGTATTCTTTGGGCAGGTAGCCTAGCGAATGAGGGTCGGTGTCGAGGAAGCGCAAGGGGTTGAAGTTATCCGGGTTGGGGTAATACTCCTCGTTGAGGTTGATGGCCCAGCTGTTTCCCAGGATGTTGGTGCCCTTGGGGATGTAATAGCCTTTGTAGGTGTCCGCCTCGGTGCTGGCATGGGGCGTTCCGCCTAGGACGGCGACGGGCCGCCAGCGAAGCGCTTCTTTGCACATGGCGCGGATGTAGGGCAGGGAGGCTTCGTCCGCGTAAGTCGGTAGTCGATCTGTTCCGACTACGGCGTCCAGCTCTGCGTGCGCGGCGGGCAGGACTTCCTGGTGGGTAACCACCGCGAGGATGAAACTGCACAGCGTGCTCGCAGTAGTATCCGCGCCGGCTCCAAAAATACTTGCCGGCAGACCGTTGAAGTCTCGCTCGCCGAGGAGCGCAAAGGCTGCCGGGTCGGCTTCCTTTTGCTCGATCAATTGCTTGGCGAGGGAAGGGGCCAGTGGCGGGGCACCAGGCTTCTTTGCGTTCTCAATATCCTCGCGCACATAGTTGAGCAGTTGCCTGTCAGCCTCTTCGTTCTCATTGCCCCAGTTCTTAATCTGGCGTTTCCAGGGCGCGAGCGCGTCGGGGATGCTCGCAAGGATGGGTATCGATTCGGCGAGATAGCGGCCCGGCACATTCAATGAGGCCATGATGTGCATGAGCTTGAGACGCTGGCGAATGATGGGCGACTGCATGCTGTCGATCCTGTGGCCGTAGGCGATTGTGAAGACGATGGACGCGGTAAATCGGTCAAGCAGAGTCTCAAAGTCTTGCGGGCTGTCGACAAGCATCTGGCAAAGACGGGCTGCTTCGGCCTCGGCGGCGGGTTTGTATTGTTGCAGAGCTCGTTGCGTGAGCACGCTGTGTAGCGCTTTGCGTCGGACGGACCAATCTCTACCGTACTTGGCGACCAGAATGCCTGAGTTTTGGGAGTATATTTCACCCATGACAACAAAGCGTGGGCGCGAGCTGTACTTATGGGAGCGCTTCTCGAGTAATTCGGCTGTGATTGCTGGGTCGGAGATGATCACAGTCGGACGACGTCCGAGCCATAGTGTATATATTGGACCATATTTTTTCGACCATTCCTGAAATTGGATCCACGGATGTTTGGCTGGGATGTCGAATTTATTGCCGATGAAGGGGAGAGGTTGAGGGCCGGGAGGCATCCGCTTCCAGAGTATCACATCGTGAATCACGACGGCGAGGACTGCCACCAGTGCTGCACCTGTTATGCCTGCCCAGGCCCAGAAAAGAGTGGCCCAACTCATGATGGCTCGAGGCTCTCAGGATATATTGATGCTTTACCTTTCACTCTTCCCGTCACAAAGACCCAAAGTCTAGCAGCCGGACAGGAATGAAAGACAGAGACTTACAGATGAAGTGATGCTTCGCGAAAAATGAAGTGCATTGTTTCAGAACATGGTTGATCGTGTATCACGGCAATTGGAAGGTCAGTACCGACGCACTTCCGTCCTATCCCCTCACCACGTAGGCAGGGAAATGAAGTATTTCAGTCACTAGCCCAATGGCCAATGGCAGGGTTAAGAGAGACACAAAAGAACGGCCCGGCTTTTCGATCAATGATTCAGCGGCCTCATGGAGAGGAGACATGTTCGCCGTGGGGTCCTCAGACAGGTGCGGAGAAAGCCCAGTTGGCGCACCCAACTTCGAGGCTGGATCCTCGGCAGTTGTACGAATTGGCGACATCCCGGACAAACCCCAGACTGTGGTTTGCTCCATACTCTGATGTGCATCGAGGCTCGATTTGGATAGTGGACGTTGTTTGTGGCGAGCCAGTTACGGGAAAGCACGCAGGAGGCCATGTGCTGGTCCGAGCGATTCATGAGATTATGAGAAAGTCGACCCTTTCATAGCAACGGGGTCTTCCATTTCCTTTTTGCCCTTAAGACGGAAAGTATTGTTCTTGGCTTTGACATCAGCGACGCGGAAGCATCACTACAGTTGAAAAATTTGACGATGACAGAATTCTTTAGACTGCCACCTTCGGGTATCAAGGTTATCATTGTCGGGACTGGCTTCGGTGGGCTTTGTGCAGCGATCGAATGTAATCGGAAAGGACACGATGTTATACTACTCGAGAAGGTCGCAGAGCTGAAGCCCTTAGGAGATATCATCAGCTTCTCGTCAAATTCAGGGCACATATTCGAGCGATGGGAGGGAGTGGTCGAAAAGCTCGAACCAATCATACATCATAGCGACGGCCTCAGCTTCCATGACTGGAAGGGCAACTTCGCGACCAAGCAAGTCTGGGGAGACGAGAAGCAGTGGGGACGTCGCATCAATGGCCACCGCGGCGAAATTCAACTTACCGTGTTTGAGCATGCCAAAGCTCGAGGCATCGATATTCGGCTCGGTCAGCGTGTTACCGAGTATTTTGAGACAGACACTGAAGCAGGTGTCATTGTGAACGGCGAAAGATTGACGGCGGATTGCGTGTTCGCTGGGGAAGGTGTCAAATCAGCTGGAAGAAAGATCGTGCTGGGGTTTGAAGACCGACCTAAACCGTCAGGTTACGCTGTTTATCGAGCCTGGATGTCCTCCGAGGAACTTGCCAAGAACGAGAGGACAAAACACCTGGTGAACAATGGCGATTCTCATTCTGGTTGGGTAGGGTCTTCCCGTGAGCCTTGATATGTTTACTTGCTGACTCGACAACAGATTGGGGAGGACAAGCATTTCCTCGCAGCAGCAATAAAGAATGGTAAAGAATTCAGCTGGGTCTTGACCCACAAAGATGACGCCGACATTGATGAAGATTGGCAATTCCCTGGAGATAAAGAGGAGGTGAAAAGAAATTTGGAAGGGTGGTCGCCTGTGGTACACGACATCGTTGATTTGACTCCCCCAGACAAGCTTGTCGACTACAAACTCGTCTTTCGAGATCCGCTGCCGACGTTCATCTCGCCGAAAGCTCGAATAGCACTGATTGGTGATGCCGCTCACCCTTTTCTGCCCACATCTATCCAAGGCGCGAGTCAATCGATGGAGGACGGAGTGACGCTTGCCATCACACTGGAGAAAAGCGGCAAGGACAACGTGCCTCGAGCGATCAGAGCGTACGAAGCCATTCGCTACGAGCGAGTACACAGAGCGCAGATGACGGGTGTCACTACGCGCGAGCAGTGGCACAAGGCTGATTGGGACAAGATCTGGAAGGACGTCAAATCGCTGCATTTGAAGCGAGAAGCGTGGTTACTCGATTTTGACGCGGAAACACACGCGTACGAGGTCGTTGATGATGTGCTGAAGAAACTGGATAAGGGCGTCACGGTGAAGACAGATAGCTTGTCAGAGCCAACACCTGCTGCAACAAATGGCATACAGGCGCAGCTTGCTCAAGAGATTGACCAGCTTGCATAGTTTGATGAGGGTGAAGTGAGCGACCACAGAATGATCTTTGAACGAAGCCAGTTGTGCAATAATTCTGTCTGACTAAAAATAAAGCTGCTTTTGGGACTAGACTGCAGGATTTATTGTCAAATGACGACGCGTGTTGGGTTTAGTAGCCACCGTGCCTTCCTTGCCTCGACTTCACAACGCGTCAGCAGAAGCATCTGAAGTTCTTGATTCTTGCTAACCTCTCCTCTGTACAGAGCCAAAGACGGAGCGTCGAAACCACGAAGAAATCCGGCGGCATGTATTTCCGCGACCCTCGCCCTAGACGTACAAAAGTTGCAGGTTAGAGGCTACAGGTCGCGTCTCGAAGGGCCTGCCGCTGCTTGGATTTCACCCATCGTCGAAATATGCTTTCATCTGGGAAATCTACCCACTGCCGGGCTGCATCATTGCAAGACGTTTCTCGGATCGAGCACCGACGTCGACAAGGACTTGGTCCGATGGGAAAGTTGTCCAATCATCCGCCACCTCATCTTCATGTCTACTGTGTAGAGATCATGAGGCTGGAAGAATTAACCCCACCATTTCCCACTTGAGCCCATGGGGTAAGCTCACCAAAGTCCCGCCACCTCTTCTCACGCAAAAACTCCTAAAAGTCTGTTCGCCCGTGGGAGATTTCCGAATCAGCTGGGCAATAACGATGATCCGGGGATCTGCATATCCAGAGACGTGTAGGGCCAATGAAATAGGGCTGGTTGATGGGAGTATTCCGGTCTTCTTCGCTTTGCCTGCAATGTGGCCCTGCGTTGACCCGCAAGAACAAACTGTATGGCGGAGGTGAACGTCTTTGCGGACATCGAAGTGCAGCAGCCCCATGTTTCGTGGTATCATGCACTGAGCTAGACACTTCCGGCGATTCAATGGCCTTTAGCGGTTGGTCAGCGCAGCGGATCGCTCGCTACCGGTTGCCCTAGCACATGCTAAGAACCTTCCGTTAGCTTTTGTTATCAAAAGCATTTGGCCACCAGATGGTCATCCACATGAGAAGCAGTGCGGAGCAGATTTCCGACTTCTTCTACATGTAGTATATAACCTGAGGTGGGCTGGGGATTTCCTTTTCGTGTCTCCCCTTTGCTTTGTTTCGATAACCAATACTGCCTCAATCACAATGGCTTTCGGAATCCTTGAATGCAAGAAGTCAGAGAACGTGCCAGGCACGTCCTTTATGAGTGATCAAGATGACCTGCCGCCAGAGTATGCAGAAATCCCTCGAGAGGCACTGAAGCACGGCAAGGGCAGGTTTGCCAACATCATCTTGATCCCTCAACCATCGGATTCACCGAACGATCCTCTTAACTGGCCTCAATGGAAGAAAGAAATGATCCTGCTCATTGTCTCGCTCTCGGCAGCAGGTAAGTCCACTCATTCTACATGGTCTGTTTCACATAGGCTAATTGTTCCTCAAGTCGTGGGCGCTTTCGGTCCTATGCTTTCTCCAGGTTTCGTCGAGATTTCTGCCCAGTTGAACATCACTGTCGAGATTTTGGCCCAGGCTACAGCATGGCTTATTCTCACGATTGGTCTTGGTCTATTCTTGACGAATCCTTTGGCCAAGATCTATGGGAAACGTCCGATCTACATACTTGCCAGCGTCATCATGTTCGCTTGCTCCATTTGGGGCGCAAAGGCGAAAAACTATAACAGCTTCCTCGCCTCAAGAGTTATTTCAGGTATTGGGATGGCTCCATATGAGGTACGTCTGCAAACTGACATCCATTGCATCTGACACAACAGCAGGCTAACAAGCTTCCGACAGGTCCTCGTTCAATGCACCATTGGAGACTTGTATTTCGTCCACGAACGTGCCACACGAATCGCGGTCTGGAACCTTTTCCTTCTGACTGGCATTTCCGGGGGCGCTCTTGTTGCCGGATACATCATCGAGTTCAATGGATACGAATGGACGTTCGGCGTCTGTGCGATATTCTTTGGCGTGCTCTTGTTTGCCGTGATCTTCTTTGTGCCGGAGACCACATTCCGACGAGACGCCGTCGTGGTCATCTCGGAGACAGACACCAAAACCATGGATCCCGAGAAGCCTGGAACAGAGCACGTACACCTGAAGTTAGGCCACGAACATGATCTGTCGCAAGCTCATGGAGAGAAGGACAAGCATCTCTCCTACAGCGCGACCCATGCTTCTGCTGAACCCAAGCTGTCATACCTGCAGTCCCTCAGGGTCTACAACGGAAGGTTCAGCTACGCACCAATGATCAAAATCTTCACACGGCCTGTGATTCTCTTTTTCTACCCGGCCGTCTTCTGGGGATTTCTGATGTACGGAACCACTCTGACCTGGATTGTCGTCTTCTCCGTGGTCAACGGCATTATATTTGTCGCACCACCTTACAACTTCTCCGTCTCGCAGGTCGGTCTCATCAGCTTGTCGCCTTTCATCCTGACCCTTCTGGGCGAAATGATATCTGGGCCTCTCAACGACGCGATTTGCGTTTACCTGACCAAGAGGAACAAGGGCATTTACGAGCCTGAGTTCCGACTGGTGCTCATTGTGGTTACTGCGATCTTGGGCACGGTTGGTTTCTTCGGTTTCGGTGCTACTGTGTATTTCGAGACACATTGGACGGGTCCAGTCTTGACGTTTGGATTGGCCAACATGAGCTTGGCTTTTGCCTCGACCTGTGTCTTTGGTTATGTGATCGACTCATACCCCAAGCTGAACGAGGAAGCATTTGTGGCCATCAATGCTAGAAACCTGCTCACTTTCGGGCTGACATACTTTGTCGTCGACTGGCTTGTGAAAGATGGTCCCCTGAAGGTCTTCTGCATCCTTGGAGCTCTGTTCTTGTTTGTCTGCTTCTTGACGATTCCTCTGTGGTAAGTGCTGGCTCTCACTCGTTCCGATGCCATTCCTGGCAAGGCTGACTCTTCAATAGGATATATGGAAAGCGGATTCGATCTCGAATTGGCAGAACCGAATGGCTCCAGCGATACATGAACGATGATTTCTAGGCTAGTGGTGACAAATCATGGTCATGGTTCCGGTGTTAACTTTTATTTGGTCCCCTACCAGGAAAAGGCCCAAGGCCGAGAATTTACAAGTACCAAGGACGAGGGGAGTCAAATTGCGGCAGGCTTTGACCTGATTACTACTATAGTATTGTTGCAGAATGCCATCTGGAACGCTCGCGCTCCTTCTTGCTGCACTCTGTTGCTGGCATCTGTCAGGATGCCGGTACCTAGACAAGGTTAATCTATTTCCTCCAATCATCCGAGAGCTGAGATATTTAAGGACACTCGTCCCACTCCGCCACGCCGATGACGCATGATCTTCGAGCTTGAGGCCCGAGATTTAGCAAGAACTTCAGGCCACCATTTGATGCCCGCACATAAGTTCAAAAATCGCCAGATAAGGTGCGTATACAGCATGGATTTACCCAACGTGGTGCCCGTTTCCTTAAAAGGGCTTGTGCAGCGCAGCCTGTGCGCCGCAAAGGATGGACAAAGGCTGACGCCTGAGCGACTGGACGTGAATTGGCAGGAAGGTCGGCCTCGCTTCCACTCGAGTCTAGATATACAATTACATGAGAACGGAATTAATGCGGATTGGAATTCTCAAATTCGGCCGCCGCAGTCCGTGGCTGTTTGATTTGATTATTCTCTGGTGGACTTTTGTCTTCCCCTCTCAGCTTCCAAGACCTGAAGTCGTCTCAGGGCGTTTCTCCGGCTCAGCTTCTTGTCAGCTTCGCAAATTGGATTTAGCGACCGCCGCCATAAACCCTGTCACCACCACAGTCCGCTATCACTGCTCAATCTGACACCGTTTTGCCTGCGACCATTTCTTCCATCCTTCCTGTCACATACAGAAACAACTAATATTACCTGGACCGGCGTTGCGATTGTCGCTCAGAATTCCTGCATCGCATATTCAGTTTACCAACCACTCAGTCGCAGAGATGCCCAGCATGAAGAAGAAATCAGTATACACGAACATCACACCCATTCCTTCCCATATTCCCCGTCAGCTAGCCATCGACATGCTTCACAGCCACAAAGAGATCATCGAGCTCAATCCCCTTGTGACCGGCGTCAATGCCATCAAAGCCCCGCAGACTGCGCCCGCCGACGAGTTCTTCTCCACATGGTATGAAATCCACGAAAGAATACAATATGTGCCGGGTATAGGCAAAGCTGGCGCAGGCAAAATCTCGTTCAAGGGCTGTTTCCACGACATGCCGTGGGGTTTGCAAACGCACGTCTATGCGCCCATGGGTGTTGACCTGCGCAATAAATGGCAGATCCGGGGTAATCAGCCCGGCGAGCCTCCTGAGTCGAGGGAGTTGGGAAGCGGTGCGCCACCCGAGGGACTATATTTGAGAGAAGATATTGAAATCAAATGTAACCCTGCGATGGTCTCATTTGTGAAGAAAGAGATGAAGGCTGCGTCGAAAACCATGGTTGATCGACTGGTAAAGAAGGCGGAATTGATTGACTCTGGTGTGCTGAGCGCCATGTTCGATGAGGGCAAGCTTAAGACCATGAATCCGGCTGATCGGTCGCAAACATTCCAAACGCAAGGCCATTACTCACCATCTGGCATGCTCTCTCCCAACCCGCAATCTGGTTATCCCCAATCTGCATTCCCTCAGTCGCCGAACATGCCTGGCTTCCAGCAGTCAGCGTATGCCAGACAATCGATGTATGGCGCTCCTCCCAGCCCACAACCGCAACAACAACAATTCGGTCAGCATTTACCAAACCCGCAAGGCCTTGCGATTGAAATGCCTGGCAGCACACATTTCGCCCCACCAGCACAGCCGCCGCAGAATCTGCACCCGAACCCGCGATTCTCCTCTGCAGTTTCAGAGCTTTCAGCCAGTTCACCGCACCAGAACGACTTTCCAATGCACAGCAGTCAATCGGATCGCCAAAGCTACGCAGAGTCTGTCAGCTCGGCGCCCAGCACTACTCGCCACAACGGTGGCATGACTTCGCCGGGAATGGAGAAGCGGACTTTCGTTGCGGAGTTGCCTGCCAGCAATGGGCCTGCTCCGGAGAGATCGCCCAGGACCCCAGATCCGAATTATATGTCGGCGCAACAGCAGCAACAACAACAGCAGCAGCAGCAGCAGCAGTACCGGTACAATCCTCAGGATTACGCGCGGATGTCATAAAACTATGTTTTTTATATACCCAGGGCGACGAATCTCTTTAATGACGATCTTTGACCATATGTACATCTGAGTCTTATGCAATGAATTGCAGTGCTTGCGAATGTTACTTCTTACTTGCCGCCAGAGAATGTCGATCGAGCGCCGGATACGTCCTCTTTGCCTATTAACGCTCTCAGCTCTGCGAAGTTCTTCTTATCTCGTGTCCGGTCACACTGGGTCTACGACACTGAAATTGAAAGGCTCTTTTGAGGTTGCGAAGCAAATGGGACGGCACGTCAAGCGATCTGCGTTGAGTACTGTATGGGACATCTTTGACATAGAGCGGGTCAAGGCGCAGCCTCAGATGTGTATCGAGCAATCTAGACGGTGGATTTGTTCCATTCCAATGTTTACTTGATTCGAATGTACGCTGTAACTGTCCACGAGCAATGATATCCATGGTGTTTAGGTTCCAGTCGCCCGAAAGTCACGTGCAAATCTTCCCATCGACCTCGGGTGTTCTGTGTGTACTCTTTGACGCACTTTGACTGACTCGACTGCTCCGCGTGTGGCAGAGACGTGACGAGCAGCCTACAAAGAAGAAGTGTTTCGTGTTCTAAGATGAGCACGGCCTCAATGTTGCGTGGCGCTGGGGACGACTTTGAGAACGCCGACACCCGGAAGCTAACAACAATACGACTGAGGTGAGAGTGACACGAGCAAAGGATAACCACTGCTTCTGAGTAGCTGTGGGTTTCTTCGAACAAGACAAAAGCGAAGAGGTTGTAGACTTTGCCAATATCCTAAGCAACTTGAGCTCCCTTGACACAAGAGCGATATTGTTGTTCAGCCCCCAACCAAGACCGGAGATCCTTCCTGAAGTGACGAGATCTCTTGCCTTTTCAACTTATCGGCACTATGGCGTGCTGCGTCTTCACCGCATATGTCATGAGCCGGATCATCAAAGCCTGCGAGCTATTTGATCTTCGCATCCTCGAAGTCAAATACAACGACTCCGACTCAGATTTTAGCTCAGCTCCAAGCTTTCAACCTGTGTATGGCCAGCAAAGCAATACAACATCGCGAACTGCCGCCGCGCATACTGGTAAGGCTGGTCAGCAACAGCCTTCTGAGGATCAGCCATGGACGACCACTCGGCTGCTGGTGACCGGCATGATCTGCTCTGCTTGCGTCTCGACAATCACGCACGCTTTGACATCTCATCCTGCTGTTTTGCGAGCCAACATCTCGCTCCCACTGTCACGAGCAACAATAATGTTCAACGCGACGAATGCTTCCACAGAAGATCTGATCTCCATCATTGAAGACGTAGGGTATGGAGCGGAAGCGCTTGTAACAGGTTATGGTGGATCTGGAGCACAGAACCTTCGACTTGTCCGAAGAGAAGAGGAGCTGCAAGCTCTAAAGATTGCTTTCAATGGCGCCGCGAAGTGGGCGACGGCCATCGCAACGTTTGACTGGGCCAGGTACATTGCTGAAGGCACTCACCTTGCAGGCGCCCTAGACCCAATGCTCCAGCTCAGTGCATTAGTCGTCGCCGTCTCTGTTCAAGCAACTCATGGTCGATGGATCCACCACAACGCCTGGTCAAGCTGCTATGCTCGGGGTCGATTCCAGCTTCCCAATTTGACCATGGACACACTACTGTCACTTTCGCTTGCTTTGAGTGTATCACTGTCTCTTTTCAACATCGGACTCCATGGGCTAGCTGGCCCGCAAACGAAGACGTATTTCTCCACTGCATCGTTTCTCACTGTCGTCATTAGTGGAGGCAGATACTTGGATGTCACCTTGAAAAGGCAGGGTGCTGCGTCCTTCGCACGCCTTTTTGGCCTTCAGCAAGAACTGGATTTGGGGACAGTTATAGTGGAACAAAAAGTTCGAGTCGACCAAGAAGAGGTGAACAAACCCATTGAAACAGTGCTTACGCAATGTCCAATGAACCTTCTCACGCCCCTTGACGTTTATCACATCCCTGCTGGGGTCGTTATTCCCTGCGACAGCTATGTGTTGCGGGGACAATCTCTGATCGACGAGGCCAATATGACTGGCGAGTCGAGACCAGTCCGCAAATCTGTCGGTGACCTCCTCATGTCAGGCACCCGAAACATATCTGCTAGTGTTGTGGCAGTGGTTCTGAAGGAGCAGGCCCAGTCCAGCCTGGAAAAACTGGTGGACAGTATCGAGGAGGCAACTGAGATGAAGTACACTGGCGCTAGCTCTGGGGAAGAGCTAATGCCAGCTGTTGTGCAAATTGTGACCCGACATTTTGTCCCAGTTGTTCTTGTCTTGGCTTTGGTTGATTTCATTCTGATACTCGGTAGTCCAACCTGTTACTTGCCACTGACCGATCGTACCAATGTCGCATGCGAGCGAGCAATGGCTATTCTTGCCGCGGCTTGTCCTTGTGCAATTGGCCTTGCCAATCCTTCTGCTATCATGGCCGGAATAGACGCCGCCTATACACAAGGTGTGCTCTTGCCTGGCGGCGCCAACGCCCTCGAGACTCTATCTCGTCTCACACATTTGGTTCTTGACAAGACGGGAACACTGACAGAAGGGAGGTTGAAAACATCGAAGGCATTGTTTGCAGAGCCGTTCAGATCCGATGCGAGGAAGAGGCAGTTATGCTATAACGTCCTCAGTGCAGCCGAAAGAGATGAGGCGCAGGCACATCCGATGGGACGGGCGGTGTTTCAGTGGTGTGTCAGGCAACTTCAAGAATCGTCGCACCTGCAGCAAGCTATTTGCGAACCAGGGGCTTCGCCAGCTCGGAACATCTCGAAAGTCACCGGCAAAGGGGTGTTCGCGGAAGTACAGGACCACAATGACATATGGCATGTTGTGCACATCGGCAGCGAACGTTTCCTGTCAGAACACCACATCTCGGTCGCGCCTGACACAGCGACGCAACTCGCAGGTCTGCAGGCAAGAGCGCAGGTTCACTTCGCCCTCGATGGCAAGTACGCAGGCACATTCGTGCTGCAGGACACCATTCGTCAGAATGCACCCGCTGTGATCCAGTCTCTCAGATCTCTTGGACTCAACCTGACGATGTTGACGGGTGACACTGTGGTGGAAGCCCACAGAGTCTCGTCACAATTGCAGATACCTGTTCTTGCAGCCAGGTCGCTCCCGCAGGAGAAGAGAGACTTGGTTGTTTCACTGCGAGAAAGCAGCGTCGAGGGAAGGACTAACAATGTGGTTGCAATGCTAGGCGATGGCTTGAATGATGCGCCAGCACAAGCTGCTGCCGATGTCGGCATTTTGTTCTCACTCTCTCCTCTCTCCTCCCGCTCCTCGAACTCGACATCCTCATTGGCGCTGGGCACATCCGCGGCCGATGTCATAGTCATGACAGCGGATCTTACAGCTGTACCCAAGCTCATTAGTATTGCAAGGAAGACAATGCTACAGGCAAGAGTGAACACATATTGGGCGATACTATACAATACAGTTGCAATTGCTTTGGCAATGGGAGTCGGTGAACCGTTTGGGCTCAAGAGTCCTGATGCATCGTCAGCTGGCATGATGATGGCATTCTCAAGCATCACCGTGCTAGGGATGAGTTTACAACTGCGCCAGCGACTCAATTGAGCAGGGTGGAAAAGGGGCAGACAGGACACGAAACGCAGGTGAAGGACTGAGGCGCAATGCGGTCAAGATTCAAGGGGACTGTACACTTCTCCCATACTGGCTTCATCCACTCCCATTCCGCTTCATGACAACGACGTCCAGTGTGGACCTCGATATCATAAAACGGCTCTTGGGCACGGTGCCGGTTGTGCATGAGCAGACACCCACGGCAAATCAGGAATTGTCAGCACCATGCTCAATTACAGCATGTTTGAACCACGTTGCTGATGCGGCCAATCTGCAAGTAGGTGCCAGTGGCTTTCGTTGCGCCTTTGGTCGGTACGAATTGCCTGGACGAAGGCGCATGTTCTTACCCTTCTCCATGCTGAATGGTCAATTCGGAACCACCGGCTCGTCAATCTTGCTGCGCACGATGGCAGCTCTTACGCTGGTACTACTCGTGTTTTGAGTCTGGTGGACTCCTCGTTAGAGATCTACACAATTTTATGGATCGTCGACAATAAGTGCAGCCCCATTGGCAAGAATAGCCTGCTGACCACAGTCGAGGAGCTCACTAGGACGACTTGAGGGAAGTGGTGGATACTTACCTTGTTGACAGCATGGAGCAATTGGCTTCAGCGGAGAGAGTATTCTGTCTTCCATCAACTGTCGCCAACCCTTCCTCGTCTCCCACCGCAGAACTCGGTCATTGTGGTTGTCCAACACCAGCGCTACCACGAAGCACTATTGGGCGCGTATTTGTTCGGAGCACATTTGACGAGATGTGGTTCAGTATCATACTTACGAGTCAGGATAGGTTCCCGGCAAGAAGCGAGCCTCGCTTCGGGACTCTTGACATCATTCGTCTCGCTAAGGCGTTTAAACCTTTAATCTCAGCTTGACCAGGCAACCTAGCAGGAGGTGGCCCAACCTCAGAATGCCATGGAAGAAAGCATTGTAGAGAGAGCTAAAGAGGCTATTATCCGGAAACTTCGAATGTGCAACCAGTCGTCATTTCCTTCAGGGAGAACATGCGTCGATCACTACCTCTCTTCGAGTTGCCTTGTCCTTGCAGCCCCTGGGTGAGGCAGTATAATGTCTCAGCAAAAGCCACAGCGGGCTAACGGCGTCTCCACATTGATCGACATCGAGTACGACTTCGGTTGGTAACTTTTGGGATCGCTGCAAGGAACAACCCATGCTCCTCCAACGTCATTCGTTAAGCGAAAATGACCGTTGGACCCTCGTTTTCCCTATTGCACCAGCCTCATCTCCTCCTTCAACTTTAGCCGTCTCCTGCTTGCGCCGCGCAGGGACAGGGCAAGTATTGCCCAAGCCCTATGATAGTGCACACGCAAAGTGGATATGGAGCCTCTTCTCACTGATCTACGAGACAACGTGAAGATCAGCAAAGAACGCTCCCAGCAATAGCAGACCTCGTCATGCTTCGTTGGGCGCGCTTGGACATATTCTAATCCTGTCTCACCGTCGCTATTAGCGAGAGTATGATGCTGATGGTGCTGCTCTGAAACGGTGCAAGAAGACCGTGCACAACCAGCGACTCCATTTACTACGTATCGCGTCGTCACCCTTATTAGCAGCACGCCGCTAGCCCAGTACCCATGCTCTTACACCTTGGCTTTGCACCCGTCGGCGAAGTGCCGTTTACAGGTTACCGCAAACTGTGTCATCCACAAGAATCCCATCATTTGCCCATGCCGACTCCCGAGTGGCTGATGGCTTGTCGCAGTGACTAAAACAAATTTTCATAGCGGGTTCCAAGCGATCGACGCAGGTACATATTGCCAACAAGCATGACGTCGATCAGCGAGGATGATATGGGGAAGAGCCACCAGAGCCTTGCAGAGTCCTTGGTCGTGGACCCATCCACAGCGACTCAGCGCAATGATCGTCGTCACTCATGAAGAACTTCTGAGCTGAAGACGTGAAGATCCCGGACGCGTGTCTCAAGCATGAGTGTTCCAAGGTTTTGAGCTGCTCGAGTTCTGTCGTCGAAGAACTATAAAGTCGAGCAAAGTCGCCAGCATTGAGATAAGTCCTTCATCACAATCATCAAAGCACTTCCAGTCCAATCTCAAAGACAACTTCACCAACAAAGTCAATCGTTCCCACTTCATTCACTCTAAACAAACAAAACCATCAACATGCATTTCTCCGCTGTCGTCATCGCCCTTGCTGGCGCAACCACCGTCCTCGCATCTCCCATGCCAGGCAAGAGCATGCTCGTTGACCGTCAAGCTGTCGATGTCTGCACAGGCACCAGCAACAGCGCTGTCTGCTGCGCTACTGACGTCCTCGGCGTCGCTGATCTCGATTGCGCACCACGTATGTACCTCCTTTCGTTCACATCGTGAGAAAACCGTTCTAACTCATCTGACAGCGCCAACCGCTCCCACAAGCGTTGATGATTTCACCGATATCTGCGCTGCCATTGGCCAACGCGCCCGATGCTGCTTGCTCCCTATCGTAAGTCCCAACCGGTGTTGTTGGAAGCGCATACCCGCTAACAATTCCACAGCTTGAGCAAGGTCTCATCTGCTCTGCCCCTGGCAAGTAAGCGGTACGAGTTGGGAATGATATTCAACCATTGTTGATCGATGGATGTTTGAATATGTATCACTAGTCGTTCTGCATGAAAGACTGTACCATTGTATGCTGCATCTGGTTGTGGGGATGTTGCATTGTCATGTGTATGAGAAATGGTTGCATGGGAGTTAATGTCGTTGTCGCATGCATGGTCGGGAGATCAGGTGAAGGATGGGTTAACTGTCTCCGGTCGGCATATTAGTGCAGTACCAAAAGTGCCCCGTGTAATACCACAATCAAAGTTTTCGCTTCGGCGGTCCAAGAATTTGGCTTCCACAATGCCCATTGTTTTGAAACAGCTGTGCTTCGAAGTCGTCCATTTTTTATTTTATTTTGAAACCCATAACGTTGGATAGAATCCATCATTACTTTTTCACCCGCTTATTTCATGTCACGAAGCATTTCGGCATACCACATATCAGATTCTCTACCCCGCATCCTTGAAGAGTGTGAGGTCTGCTGGGTGGCCATACGCATGATCTCGGCTGAAATTTCGTCAGAATCGTCGCGCGCGTTCGAAGCGTTCGAAGGTGACTCTTCGGCTTTCGTTTGATCGAGACGGTCCTCCGTGATGTGCTCCATGATGCCTTTGCTAAAGCTCGGATGCCATCCGTTGGGCTGCTCCATAGGTGATACTTCTCGTTGCAGGTCATTTGCCGTCACGCCGGGAAGGGTGTCTACGTCGATGACTCCGAGGGATGT
Source organism: Cladophialophora chaetospira (assembly GCA_030247875.1). NCBI lineage: Eukaryota > Fungi > Ascomycota > Eurotiomycetes > Chaetothyriales > Herpotrichiellaceae > Cladophialophora > Cladophialophora chaetospira. Next base: position 539,846 of record JAPDRK010000022.1, on the reverse strand, counting down.
CGTCCGCCTTTGGGCTCCTCCGGCCCCGCCGACTAGGTCGACCAGCTTGGAGAGGATGTTGAGTTCTAGTTTCAGCTTGACGCTGTAGAAGAAGCCCTTCAGGCCTTCTTGGTAGAGCTGATAGTGGAGGAATTCCAAAGCGACGGTCGCGATCTGGAAAAGTGTTAAAATCAGGAATTGGCTGAACGGCTCGGTCACTCACATCCATGCTAATGATGATGATATTGATCGCGAACAATTGCCACATTATCCTTCTCGTGTGTTGCTTTGAGATGACTTTCAGAAAGGCGATTGCCTTCCATACATACAGACCGGAGATGACGAGTTCTTCAACGCTGATGACGATCAGCTGGATCTGCTCGATGTAGTAATATCCTGAATAGAAGGAGGCCCGGCCCGAGTAGGTGGATCCGAAGTCGAGCACGATCACAATGGGCAGGATGGAACAGCTGACTGTGATGATCATCCATTTGACCGACCGCAATATCAAAATATTGTCCACAACCAAGTTCAGGCGCGAGTATAGCACCAGAGACTGGCACGTGACCATGCACAGCCAGCCAATGTCGAGGATCGTCTTGCCGAGCCAGAGGACGCCGAGGTCGAAGTACGTCAACATGATGCCCGTGGCATACGCAAAGACGCCGAAGTTGCAGATACATAAACTCCAGAAATAAAGGCCCTTCCAGGCACGGAATGTCGAGAGGACAAGCAGGACCATTTCCAGGGAGTTGTATAACGCCAAGGCGATTGAAAGGGTCACTATGACCGAGTCGGTGGTATATTCGCCATGGAAGGAGTTCTTGTCGACGGCAATTTCATAGTGGTCGGGAGCGGACCTCGCGTTGAGTCTGGCGAAAGCCATTGTGCAGGCCGCGTCATCAGATGAATCTGTAAGGCTGGAGGAAAACCCGATACCGTTCGTTGGAGGAGTTTTCACATAGCAGAGAACATCGAGTGCGAGGGGCGGCGAGATTCGCAAGCCTTTCTTCTCTCTTTTATCGTCTACCACGGCGAATGCAGGAACAGGAATCGAAGTCCTTAAGATACTGTGCAGCTGCGCGCCCGGGGCGAGTTGCAACGACAAGGCCACGAGCGATGATAAAGAATGGATTCACGACTTACCGATAGCGATGCTACGCTAGATTTGACCGGGCCCTGGAAAAAGCAATCACCATCTTGCGCCCAGCTGAGGCTGGGCGGACGATAAGGCTAACAATGGCGTCCCGCCTGGCCTCAGTGGCCTGTGAGGCGTCGGCATCCAGAAGCGACCGCCGAGGTCTAGAAGAAAGTTAGCTTGCGAGGAGTCGAGAGGGGGGCGGGAACTTTGGAATCTTCACACCTCATTTATTGGATGCTCCACCGTGATCTTCCCGCTGTCCGTGTACGGTAGAGTATATAATCTGGTTGTCGGGACCGCTCGTGTCCAACTCCCTCCTCACTCCTCACTCCTCGTTCCTATTCATGCTTTCACACCACGAACTCCTTGAGCAAAGCTGTTCAGTTTCCACCTCTGTCTTCTTGAGTGAACCCGTCCAGACGTGTGAAACTCCTTGTGACAGTTCTCTATGCACTCGTGAAGTCCTGATGAGCGGTTTTCGAATGGCAAACAACTGCTTTCCGAATCTCGCCCCGAAAAATGACGATGCGTGCTGTCAGCTTTTGCTGTGAATCAATGTATCGAAAGGTAGGTGTTTACTATGAAGGATGCTCAAAGAGAGAATATAGTCAATACAGCTAACCTCAAGACTACGTGCGAATTTCCAATACAAGCTGATCCGGACAGCTGCTGGTTCAGCTCTTCGCAGCCTCGCCAATGGCTCGCTCAACTTCATCCAAGCCCACCAACTTTTTGAGAACCAGGTCCGGCAATCCAAAAGGCCGAAGACTCGACAGCCATGCCACCCACGACTTCGTCCCTCTCCAGATGTTTGCTGGCGGAAGTGTCTTCTTCAACAAATCCTGCGCGACTTGATTCGCCCACTGCTCTGCGGTCACCTCGATAGGGAACCGATCTCCACGCATTGTCTTTTCGACGGCTTCCCCTGCAATCTCATATAGCGAACCTTTTGGCAACTTGGCGCCCGAAGTCTCGGATTGCTTGTCGAAGTTCTTCGAGGCCGCACTCGAACTTTTGAGATCGACCACCCTGATTCCGAAGGGAGCTAGCTCCAGTCTCATGCAGTCTGAGAACATGATCATCGCGGCCTTGGAGGCGTTGTACGCTGACTGAAATGCAATGGCCTGTATGCCTGCCGAAGAGGTGTGGTTGACGACGATGCCCTTAGATTGCAATAAAAGGGGCAGGAATGCCTGCGTCACCGCGAGATATGACCATACGTTCAGATCGAAGAGCTCCTTTGCTTGAGGGATCGACATGTCTGATATCGGCATGCTGTAGAGGGCGCCGGCATTGTTGATTAGGATGTCTAGGTGAGAAAGTTTGGCCACGGCTGCAGCAATCGAGTTGGGGGACAGCACGTCCAATGTGAAGGTATCAATTCCGAGAGCTTGCACCTGAGATAGCTTTGATGGATTTCGCGCTGTCGCATAAACGTGTAGGCCTGCCTGATGCAACGCGATGGCAAGGGCGGCACCCAGACCGCCGTCTGAACATCCTGTTATTAGGACCGTTCGTGCCTTTGGAGCTGAGGATCTCTTGTCGTTGCTGGGCATCGTGGTTGAGTAAAAGGATGCAAACCTGGCGTTGACGATGCTATTCTGAAGACTCTCAAGCCGGCTACCAACACAAACAGGTGTCGACGATCCATCTCGACCTGCTCGTTATATGTGAATAGTCGTTCCAAGACTGAAAATCACACAGTTGAGACTTATCGCTACATGGCTCGTCCTGCCCGGCCCGACCCCAGAGAGAGGTTACGTGATCGGGACTTTATAATGTCCGACTTGGGCTAGTTTTTGCCCCATGTCCGCTACTTGTGAAATCCATCCGTGAACATTACACGGATTACTGAGTATTCCCACGACATACCGAGTTTTGGATCACACGATAGAGCAGTCGTTGCCATTACGCGGATAAATACTAGCCCCGACTACAGCAGAAATTTGCCCCACTGAGCAGAGCACATTCCCACTTCAGACAAGCTCACTCGACTTTGCCAGGTATGCAAGCATCGACTAGTCCCTGGGATTGAGCTTCTCGCATCTAACGTAGTTAGGATGTTATCGTGATGGCCGGGGCAACGGGAGAACCAGACAGCATATTACGTGTGAGTGTGGAGGCTTGCGGGAAGTTTTGTCCGCACGACCTGACTTTTACTGCTACTCAGTCTCGCCGTGACAGGGGCAAAATTGCACAGCGCAATTTCAGGAAAAGAGAAGCCGATAAGGTTTCAGACTTGAAGAAAACCCATGAAAGGCTTAGACGCCTCGTGCAGGAGGTTGTGCTCGCCTCCAGAGACGATGATCAGACTGCATTAAACCACGCCATAGCCGAGGCTGGAAGAGCGATAGGGCTGGAAGAGAACGACAGCTCAGATTCAAAGTCAAGGAGCCTTTCCCAAGAACATGGGACGTCGACGGCTTTTGTTTCGAACGCAGTTACATTCGAGATCCCAGAAAAACTCTTCGATGGAGATCCTCGCCGACCACCAATCTGCCACAATCGCTCTGGACGCATGAGCCCACGTTTCGATTACGGAATCTGGATCGACCCGGAACGTTTCTTCAAGATCCTCGAGCCCTCTGCTGACATTCGCCCATATGTTGGAACTAGAAGACACACAGTGGCGGGTCACATAACATGGGCCACCCTCGATTATGGATATGCGTGCTTGCGCGAAGCAATAATGTTTCAAATGGGAAGAGACATCGATATTGAGGAGTTGCCCGAGTCTTTACCACCGGGCTCTGCCGCTCGTCGTTTGTTCGACGTGTCGGTACGTCACACTAAGCAATTGCACGACATTGCTTACATTATGGATCTGGTGGAAGCACGACTGGAGTTCGACAAATTGGGCTATATGCGATCAAACACACGTGGCGCAGACGAGCCTTCGCGGCAAGTCTTGGAAGGTCAAGTATTAGGAGGGTTGCGTGCCAGAGGCGTGAGATTGGATCAGTGGCTGTCCGCCCTCGACATTGAGGCGCACATTCGACACCAGATGGGCATCTTGGAATTCTCTGCGTTTCAGACCGCCCTATCCCAGAAGCAGTCAATCCAAACCCAATTGCTTATGCCTTTGGCGAGGACTCTGGCGCATCGTGGGGTTTGCTTTGGCGACGGGCCACGGTGGAACGTGACCTACGTCACAGCGCTCGTCCATGCTTGGGTGAGCCACATCTCGAACATGGGAGTGTAGGAGTACACGATCCTGTCACCAACGGCAGTTTTCAGTTTTCTAGGGCATTAATAAAGGAGATGAGCCTCAAGATGAGGCGTGGAAGGGACATTATTCCAGGTATCATCTTATAAATTCGACCGTCCCACACGATGTGAGACAGCTACGGAGTACTCGTAGTCGATATCATGAGCTACCAGAAGGCATCTCACATCGTTTCGGCACCACGGTGGAAGGGTGGTGGATGCCCTTGCCAACCACCCACCTCGTGGTGTTGGAACTTCGAGGGGCACCGTTTGCATCCACCGTTCCGAAGTCAATGTTTAAGGTCAACGTCGAGGCCAACAGACTCATACGGCATAGGGCAGGTGGTCGTTTGGCTCACTTGATAACCCAATAGCTAGGGCGGTCTTGGAGCACAAAAATTGGGGTCAGAGATAGCTCGTGCCTGCATCATGGATTTGGGGCAACTGGTGTTCAGTGTCACCCTGATTGCAACCGATGCGATAATGGATGCCGTTGTCGAAGATAGATAATGTGTGCACGTTGAACAGGGAGAGCTTAGCCTGGACGCAGTCGTCGTGGATGCGTCTTGAATAGGGCTAGAACCTAATTCAAAGTCAATAGGATGAGTTATGAATATAGTACATTAGGAGGCGACAATGCCAGGGTGCTTGAAAGCAATCATGAGCACAATAGGCATTACAATGGGGGTTGGTGAATGGGGGTCATTGAAGGTCTGGTTGTGAACAGCGGTTGTGAGATTCACTGTCCAGAAGTGCACTTATCTGGTATATCCGCCGCCGTATATCTCGTGATCTCTACGGTGAACCATCTACGTTCGCGCAAAAGCAAGGCGGACGCCATCAGACGTGACTGGTGGCAGCGTTTGGATCGGGAGTTAGCCTGGACCAGATTGCCCAGGCCAGGACACCCGTTCCATCACCTGGCAGACACCATTGAAAGCGACCTCCTTGAGAACGAGTCCCTCCTCGAATTCAACGAACGTATACATATCGCCTACCAACAATACCGCGACCATGTCTTGGGCAGGGTTCAAGAAGGGAGTCAACCGGGCGACGACCCAGGTCATGATGAAGACGGGCCAGGTGGAGAGGACGAACGATCGGGACTACGAGGTCGAGGAGAGGTGAGAACACGCCGAATTCGAATCCCACCTCACCGGCGACTGACCACAGTGCCACAGACGCTACCGAACAATGGAGTCAGCAGCGAACCGGCTGCAGAAGGAAGCCAAGGGATATCTGGACAGCCTGCGAGGTGAGCTGACCCTCAATCCACCGTGCAGTGCCCAGGAAACTGACTGCGCCCCTTCTACAGCAATGACGGCCTCCCAGATGCGAATAGCGGAGACGATCGACGCATTCTACGGCGACGCTGGTACCAAAGATGGGGTCTCGCGCTCCTACAAGCAGGCCGTCGAAGATTTAGACGCCGAAACAATCAAGGCTCTTGATGGTCCCTACAGGTATGCCACCTTGCGATCCGCTCAGATTCACCTCACTGACCACTCTTCCCAGAGCAACGGTTCTCGAACCCATCTCTCGCTTCTGCGCCTACTTCCCCGACATCAATGAATGCATTAAGAAACGCAACAACAAACTCCTCGACTACGACTCCATGCGCTCCAAGGTCAAGAAACTGGTAGAAAAGCCGGACAAAGATGTGACCAAACTGCCCCGCGCAGAGCGAGAAGCCGAAATGGCCAAAACCGCATACGAACAACTCAACGAACAGCTCTTTACCGAACTCCCACAACTCATCGATCTGCGAGTACCCTATCTCGACCCCAGCTTCGAAGCACTCGTCAAAATTCAACTCAGATTCTGCGCAGAAGCGTACAGCCGTATGGCACAGGTTCAGCAATATCTCGACCCCGAAACGAGAGAACAATACGCTCGTGGCGACTTGGACAATCGTGTTGAACAGGTCCTTTCCGAAATCAGAGACTTGACAATCGCTGGAACGGTCTAACCAACATGCGCCACCTGCGCATTCTCACAGAACCCTCTACATTTTCCTCGACCTTAGCGATACAACAAAACCACAAAAACAACAAACAACTTCTACAGATATGCTTTTACGAGCTTAATGGCTGGAACGATTGAATGGGACGGAAGCCGAAGTGCTCACTGGTATGAATTGGAGTGGCCTGTTTACTGAGGGCATCAAAGCATAGCATAGCCATGGCGTTACATGGCAGGCAGAGAGCCCAAGCCGAGAGCTAGACAGCATTCCGCAGCTCAGTTACCAAGCTGACAAGGACGATTGAGAGACACTGGTCTCATAATAATCGACTCCTTGAACAAGAACCCCACCTTTCCCAGTACTGATGCATGTTCCGTTGTATGTACTTTATGCTGCAAAGCCGCTGAACCATACACAAAGCTAAAACCACAAGCCTTACACTCTAGATGGCGCCCAGCTCCTTCAGCTTCGAGATCATCCCATCCACATCCTCGACTTTCCCACCGCCCTGCCGGACAGGCGGCTCTTCGACCTTGACAGTCTTCAGCCGGTGCGCCCCATCAACGCCATAATCTCCCAAACTCTTCTTCTCCAATTTCTTCTTCTTCGCCTTCATGATATTTGGCAGACTGGCGTACCGTGGCTCGTTGAGCCGTAGATCAGTCGTGATGATCATGGGTAGCTTCGCTCTCAGGGTCTCTACACCACCATCGACCTCTCTCTCCACGGTCACGGTATCGTTCTCGATCGAGACTTTGCTGGCCTGTGTCGCCTGCGGCCAATTCAACAGCCCCGCGAGCATCTGCCCCGTCTGCCCGCTGTCGTCATCAATAGCCTGCTTGCCCAAGATGATCAGGTTACTCTGTTCCTTTTCGGCGATTGCTTTCAGCAGCTTCGCCACGCCTAGCGGTTCCAGCGCTTTATCCTCGGGTACATCGACGTGGATGCTTCGGTCCGCGCCCATAGCCATAGCGGTGCGAAGAGTATCTGCGCATTTTGCAGGGCCAGCACTCACGGCGAGGATCTCTTCAACGGGGGATTTGCGCTCGCGGAGTCGGACGGCTTCTTCGATGGAGAGCTCGTCGAAGGGATTGAGGGAGTGTTTTACATTTGTGGTTTCGACGCCTGTCTTGTCTGATTTTACGCGGGGTTTGACCTGGACGGAAGTGGTGTAAGCATTTGGCGAGCTTGTGAGGATCGACTTATGCAGCGATACCCTCTGTCTTTGGCGGGAGATGAAGTGTAGGGAGACTCACGGCGTAGTCAATCACCCGTTTGACCGGGACTAATATCCGCAACTTCGACGACATCTTGCGATCTGCCCCAGCCCGCTTGAATAGACCCTGTGTAGCTCAACACATGCAGTGAGTGTCTTGACCCTCTCTTACACCGACAATTGTGTAAAGGGACACCGCTGGACAACTATATTTCATCGAAATTCCAAGCTCCCACGAAAAGCCCGCGATCGGAGACTCGGAATTTCTAGACCTGGAGAACCTCGGCGGGTATCGACGGTGGTGACGGCATCATCTCGGGTCTGGCATTTAAACACGAAAACAGATTGGCAGGTGAGCCGAGTATAATTCTTGGCAAAGGCCAAGCCCACCGCGAATTTTCGGCCGTTCGACCTCCAGACTGGGCGCAGTTCGAAGAACGGACTGCACGATCAAATCCTTTTTACCAACAACCTCGTCATCGCTTGAGACAGTCAAGATGCCGGTACGTTTCAGTCCCTACTCGTCTCGTCATGAAAGATACGATCGCCTGAATGCACGAGCAACAAGCCCACCTTCATCGCTCCCGAGTCCACAAACCCAACTCCCCCCTCCCTCATCGTCTTCAGATCTGCCGAGATCCCACATTCCAGCGAAGAAACATTACTGACAAGAATCGAACAGAGCCACAAATCGTTCCGCACCAAGCAGAAGCTTGCCAAAGCGCAGAAGCAAAACCGCCCCATCCCGCAGTGGATTCGCCTGAGGACCGGCAATACCATCAGGTTAGTCACTGTCCCTACATCTACGGTTTGAGAGTTCGAGAATCTCGTGGGAAAAGTTGGAAGGCTGGGAGGACCAGTCAAGAGATGGATGATGTGGCTTTATTCGATCCAGACTACGGACTCTGAGCGGCGCGGACTATTGAACCCAGACTGAAGGATCATGATGATTTGGGAGAGGACAGAAGATGCTGACTTGCTTCTCCGAACAGATACAACGCGAAGCGGAGACATTGGCGCAAGACCAGAATCGGCATCTAGATCACTCGCATTCGTCTTTCCGACTTCGACCGCTTTCCAAATTCTCAGCCAACTTCAAAATCGTTATGCGGTCGCAGCACTACGGAACTTCACGCTGAAGGTTGGGGATGGAATAGTCATTAGCGAAGGCGGGGGAATATGAGCATGGGAACGAACGTCGAGATGTGAGCATGGACCGGTGAACTTTGCAAGACCATGCAGAGGCGGTGGACGTTGCTATGCTTCATCGCATGTTGTTCCGGTGATGCACGAGAGAGCGGGTGCGGTTCAAATCAGCCGCATTAGATGGTGTTTCTGATCGAAATGCACGCCTCGAAAATCATTGAAAATGAAATCACTTGAAAGCACTTTCGTCGTTCAAAGCCTTAAGACTGGAGCCACTATTGGAAGGAAAAGGTTCAGGTATCTCAGCGCTTGTTCATGTCTAAGTAAGGGATCGTATGACTATTGGCAGAGTTTGCTCTGCACGATCTCGACATGATCTGTCTACCTTGCGGGCACGGCAGTGATGCAACACTAGATGTGATGCTCGTAACCCTGTAGAACTGTCTTTGCGCTCTTTGCGGCCTCCAGTATCATACCGGCAGGAGAACCTGCAACTTCAGCCCCGCCACTTCATGATTGTACCCATATGACGCCAGTGCATGCTTGCCTCGCCAAACCGCCAATAACGCCAGGAATCCCGCACTTCGCTCTGAATAATGGCTTGGAGTGATCAACGACTGGGTAAAAGTTAGCATCAAGGTGTGAAAAGAAGAGCGTATATTTGAACTTACTCCTCAGCCCACTCGTTCTCGCGACGAATTTGGTCTTCCTCCTCAGGAGTAAAGTCATTCTGAATGTTGAACGTCTTGCGGATCTCCTCTGGCGACTTTCCCTTGATCATGTTTGCAACGGTCTTGCAGCCGACGTCGAGAAGAGCCTTGATGTCGAGGTAGTTCGCAGCCAGAATGATCTCGAAGAGCATCTCCTGATCGACCTGCATGAACTTCTGGTCCCACTCCTCGATGTCGGTAGTCTTCTTTCGCGAGTCGGAATCATCTTCGTTGCTGGCAGGAGGGTCGAGCTTGTGATGAGTGCACCACTCGATCACTTTCTTCAGGACTGCCGCGTTGACATTGGGGATAGGGATGGCCTCGTCCATAGCGTCTTCACCCAAATCGCCCACCATGTTCTTGATGAGGACAGACTTCTCGGCAACATCGCGATCTGCAAAAAGGTTAGCTGTGGGCGGTGCGCAGGTGCGAGTGGATGACTTACCGACTACAATGTCCTCATTGTCAGAAGACTGGAGAGTCAGCTTCTTCGAGTTCTCGGAAGACATCTTGACTGGTTGTTTGATGGTTGATTTTGTTAGAGCGGGGTGTTGTGGATGACTGTAATGAGGTTTGGTCAACTTCGATGTTCAAGGAACGGTGATGGAGAATAGTGTAGGGATGCAAGAGAAGAAGAGATGGTGAGGAGGAGTAGTAGCTGTTGAAGTGAAAAGTGTCGCAAGTCGAAGGCAGTAGTTGATGACTGCCTTTGCCTAAGCAGCGAGGACCTGCGACTGCAGGAACCAAAAAGGCCCGCAAGCGGCGGGCGCCAAGCGGCGGCTCAAGCGTCTGGACCTGACTGGACAAGCTTTGGACTTCCACTCACAAAAGGCCACACAACAATACTTTGTTGACAAAGGGCAATGTAAGGGAGAAGTGACTCACCTGAGAATGTTCTCTGAAGAAGACTTGCGGTTCGATTTGTGGATGTGTAAGTTGGAGAGTTTGAGAGGAGGAGCAGGCGAGATATAAAGATCTGTAAGGCAAGATCGGTCGGTAGCGCTGCCTTTGCTCACCAAACCGTCACTGCAATTGCCCGAGCGTGAATATAAATACAGCCTGGGCGTCACTCAAACTGCATAACCCACTGTTTGATCCCATTGTTCCTTCACGGCCGCCTGTGGTGCCTGGACGTTCTTTGTTCGCACAGTCACGTTATATGACGTCATCCATGCCAAAAGCGTGCAGGAGAGCGCAATCAGAAAGAGAAGCCAGGTTGCGCAACTATCTCACCTCAAGATCCCGATAGCAGCCATCCTTTTCATGCGCTTATCCTTGCGCCTGTATTTCTAGTCGCGTGAGTAATCAAATTCGTTTGCCTGCCATCACGGGCTCCTTTTTCGTCAGTGTCGTTTGCGAGTGACATCTTTTCCACCTCACTTCGGGTAAAGTGACGCGTCGCCCGGCGCGCTCACACAGTCGCAATCACAATTGAGAATGAGTCGGGAACAGAGGACGACAATTTGTATAAGATCAAGAATAATGACACAGCTCAAGACAAGCCCGTTACGGTGACTGCATCGCACAGCATGTGGCGGCTGTTGTACTTATTCTTGCTGTGCGTTCGCGTGTATTTTGCGCTGTGTCCGAGTTATCTTCATCCAGATGAAATATTTCAGGGCCCGGAACCAATTGCTGGTATGGTGCAGCGCAGACTCGCATGATGCGATCGTTCGTTAACAGTTGTTTGCAGGATTTCTCTTCCCCTACCCCAGCCATCGAACATGGGAATGGACGGCCTCCCAACCCATCCGGAGCGTGTTTCCTCTGTGGCCCATCTATGGCTTGCCGATGACCCTGCTGAAGTTGATATGGGCCCAAGATGAAAACGACTTGGTCGACCCTGCGGTCGTCTACTACACTCTTCGATTGGTGATGCTGGCGCTGAGCTTCGTGCTGGAAGACTGGGCCGTTCATGATCTTGTCCGTTCTCCACGACATTGGCGACAGGCGGTGATATTGGTCACTTCTTCTTACGTGACTTGGACTTTTCAAACACACACATTTTCCAATTCTGTCGAGACACTCGTTGTGTTGTGGACCTTGGTGGTGATAGAACGCATTTTGCGTGAAAATGTAGGTCATCTACTCCAGAATCCGATACACCGTGCGCTGACATGTGGTGCAGAAGCGTTCAGCGATCGCCTCGAGCATTGTACTAGGATTTCTTCTTGTCTTCGGAACCTTCAATCGGATTACTTTTCCTGCCTTCGTTGTGATACCCGGCATCAAGCTGTTGCCACACTTTTTGAATAGGTATGACTTCCACTGTCCATCCTCAGATCGAAAGGCTAACTCTTATGCCCAAAGACCATTCTGCTTCCTCACTATTACATTGTCCGGCCTTGTCTGGACCTTATTCGCGGTCATAATCGACACAGCCCACTTCTCTGGTCCGGCCGCAACCAGGTCTTTTGGGGCACTCTACGAACACGTTCGTAGAAGTCCGGTAATAACGCCACTAAACAATCTCTTGTACAATACACAGACGAGCAAACTCGCGGAGCACGGTCTGCATCCGCACTATCAACACCTTGTCGCCAATCTACCTCAACTTCTCGGTCCAGCACTGGTCCTTTTAGTTGTTGCAGCCTACCCATTTAATGCTCGAGTCCGCAAAGCTATAATCACGAACAACCGCTTATCATCTGCTGCAACGGGCACTCTCTTCCTTAGCCTTTTTCCGCATCAAGAACCTCGCTTTCTTCTACCAGCGGTACCTCTCATTCTGACGAGCATCCGTGTTCCTGACTCCAGGATCTTCTCTCGCATCTTCTGGACGACATGGATCATCTTCAACGCAGCTCTCGCCGTCCTGATGGGTATTTATCACCAAGGCGGGATTATTCCTGCCCAATTGGCCATGCCCTCTCTGATCGAACGTTCGATAAATAACACCCATTCAGAAGCACGCAATGTTGAAGTCTTCTGGTGGAAAACCTATCCACCACCGACTTTCCTGCTCGGGTCTGAGCCTCTGCACCCAGCAACGAACAAGTCACTTAACATCTCTACAGTGCCACTGATGGGCTACCCGCAAAGCGAATTGGTTTTTATGCTCATGCAACATATGCCAACGTGTGATCCCTCGTTCATCGAGCGGTTCTTTATCCACAAGGAGAAGACAGACATCTTCGTCGTTGCGCCCTTGGCTGCCTGGCGGCTCGAACCGGCTTCAAGTTCCGGGTCACAACCATATCAATACCCGTCTACCTCGAACTTCAGCTTCACGATTGACATGAACCAGCCTCCCGCACAGCTGCAGATGACGAATCTGGCCGTCTTTCGAAAGCATATCAACCTTGATGACCTTGATTTTGGCGATGATGGAATACGACCTACACTGGACCGAGTCATCGGTCGCAGAGGACTAGGAGTATGGAGAGTCGACCGCATTTGTGGGCCGGTGCAGTACGTCGATGCGCACACCGGAGAGCACATCTCGGCGGAGGACGTGGGGCAAGAGAATTCCGTGCTGGCTGAGAAGCAGGAAGAAGTGGCCTCGAAAGTCGAGTTAAAACCTGAGGATGATGTTCAAGACATCGAGTCACCATTGAACCCAGTCACATCTTCAGTCGCTGCCGATGTACATGAAGCAGTGCCGCCTTTCAGCTCAGGCCTCGCTTCGACTGCTGCAATGGATGCGGAGGAGGTTGACGCGAAGAGAATCAGCACAACTACCATACCAGCGAACTTTCCCGCGCAAGAGGTCAAGATTGCATCTTGAGGAGGAAGATCAGAGGTGGTTTGGCTATGAGATTCTCCGCCTGACAGAAGGCATGCTTTGGGAGCACAAAGACATGAGCAATACAGCTCTGTCAACTTCCCACCAGTCGGAGCGTGATCCAGTAGGTTTCGAGCACCGTGCACTTTAGCAGATCCCCTTTACTGGTGCAATGGCTGTGTTGACACAAAGGTTCCCTCGTCTATGTCTTTGTGCACTAAGTCATTCCAATCTTCATATCCACTCCAATGAGGCAGCAGCTGAATGAATTCCCAGCCTCGGATGAGCTCGTTCCTGTTTCGGAAAGAGTAGCACCTTTTTCGTGACCCACCGAACTCGGCTTTCAGAGTATACATACACTCGGCCTCACCCCGGTGTTTCTCACTTCACTCTTCCCGCAAAGTACTCCTCTTGTTGCCTTGGACTTGACTCCTCAGGCAACAATATGTAGCACAACCCTTTTCTAGAACGAGACGACCGGATTTGGAAGGTCACAGTATTTTTTTGATGACACAACAAATTCAGATGAGCGTCATATATATACTCGGTTTCACTCCGGCAAATTTACTTTTTGACTTCTCTCGTCTGCCTTTCTCGTTTTTCACAATGTACCTTGCAAAGTACAAACCCTTCCGTGGCCTTTGGTTCCCTTTGAATGCATCGCGATTTGCCATGGTTCAGGCTGTGCTACACTGACGCCTGATCTGCCATCCGATTATTGAGGTCGATTAGAAACCAAGCTTATTACAAAATCGAAAGGACACGAGCACTCCGTTCCATCTACTGGCCTTGGGGCAGTCTGGAGTCGAATGTTGTGCGTTCTACTTATGGATATTGGCTTGCACATGGAATTTGGGAAGGCCTTGATGGGGAGAGCTAGTTGGGAGCCAACGAACAGCTCCATGCGTGTTTCTCTACGCCACGGGCAATGCTCATTATCCAGCTCCACGCCACTGCTTCGCCCTCAGAAGTTTATTTCATGTCTGCGTCTCATCTCATTTCCGCTTGCTCTGTGCGCAAAAGTGGCCATGTGCTTAACTGCAGTTCTCGTTATGTCCTTGCAAGCAAGTCGAGAACTTCAGATTCGGTCACCCCCGTAGTGGTATTGGTCTTGAAACAGAACCTCAAAAACTCTACCTCGAAATCCTCGTAGTTTTGGAAAAAGGGCTGGATGCGGTGCTTAATATCGCTCATATGAGACCTCGCTTACTGCTGTGCTTCGTCGTCGTCGGGCTGCTCGAACAAGAAGTTGGCTGCGAGTTCTTCATTTTTGTCGCATGCGAAGTAAGCTTGAATGACCTGGTCGCGTGAGAATCCTAGCCGGCACAATCGCTCAATGGCGTCGCGCTCCTCCTCGGTGACCTGGATGGCAGTGGCACCCGGAGGAAGAGGACCGCCTTCGCCGCCTTCGCCTTGAGCGTCCTAAAAGGTGAATTAGCATCGCCAGGGGTATCGGAGCAAGAATGCAGCGGACTTACCTCTGCCAGGAGTTGCAAGAACTGGTCTTGGTTTGAACCGATCATCTGGGCCAGTTCAGGATTGCCTTCGGCGAGTTGTTGTAGGATAGGCTCAAGCATTGCAGGCTGTTGCTGGACGAATTGTCTTAACTGCTGGAAGTGCGGGCTGTTTCTGAGGAATTCAATGTTGGGCGCGCCTCCTTCCGTGGTGAGACCTGCTGCTGCTGCAGCGCCGCCACCTCTTCTAGCACCACCCCCAGCACCTCCACGATTCTGACCAGCTTGCGCGGCGGCTTCGAACAAGTTGATAGGCTCATCTCCGGCAGGCTGCGCGACAGCGGCGGGGGCGGGCTGAGCGGGCTGGGCGGGTTGAGCTGGGGGAGGTGAGGCAGGAGTTCCTTGAGCACCAGCGGCGGGAGTTGCCTGTCTCTGCTCGGCTTGGATATTCTCAGGGATCCCGCTCAGGAGATACTCAATGGCTCGATCAGGATTGAAGAATGCAGCTCGTAAGGCGCGATCGATCTCTGGTCTGGCGAAGCCCATGGCCTCCATTTCTCGAACGGTGGCTTCATTCCTAGTGCCGATCAGAAAGGCTGAGGGATCGCCGAAACCAACACCTTCTTCGCCACCTGCAGCGGCTGGCGCTTGGGTTGTGGTGGTCTGGGCGGGAGTAGGAGTCGAAGGCTGATTTGAAGGAGCACTGGCTGCTTGTAGCGCAGGAGCTGCCGGAGCCGCTGGTGTGGCTGCAGTCGTTGGGGGCGCGGGTGTAGATGGACCTCCAGCCTTCGCAGCTGGCGCGGCTTTGGGCTACAAGCTGTCAGTCAACCCGTCAATCAGGGAGCAGAGAGGTGACAGACCTTTGAGACCATACACACAATGAAGCCTTTCTCCTCAATCTTGTACGACTCGACGGTATTTGCATCGGCCAACACCTTGCCTGTCGCAAAGTCAGTCTTGTAGTCTCGAACCGCACACTGAATAGAGGGGATCGCAGACCAGCGTAGATCAATTTTTGAGATGCAGCTTCCCATCCTTTCTCTGCGGCAACTTTTTCCTTGACCTGTCCGATCTGCGTGGGGTGTCAGTCTTGAAATCTTTTGAGGCCGCGAGGCGTATGTCCGCACCGTGTCTGTAGGTTCGGCATCGATTGTGAATTTCTGCTGCTTCAGATCCTGTTGCGGGCATTAGCTTATAATCTGACAATGAGGGCGAGTAAGATCGACTGACTCTGAATGAGAGCTTCATTTTGCCCCGCCACACACACAAGGCGTCAAGATGTCTCGCAGTATGGGTAATGGTGAGATACTCCTGGGATGTTGAGTTGAATCAGGTGTGGACTAAGCTGCGAATCAAGTCTTCTTGAGAATGGTCTGAAGACGAGACTTTGTACATATGCAAGTTCTAAACGGCGAGAGTGACACAGTAGAATGCGGCGCGCGGGTGGATCTTGCATTGGCAGTGCATGTCGCCAGCATGCCTGCCTGCCTACGCAATGGCAACAGCAGCCTTATTTCTTTCACTCCGCAACACGTGATTTCAGGCGAACTCCTACAGTTTGTCACTCACAACCATGAAGATCGCTGGAAAGCGAATTCTAAGCATGAGGATTAATTGATGTTATAGTGTTGAGCATGCTATCCAGTTCGTTTGTCTGGTTGGCGCTTACGCAATGCGGCTCAAACCTCCCATGTGCTCGACAGTCCAAGCTCATGGGCTTAACCCTTCCACCTTGCTTTTCTTCCGTTTGGTCTTCGCTGCTCCATCGGACACCGGTGCCGCTTTGTCTCCAGCTATGAATGATTTGGAAGCTGTCGCAGCATTGTTCAACGCTGGAGCCACCACCGATCCTGCTCGTGAATGACCAGGAGTCTCATTCGTCAAAGAAGATAGCTGACTTTGACCTTTAGTCTGACTGGCCGTGGCGGCGTTCTCTTTGTTCTTAGAAAAGCGGAAGTTGCCTGGCTCGCCGACCAGTGCTGTTTCATCGGAGTATTCCTTCCCATAATTGACCGTCATGCGAAGTGCCTCCCACGCCGTTCTCACATCTCCTCCGGCAGTCTCTTCTTGTGCTTGGGAGGATGTGGCTGTAGCCGTTTTGTCAGTAGCAGTGCCTTGACTTTCCGGAATCACCGAGCCCTCCCTGCTTTGCTGAGTGTTTCCTGCAAGGGCTTGGCGTGTTGAGGGCTGAACAGGCTTGTAATATGTGTGGCCGTGAGAAACAGAGAAAAGCGCCATGTCCTCTGGAGCATCGAACAGTTTGTCGAGTGCTGAGACTGCGTTCAGCTGTATCACAACAGTCAGTAGAATTGAGATCAACGCTTGGTGTAGCGCTCACCAGTCGATTATTGAGAATGCTGGCAACCGATGGAGCTTGGTAGATCACGTTGTTCACAATGTAATAGTAGCCAAGGACTGTGACCCCATCGTCTCTATCGTTCTCACGGTTCTGCTTCCGGATGACCCAGACATTGGTGTTCTCTGGTCCGTTTGGACCAGGGACGGTGGCTTTCTCCTCCAGTGGGTCGCGTTCGACGACATATTGAATGCCACGTTGGTGTCGCAGGTTTGCTTCGAATTTGGCTCGTGTGCCTAGGATATCATTTTGATTTGGCGTATTTGCCCACTGCGTAAACAATGACTGGTTTCCCGAAACCGGGTCAAAGAACGGCGATGTCGCAAAATAGAAGAGCACTGCGACGGCGTTAGATCGTGAGTGCGTGCTGCGCCTTCCGACGAACCATTGTTAGAGTGTATGTATCCTCCATTCCAGGAGATCCAATTAGGATCGAAGTGGGCTTTGTCCGTGAGGTCGTCTTTGTTCTCAGCCATGGTTGCTGCTTGCGAGATTGGTTGGTGGAAGAGGAGATTCGCTCATTTTGAGCACGGCGGCGTCCCAGGCCTCAAAATGAGAATTGAATAATGTTCGCCAAATAAAGGATACCTTCCGTCAGTGTAGGGAAGGCAGCGAGGCAGTGAAGGTCAAGGAAGGGAAGTGGTGCTTGGCCGAAATATTACGGTGGAGCGCCGCGCACAAGGCGATGTCCGGTCCGTTCCTGTCAACTCAACATGGAATTTTCTTCCCGACAATGTTTCGCTGACCATGACAATGAAGGATATGGAGCTCATGTTTGTGTAATTGATGGTAGGTCTCCTTCTCATTCTATCCGGCGCAAGCGCGTTTGTTCATTTTCTCTCTGGTTTCCTCAATTTCATCTTCTAGCTTCCTGTTGCCCTGAGTAGGCTCATTCTCGCTCACTTCTGTCCACATCCTCCCCAATGACATCGCAGGGCTCAGTTCTCTTCGTGGACGCCTACGACTCATTTGCAGAAAATATTGCTGCGCTGTTACACGAGTACTTGGAGGTTCATGTTACGTTGATCAAGATTGACTGCAACATACCGCAGAAGTTCAATCAGTTGATTCCGGAGTTCTTCGCAACTTTCGACGCCATAGTCCTCGGTCCTGGCCCAGGAAATCCAGAAAATAATGCTGATATCGGTCTATTCAAACAAGTTTGGGAGTACGCTGAGATCTCTCGGATTCCTGTCCTGGGAATCTGCCTCGGCTTCCAGAGTCTTTGCGTTCGATACGGGATACAGGTCCTTCGTATGAGCCTGCCTTGTCACGGTCATGCTAAAGAGATATGTCATACCGACAGGAACGTCTTCCAAGGCGTTGGCAGCATCCTAGCTACTTGCTACAACAGCCTCGGTGTTTCTGTGAAGGGAGTCGAGGAAGCCATCGAAACCAGTCGTCCAGGCTCGTCACATTCCGGTCAAAGCAGATCATCCTGGGAGAGTGTTCAGTCTACGGAGCCGCAGTTTTCGCACAGCGACACCGCTGCTCGTGGCGTTCTTGACCACCGACATGCCAGCAGCCTTGATATTCTTGCATGGGATAAAAAGGATTGGGTCATGGCTGTCAGACACAAGCTCCTTCCATTCCACGGGTTCCAATTCCATCCAGAATCATGCAAATCTAACATTGCATGCCAAACACTCATCAAGCGATGGTGGGAAGCCGCGATCATCCATAATGCACAACACCGACCTCTCTTGGCTCGTCGTCAGCTGGCTTTGCCAAACCTAGAGGGTTCTCATGCCATCAGCCTCACCAGCGAAGCATCGGGCCTGCTATCGGAAATGCACTGGAACTCCAGCACTTGCAAAGGAAATGTGGAACGAAGATCTTTGCATCTCCCGGATGCCTCTAAAATGATCGCCGATCTATGCCAGCAAAGCTCTCCAGCAGATCGCGTTGCCATACTAGAGTCCACAAAGAGAGGACGTTACAGCATCTATACGTTCCCCCACGAACGCAGTCTCCTATTCGAGTACAAGGCCGGGCATGCCATGTGGTCTCTGCCATCTTCGGCTCATGACAAACATACGACCTGCCTCCCAAGGGAACTGGCTGTGGCAGTCTTGGAAGCGTTCGTCAGCAGTAGAGCTATTACGGACATTGAAAACGACCTCCCCTTTAGAGGTGGTTTCATTGGTTTCATCTCATACGAGTTTGGAGCGGCGTCCTTGCAGTTGAAGGTTCCGGAGCAGGACAATCCAATTCCGTCTACGCCAGAAATCAGTCTGCTCTGGGTAGATCGCAGCGTCCTCTACGACCATGCGACAGGTGTCGCGCATGTGCAGTCCATCCAGAAAGATGACTCGTGGGTTGGACAGACGACGACCACTTTGCAAAACGCCTATGAAGCTCAAAGTCCAGCTTCGACTTCAGCAGATAGCCAGAAGGTGAAGGAGATTCTGTCGTCAGCCAGGTTCAATCTTCCAGACCATGACAAATACGTCTCTCAGATCAGGGCTTGTCAATCAGAACTACTCGCAGGCAATTCCTACGAATTATGTCTAACCACAGAAGCGACCATCACTACGCCTGCCACCCCCGAAACTCCATATCTGCTATACAGGAATATCCAACGGCACAACCCAGTCCCCTTCGCGTCATATCTGAGTTTGAACACGACCACAATCCTTTCCTCTTCACCAGAACAGTTTCTGTCCTGGTCATCCAAGGACTGCACCATCGATATGATACCAATGAAAGGGACGGTGAAGAGATCGCCTGACATGACACTTGTCAAGGCTACACAGATCTTGTCATCCGCCAAGGAAAGTGCAGAAAATCTCATGATCGCAGACCTGATTCGACACGATCTCTACAGCACAGTCGGCCGCACTGCAAAGGTCGAAGTGGTCAAGTTGTGCGATGTGATCGAATCCGAGACTGTATATTCCCTGGTATCCCATATCCGGGCTCATGCTCCGATTTCCGCCACCCGACACTCGAGAGAAAAAGCCCAAGAGATGGCAAGATACGGCATCTGGGCACTTGCACACACCTTGCCACCGGGCAGCATGACCGGCGCGCCAAAGAAGCGATCATGTGAAATCTTGCACGATTTGGAGTGTCGAAATCGGGGAGTCTACTCAGGAGCTATCGGCTACATGGACGTCTGTGGCAGTGGCGCATGGTCCGTCGTTATTCGATCTGCATTTTCCAACCGTGAAGACGATTTCAAGGATGAGGTTTCCGGTGATGTCAGGCAGAAGTGGCGTGTCGGTGCAGGAGGTGCCATCACTGTGCTTAGTGATGAGGAACAGGAATGGGAAGAGATGATGACCAAGTTGGAGAGTGTTCTGAAAGGATTTCAACCAGCCTGATCTCTGCTGACTGCAAGGCTGGCTTACTGATATGGTGCAAATGTAGCTGGAGGAAAGAGGAGGACATCTGAGCTTTGCTGGGGAGTTTTGGGGTCCGGCTGCATTTTCGCAAGAGTGTTTCAACATCAAGGTGTCCATTCAACTGGATCATAGCATAGAGTGGTGTTCCGCGGGGTTTTCCACTGCACGGCAATAGACTACGGGGAGGGAATTGTGAACGGTCATATTATGTTTGGTGCCTAGCCGGCTTTAAGCCGCGGCGCAGGTGATAGGAATGAAAGTCAAGACTGTTACTAATTGCCGGACTCGTACATCATTCATTTATTCCCGCGATACTCTTTGCAGACTTTACAGAGACCCAATAGTCCAATGTTGCGAAACTCATAATTTGGAAGCTCTGGCCTTGACATGACCTTCGTGCTTGGTTATGAATTGTGTAGCTAATCGAACGACGCCTCGATCTGAAAGTGCTCCGTTGTGGCCAAGTTGCTCTGTGAAGTGCAACTCGCAATGCGCCAGATTTCCTGCAAGCCACTGTGCTTCGGAGACAGAAGCCACTCTGTCGTGCCGGTCTTGGATGATCAACGTCTTCGTTGAGGCGAGCCTGTCACTCGTCGGTAGGATTTCTCGGAGCTGTTCCGGCAAGAGCATCCCCTTCTCCCGGGCAACCCGAGGAATCAAGGTCAACAACTCTGCATTGCAGCCATGGAAGCTCACAAATTTCCGCAACATGGTGTCGAACTGCAATGGAGGATTCAAGCTGCAGAATACTGGACAGTGCAAAGCTGAATGCTGCGCCAACGTCATAACAGCGGCCGTGCCTCCCATTGAGAAACCAACAATGCCGGCCAGCGGTGCGTGCAACTCGGCCATCTTGCGAATCGTGTTCATCCAGATCCTACAATCGGCTCTGTTACCACCTGATTCGCCATGTGCGCAATGATCCCAGGTGACAACCTTAAATCCAGCCAAGACAAGAGGCTGTACGAAGTTGAGCATTGTGGCAGCATTCATCGAGAATCCGTGGCTCAACAGTACTGTGCGAGAATCAACTCTCCTCGACCACGCGTACGTCTTGATGGATACACCGTCAACCTCGATCCATGCTGTCTCCGCGGTGTCGAGGTATCGTCGCTCCTGAGCGTTGGGTATCATCCGTCCTGGTTGGAGTAACTTCTTCAAAGCTTTCTCTGCAGCTAGAGTGGGATCGGTCCTCAAGAGGTTGTCGATAATCTGACCGAACTTTGGAACGATCGCCATGGCGGGCCTTGGCCTATCTCCAAAGTTTGGATTTCCCATGTCTGTTGCTTTCAAGTTGAGGACATAAGCTCAATGTTGATTGTCTGGGGGAGGAAACAACCCCAAAAGCCACTGGCCTCAGGCTCTTAATATAGCCTGATTGCGACATTCACGACTGTCATGGGATTGTTGCATGCACCGCGCCTGAATGCCTCAACGAATGGAATCAACAACTGACCTGCCACTAGGGCGTCACTACCCCCATAGGATCGTGCTCAAACCCGATGATGTCGAGTGACTGAGCTTCGTGATAGTCTTTAGAGACATTTTGATATCATTCTCATCTTCGTGGTCGATCATGGCGACGGGAATGCCTGCACTCTTCCCATGCCAGGGCGCGTGCACCTGCGGAATCATCCACCGGTAAGCACAGCTGGATCATGAGATCGGTACTTCATACTCCAAAAAGATCGAGAAAGAGGCCGGATCTTGATCGGCTATGCAAAGGAAAGCAGATGGAAAATACTTCAAGAGTCTTTGGTGAAGCACTTCAGACGACCCAGGCTTTCACGATGTCAAAACCTTGCTTTCTTTCACCCTGCAACAGCATGGCCTGCAAAGTCAACCCACCTCTCTGACCAGAACGCGCACTTCGTGAGAGGCGTCCTCTACTGCTGCGGCCAGTCCAACGTGCCAGAGTCGAATCAGTGGATGCTTGCGAGCATTCGCACAACCAGCAGAAGAGAGACTGGTTCACACTCATACCAAGGGCTAGGGGTGGCTGACATGCGGCTGACCTTGGTGAGGAAATCGGACTTGAAACATGTCGGAAAAGACGACACGAGCAAGGTGAAGATAAATAATACTCCACATGTTCCAGAGATTCACGATCTGATGTCCGAACTGACTCTCTCAGGTGTGAGAAGTTACGGAAGTGAGAGATGTGGAGAGAAGAGCCCCCAGTGCCCGGACCTCACTTGGGGATCGATCGTCCGCAGCCCCGTATGCCTCGGCGGCCATACCCTGCTGCTTTTTTGAACTTCCCGCTCCCGCTCCCCGACTTGACACGTCTCATTTTCCACCACATCTGAATCCTTTCTTTTTTTCTTGTCAACCGGGTCTGGTGCCCAATCCATCGCCTTCCCTCTTTGGTCTCATTCCCTTTGCAGTGAACTTGAACCAAAGAGAGCTGGTATCTTACTTACTGCCGCATGCGCCAAGACGCCACTTTTGAGCTTGAGCACGCTTGAGCGCCCGGCCCCAGAAAGCTGGCCTGGTGATCATGCAAGCTCGATGACAAGGTAGATCATTTCACCGCTACAGTACGAGTATCCTGGCATTCAAGACCAGCGTGAAATAGTCCTATTGGTCCACCCCTCTGCTTGTTCTTTTGTCTTATGCTGTCAAGACTGAGTTCGAAGTGCCGGCATCAAAGTATCTGGGCAAGTGTCCTCCACCTGCGAATGGCTGACTTCTCAGTCTCCACCGTTGCTCATCATTGTGTCAGCCCGGTTCTGTCGAGTTGGACGACGGTTCCTCCGAATATGAGCTGGATCTCGTCAACCAATGGAAGAGGAATGAGTTGCATCGGAGTTGGACCCAGATTTTTACAAGCATGGACAATAAGTAGCTCTTCTGACCAATGGGAAACTGTATCAGAAAGTTATAAGGCTTCCCAGACCCCGGGTGCTGCCCGGCTCGCAGAGATCTGGTCCAGATCATGGTGGGCCCATAATCATGTAGTCCGAGTGCTAATTCTGCCTTACAGAGTCAAAGCCCACAGCGGCACCGATCCCAAATCTCACCATCTTGCGGAGGGACCAATCACACAATATATCCATCGCTGCTTTAGTGCCGAAACCGACATCCACCCTTGCCGCCGAGCTGTGTGCAAAATCCAGAAGTGTACCAGAACTCCGTTGCTTATTCGGTAAAACGTTGACGGAGCATGCATAATTGGGAAGGTACATGGAAGGCTTTGCGGCGTACTCGTGGCTGGCCTCGAGCATGGAAGCGTTCCTTCCCTTGCAACCGCATCTCAATTCGAGCAATCACCAGCCTCACCTTGTGCCGCTGTTGCATCCTGGCGCGAATGCTCGAGAAGAGCACCTTCCAGGTATCTTGCCTGACCTGCACCTGCGTCGTTCTATGGTGTCTCCGTCCGGGAAGAAAGCTGAACTGGTGCTTCAGGCAGCCCATGAGATTGGCGAGGGACCCTGGCCGGGTACTCTAATCATAGCCGTGTGTTCGACACTCGCCTCGAAGAACATCAGCTTCCAATTTCGATCAACATCGGTTCACTTGGCACCCACCTCACTACATTGTCACTGTCTATCAGCGGCTCACCTGCATCTCGCTTACCGTCCAGCCACAGACATAAATTTGAGGCAATCGTGTGCTGTCGGGCGGAGAACTTCTCTTCTTCTCATCCTTCTCTTCAGATTCTGATCGCTCCGCCTCTTCTACTATTTCTACTCGGCACCAAGATGGCACTCGAAAAGGTCGCTGATAGTCTCGTCGCCCCAGTAGCTCTTACCGATGAACATGAAAACCCTACACCAGTCCAACAAGCTGAATATGATGAGAAGATGACCAAGAGACTGATTCGAAAGATCGATCGACATGTTATGCCGCCTCTTGTAATCCTCTACCTTTTGAGCTTCCTGGACCGCACTAATATCGGAAATGCTCGACTTTCTCATCTTGAGGAGGATTTGAACTTGAAGGGGTTAGACTACAATGTAAGTCGCCTTTCATAACACAGTGTGATAATGGCTCACTGCTATTTTCGTTGTACTAGGTCGCACTGGCAATACTCTATCCCTTCTACGTGGCAGCAGAAATCCCGTCGAATCTTATGATGAAATTGACTCGTCCATCCCTGTGGCTACCATCAACCATGCTCGCATGGGCAGTTTGCTGCACTTTGATGGGTCTTGTGCATAACTATGCTGGTCTCTTAGCTGCTCGCGCTGCACTGGGATTTGCAGAAGGCGGTCTCTTTCCGGGCATTAATTTCTAGTAAGTCTTCAAGCCAAAAATGTACTCGATTGGATACAACAGCTGACATGTTTCAGCATCACGATGTGGTATCAACGTCACGAGTGCGGCCTACGCATGTCGGTTTTTTTCTCCATGGCTACAGCTGCCGGGGCGTTCGGAGGTCTGCTCGCCCGTGGCATCTCAGAGATGGACGGTGTAGCAGGCAAGGGCGGATGGGCCTGGATCTTTATCTTGGAGGGCATAGCCACATTCGTGGTAGCCCTTTGGGCTCTTTGGGCGTTCGTCGATTACCCTGACACCGCTAAATTCATCACTGAATCCGAACGAACGGAGATTTACCGGCGCCTGGAACACGATCGGGGATCACTCGCCGACGAATTTGACGTCAAGTACGTGAAGCAGGCTTTTAAGGACTGGAAGATCTATGTCCATTGCCTCAACTTTTTCTGGTGAGTCTTGCCTTGTGTTTGGAATACGGACGTACGTCAAGCCCATATCTAACCGAGAATCTCCAGCACATTCACTTCGGTCTACTCTTTCTCGCTGTTCCTCCCAACCATTATCAAAGACCTTGGCTACACAGACAACAAGGCCCAACTGATGACGGTCCCACCATACGTCGTTGCCTGTTTCCTGTGTCTCTCAGCAGGCTATGCCTCAGACAAGGTCAGGACTCGCGGCGTCATCATGATTGGCTTTTATTTGGTTGCCATCATCGGTTTAGTAATGCTTGATGCATCCCACAACGCCCACGTCAAATATGCGGGGACATTCTTTTTCGCCGCCGGCGTCTATCCCAATGTCCCGCAATGTATGGCGTGGAATGGCAACAACGTTGGTGGTTCTACCAAGAGATCGGTGGCACTTGCTCTTCAAGCCATGGCCGGAAACTTGGGCGGCATTCTCGCATCGTTTATCTACCTCAAATCCGACAGCCCACAATTCACCAAGGGTCATAGTATCTTGATTGGCCTCCTGACGCTGGGAGCGACTACCTGCACCCTTATGACCACATACTACCGCCGTGAGAACGCACGAAGGGATGCTAAGCACAAGGCTATCGCGCAGTATAGCTTGGACGAGAAGGCTTCGGAGCGGGAGAAGGGCGATAGTGCCACGTTCTTCAGGTTTACGGTCTAGAAGCCATCATGAACCCGGTCGGTTGAGGCGCCAGACTCTTGAGCGGAGAGCACAGCGATTCTGGATTTGTGACCCCCAGAATCCTGCGGGAAGTAAGCACTGGTGTCAGGTAGGGAGCCGTGGTGGAGAAAGATCAGATATCAAGGGCCTGAACTTGCCCCGAATAAGTGTGGAGTACCAAAAGTGCCAAAGTCAAGATCTTACTCCATTATTGCTCTCCATTGTGGGGAGCACAGGGCGGCAGCAACCCTCGCCCGTCCATATCGGCATAGAATAACCCCTTCGCCCCCAAGAAATGGCAAGCCCGCTAAGCCTAATCAAACCAACCTCCAGGCTCCCGCTATCTCAATTCTGGCCTCGGGCCAACTGGCACCACCTCAGCCTTGTGTAGCTCAACCTCTTTGCCAACTTCATCGAATACTCCTCAGCAGCCTAGAACATGATAAGAATGGTTCTCAACGAAGTCCCGCCCAAACCCATGACCGAGCCCGACAACTCAACAGTGCACACCGCGCGAACACCCCCAGAAACGGTGCTCGACGACTTCTTCGACACCGCCGACCCCCTCAGCGACCCCGTCCCCATCACATCCTCAGTCCCCTGGCCGGGCTCCACATTCATCATCCGCGCCGCCTCTTCCGGGCAAGTCCTCACCGTTCTGGACGGCCGCGTCTCACTCGCGCCCATTGGCGGGCCCGGCTCCATCCACTGGGCGTGCGTTGAGACGAAAGGCTGGCTCGGGTTTCGGAATGTCGTCTCCGGGAGGATGCTCGGGCACGACGGCCAGAAGGGAAGGTTACGCTGCTCGGAGGAGAAGCATCGCGAGTGGGAGAATTTTGCTGTTAGGTTGAGGCCTCAGGGGGGGTATTTGTTGCAGATGACGCATTTTGAGAGGTTGTGGGTTGTGGGGAGGAAGGTGGATCAGGGTGGGAGGGAGGTGTTGGCGAAGATGGAGGGTGGGAAGGAGGGTGAGATTGTTTGGGAGTTCGTGAAGGTTTAGTGCTTGAGATTGTTGTTGTTTTCTGGTGATCGTTGTTGAGCCAGGCTATCCGGGCTCTCAGGTATTGTTCTGGAGAAGAAAGGGATTTGCAAAGTGAGCAGCGCAGGGCGTTTCCGCTCTTGTCACTGTTCCAACGCCTTCCGTTAGACTGGCCACACGAAGCTGGTCATCCCCGTTGTACTGTGCGCTTGAGCAATCCGCATACTTGGATCGCGACTTGTAAGTGATGCGCCAATGAATAGACGGAGATGATACCTAAGTTCATATCAGCCAACCAACAAGAGAAATCTATATGCCATCTATTGCCTGTTTGCCCAATCCGAATTTCCAGAAACTCAATACCCGAAATCCCGGTCCAAATCCGCTGCTGGTTGCCTTCCAGGTATGCAAAGGTAACTTTTGACCTGCCATGCAAAATCTTTTTCCATAATCCCAAATGTCCAACACACCAACAAAAGGAATCCATGCCATTCTTGCCCGCCCGAGACACAAATTCCCACGAAATCATACGTCCGGACATCTGATAGTTTTCCACTGGCCAGAGCCTGTCCTCAATCTGTCCTGGTCTTCTTTGTAGACTGGAATGCCAGGCGCTGCACCATATTTCGAAGCCTTTGCCAGGGAAACATGCTCATCATAACCTCCTCACATTTTCTCCATCATGACTCAGACTCCATGCGTCTTGTGACATGCGCACCTCCGAAACGTAGTGGTGCCCGTGCAAAGCTGAACTCCGCATCGTTCTGTTCAGCCGTGGCAGCCGGCGCTCGTTTGGCAATCTTCGCAGGTCTCGATCCTATCCCTCGGGCAATAGGACTGCTGTTTCTTGGACGGTTCTCGACATCTGTTTCATCTGTTGATGAAAGCCTTCTTCTCGGCAGCGGTAATAATGACGTCGGTGGCCTCCGAGACGGCTGTGGTGGATTCGAGGCACTATGATTTGCGAATGGCAGTGATGGCGCCGGTAGCCCCTAAGATGGACGAGGTGGGTTTGGGGGCCTTTGACATGCGGATGGTGCAGGTGGTGCGGGCGGCGCAGCAGGTGCATGAGGTTGTTCTTCCGCATCAGCTTTTTCAAGCCACGTCCTTAAATGAAAGAACAGCGTACCGGCAAACGTTGGGGGCATGGCGTTACCGATCTGGAGGCGCTGCTCAGTCACCGTGCCAGCAAAGACGAAGTTCCACCAGAATGTTTGAAGAACCGCCAATTCGATGTTTGTATAGCCACGATAGCCGCCTGGGTAGTAGATGTCCTCGGTGTTTCCACTAGTCGTAATGGTCTTAGAAGCCTGGTCCAGGGACGGTATCCCTTTCACTTTTCTCTTGGGCTTGAATAGGACTTCTCGTATCATATGTGGAGTAATGGTTTGGTTGGGTATACGAGACAATTCAGACTGAATCGTAGGCAATTGAAAAGGAGGCAGGGCGTCCGCGTAGCGTGTCGGTGAAGGCAACGGAGGCAATTTTTCTCCTGGTCTGTTTTGGTCAGTAAGCAGTTCTATTTCTGATAGTCTGCGAAGACTCACCCTGCTGCCACCACAATCAGACGTTTTCGATCCTGAGGAACACCATATGGTCTCAAGTTGAGAACATCCCATGTTAGACTGTAGCCTTGATCACAGAACCAGCCAAGAAGCCCCCGAAATCAAAATTGATGTTTAGTTCTGACGGCGATACCAAAAGTTTCTTCCATTGTGACCAGTCGTGGTTTGCAAGCCTTGATGATCTTCTCGCACTGATAGAAGGCAGAAATGTTTTGTTTGTTCATATCATGGTTTGGCCTAGTATTCGCTGGGGAGAAAGGCTGGCATGGAGGGCTGAGGTGCAGAATGTCAACCATGTAACGAGGAAGGCCTTCTTTGGCAGTACGCGAGGCTTCTTGAATAAATTCTGAGACATCTTGTAGCCGGGCGTCTACTCCTGTATCGCGGAAGTTTGTCTTGTAGGATACTATCGTCTCTGGACAGGCATCGAAAGCATGCTGGTGAGCAAGTCCAGCCAACCATGCTCCCAAAGAGGCACCTCCAGCGCCGCAGAATGAGTCCGTGAAAGTATATCGATGTCGCTCGCCTGAGTGTTTCCGTCCTGGACGCAGACTGCGATCTGGTATCTGGCAAGGGATGCGTTCGGTTGATGACTTGGAGTCGACAATTTCAGGATCCGCATCGATTTCCAAAAGGCGTTCAATGGCTCCCTTTTTTTGATGGACTTCAATAGCGCCAGTGCCAGGGACAGTGTTCTGCTTCATATAGAAACGTCGTTCCCACCGACAGAAGAAGATGTTCTTGAGATCGGGCTTGCGATTGCCGACGTCTTTGGTATAGTTCAAATGTTCATATGGCTGGTTTGTGAAATAGATCGTGCACTCTTCTTGAATCTGTTCGACTGGAACTCGAACATGGCGAAAGATGACCCCGTGCGGATCCTCCACCTGTTGCAGAACCACCTCATTCGAAGCTGTCGGCATGAGCGTCTCCCATTGAGATTGACGTAATAACCTGTACCCAATAATGAATCCGGGTCCAATCTTCTTACTGGGGGAAAATATACTCTTCAGGAAAGAGCCGTCCTTCAATCGAAAACAAGGATTGTGTTCCAACCGCGACAATGTGCCAGTTTCGATTTCTCCGATGAGTCGCGAAGATGCAGGAAGTTGCACGATGAGATGGATTTCTGGGTGAGTCTTGTGCATAACTTCGGCGTTGGCCATCATCTGCTCCATCCAGTCACGAGGAGGGTCGACATGTTTGGTGATTGGGATCCCGGGCCCTACGGTGTCATCTTCGTTGTGGTCGTCTTCACTTTCGTCATCATCACTCTCAAGCTCAAAGATTGGGTTCTGCGAGTTTGCTTGCTTCAGTGACACGAGATGCTTCAGCATGGCCTCCCACTCGTCCAAAAGCACGATCATCGACTGGTCCGAAAGATGTGAATAAGGATGAGGCGCCCTCGACTGCAATATCTTGATCTGCGTGTCCGCTCTTGCGATAGCTTGGCTCAGGCTATCCTTTCTCACAGGTTGTATTGTAGAAGGCCTATTCGCCATGGTGCGAGATGACGGCTTGAAATGGATGGGAAACACAAGTGGATTGCGCAGCAGCCTGTGTAAGGGGAATGTTCAATAGAAGGATTGACCAATAGAAGCGCAGTATGAACAGAGTGTATCGAGGATTGGGCAGTGATGACAAGCTCTGATGGTGGAGAAACGGACATCATCGTTGCACAGAACACAATAGATATAGCCATCCTGCTCACGAGGTAAAACAACATCTCTGTAGCAGGCCTCACTCTCTCGATGAGCACCAACAACGAAGTGTGAGACACCAACTGTGTTAGGTCAGCCGAGAGAATGAAGTTCAGATGCCATGCCCTTGCAGATGTTGTGTTTCGCAGGCCTACCTGTCTCACTGTTCAAAGCCATTACCGAGGAAGGAGGAACCAGAACTTGAAAACGAGCATAAAGGAGATTGGTATAGCCCATAGTATGCATCACGATTGTAATGGAAACATTGCCCGAGTGCATGAGACAGTTGTCGGCAACCCACTAAGGGTATGTTTCGAAGGACAAAGACGTGTCGGGCGAGGCTGAAACATCGTGAAGGCGGCATTAATCTATCCATTATAAATTCCGACCAGGGTAGCTGAAGATTTGTTTTGAATTTGGTTATGGCGGCTGGATTTTCCAATGATGGCTGTTTGTGTCAGAGAATCTTGATTGTCGGTGAACCGCCAGAGTTCCTGCAGCTGCAGATTAAGGTGGACCATGGTCTCGGATGCGCACAACAAGGATACATCAAAGAGCGAGATCGAATGATCAATATAAGCTAGGAGAGAGCAGGCCTCATGTCCAATTGCAGCAATGCATTGATCAGGATATCCGATTGAAGGAAGGTCGAACATTGAAGAGAATAAAGCGACGCATCACGAAGTCCACACTGGAAAAGAAAGGTCCGGCGCCAAGGCCGAACCCCTTTTCCGGCCTTGGCATGCCGGTCATGCGACAGTGAGAAGAGAAGAGATATGCAAGAGAAACCAAAGAGCATAACAGCCTCGCATGGTTGCTGCAGCGGTTCAAGATCATGCTCCACTGTAGACTATGTGCAATTGGGATAACCTGCGAATTCTCATAAGCGTATTTTCCAATACCTCGCCAAATGCAAACAGCCACCAGAAACCACCCAGCATGAGACACAGGTCCTGGCTTCTTCAGCTGATTTCCGTCCGCTATGCAGAGGGTTGCTTGCGATCCCAGAACGCTCCCAAATCATCAGCCCCAATAGCCTCTCGCCTCAGCTATATCAGCCGCCCTCAATTCGGACTTCAGGTGCCCAAACATCTCTCCTGCGAACATTGGCGGAACAGCATTGCCGATCTGCTTCAACTTCTCTGCGTATGGTCCTTCGAAGTCGAAGTCGTGCGGAAATGTCTGTATCGCTGCGTACTCGCGGATACTGAAGCGTCGCTCCCCACTAGGATGGTAATGATGGTCCTTGGGTGCTGTCAGAACGGTACGACATAGCATATTATCAGGGTCGTATGAGTCTCTCCGCTTCTTCATCTTAGGGAATTCGTCGTTGTGGGTCGCATAGACGGGGATACTCCTGAGGGTGGCACCGAGTGTCGGCAAGGTCCTCAGAGATGGCTCGTTGCCATGAGTAGGCTTGACAAAAGCTGGGAGCTTTTCACCGGGACTATCTCGCGCATCAGCATATGTGCGTGGAACCTTTCCAGAAAATGATCGAGCAATATTCTTACCCAGACGCGATAATGATCGTTCTCTTCCTAGTCTGCGGGACGCCAAACTCGGGGAAGTCCAGCACTTTCCACTGAATACTATAGCCCTTTTTAATGAAGTAGCTAATAAGAGTCTTGAAGACGGATCTTTTGTCAATGTCTGTGAGGCTTTTTGCCTCTTCCAAAGTGACGATGCGAGGTTTGCAGAGTTCTAGTAGGTCTGCGGCGCGGGCAAATGCAGCGAGATTTCTCTCGTCATCTTCCTTGTTTGGTCTGCGATTGGCACCACAGAATGGCTGACATGGTGGACTCATATGAAGAAAGTCGACGAACCACTTCTCGGGGGCTGAGGATACTTTTCGGACGAATTCTTTGACATCGATCTCCAGAGCTTGTGTTCCAGTGTGTTGGAAGTTGTGTTCATAGGTCTCAATCGCCCACGGGTCCAGATCAAAAGCGAATCTCATCTTGAGCCTTGCGCTAAGTGCCCCAGAAGAGGTGCCACCAGCGCCACAAAAGGCATCACCAAATGTGTATTTCTGCTTTCGTATGCCGCCTCGATCTTCAACATGACTGCCGCCAAGAACGCAATTCGCCTCTCCCCGCCATGACATCCTGGCCTCGTGGTCTGGGGTCTGTAACTCGATGTGCTGCCCGGTTTTGGTGATAAGTGCACCTACATCAGCCTGATTTGAACGAAGGTGCTCAATTCGTCCGGCAACTGGTGGCTGACCTGTAGGATCTCCTTCGTCAGTGCCGGCGTATGTATCAGAGCTTGTGTAACGACAGAAGAAAATGGGCTGCTCAGTATCTTCGTCGCTGTAGGCCAAGACGTGCTGCCGGTAATTTAGGTGCCTGTACTGTTGATTGGTGAAGATGATCTTGCACTTGCGTGTAACGGAATCGACTGCGACTGTTGAGACTGGGCTCCCTAGATTCACGTCGTTGTCCACTTTAACCATGTGGACCAACTCATGGTCTCTTTCTGGCATGAGCAGTTCCCAGTGATTCTGACGTCGCAGTCTGTATCCTTTGATGTAGCGCCCGTAGGGGTCGTCTGTAACGTGTTCCACGATACGAAAGAATGAGTGATCCTCCAGCTCGACATCGCAGCCTGGTTCCAGATCCAATGGCGCGAGAGCTATTGGCTCGTTGACGTCGACCACAACTCGGGGCCGAGGCACAGCTCGAGTTTCAGTGATAACGACATCATCATCGTCCTCGTCGTCTGGGATCTCGATGGCATCATTGTGATCATATGACTCTGACAAGTGATCGCGAAAGTTGACAAGCGAGCTTTGAGGTCGTCGGTGACTCATGATTTGAGGCTTTGTCAGGTACTGACGCCTCGCGTTGAACCAACTGCTGCCACTTTCTTGGGCCGCAGCGACGGTGGTGGAGTACATTGTGCCGCCAGTAGATAGAATCCGTGGTTGTGTTGTGTGGAGAAGCAGAATGGTCAAAGAAAGCAGAGGGATGCCCAAAAGGACTTGTGTATGTGTTCTGAGACGGAAAAGTCGGTGCGCGCCCAGTCAAAACCCACCCAGCGTCGGGAAGATGAGATTAGCGATCGATAAAAGAGTGGAAGCGTAAGTGAAATTGAGAGTGAGTAGAAAGGGAGAAAGAAGATATGCCCGTAGGGGGAAATGAGACGACTTGTAGGGTCAGTGAAAGGCAATCTCGCTGGCTCAAGAAAGAAGAAGAGATGAGGTAGTTTGCTGTCAAGGGAATTGAAGGTGACAGGAGAATGCAAGGAATAGTGGCGGAGGTTGCAATTGTCTCAAGTGAACGCTTGACAAAGGAGGTCGCTGTGAAAAGACAGTCGAGGGTGAGCTTGGTTTGAGGGCGCTGTCGACCTCAATGCGCACGTCGTTGCAGGGAAACTCAAGCATTGCATCGACAACGCCTGCACCACAGGGAGAGGTCATTATCTGGGCCACCAACGATGCGGTGACTTGGGCTCTCCTTGTTCGTCCAGCACCCATGGACAACAAGACAGTCCCTTCCTGTCCGAACATACCCGCATGTTCTTGTACATGTGGGCGACAAGGAGCGAGCTCAGTGTGGTATCGCCAGATCGCACCCATAGCTTGGGTTGAACATGTCGCTATGTGCAAGACAATGGCGAAGCAGAGCCGCAGGACTTCTGATTGTCTTTGAGCACTTGCATGACCTGCGAGACTGCTCGAACAAATTCCATGTACAGCAATCGCAAGAGAATTTCTTTTCGGTTCTGTTCTGGGTAACAGCTCGGTGGTTGTTGTTCGCATCTGCTGGGAATCCTGAACAGGACGCTTCCAGCATTGGCGATGAAGCGGTCGTCAGAGCCGGAGTCGTCTGGACAATCAGCGAAACCATGGTACAGCTTACCCATCTCGTATTTGCAAGTTGAGACACATGACGCCTACCGTCTGTCTGTGGTTGTGAGCATTGATAAAGCTAAGATTTGATGTTGTTTGATAAACTCACTTGTGTTTGTCTACCCCTGTTTCCGGCCCGAGATTTATCCGGACGTAAGGGAGGAGCTATTCCGCGATGGTGGGGTTGGGGATGCTCCAATTGAACGTGAGTGGAAGACCAACCACAGACTCGAGATTTCTTGCGGGCAAATGCCTGGCATGCTCCATTCTCTCCGCGGCGGCGGGATAAAAATTTAATCCTGTCGCAACTTGGACCTGAACTTGACTCCAAGAAAGCCTTTCACCATGTCTCTCTTACAGCTTCCCAGCTGTCCCTCGTGTCTGCATTCTTCAGATTTTTCTGGAGTTACCATTCCTTTAGCCACGCTATTGCTCGGACCGGAGCGACGGTCCACAGACTAATTCTCGAGTCTTTCCGACAGTCTTGGTTCTGACCCGCGTGCCATCTGCCCTTCAGACCTCTTCTTCAGACTTCTTGGTGGCTGTGTTTGCAGTATCATGTTGTTTTAGGTATGTCAAGCCCCGAGCCGGCGGAAGCGACAGGATGATCCCACTTGTATTATATTAGATGTTAGACTTCATATCAATCTTGCTGAGATCTTTCGGGTCTGATCGGAGTTAAAACTGGCGCACTCAATCGCGGGGGTTTGACTGGCACATTGACTGACCACTCATCTCCAGTGCCTCGCCGACAAGAGCTCAGTATGTGTGGCATCCTCGCTCTCATTCTGGGCGATACCACCTCCACCGACGCTGCCCTTGACCTCCACGAAGCCCTCTATCTCCTCCAGCATCGAGGCCAAGATGCCTGCGGAATCGCCACATGTGCAACTGGTGGAAGGATATACCAATGTAAAGGCAATGGAATGGCCGCAAAAGTGTTTGACAATGGCTCCAGAACTCTGGACCTGCCGGGTTTTATGGGCTTGGGCCATCTGAGATACCCCACAGCAGGAAGCAGCGCGAATGCCGAGGCCCAACCGTTCTACGTCAATAGCCCCTACGGCATCTGCTTGGCCCATAACGGTAATTTGATCAATGCTCGTGAGCTGAAGCGCTATTTGGATCTGGAAGCCCACCGACATATCAACACCGATAGCGATAGCGAACTCATGCTCAACATCTTCGCCAGCGAGCTCAACGAGACTGGAAAAGCGCGCATCAACGAGGATGACGTCTTCGCAGCCCTGAGTAGGATGTACGAGAAGTGCAAAGGAGGCTGGGCTTGCACAGCCATGATCGCTGGTTATGGTCTCATTGGCTTCAGAGACCACTTCGGTATTCGCCCTCTGATCCTCGGCGTAAGAAACTCAACAGACGGCGTCGGGAAGGATTACATGATGGCTTCCGAATCGGTTGCTCTTACTCAGCTCGGTTTCACGGTCGTCCGTGACATTTTGCCTGGAGAGGCTGTCCTGATCGAGAAGGGACAAGAACCGCATTTCCGACAGGTCCAGCAACGCAAATCATACGCTCCGGACATCTTCGAATACGTCTATTTCGCTCGGCCCGATTCTGTCATGGACGGGATCAGTGTCCATCGCAGTCGCCAGCATATGGGTGCCAGACTTGCCGATCACGTCAAGAAGGTCATGAGCCCCCAAGACTTGGCAGACATTGATGTGGTCATTCCCATCCCAGAAACCTCGGTGACCTCGGCGGCAGTCGTGGCCAAGATGTTGGACAAGGAATATGTTCACGGGTTCGTGAAGAACCGATACGTCTTCAGAACATTCATCATGCCCGAGCAGAAGACCAGGCAGAAGAGTGTGCGCCGCAAATTGAATCCCATGCCAATGGAGTTTAAGGATCGGAATGTGCTCCTCGTCGATGACAGCATCGTCCGCGGTACCACTAGTCGTGAGATCGTGACAATGGCTCGCGAAGCGGGAGCGAAGAAGGTTCACTTTGCCAGTTGCGCTCCTCCAATCACCCATGCACACATCTACGGCATCGATCTAGCTTCTCCTTTTGAGTTAGTAGCACACAACTACCATGGAGCGGACGCGATTGCTGTACACATTGGAGCCGACAGTGTCATCTACCAGGATCTCGATGATCTGAAGGCGGCATGCGTTGACGCTGCTCGGGAAGCCAACGCGGTCGATGCCCCGAGCGACTTCGAAGTGGGTGTCTTCTGTGGCACTTACATTACGCCTGTTGAGGAAGACTACTTCGAACATCTTGAACAGGTCAGAGGCCAGACGCGCAAATTCAAGAAACTCAGCGAGGCAAGAAAAGCTGTTGCACAAGGAGTGGCGGGTGAGGAACAAATCCAACTGGCTGCCAATGGAGCAGTAGTCGCCCCAGACGGCCAGGTCGTTCCTGCAGTCAACGGTGTGCGCAGGCAATCGGTTCAGACTGATTTTGCGGATTCCCAACGTGGATCAACGATTTCTCTGGGACATGAGGAGGAAAGTCCGACCGTACGTGATCGCATGGACATTTCCTTGCACAACCTCGGAGATTTCCCTTAGCAAGGATTGCATGATCTCTAGAGGGGCAAAACCCAAGAGATGGTGTTGAGAATTTGTGTATTTGCATTGGGGGTATGACAAAGGTGGATTAACTGTGGAGTTGTTTGCCGATACTCGATACTCAGGTGGTCTTTCCTGAGATTGTCCAGAGCACCTTGGACATACTCCCCAGTGCTCTTCCAGTGCTCTTCGGTACTCTCCCAGCACTCGTGCAACAGATACAGCAGCACCTGCCACTACTGCGCTCCTACCGCACGCGCGGCTGCGTGCCAGCAATGCTACTTCCTATTGAAAATGCCCTTCTTCAATCTGTCCATCTTCCTTCTCTTCAGACTCTCTGTGTCTTTGACTTTACAGCTCGCAGCCACGGTGAAAGGTTGCAGCATTTTGGACTTTTGGTACTTTTGGCTCCTCAACACTTTCAAGACCTTGGACGCAGCCACTATGCATGCCATGCTCATTTTCAACATCTTTTTCAGCAGTATTCTTGCTCAGCAATATGTCCCACCAAATCTCGACCCAGGCGGCGACGGCGACATCACTCAGTCTGGACCATGTCCTGCCTACCTTCCAGCATTCCCAGACTTTGAATTTCCACACCTGGCTATACCGATCTCACAGATCAATCCTGACACGGCTTATGACAACACGCTCACTCCGTATGTCACAGCTGGGGACATCGAGATCATCTTCAACTTCGACATCCCCACATCTCGCAAAGGTCAATTGTGTGTCTTGCAGTTCTTCCTGCCGAACCAAAGCGAACTAAGCACCTCCTCCTATCAACTGAACGGCATCAATAGGGAGTACTTCTTCTCTCTCTCGGTTCTCGGAGGGGCTGCAGTGGTAGGAAACACAACATACAACAACCAGCCATTGCAGGCGAATCCTCATGGGTTTCCGCGAATCATTCGCCTAAACCCAGGCCATGCGTGGGAACTGGGTAGCACGATCTGTGTTCCGGGAAGCATTGCCATCACCATGAGCAGCTCAAACAGTAGCCTTCGCTGGTTTCAAGTCTGGAATCAGTGTCCAATTGGTATCTTCATCATTTACGAAGCTGACCAGCAATGAGTGCCAGAGGTCGCCTCAGGCAAAGCTTATTCATTTGTATAGCAGAATCATCATGGCTTGTGGGAGGAAATGCTCATTGGTGGTGTCTAAGAATGGATGCGCTGGTCAAGTCAGATGTTGACAGAAACACGGCCGTCGGATATTGAACCGAAATATGGAGCATTGGTTAAGGTTGTTCCCGTTTAGGCGACGCCCAGCCTCGGGATTTCCTGCTGGTGACGAAGAGGCTGGGGTTGCTGTCGGCGCTGAGCATGGTGGGGTCCGGGCCTGTCACAGGACGCAGCAGGACAACACAAGCCTCGCATTTTTGGCAGTATTATGTTACCATAATGAAGCTCATTGTTGTCCCTACCTTCACTTCTTCTGATGGTAGTCACTACGTCTCTTACCTTTCTCATGCTGATCCGGTGTCGCGTTGGCCTAGTGAGCTCCTACGCTCGCAATTAAAGCTCGAGTCGATGGAAGTCAGCACACGACGAGAGCGCATTTCAAGACGAAGACGACCTTGCAGCACATGACCGCAGCAGAAACTGTTTTACATATGAGCATTCAGTGCACAATGTTGTTGTAGTGTTTGCTTGCCTGTGAAGAACACCCGGGCAGCAACAACCCGCCATGTCGCGCCCACCACATCATGCGCGCTCCTCGGTAGCCAGCGGCCTCGCACCTCCACCACCTCCAGGATATCCTGCGAGCGCGCATGGCTCAGCAGTCTTCGGCGGACCGCCACGACCTCTCTCAGCCGCCCCCAGCGCCCTCAGCCGTCCTCAATCACGACTTGAGCCACCTCCGCTCTCCGCAACCCTCGGACCCATGCCGGGCACCCTCGAGCGGCCGATCCACGGACCCAAGAAACGCCTGATTATAACGTGTGATGGAACATGGCTCGACGCAGATAACGGCCTAATGAATGGACATAAACAACCTCCTTCGAACGTCTCGAGGATAGGCTGGGCCATCAAAGATACCTCCCGCGACGGCATACCCCAGATCGTAAACTATCAAGCTGGCGTGGGTACAATGGGTGGTCCAGTAGCGCGTGTTGTTGGCGGTGCAACAGGTATGGGTATACGAGAAAACATGCGCACAGCGTACACATATCTTGCTGCGAATTGGCGGCCTGGCGACGAGATCTTCATTATGGGCTTCTCCCGCGGTGCTTTTACGGCACGAACGGTCGGCGGAATGGTCGGTGCTCTGGGCCTGCTCACCCGAGCCGGTCTACCATTTTTCAACGAGATCTTCGAGGACTGGGAGCACAGATTCGACGATCGCTATGTCAGCAAATTCCCACACGTGCCATGGCCGGAGAAGCGAATTCCCTTTGATGAGCATTACGTACACGAATTGGCTCGGAGAGGACTTACCACGCTGAACGTGCCGATCAAAGCGATCTGTTGCTGGGATACGGTCGGTAGTCTGGGTATACCTCGCGTTCCCTGGCTTGAGGGAATGCGACTCCAAGCACCAGGGATGCACGATTACGAATTCTATGATACGCGGTTACACCCTTGTGTGGAGAACGCATTTCAG
Source organism: Cladophialophora chaetospira (assembly GCA_030247875.1). Taxonomy (NCBI): domain Eukaryota; kingdom Fungi; phylum Ascomycota; class Eurotiomycetes; order Chaetothyriales; family Herpotrichiellaceae; genus Cladophialophora; species Cladophialophora chaetospira. Next base: position 501,004 of record JAPDRK010000022.1, on the reverse strand, counting down.
GCGCTGGCATTAGATGAGAAACGAGCGCCGTTCTCTCCGGCGCTGTGGGAGAAGAGGGACAATAATACAACGAATCTAGTGCAGTGCTGGTTTCCCGGCGTGCATTCGAATGTTGGAGGTGGATATGATGACCAGGAATTGGCGGACATCACGCTCGCATGGATGATCAGCAAGCTTGAGCCGTTCTTGGATTTCCGACCCAACTTCTTGATGAGCTTATGGGAGTCAAGTCGGGCGTATTATAAGGAGACTGGTCAAAGAACGCGGTGGTGGTCGTTTGGCGAACTCTACAACTCACTGAAAGGCGTGTACGCCTTGACCGGGGCCAAAATCAGGACGCCTGGCAATTACTACCGAACAGATCCGCACACTGGACGACCGACAACGAAAAGATTACGAGGAACGAATGAATACATCCACTCGAGTGTCCGCGCCAGACTTGGATTGCAAGGCCCCGGTCCACTAGATCGTGGCACTTACAATCCACCTGCACTCCGGGACTGGACCTTCGATGTGGAAGAAGTGGGACCAGGCCATGGCGGAAACTCGGATGGCTTGTTAGTCGTTTGGAGGAACCACGGCGGCAGCTCTCCCAGAAGAGGCTCTCGAAGTGAAAAGGGTGGTCAGGAGAAGATACCCGAAGAGAAGCTATCAGAAACAGAACTTGTGCTGCTCAGGCAAAGTCCACGGGTATATGATTTCATCACACAGTTAAAAACCAATCCTGGCAAGAGAAGGTCCAGAAGGCATGGTGGACAGAACGGTGCGCCGCCTGGTGTCGGTCCTTACGGTCAATATGGAGGTGGTAGACCACCGCCGCCAGGCTCATTTGTTGGTGGCCGTCCTGCCTCCATGCCGCCAGGTGGCCGGTCGAGATCTCTCAATCCAGACGGCCTCCCCTACGATAGTGACGATAGCGGAGAACGGGATCGAGATCGGGACCGACGGCGCAGAAAGAAGAGGGACAGTGGTGGTGATTTCGACAGGCAGAGGCGAAGGAGGAGTCGAAAATATGACGACGATGAGGATTGAAACCCAGCTAACCGTGAAGGATTTCTCAGAAGTTATTACTACGCGTCGAGAGCATACTGCGATTGAGCTGATGTTGGTCAGATGATGAGTAACGTCACGGAGCTGAATATGATACCCCCTTGTACACATGGATGCAGTTCGCGCCAAGCATTTCTCAGTTTGTGGAAGTCCTCCTATAAAGCCAGCGCTCAAGTTTGCCTAACGGTTGATTTGTACTCACCTGAACCTTACCTTGGTTCTAGCCTTGAGCCTTCACCGTCATACATTGGACGCAGGCAACTTATCCTTCACGATCTGACGGGATCTCAAACCAAGGTAGCTCGAGACCATTGTCAGAGGCTCTCCAGCGTAAAAGCAGGCACTTTACTCCAGTCGGTTTCCACAGGGCGTCCTCGCGCCACCACCAACACAGGCTCAACGAGGTTCAGCGGGCTGAAGACGTATGCGCTTGAGTTGCCGATACGATCACTTTGCGGTCACAAACTCGACTCTACCTTGACCTTGATATCTTGTCAAGGCTACATAGCGATTCCCACCCCCACGACGAACCTCACCACACACCCATCTTGAAGTCTTGCTCACCATGGACTCTCCACCGGCGAATCAACCAACTGACAAAGTCAAATCTCTCCAAGACCTTAGTGCAGCCAAAGTACTTGAGGCTCTTAGGGAAGACGACGACGCGGTTCAAACTTTTACCTCCTTCGATGCGGCCGAGCGACAGGTCTTATTCTCACATCTGTGGCAGGAATTTAAGAGACTTATGGATGTCGAGAACAAATACAAAGATATCGACAGGCGTATCTCCAACTGGTCAACGCTACGAATGCTGCCCTTGCGGCTTGGGAGACTCGATCTTATTCAGTGTGGGGCATAGTTCAGACCAAGCTTGGAATCATTGGGATCTTCTTGAGTCCGGAGTCAGGTCATGAATGCTGCTGGATGATGTCCGAGGGACCGTCCTGTGACCTGATCCGGTCAGGACAATTTTCATTTCTCCTTGACGTAGGAAGATGCTACGAACCTTCGAGGGACTGGGCTGGTTGCTATATGGGAAGTCGAAATTCCGGCTAAGCGCAAGTTTCTGAGCCATCGATACTTGGGATTCAAACAGAGTCATTTATCGCTGGCCCTAGCAACTACCTGTAGTATGCAACTATCACAGACTCTGGACCAACCTGGAACATCGCGCGACAGGGTGATGCAAGGCATTGACCACAAAGGGCTGCAATGAGAGGGCTTCTTCTTCATCACACATTGTCGCTCCGCCAGCATTTGGATCCGACAAACAATTGAATTACTCTAAGGACACAAACGATGTCCAGTCATATTCATACTCCTCCACTGGCGACCACCGTGCACAATGGCCATGTATGTCTATCCACTGTGGCCGGGCGCCCTCACTGCTACTGGCACCTGCTGTGCCTGAAGTTGCGGCTTCCCTAGTCTAACGTCTTTCTTCACCTGCTGCAACTGCCCCGGTCACCCACCTTGCCTTCAAATCAGATGTCAACCCAACAACAACACCTGGCCTCTTCAACCTGAATTCTCCTCGGCAACAAGTCCAACAATGACCATGGATCCTTCAGCTCAATCAGGAAGTCTCAAGTCCTTGAAGGATATGAGCGCCGCAAAATATGTCGAGGTCTGCCACGAAGCGGAGGACGCCCTTCCGATGCTGCTCAAACACTTCGAAAGAGAAAACGAAAGAGAAAAGCTGCTTCCATATCTGTGGCAAGAACACATTCGACTCTTAGAGGTTGAAAGAAAGTACAAGGCATTGGAAGAGCACGCTCCTGCGGCCGACCGTCTCATTCACTTTACCGACCCCGAGGACAGAACAGAAGAAGTGAAACGAAAGCAAGGCGAAGAGCAGGACATTGAGATAACCAATGGTGGTAGCGACAGCAAGAGCAATATGGACGGAGACGAGAGTCACAGTGACGATGACGTTCTCCAGAAGCCGAATCCCTACACACTACGAGACAATGTCGTTAGCAAATGGAGATACCGCACGACCGAAGACCGCACACAAGAACAATTCGGCGACCATAGTAGCATCATAGAATGGGACAACGGCCGCCTGATGTCCGGGTCCGAGACATCGCTGAGATTCTGCGAAAAGTGCTGGGGTACAGGGTGGTTTTGTGACAACCCGGTGCATGTCAGCCTCCCAAGATTCATCACGTCTCAACTGCTACTCTACCGTCTTTTGGCATTATTCGGAAGGCAGCCTATGCAAGAAGAGGCAGTAGGCAACGAATGGGGAGTTTGGGAACTGGTGCTTACCTACCGGGAGGATACCGACTCGAAACTCTTCTTGTCCGATTATTTGGGGATTCCAGAATGCTACTTTTACGGTTCGAAAGAGGCAAGCTACCACGCCTTAGACCTCATAAACTTCCTGGTCAGCGACGGCGTGCCCCATGTGTATGAGCCATTCCTTGCAGGGACAGAAGCCCCGGAGGAAGTGTTTGAGGGAGTCTAAAGCTCGATGGGTCGGGCTCCCACCAGGGGGCCACGGAGGAATCGAGGCTAGAATTTGGTGGGACAATTTAATTGCTCTCAGAGGACTTCATGGCAGCAAGAGTATCGTCAGGGAAGTTTTCGAACGCAGAAAAGACAAAGAATCAGTGAATCAAAATGTTCTGAGTGAAGTGCAATGATTATCATACCTTTGGGCTCTCTTACTCAAACTTCACTCCTCCTCCACAAGAAATCACTGCGACCTAGAACGCGCAGGCATCAATATGCAGACCGTCATTTCTTAGACCCTTACATCTCTTCTGTCTTCCACTTGGGACTGCGTGGCTGAACTGCGCAGCACAGCCCTGAACTTCCTCTGCTGGTGAATTTGACCCCTAATCCTCACATTCATCTCCCCAATCAAGATATGGAATGGTCCTGACTTGACGCAGAGGACTCACAGACGGATAGCAGCGCTGAGTCTTGTGGCTCTTCTTTTTATGCCCACGAGTGCGCGAAATCGGCGTCACAAACCCTCACGAATACCTCATCCAAAGCTCCCCCAGCTCTTACCATAAACTCGTTGGGCTCAAACATGCCTCAAAAAGCTAAGACCTTACAAGTCAAATCGCTGCAGGAGATCGCAGCAGCAAAGACAATCCAAACAATACGAGGCGATCGAAAATCGGCAAAGATTATCACAAAGCTCTCAGATGAACAGCAACAAGTCCTCGTACCCTACATACTGTCAGACTACATAAAGACTCTTGACTTCCAGCGCAAAAACGAAACGTATCAGCAGCGACGAGACTACTTCAGATCGCAATGGATACAATGGTGCGAGGAAGATGGACTTCCGGCCCGCGCCTCGACACGGTGGGATCAGTGGCAATTAGTCAAAACTTCTAGCCGTGAGACCCCAATTGAGTTGTGCTGCTGCTGGGAACAAGATTGGAGAGACCGATGCAATAAGGCCGGAGTCTTTCTAGGCAGGTTGCTTCCGGCTCGCCAGCTCTTTCGTCGAGTTGTAACAGGCTTCGGCCTTCCAGAGAAAACCCCCTTTTCGGAAACTCGCTGTCAAATCGCATTGGCGCATCGCGAAGACCCTGACTCCGTTCTCAGGTTTGTTTCTCATCATGGGAGCAGCGGTTGGGGCAGCTTTGACATTTCTTTTGAAGGACAAAAGGGTCTAGCAATTGCTGCCCTTGAAATGCTCAACTGGCTACTTTCTGTCGAAGTACCGTCGCCATTTCGACCGGTGTTGGCAAACACCCGCGCGAACGAGAAGGACTACTGGCTCGCGGCCAATTACAATGGAGAAGGAGAACGATGGTGATGTTGGATGCACGCCAGTAAAAAGTCCGCCGACTGTTATCCCGGTGGCATGAAGAACGGAGGAGCATTTGTGGTACTGAGCACAGCGGATAGACGTCTTTACGGACTCAGACGAGCTTCCATCTCCAATGACTTGGCTGTGATATGTTCATCCACAGACAAACAGATGAATCGCAACAGGGACTTTGAGTGCTGGACAATCAGGCTCGGCTATCTTCGAAGAGGCAAATAGCTTGAATGATGTCCAAGGACAACAAAGTTCTGGATTTGCTGACATCTAATGGTTCAACTCACATTTTCAGAGATTCTTGTTGTTTTACCTTACTGGATGGAGGTCTTGCTTTATCCGCGATGTTTGCTTGCCGGACTGTTGTTCTGATCTCTCCGCAAACTTCCCCTTTTCTACCCATGACATTCAATTTGCGTTTCCTCTCCCTTTCTCCATAGCAACTCTGATTTAGCATCGACTACTGAGATCTCCAGCTTCCAGTGCTAGGGGCTCGATCAATCCCGTTTGGTAAGGTCTCACGTGGGAGATGCAGAGCAAATGCTGACAGATAGTCCGACAGGCACATCACGATATGGACTCAGCATCAACCAATGCCACTCATGGAGCCAAGCCAGACCACTGCAAGATCTAGCTGCACAAAAGGCTGTTCAAGTCCTCCGAGAAGACCCCAATGCCATCCGGACATACGACTCTCTTGACCCTTCTGTGCAGCAAGTACTCTTTCCTCATCTCTGGAAGGACTACAAGAGGCTTTGGGAGAGTGAGCATCAATACAGAAGTTCGTACAATAGTATTCCTGCTGCGGATCGAGCTGTTTGGTCTGCGGGCTTTGGCCAAGAAGCTGGCACAAGAGATTCCGCTGGCGACGCTCAAGATACCAGTGAGCATGTCGACGATAACAGCAGCTCATCGGATGAAAACGATTTCCACACGCGCCGAGACTACTTCCGCTCCAAATGGCGGCTCTGTGCAGATGATGAAGGATGGCATAAATCCCGAACAGACCAGACATATAAGTGGGGCGGAAACGAAGTTTTCACGATCGCTAACACTCAAGCTGGCACCGTTCCGCTTGTTGTTGATGGTTGGCCCAGTCATTCCAACTTGCCTCTACAGAAACACTCTCGGTGGGCCTTCGAAGAATTGATCTCTTCCCAATTACTCTACTATCGACTTACCGCCGTCTTCGGATTCGAGCAACGAACTTTTGGTGACTACAGGCACTGCTGGGATATTGAACTGATATCGAAGGATGATGATTACTCCACTCTCTCACTGAAGGACTTTGTAGGCTATCCTGAATTCGAATTCGTGGGGACTGATATTCGCGAAACCAGTTGCCAGGCGCTGGAATTATTGTGGTGGCTTGTTGGTGAGGAGGTGTTTCATCCTTACGTCGATGCGCCTATACTCGCAGGACGCGTGGGAGGAGATGATTAATGGAGCCTGGCAGCAAGTTGGATGCATTGATTCGAGGCAAAGTCATTGGGCTGGAGGTGTCGACAACAGTCATGACGGATTGCCGCGCGACAGATCGATATGTTGTTACGGCATGGACGATTGCGTCCTCCTTCACGGAATCTGTCGGGCAGGTGGAGATCGAATTGGGCGAACGGAAAAGGGATTCTGTCTGTGCTATTGAGATGTTGGATTGGTTGTTGGCGGTGAGTTACGGCAATCATTAAGCCGCTGTGCTTTGGGCTGGCCAAGGCAAGAGCGGAATTCATCCAGATTTTGTCGATGTGGGAAGATCTAAGCTGATTTCACAAATGAATATGGACACCATGGATGCATATCAAAGTCTGCTTGAGGTTGATGGGTGACGAGGTTGTTTGGAGGCTTTTGTGGAAAAGGGGTTACCCAGACTGAGCACGTGTCCCACCGTAGTAGTAGCGGCTCACCGTAGGCGGCGGCTGTGAAGGCATTGCGTTCTTTACTCGCATGTGAAGGACAATTATTTCAGTCTCAAGATTCGGAAACAACGTGCAGGATGTGTCAGGCCTTGCATATCACTTGTGCTCCAGTCGTGGATGATCCCCTTTCGCAATCTTCACCACGGACGCCACTGCATCATCTCATTCACACAAGGAAGAAATTCAATGCTCATGGTGGCCTCAATCTGGGTGAATATCAAAGACACCAGGCACATGAGTACCCTGTGAAGGGCTGCAGCTGCTTCTCAAAAGTTGCGCGAAGAGCTGCCCGTCACTGATTAGGCTTTCTGTGATCAGCTTCTTACGTTTTTCTCACCACCTCTGAAGACATGAATACGGCAATCAATCCAGAAACACCCACTTTTTCAGATCGCACGATGAGCTTCACGACCGAATCATCCCTTGCTTCAGATCCCACCATAAGTTCCACGACTGAAGCCTCTCAAACGACTCCGGGAGAAAAGCGACCACCACGATCCTTACAGTGCCTTAGCGCGGAAAAATACCTTGAAGCCCTGAAGAAGGCAGATGACCCCACTGATATGCTCTGCGGATTGAGCGAAGATCAACGCCAAGTGGTGCTTCCGCACCTGCTCCAAGACTATAAGAAACTGTCCGACGTTGAAGTAAGTCACCATACATATCAACGTCGTCGCGAATACTTTGCATCCAAATGGCGTTATATCGTGGCCGACGTGGACTGGGAAGACATGGCCTCAATTATGTCTACTGTCGGGTTTGCCAAACATGACCTCGTTAGAGTCTCCGATCCCGAAACACCTCTCGTTTTATGCAGTTGCTGGAAGACAGATAAGCCATGCAGCGGTCCGCACCCTTCCAACCTTGACGACATCATCTGTGGCCGACGGCTATTTAACCGTATTACTTCCGCCTTCGGACATCTGCCTAAAGCTGAGACTAGCAAACAGATGGTCGACGACTGGGTAGTCAACTTCGCTTACTGGAATGGGCCCAAGTTCGACTCTACGCTCAACTTCACTGGGTATGAGAATGGCACCTTTGGCTGCGTCTTCGATGGACGCCGGAGCAAAGTAGCTGATGCTCTGGAACTCATCAATTGGCTGGCTACGCAACAAGTGCCGCATCATTCGCCTCAGCGGTGATGGGCCTGGACCTCAGAATGCGAGTATGAAGAACTTACCGCGAAGATGTCTTCTTACGAATGGTGGTGAAGAACACACAACCCCAGACGGAAATGAACATGCAGGATAACCCGTACGCCACGAGATCGATGGTCGATGAATATTCAACAATTGCTCCCGCGCACAGATTGCGGAGAAGCAGGATTCAGGCCGGGGGGGGGTTTCAATATTCTAGAACTATGCAAACGGCCCTGTCAGCAGGACTTTCGGACAGAGGCAGCGAAGCTGAGGAGGAAGTGAGCATACATAACACAAATTGAGCACAGTTGAAGCACAAGTGTTCAACCATGCATTGGAGTAGCAATCTAGATGCGTGCGTCTCATCACGACACGCGTGCATATGCGATCTAGCTACGCCTGGCTCCTCTGCCATGACTCACCTTCATGTCACTTTCAATGCTGAGCGGGTGAAGTTTCCACGCAAATTGTAATGTCCGACAGGAAGAGGTGAACCCAAATTCAAGGGCACTGCCTTGAGTGGACGTCCGTCTCATTTCGCTGTTGCCTCGTCACGGCCAAAGGTGCTGCGCTGGACACAGTAGACCTTTCAAACTACAGTCCCTGTTTCCCGTGTCAACCTAGACTCAACGGGAGTTCGACCTGAGTTGTTCCTCCGCCTGAAAACCTGTATCGTGGAGACTGAAGAGACCGGTTTTATCAGACATTGTCCTTGGCTCCCTCTTGGTCGTGACTGTGCAACAGACTCTGGCCATTCTGCTACAGGTGTTAATAGCTGGTTCTACAGCTGCTCTCACTCTGACCTCTTTTCCCCACCACATCTGCACAATAAATCGAAAAGCAAGCTGTCCTATGTAAGTGATGAAAGCACTACTTGAGACGGACAGTGCTAATAGGGAGATGAAGGCCACCCGACACAATCCGCACTTCGAAGTCGATTTCTTCCAAATTAATCAGTCGTGATCAACCAGCGCCATGAATACATCAGAATCGGAGCCTCTCCCACTGAAAAAGCCGGTCAAGCAAGTAGGTTCGAAATCTCTGCAAGACATCGCAGCTGCAAAAGCAGTGTAAGTTGTTCCTCTCCCTCATAACCCATACTGGGCAGCCCCGAGCACGCAAGATGAGAGACTCATTGTCTCGGACTCTCTCTTGCTCATCACTGCCGACCTCACTTTGGTCATGCAGACACATATACTGATGGTTCTGCAGATCGGCCCTCCAAGAAGACGAAGATGCCGTTCGGACCTGGAATTTCCTTGACGCCAGCACGCAACAAATCCTCTTCCCGTACCTCTGGAAAGAACAAAGACGGCTCCTTGATCAAGAGCGCAGATGCAAGGTCTACATAGAGCGACGGGACTACTTTCGCTCCCGATGGGAGTATCGAACCTACGCTGATGACGAACGCTATCCAAGGGAAAGGGCTGAGGCTCTACGGACTTGCTCTTCAGCCAATCTGATAATTCCCGTGTCCGGAGGTGGCAAAGCCTTCGAACTATGCCATTGCTGGGACAGCGCACTCCTGACTCGATGTTCTAAGTGTGGCATTGACCTTGACAAATTCACCAGTCGAGATGTGCTCCGCACTAGAATCATAGCTGCCTTTGGTACACCCCCAGAGCAACGAGAGGAGAGTTGGGAAGGGGATCCCCTCAGCACTGATTGCGTATGGGGTATAGAACTAAGAGAACGGCATTTTGGTCACACTTATTTCATATTTGGCGAGAACTTCTGGCCTGAGTACGAAGGAGAGGAGGCCCATGAGTTTGGTTTTGATGGTGCCATGGATCTGCTGAATTGGTTGGTCAACGAAGAGCCGCCAGAGCCTTTCGTGCCATACATAAAGTAAGGGAAGTGGCTCAACAACTCTTGAAGCCCTGCAGAGTCGCCTTGTTGAATTCTCGGTCAGAAGTCCCATCATCAAAGAAATATGACCCCCTCGCCCCCTCTGTCCTCCAATGCCTTCCACAGCTTGAGTAATGCCTCATGATCAGCGCCTTCCAGGAATCGCGCCGCAGTGCCCTCGTCGTCCATATTCAAGAAACCATACTTATCATCCAGAACCATATATGGCAGCATGCGCTTCCTCCTGCGCCAAACCTCCTCGTCTCCCTCGTCCCTTTGCGCGATTGGATTCAGGACCTGTGTGAAAGCTTCTTTTACCTGTGGGGACTGCTGCATTTGGTTGTCTTCTGAGTAGGAATCAATGAGACTATCTTCGCTCTGGGTTTGCTTCAGCGTGAGGGATTTAAGGGACTTGGCGTTCTTGGGGAGAATGTTGAAGAAGTAGGCCCAGCTTTCTCCGCTCTCGACGCCAGGAGATGAGGCGGCCTGGTCAGCGGCGCAGTTGAGGAGCGTGAGATGCTCGATATTGGGGGAGTGCGTGCCGATGAAGCCGAGAAGGTCAGTGTCGACCCAGAAGTGGTCGAAGGTGAGAGTCTTGAGTTTGGGGAAGCGTGCGTCTTCTGTCGGCATGGGAAAGGCTGTATGTGCAGAGGGGTCAGCATGAAGATCAGTTATTGAGATAATCGTCGGTACTTACCGATCGCGTGCCAGTCGCGATTCGAGCCAATAGGACAGGAATAATTCGCCTCAAGTGTGAGGCTCGTAACGTCCGCTAACTTGTCGATGAACTGTGAACCAAGAGCCGCCGTGAAGTTATCTGAGTCAGATCTGTAGACACTCATCTGCCAACCGGCGCCGTTGTCGACATACGGCAACGTCAGCTTAAAGGTCGTCACATGGCTGAGGAAGTTGTGAAAGCCGTCCTCCGTTGTGGCGTCGCGTCCATCCGGACCAAGGAAGTGTGCCCCGGGTATGTTCAGCACGTTGAAGGTGAAACGTCCTTTCTTGGAGATTTCGTTCTGGCCGAGCGAGTGGAAAATAGTATAGAAGACATGGGCAAAGTCGCCCTCTTCAGGGATCTCAAACGGTTCGTGGTCCTCACCGTCCAGATCATTGTACCAGTCCCAAGGAAGGTCGACTGTCAATGATTCCAGGTTGGGAGGGAGATTAGATAGAACCCGTTCTATGTGTTCGAGATCGAGATCTTCAAACGGGGACTCGAAACCATCATCCCTCTCTTTCTCCAGAAGGAATGTAGTGCACACTGTCAGAGCTTTCACTTGGGACCAGTGGGATGTATTAGCAAGGGCTGCCACCGAATCGACGCTCTTTGGCCTGGTCCGTAGTACCAGATCGTGGAGTAGGTGCGGCGCGAGCAGACGTCGATAATAGGAGCATGTCGAGCTCCAATTCAACACGGCATGTGAAGCTAGCTCCTGCTCAGCAGTGCGGTCTGGGCCATAGTATTTGACGTGCTGGGTATCAAGGTTGCCGTAGTTGCACAAAGTCTCGTTCTCGCGACCGTAGATGGGAACAAATAATGGATTGGGTGCGTCGAGTGCATGCAGGATCCGCCCAAATATCTCGAGCGGCAAGCTCATCAAGCGAGAGCTCGCAGGTGTAGAATCGGAATGGGATGACATGTCGAGCCGCTCGTGAGAGCAACGAAGGTGGTGGTAAAATGGAAAGAGCTATGCAGGAGTCGAGAAAGCAACAGGTGAGGTTCAGGTCAGGTTGAGGTCAGGTCAGGCAACCAACCCGCTGCAGCCTTGCTAACCGTGACAGCGTAGGTACAACTAGTGGAAAATACTCGTACTCTCTGCATCCCCAGGCTAGTCATTACGCTGATGTTTTGAGCAGCTATGGCCACAAATGTCAGACATTACAAAGCGTAACTGGCATAAACTCACCTCATTTTTCAAAGCTTCTGAATACCGAGTACGCCTCAGCACCTTGAGAAGTTAGTACAAATTGCAGCGCATGCTCGAGGACTATGCACATTGCAGTATCAAAGTAACAGAATCCATAGTGCTGGCCGTAGCTGAAAGCTGCTGCTTTTGTGCCGAGCAGTCATACATTAGAATGTCGTTTTGATGCCTGCAACTCTTGGTGGTAGGTACCTAGAGTTATAAGCAGCAATCGCTGGTACCTATTCGTGGCGACTACAAGTCGCTGTCTTGTACATTTTGATCGGTCCTTGCTCAATGACTGTTTAGATGATGTTTCTGATAACAGCCATGACATGACCCTTAACACCTATCACCTTCCGTGCCTGCTGCATCTCCTGGACGCTGGCGCGTCTCTGCTCATCCGGAACACCCGCGCCACTAACTTGTCGCTGAGACTCTCTCATGCCGGTGTAGATATCAATTTTGTTGAGAGGGATAAAGAATGGGCGGTCTGATGGGCGGTACTTCCAGCTGTAGACCTTCCAACACAGGTAAAGGAAGATGAGCAGCGGACCGGCGAGGTAGAGTTGGAAAAAGGTGTCGGCATCCAGGTTAGGGCCGCCAATTGGATACAGTGCGACGTAGAACTGAGCCATGAGACTGATAATGTTGATGAGCAAGCACAGGTACGAGCCCCAGATACCGAAAAAGGCCTTGAAGGGGAGCTCGTCCAAGGAGTGACCGTTTGCTTTCCTGTAAATGGTCAGTGACTTGGGAACGGCGCGAAAGGTGCAGTTTTTTGCTTACCAGGCCGCGCGGAAGCGAATATGAGCCAGAGCTATACTCCCGTAGATGAAGAGGATAGAAAGACCCGACAAGGAGAGCAGCCAATTGAAGATGACTCCGCCATTGTCCGCCAAGTTGATAAATGCCAGGCAACCGAAGAGAAGCTGGATGACGACCACCGTCAGAGGACGACCCTTCTTGTCAATGTAGGCCAGCGCCTTAGGGGCCATGCCTTCGTACAACATTAGCGTCGGAAGTGATTATGGAATCATGTACACACCATTTGCAGCGAGAGCCTGGATTGTTCGGGTGGAGCCAAAAGTGCAGGAGTTTGCAACGCTCATGACGGCGATCAAAATAACAGCATTGAAAATCGATGGGAGGACCTTGATGCCAGCAAGCTTGATTGCAATGACAAAAGGTGAGTGGCGCGATGAGGAACCTTCGCCGTGGTACAGGGGACTGTTCTCCGGAACAATCAAACCGACGAGGAAAAGGTTGATAACGTAGAAGATCAGAATACGCCAAACGACCTGTTTCGACGCCCTCGGAATCTCCTTTTGTGGGTTGCGCGTTTCGGCAGCGGCCAGTCCAGTCAACTCAGTGCCAGTGTAGGCAAACGCCGCGGTGACGAAGACGCTGCAGAAGCCGTGGAAGCCGTTGAGGAATGCTTCGTAAGGTGCATGCCTGTTTTGAATCGTTAGCTTCGCCGGCAGCCCCTCTGAGTATGAATTTACCAGTATCTTGCCCCAATGTAGCCTCTGTCGTCTGTTGGAACACCACCACAGTCAATTATTATTCCAAGGATGAGAAAGCCTATGCAGGCTATGATCTTCATAATACTGAGGCCGAATTCGACCTATTCAATTAGCTTGTTTCTGCACCAGACTTTGGGTATAATTACCTCGCCATAGCCCCTCACACCGAAAAATTGAATGCAGACCAAGGCGAAAAGCAGCGGGCAGATCCAAGCAGCGTTACTGATACCTTCCGATCCTGGCCAGTAGTGGATAATGTTGCAAGCGGCCGAAATTTCGAAGGGTAGGACCGTCAGCCAGCTGATGGCGTACTCCCAGGAGCAGGCAAACCCCCAGGAAGGGTCAACGAAGCGACAGATGTATATGGTGAAGGCGCCATTGACCGGGTACATGACTGAAAGTTCCGCGAGGGCTTGCATCATGAGGTAGCTAAATCGCCATATCAGCTGAGGATGGACTCTATCGATGTCTAAGACGCATACACCATGCCGCCTGGAAACGCGTAAGTTACCGCACTGCGATTCCTGCGGAGTATAGACTCACCAATAATCAGGAAACCAAGAACCACTGAACCGGGTCCACCAGTCTGGAAAGCGCTGCCAGAACTGACAAACAGACCAGCACCAATTGCGCCACCACTAGGAGCACCGATTAGTATGCACTTGAAGACTCGGTAGTATCAGACATACATAGCAATCATTTGCATGTGTCTGCCCTTGAGCTCGCGGTGAAGCGCGTTCTGTTCTGCGACGACAACATGACTCTCCGGGTCGACTCTGAATCCTGGGGGTGCCTCCTTATCGGAAGGGCTCGATCCATTGTCTGGATGCCCGTGGGCATGTTTCTCGCCGATCGCGTTGTGTTCGTTGTTGTAACTCATCTTGACGACAGGTAGACGTGAGGGAGGAGTGAGGGGAAAAAAGTGTGAGGTGGAAGACTGCGGTCATCCCGGTTTTAAAGGACCAAGGCTAGCATGCATGGGCAAGCAACCACAAGCACACCTAAGCTGCGAGCTCGTTAGTGACATGCAGCCATGGCAAATGATAGATAAACCTTGACCGTCAAATCATTCGGGGTAGGACAGCTCCCGGCTCCGTTCACGACGCGCATCGATAGCAGTTGCTCCAAGCAAGGTGACATCGTCCCGGCGCACACACCCAGGAAGTTCGTTTGGCGAAAGCCGAGTGGGTAGTGCGGGGTTGGCAGGCATTTCTGAGTGGACAAACCGGCAGAAGCAAAGGCTTGCGCTAATCGAAGTGGCGCCTTCTTTATGGAGCTTGGGCCTGCTTAGGCTGCTTAGCCAATTCTTTTCCACGCATCACGATACATAACGAGGCTGTTGATCGCAGATCCAAATGCGTATCGCGTCAGGCCCCGGGCTTTTGCGCTGTGCTTTCTTATCAGAGTGCGCGTTGATTGGCCTTCCAGAACTGTTTCAGGGATTGCTTGCCTACTGAATTGTCAGACTGCCAGAGATTAGGACGTCGTAGTGGCGGGTGGCGGAAGGATTAGTGCCCTGTGCCTTGGAGCCTCTGCGGGGGCTTCCATGCGTTCTGTGGGGTCTGTGAGGCGAAAGTCATGACACATGGCTGGCAAAAGTCGACCTTCTGACCTGTTACGAAGTGCCAGCTACAAACCTACAGTTGCAAGATCAACATAGAGCTAGTAGGAGACAATTCAATTGGACGGATATGTCCTGGTTAGACGGCATTGCCACGAGATGTCTGTGAGGTTGTGCAGCCACCATGGAAGAGAGGATTATCACTGAAACGAGTACGAAATCATCCAACTCGATACTGCTTGAGGAAAGACGGAGCAGAAGCTGCTTGTGGAAGCAGTATCTGGGCAATGAGACATTCATCTTTCAGGTATCGATACAAGAGCTCTCGAAGTTCCGCGACGGTCAAAGCTCTTCAAAGTTAGGGTTGGACAGGAACATCGGTTGTCGCCGCCTGCTTCCGACCCTAAACTCTCGACACCTCGAGGCTCCCTCGATTTAAACGTCCCTCGTCCTCCCTATCGATAAAGAGCGAGGCTCCAAGGACCGAATGGTTCAACAGAAGCTTGATGGGTGGTAACAGAGATGGGCGACCATAGCCGCCAAGCTGTTTATCTCACCCGTGTTTGCTGCCAAGCGCAATCTCACAATCTGTTCAAAGCCGCAACCAGAAAAGGTATAAGCAAATAGGACACGCTCAAGACAGGCAACATAAGAACTGAGGGGATTTGAGGCGTGACACAAACCTGCTTTCCTCGAGAAGTTAGGGTATGGGGCTTGGGATTTAGAGGGGTACAGGAAACACCAATTATCAAGCTTGCGTCTATCTCCGATGGGTAAGTCGGCGAGGCATATCGGGCATCAACCCACCATGCCGAGGCGCCAGAAGTTCGGCCCCCACAGCCTATGCAGTGAGCCGCGGCACCCGGCACGCCTGGGACTCGCTTAAGTCGAAGTACAGCACCAGAGTGGCCTGACCCACGAGTACCGTTTGGGCATTCGATGCGATGAGGTTTACACATTCTCATTATTGTTGGCAACTCACGGTGCATGCCAAGGTAGACTGAGATACGGCGTACGGGGACAGTGAAGACCACAAGATCCTTCTTTAATAGTGAGTTCTTTACGTTGTACTCAATCAACGTGACAGCTCAGCTGAGTCGCGTAACGCACCAGTTAACATCCAGAGGATTGCTACCGCCTCCTTCACGGTTGCTATTGCCTCCCAAAAAGCTTTCCAGAAAAATGGCAAAGGACGCTGACGGCGGTCACCACAACCGCAGTATCAAGTCCACCATCTCGTTTGTAAATCGAATATTTCAAGTTCCGATACAAGGTATGGTTCAGCTTCATCACTAAAGTACATCAATGTCCATTTCGCCGCGTTCGTCTGAGGATGCACCCCCATTTCAACCCATTACTTTGTCGTACGTGATCCAACGCCATGATCCAAGTCCCACAGACAAACATGACGCTCACAGCTCGTCCGCTTCCGAGATGGTGCTCAGTTCTCTCACTTCACGAGTCGCACGAGTTCCGCACTGGTCCATCCAACAACGTGTGCGTGTGGCTTGTCGAAGCTTCCTTCCTTCTTTCGTATTGTCCTTCCAGTCGACTGGCTGTGTTGCCGATTGAAGATTCAGGCTCAGCGCTTTCAATTTCTCTAGCCTGGACTTGGACTTGGGCTTGGAGCTCGGCTCGTGCTTCGATCTGGAGAATGTCGGCCTGGTGACCGCCTTGCGAGACTGAAGAAAGGTACGGAGGCGACTGTCCCTGCCTCTCACGATGTGCGGCTTGGCAGGGTCGCTGTCTTTGGCTTCGTTGCTGTCCGGGTTGCCGCCCTTTCCAATGCCGGCGGAGGAGGTTGACGAGGGTGAGCTTTCACGCTTATCCTTTTCCTCGGTGAAGTCGGTGTTAGAGCCAGCGGACTCCTTCCCTGATATCTGGGAACCCGTCATGGTCATCGATGAGGAATTGTAGTGCTGGATTTTGAAGAGGTACACCCTGTCCATCGAAGGTCGTGTTGTGGTGTGATGTTGACATGGGAAAGAACCCGGACAATCGACTCCTGCAATTATATACTGTTGGCGTGGGAGGACCTATAGCAAACTGAGTCAATACAGGTTCTCTCTTTGTGGGCGCCGACCTCCTACCGAACAGTGCACCCCATGAACCACGAGAAAGCAAAGCTTAAACTCCAGTCAACGGTCAACCAAGCACGAGCACTTTCCACAAACGCATTCACGAGTTCTCTCATATTTTCGACGTCAACGCCTTCGATCCGTATTTCCTTGAGGGCGGCTTCCTCTCTAACATCAATTGCAGCGTTGGACAAGTCGAGAAGTCGCACTGGTGGATGAATGTTCTTGGCAGGGATGCAGCCTCGTTGCATTTTGCTATGATCGAGTCCAGCTATATGTGGAAGAAGTCTCTGCTCGTCACATGTAATACGGGTCGAAACATGGGTGGGGAGCACTTCAGTGGCACAATAGTGATACAATTCGTGTACAGGGGTATCTCAGTACAAGCACGCAAAATCGAAGAAAAAGCCACATCTATGGTACAATGCCCCGGGGACCCGCTCTCCGCTCTCTCACGGTTCCTTCTCACAAGCCGTCCTCCAGCGCTCGAATCTTGGCGAGGGCACGCTTCTGCCCCATGATCTTCTTCCTCCGGTCTATCAACGGTGCCAACTTGCACTTGA
Source organism: Cladophialophora chaetospira (assembly GCA_030247875.1). Classification (NCBI taxonomy): domain Eukaryota; kingdom Fungi; phylum Ascomycota; class Eurotiomycetes; order Chaetothyriales; family Herpotrichiellaceae; genus Cladophialophora; species Cladophialophora chaetospira. The sequence continues at coordinate 483,623 of JAPDRK010000022.1, read as the reverse complement.
TAGGCTTCACTGTCGACTCCTCCACATCCACGAAATCCCGCCCGTCCCAAACCCGTCGAATCTCGTAGTGCACCCCGAGTTTTCGGGTTGCCTTCCTGATTGTTCGTGGTGCCCGTGGCGGAGAATTGCTCGTCGGAGATCTGAGCTTGGCGTCCTTCCGGGCTTGAATGTACTTCTTCATGGCCGCGGCGTGAGCCTCCTTGGAGGTTGGAGACAGCGATGAGCAGTGATTGCTCAGGTCGTCCTCGTCGTCATCGGAGCTCTCATCTGCCGTGTTGTCAGCGCTGTCCGCATTTCCGTTATTGTGGGACGACATACCGAGCACATGATCTCGATCTGGTTGGCCCGGGCGTTCGCTGGGCCCATCGACCATTTCGTACTTAGTTCCATGTTGATCATTGACACTTTGCGGAGGGGAGACAAGCTGGTGATTGTCGCCGGAGCCCTCCGAAGATCTAACGTAGATGCCGTCCATTGTTGTTCTGAGTAGCTGTAGTGTAGTGATACTGTGGAACTTGTCGAGCACGGATGGGGAAGAATGGAATGAAGAGAGAGAAAAGAAGTGTCCAGCATCTCGCATTATATGGAAAGTTGATTGAGGACCTATGGAAAAATGAATCATTCGACCAGGAGAACTGCTCAGTGCACGGTGCGCAGAAGACAGTGGCTCTACTGGCTCGACCATACTCACGGGTACTTATAACGATGGCTCCCGTATCAAGACGCAGAAGAAGAGACAACAGTTCTGCTCCGTAAACGGCCATAAACTTTGATCGTAATCGCCCAATGTCATAATGTCTTCTGAAGATGCGATTTAACACCTTCTGAGGACGGCACATCGCCCATCGATGCTCTTACAAGGACTGTAGATGCTTTTTCACGAGAGAAGAATAACACGAGATCTCGAAGCCTGCCAGGATACTCAGAGTCTCGGCCTTTGGCGCATCGTGCGACAACATCTCTGGGGCTAGGAACTGGTTGTGACGTCGATGGAGGAACTGTCACTGGGAAGGTTTCCCATTCATCCAAAAGGGCAATGTCCGATTAGTGGTAGTCTGCGTTTGAAAGCTTCAATAGACTGGTAGCCAAGCAAGACTGGCTGACCGTTGTGTGTCGTGCTGTCCAAAAATTTGACTCAGTAGGTGACTCAATTGCCTGTGGTGGGGTAGAGAACCTCAAGGAAAGTCGGAGTGGCGCAGCAAGGAGCACAGACACCGAAGCCCTTGGACATCGCGACATCTGGTTGCAAAACCCATCTGCTCCGGAAATGTGAGGACGAGGTGAGGTGAGTCTGAGAAGGTGGCATCCTGAAGAAGACCGCGTTTGCTGCTAGGGGTTTAGAAAGCTCTTTCCGCAACCTCTCTTGCGACGACAATCTGTGCCTATGGGAGGGAAGCAATACCTAGCGAGTCTGGGGGAAGGGTCGACCTGTCTGATGAGAAACGTGAAACTAATATGAAGGTAAGTTGCGTACACAACTCTGATGAAACATTTCCTCCGCATCGATTCCCTCACTGGGTATCGCTTCACAATTTTTGCAATTTTGCATCGAGCTACTCCAAACCATTTTTGAGCGGCTCTACCATCGGCCATCTGTAGAGGTTCCCAGGTGTGCCCTCACTAAGTCTTATATGCGACTGGTGCGACTGGTGCGACTGGGCGCTAGAGAGGACTCGTCAACCTTGCTTTCAATATTGGGACACACTTTTTGCTTACATGGTCTTGTTCGTCTGCTCAGGCCCCCATTGACCACAAGCGGACGTGTCTTCTTCAAGTTACTCTGAACGCACTTCTCGACATTGGCCAATCGTTCCCTTCCGAACCCGAGCCAGCCAATGTCATGGATTGATCAGACCCGCAGCCTCAACGGCCGCGCCTCATGGCATCCTTGCGAGCTGCGTAGCTGGCTACCTGGCTTCACGGAGGACAAAGTCGGTACTTAAACTCATGAGCCACCCATTCATGATCATGGCCTCGAGCACTGGTCTCTCCTGCCATCATGCTTATCTCGTTCTCAAGCTTCTGGACCAATTTCTTCCCACCGAAGCCAGCTTACACCGAGAAGAATGTCGGCAACCTCGAGGGAAAGGTGCACAAGCCCAGCCCAACCCAAATAGCCTTATCCCATCCACGGTCTCACTCACGGGAGCATAAAATTAATGCCATCTTCATAGGTCTATATCGTCTCCGGATCCAACACCGGCATGGGAAAACAGCTAGCCCGTATCCTATACGCGAAGAATGCTAAAGTCTACATCGCCGCGCGATCAGAGGAGCGCGCCCTCAAAGCCATGGATGAGATCAAGAAAGCGACACCAGACTCAAAGGGCTCGTTAGTCTTCATGAAGCTCGACTTGAGCGACCTGCGCACCATCAAGGCATCAGCCGACTTCTTCCTCGCCCGAGAATCCAAATTGCATGTCCTCTTCAACAACGCCGGCGTCATGTACGTCGACACCAAAGGCCCACAGACAACACCCCAACGCTACGAGATGAACCTCGGCGTCAATGTACTCGGCACCTTCCTCTTCACAAAACTATTGACCCCGGCCCTGATCTCGACGGCCAAGTCGGAACCCGCAGGCTCGGTACGAGTCATCTGGGTATCTTCGCTAGGCACCGAGATGGTGGGCGAGAAATCCATCGGGTTGTCTCACAAGGACCTGGATGCACTTGCAAAACGCACACCCATGGACAGGTACGCGCTCAGCAAGGCGGGGAATTGGCTCCACGCAGTAGACTGCGCACGTCGCCTGCACGACGACGGCGTCGTCAGCGTGCCGATAAACCCGGGGAACCTCAACACGGAGCTCGCGCGACAGCATCCAGCCTTGATACAGTGGATATTGCGGCGGCTTGTGTACCCTCCTCTGTACGGTGCTTGTACACAATTATACGCTGCGATGTCGAGCGATATCGGCCTGAAGGACTCGGGAACCTGGGGTGAGTGCCTGCGATGGTTCTGTAGTGAGAAAGTACACTTGACTGACACTGTGGCGGTAGTTGCTCCGTTTGGCCGACTTTACCCTATCCGAAAGGATTTGCTCGATGCGACCAAATCGAAAGAAGAGGGCGGTAACGGTCATGCTGCTGAGTTCTGGGACTGGTCGGAAGAGCAAGTCAAGCTGTATATCTAAGACCTGTTGCCAGTTTGTGTCGTTTTGACCCTGCTGCTAGTCAATCGAAGATGAAATCAAAACCATTTCGCATGTATGAGTACAGCGGCAGAGCGTGCTGGTTACTTGGTGGACTGCTAGGGACATTCCAATCCAAAGAAGTCTCATTTCATCCATAGCCCAGTAGAGCTTCGTTGATTCTGTATACGTTCTCCATTTCTCATGTCTCCCTCCCTTACCTCCTCATCTTCAACCGCCCACTCATACCCCCTCTCGGCCTCGCCGCCCCAAAAAGAATCTGATAAGGCCTATGTCCCTCAATAGTCAACCTCTCCACCCCCGGCACCCCATCCTCATATTCATCCCGTGTCTCCACGCCCTTCCAATCCCCCGGCTCGATCGTCTGCCCATCAAACTCCGCCGTAAAGTCCACTTCCCTGACAATCAGCGCGATCACGACCTTCGCCTCCATCATGGCCAATTCCTGGCCTATACAGTTCCTCGGGCCCTTTTCGAAAGGTCGCCATGCGTCTTTGCCTGCGGGAGTGTGCAATTTTGCATGTGGGAAGGGGTTTAAAGCGGGGATGAAGCGTTCGGGGATGAAAGAGATGGGTTGTGGGAAGTAGTCCTCGTTGCGGTGGATCAGGTGTGCGACGGGCCAGATGTCATATCCAACAAGGGGGTATTGCTTGCCATTGGCGTCGATGATCGAGGTGTACTTCGTCGCAAGGACGTCAGAAGAGGTCTTCAATTCGCGGATCGTGCTCGCGGGCGGGAAAAGGCGCAATACTTCCTTCAGGACAGCGGTCAGGTATTCGAGTTTATTGATGCTGTGCGGGTCCGTCTTGATCGTTTCGGCCATTTCCTCCGCGGTGGTGTCTCGGCCGTAGACGTCGATCAATTCTGCGACGAGGGTCTTGTAGACTTTTGGATGTAGGTGCAGGAGGTACATGGTATACGAGATCGTCGCGGAGGTGGTATCATGGCCGGCAAAGATGAATGTTTTGATACTGTCGATGGCCATGCTGCGGAAAGAGCTCGTCTTCGCGCCGGTTGCAACTTCTTTCTCGTACGCGTCCAGTGCGAGGTCGACAATCGAGCGCTTTCGGTCTGACTTCTTCTTCTCTTCGCCAACGTGGCCATTGCCTTGCTGAAGCGACTGCCTCGCCGCGACTTTCTTGTCGATCTCGGCGCCCAGTAGCGAGTCGAGCTTGCGCTGATTCCACCACAGGCGGAGGGGGCGGATGAGGTTGATGTCATCGAAAGGTCCGATGCTCGTGGCGCTCGGCATCAAGGTAACCTGCTTCCTGAACGTGCTGACGATCGGGTGCGGGTGCTTCTGGCTGTCAAAGTCCGAGTCCATGACGACCTTCCCGATGATGTCGATCGCGAAGCCGATGCTCAGAGGATCCAGCTGGATGAGTTCATTGGTCCGGGCTTTCTCCCTCAACAGGTCGAGAAAGACGAGGCTCGAGTCCACGATGTAAGGCACTAAGGTGATCAGATGGCTGGCAGAAAAGCCCGGGTTGAAGATCGAGCGCAGTGATTTCCATGCTTGCCCTTCGAGGCTGACCATGTTTGATGAGCCGAGCAGTTTCGCTAGGTAGCCAGTGACGAGACGTGATTTCGGGAGAGACTGGCCTGTCGTCAAGAACTTGGACGCGAGTTCTGGGTCGGCAATGAAGACCCAGCGCGGACCGAGGGGCCACCAGTCAACGTAGAAGACATCTATAAAGCGTCTTAGCAGGAGGTATGATATTGCGCGGATGAGATTGGAACTAAACAGGTATACAGGAGACAAGGGCTTAAGGTATGGGAAGGACAAGCGATCAAACTTACCGCCCATATCATACTTCTTCCTAATGTAATTCACCCAGTTCTGCATATGAACATTGGGAGGGAACAGCCTCTTGCAATCGCCCGCAATCTTCAAGTGGCCCCAGAATTTGCCTCCTTCCATGGGCGGTTTTGGCTGCAAAAGAGAAACATGTCAGCGAGGTTCAAAGTAGTCGTAATCAACGATGGATGAGATTGGTAACATGTATAGAGGCATAGGATGGATATATCATACCAGTCCATCGAGCTCAGACCGCTTCTTGTAGAGCAGATTCACGAAGTAGATGACTCCAGCCGTAAGAAGGGCCAGGACGGCGCCGATGACGCGCAACATGGCTGTCGCTCCGTACTTTGAGCTTGAGATACAGCGTCTGTGATGTTTTGAAGAGCTCTGTTCAGGCGCGGAAGATTCGACGCGGGCGCTCAAAAGAAGTTGAGTATGCAAAACCGAATATCAAAGCTAGATATTCAAGGTGCGTCGAGTCCCACTACTGCATGCGCGGATGACCCTACACAGTACTTCCGAATACGCAGCCAATATCAGACCGCAAATAAAATGGGCAATATATGTCAGGATTGGTGTAAGCAGCCGATCGGGTTAGATGTACGATGTGATACTCAGGCACGTCAGAGAAGGAATAGTCGCTCTTGAGCTGCTCGTGTTAAGTGGATACCCCAACCCGGTCAAGGCCTCCAATTGATATCTGGAGCTTCAAAGAAAAGCAAAGCTGTTAAAAGATTCACGGAACATAGTTCTCGAAATAAGTTGTGGTAAGTAAGCAGAAAAAGAACTGATGGAACAGGAGCACTAGCTCAAATGGGCATCCCTTACGATGTGTTTCACACACCGATTGATCGTGAGAATAAAGCCGACAGCGACTTCGAACGAGATGTCGAGTTCTGCGGCTCAATCCGTTTCCGCGTGGCTTCACGGAAAACGAGGTCGATGAACCAATGATAACTGCAATGGTGCAACCCCGTTAAATCCTAACGACATTAGGCCTCCCAAAGGAATGGGCGAGCAACCGCATCGAGGAAGTTGGAGTAGACGACCTGATTGGTGTGATCAGAACGCCCCATGTGGAAAGCCGACAAAAGGCGGCGAAGTCAGCATCTTGCAACGGCCAAGTGAAATCAGCTATCGAAAGGCATTGTTGTTGAGTCAACCGACGGTCAAGCATGGAGATGGTTCAGCACGTTGAAGTTTGGTACAATTGCACATCCTCAGCTCTGGAATTGGAGCTCTCATGTCGAGACTGACGACCCCCTCGTCGCTAACTAACCCGAGTCACCGCTCACGTACATGTGCTGGGTTCATGCACCTTTAACGCTGTTCATCTAAACCTGAAATGCAAATCTCACCATGAGTGAGTAGCCCAATCATCCAGGCACAACAGTCGTTTCCGTTGCTCGAGAAAAACTCCTTGACACCCCGGCGCCAGCAATGCGTCACAAATCAACACAAGAACACATGTTCCGATTTGATATGATGACAACCAGGTGTGGACCATTCCTATGAGTCAAGGTTGGCACCAACATCCTCGCCTTCCAAACTCGGTAGTCCGCCGTCGTCGTAGTCCTCGAAATGCAAGCCCGCGTCTCTACATCGTGACTGCCATTTAGTGGTCTCGGCCCACGCGGTTCGAGCACTCTCCTTCATTCGGTCGAGGCGACTGGTGAGTTCCTTGATAGCAATGTCGAAGGTCGCGCGTTCGTCCTGCCACTTAGTCTTCTCGTTGAGCAGTTCTTGGATGTATTCGTAGGTGCGTTGCAGGATGGCGCCTTTGTTCTTCTCGGTCGCGGGCACGATTTTGGCAATGTTCTCGATGCCTTCGTTGATGACTTCGCGGCGACGGCGTTCAACTATAAACGGTGTGAGTATGCTGCGTAATGGAGGGAAAGTGGGGATCAAACGTACCTTCTTTGTGGTTGTCCTTTCGTAGCTGATGCCATTCTGCACTACCGACGGTCGGCTTGTTTCCTTGATTGTTGATATTGTTTGCGTTGCCTCCAGCTCCAGCGAGAGCCTGCGCGGTGCTCATACTAGCGAGAGTCGGACTACCGTCGTCAAAGGCGAAAGACAAGCTTGCGTCTCCCTGGTTGCTGCCGGGTTCAGGATATGCGGAGGGATTCATGCCAGGCGCAGCGAGTGCAGCTTGAGCAGTACGGGTGTTGTCATCGGGGAGAATGCCATCGCCTTGCAGTAGTAGACCATAGTTGTTGGGGTCATGATCGCCGTTAGAGATGGTATTCTGAACTTTCGCAGGGCCGCCTTCTTGATCGCCAAGTCCTCTCTTGCGCTTGTTGGAGGTGTTGCCCACTGCGGAGCCACCGGGTTGATTAGCCATGTAGTCGGAGATTGACTGATGAAAGGCCTCCAGGGCGATCGGTGTATATGAGCTTTGAAATCAGGCACAGGCCTGACTCAACGCGCTCGGTGGAGGGCAAGGGCGGCAGGCGACAGGCGACGAGGTTGATTCTGGAGAAGGACCCGAAGTCAGCTAGTGTTACAGGGTTAGCCATGGTCAATGACACGGATAACGAGCAAGTGTGGAAACATAAGTGCATTGGAAAAGAGGAAATGGGCAGAAAGATGGTGTGTAGCTGGACATGTCACATGAGGATTGCGAGGGATGCAGCAGTAGTGATGGTGGGCTGAGGGCAGTCGTCGGCCGGAGCTCAAGCTGCGCTCACTTCACCTTGCCCGCCAGGCATCATGGCAGCAAGGGCGGCAGTCTCCTCGAGTGCTGTCCTATGGCTGCGACGAGGCGAGCGAGGGCCTTTTGTCGTTGGGACCGACATGTTGATGAATGCACGCAGCCGCGAGATGATCACAAGCGGGACATGGTTTGGTAAAGCGGATCGTATCAGGTGACTTGGATGGATGCAACTTACTTTGACGGAGCCGCGCAGCTCTAACCTGTCGCGCGGCAGTGAACCAGCGTCTTTTCGGGTGCGAGTTTGACCGGAACGATCGACGGCGCGGCGGCAGAGGCGTCGTTTAATTTGCAGCCTGGGATGTCGTCGTTGACGCAGCAGAACCGTAAAACAGTGTTCGAGTACTGGCATACAGCGAGGGACGACGAGAAGGAGGTCACGGGGAAGGCAGGTCATGTGAATTGTTATTTGAACGAAGTCACGACTTACGCTGTCCACAAACCGCTTAGCGCCTTCGCTAGCGCCAAATCGCAGTGGCTCTTGGCTGCCACGCAAGTGCATGTGCGTGTGTGGGAAGCTCTCTCTGTCCCCTTCACCTCCGGCTGACTGTATCTCGTGATTCGACCTCTGACCCTCCCTCAGTCGTGAAGTGGTTGATTTGTTTCATAGTAGACAGGAGTGTCGTCCAGATTGGTGCTGGGAACAGGCGCTACTGCCTGCAAAGACACACACCATTCTAGGCTCGGTCTTCATTTCCGGCCCTAACCAACAACAGTGCAAACCGTGTCCAAGTTTACATCTCCCTGATGGTGTAGTCAATAGGATTCTGGCAATTGAAGGATCATCACCATTTCTAATAACTGAGGACCATCTGCCAATCTTGATGCTTGGTGGCATGTCGATGGTATATGCTCCTGGGAAAGCGCCTCGAGAGGTTCATGTCTGGAATCCTTCTCCGCTGCTCCCACCCTAGATTTGTGTTGCTGGGGCATGGGACGAACTGCTCGCGAGCCTGTTTAGCACATACCAGTGAGCCGTCTGGCTAGACGGCCGGTATGTTGTCGGCGTCCTTGGTAGTTATGTCGTCTGGGTTCGTCACATGCTTGAGCGTGAGTGAGTACAGTGGAGGAGCGTCAGTGTCCACAATCAGGACTGCCTCCTGAGATCTGCCCAGAATATCCCAAAGCCTAACTTGTCCATCATTTGTCATGCCCATAATACAACTACTACCGGCGTACCTCACCTCTCCAATTTTGGGCGCAATTCCTTCCTCACCCGCTCTATTGGCACATATGACAAAAGCCTCAGATTGAGCGCCCTGGGGTCCAAAAAGGGGGTTCAGCCTGTCGATCCAGTAGTTGAGGGTGTCATGATCCGGCGCCGCCACTTGATCAGCCAACTCTTCGGCACTCAGCCTTGTCAACCACGCCATGCTGATGATAACGACTTTGGCACGAGCCTCGCGCGCGTGATTGCCGAATTCATATGCTGTCCAGGGTGCCTCGAATTTGTAAGGATTGATGTCCATGCAGATACCCGCTGCAGCCTTGATCTGCTGACCTTTGCCTCCAATCGGGAGCACTCCCGCCCAGAAGCCCTCTCCCTCTTGAGCCCAAGTCTCATCGGTGTAGTACAGGAAGGATTTGCGGTAGTGGGCGACGACATCCCCTGTCGAGCTGACGAATACCAATGAGTTGTAGGCAATCTTGCCGGTTTGCTCGGTAGTGATGCGTCTGTCAAAGATCGTGTTGTAGTTGCCTTCTTCAGCGGCCTCAGGGTATCCTACAGCCACCGTACATTTGAGGCGCTTTGCGGTGCGGGCCGCCCATCGAGTCGAAGGTCCGGCGGCGGTTGGTTCGAGGAACGGCGCGATCGCTTCCAGTGATGGGTGATTGTACCCTGCCACCGCCACCGTTAGCCCCCAACCTGGCAGGCTATGCAGAATGCCCCCATTTTGCTTTTGGTAGTCATCGAGCATAAGGAAGGCTGCCTGTCCTTGAATGAGGCAAAAGAAAAGGTTCATGTGCAATTTCAGGCTCACCGGTGAATGCAAGCTCAGGAAGCACCAAGAGATCGATGCCTTCCAACTCGCCCTCTCGCTCTTGCCTCATTAGAAGGCTCTCCGCTCGGCTGAAGTTGGCTCCCACTTCTCCCAGCCGCGGAGCGAACTGTAGGGTAGCAATCTTCATGCTGATAACCCCTCACGTAAAATCCACGAATTTGGTATTTTGTCGTTCTTTACCGGAGAGACATCCTTGGAAGCAAATCTGCCACTTCGTTTCGCTGCCTGCCAAATGAATTTCGAAGTTTGTCTTGAGTGCTCTTCAACTAGGTCAAGTTTTCCGTAGCCCTCCACGAGATAGAGGCTCTTGGGCTGTGGGCACTGAAGGTTGACGAGTGATGCGGACATCGAAGAGAGAATTGTCTCAGTCGGCTCAGACACGTTTTGCAGACTCACGAGTGCTGTGGTGGGTGCGGCAGTCAAGGCGAATCGGGTAAGTACGGCGGACCAATCAAAAAAATCGAAAGATTCGTTTGCAAAACGAGTCTAAGACCCAATACGTGTTTAAGGCCCAGAAATGCATTCGCGCTGTTAAATAACGTGATTATATAAGCTTTTCTATATAAAATCGTCGTAAAGAAGCCGTTATTACGAGAATAATAGAGTACACATAACTTCGACAGTTAATAACTTTTATCCTTTAGAACTACACTATTTAAGATTAATATTAACTATAAATTAGCTATTTTGAAAGCTATATTTAAAGTAGTATTTATAAAGTGCTATATATATTAATTAATTAAATGAAGTTTAAAATAGTGGGTACAGTTTAGTAAGGAAGTACTTCTCGGTCTATTTACCTTACTTTTTTGTGTACAGCCTTACCTAGCCTTACATATTTCGCTACTAAACTTAAGATTTAGATTTCGAATAGTTTATAGTTCTCTAACTACTAAAGTCGCTTATATCTTTATTAATATAAAGAACTTAATAAAGCGCTATAGTATATAGACTAAAGTAACTATACTCTATCGATCTATATAGGTCTTAGATAACTTAGAATTTTTTAAATAGAGTAATAAAAGTTTAAAAAATATAAAAATAACTAGAATTATAGCTTTTAAGCTATATCTCTTTAGATTTTATAGATAATTAAAAAAGATTTACTAGTAAATTATAAAGAATAAAGAGTTCTATATATTACTAATAAAGTATATCTTAATTAGACTTAGCGTTAAAAAGTTATTTAGAAAAAACTTACAAATATAGCTCTAAAATTCGCTATTATATAGAATATATTAATAAATATTAGTAATATTAAAAAACATTCTATTAATAAATTATAGAGAATTAAAAGTAGTATATATTATATATAGAAATCTTTTAGATTAGACTTAGCGTTGTAGAGTTATTAAGCTTTTAAGCCTAAAAATTAAAATGACGAATGTTGAGCTGAGTACGAAATACGGATAAGATCTCAGACCCTTCCTGCGGAAGGATTTTTTTCTCAATCGGGTTAACGCCCACGTGACCACAGCACCGCCTGCCACACCCCAAATCCTTCACAGGAAGGGTCTGAGCCGTCTGAGACTAAAGAGAGAAAGTTGTTCAACTAGAATTACGGTGGAGCAATACAAGCAGGGCGCTTACTCGATTTTGCCTTTTCTCACATTCTGATAAAAACGTTGTTGGTCTTGTCCTCCCGCACACCTTTCAGAGCTAGATGCACTCTACAATGTCAAACTGTCTTGACATATACTAAGGCGCGATTATGTTGACACTACAGGCGATAGTGTCGATTGTTACCAAATCCCAGGCGCGTAGTCGGAGGAGGCTTATAGTCATGATGTAGGCATGTGGTGACCGTTATTTTAACCTTTATTTTGAATTGATCTAGCTTGAGCTGGCCAAGAGACTCAAAGACGCCATGTGTCTGCGTACTAGGATCTCGGCTCAGTCGTGCCCACGAGCTTCGACGATCTTCCGTGCAGCAAGCTGCATTAACAGACTTGGATTTGTGCATATCATACAGCTCCCCGTCCCCGGCTCTGCTCTCGGTGAACGTCTGCTCGTTGCACACATTGCCGCATCTATCGAGCAGTATAGCCACCGTCAATGACGATATCCGCACCGGTCGTGTAGGAGCTGGCATCGCTGGCCAGGTAGACGTATGCACCCTTGAGCTCGGTTGCCTTAGCATCACGACCCAACGGAATCATGCTGTGCCAGAGGTCCTGGACGTCCTTGGGAACGAAGTCGGAGAGACCTGTGTCGATATAGCCAGGGGAGACGGAGTTGACACGAGCGAAGTCGCGCCACTCGTTTGCAAGAGAACGAGCAAGGTGGATGCAGCCAGCCTTGGCGACGTTGTAGGATGTCTAAAAAGATAGTTAGCAGCAAAATCTATGACAGGAGACTGCATGCTTACCTGTTCCTGCGGGAAGTTGGCAATGTGGCCGGACATGGAAGCAGTAATGATGAAGCTGCCAGTCTTTCGCTCTCTGAAGTGCAGACCGACGGCTCTGGCACAGTGGTAGACACCAGTCAGATCAGTCTGGATGACCTCATTCCATTTCTCAACCGGAGCATCCAGGATGCCACTGTCGGCAGTTCGGCCAGCATTGGCGATGAAGACATCGACCTTGCCGAAGTCCTTGACAACTTCCTGGACCAGTTTCTCGACCTCTTCGTAGCTGCCGACGTTGCACTTGTATGCCTTTGATTTGATGCCATGTTTTTCTGACAGCTCTTTCGCATTCTTCTCACCACCTTGAGGCCGAGACGAGTATGTAATGGCAACATCGGCACCCATTTCAGCACATCCTCGGGCAGCTTCTGTGCCAATTCCAGTGGCACCGCTCGCTCCGGTGACGATGACGACCTTGCCCTTCAAGCTGAAGAGGTCATGGAGGGAGGTGGCAGTTGGGGGTGGGATAGGCATTTTGACGGACTTGTTCGGTTTCAATGGATGCGGGGTATGCAAGTGAAACTGAAGTATATGTTGAAAGGAGAGTGAAGGCTGTTCAGAAAATGCGAAGAGGCCAGTTGAGAAGTAAGGGTGAGTAGGATGAACGGAAGGAAAGAATCGCTGGTGGTGACTGCGGGGCCCGGTTATTATAGTCAAAGACGAGCTCTGGTCCCCTCGATTGAAAATATTGATTTGCTGTACAGATCCGTCATGGCCCGCGAAGCAGTCGAAGAAGACGCGCTGATGACGTAAGGTAGATGCGCAGAAAAGCTATCCCCATTTTTCGCTTTAGGAAAGCCAGCAGCGTTCGGCGAGGGGCAGTGCGGGCTCAGATTGTACCTGCCCTGACTCAGCGTCCGCCAGAAGCAGCCGTAGTTGCTCTTTTGGTTCGCTGCTTGACAAACAGCAGCCCTCTTAGCTAAAGTTGAAGCTGCTGTGACTTGCTGCTGGCAGTTACCATGAACCTTGTGTCTTTGGGTGACTCAGACGATGCAACACGTATGGGACCGGTCGAATGGTTTAGGTAAATGCACTTTCGGAGGACCTTAAAAATCGACAAGGAAGTCATCAAACTCTATGGAAGGACGCAAATCGTTTCCATTCGAGCTGTGCAAACGCACCCATGCTAGGTTGTTCGGAGTAGTCTCAATAGCCGAAGACCTCGCCCACGCTGAGTCCCGCGATTCTGATGCTGGTCAAGGCGGCCAAGGCAAGAACGACATCCACGATCAGCAGAACTCCGTTGGCCATGAGGTATCGTGGCATGAAGACTCTGTACAACATCAGGTGCCGCCGCAGATGCCCTGCCCACATCGTAGTAGCAAGTTGAATGGTGGCATAGTACAGGATGTGTGTGAGACAAGCATCGAGAACATCGTTCCACAGCCCTCGTAGACCAGTCTTTTCGATCGACCTTTTCCACAACACAACCAAAGGGACAGCTGCTGCACAGATGATCTGAGCACCAAAGGTGTTGAGAATCACCAGCAGCGGGGACCAAGGGTACTGAATCGTGCGCAACGGGACGAATGCTGAATTCCACTGTATCGAGGCCAATGTAGCTTGATGCCCGGTCTTGAAGAAATGATAAGACCCCAGAATTGCCAGCATAATTGGTCCGATGCTGGATTTGCTGTTAGAGGTAACTGTAAGAGCGTTCGTATCCAAGATTTCGAGAAGACACAGGATCTGCCACGTGAGGATGGCAATGGAATACTGGCCCATGGGCGGAAGAAGCAGACACGACGCAAGAATGAAGACGGGCACCACAAGGAAGTACCGCGTTCCATAGACGTTGGCATAGCCGAAAATAGTCAGCTGGGGTCGAGCAGGGTTGCCAGAGGCGTCCACAGATCCTTTCGGCTCGGCTATCGAGATGTCTATGCAGGGTTTAGCCCAGACAAATGTACCAATCCCAACGGGAATGGCGACTGCAAGGGCACACCTCGCTAGGGTGATACCTATGGTCTGGAGCGTAGTAGACGAGAACGTGTCCACCAGCCAATCACCATTGTTGACAGCATCTATCGTCCAGTAGGCGGCCACAAGGACCAAACCCATTCGGACACTGAAGCCTATCCAGAAGCCGGCAGATGCCGCGTATGACGCAGTCCCTTTGTAGAAAGCCTTGATTATCTCAGGGATTATCAAAGCCACAGAGAAAGGTATCAGCAGCTGCCATGGCGCCGATGTCGACGAGTTGGTGGATGCATAGAAGGTCGAACGACAGCCGGGCATTTGCTCTTCGCGGCAAAGGCGCGAGAACGACGCCCCTCTCGTGAGAAGGATGAAGACAATCGACTGATAAGTGCCGAGCACTCGGTCTGGTCTCGAGGATTGTCGTAAGGAGGACATCAGTGCCACAATTCCGAAAGTGCCTAGGAAGAAGAGGAGAATGGTGTCTTCATGAATGGTGTAAGAATTGGAAGCAAATCCCGCAGATTGTGTGACACAGAAGACGAAAGCCATCCAGCCCCATGCTGAGGGGGTGTACGACTTTGGTGCGAAGTGATGCTGTTGAGACCAGAATATAGCAGCAGCAATACCGCCAGCTCCTGCCCCGACGAAGACACTGGTCAAGAGTGAAAAGTGTGCAGACAAGAGGGTTCCCACAATCGCCCCCGTCGCAGCCCCAGCAGCTGACCCGATGCCAGCACTTCTCACTAGACCGGCAGCAAGTCCGGCTTTATCTCCTCTCAGAAAGCGTGAGAAGAACAACAAAAAGGCGAGGGCAGAACCGGACAAGTAAACACCAATCAACATATCTGCCAAGTTGAAATTCGCCCACAGCTGCCTGTACATGGAGATGACTTCTCGATGCCATTCGATGAAAGCACGGTAGGACTGCTCCCACTGCCCTTTCTCAAAGGCATACCTTGATTGAGCAAGAAATGTGTTCTGCGCCGTATAAGCTTCCTGTGGAAGGCCCAAGTCACGCGACCGAGAATAATGTTCCTGATATCTTGAGATTTGGCTCTGAGCCCAACGTCCAACGACCGCGAGGTTCTTCCAGTCAGTGTTACCGGCTCCAGCGAATGCTTCGGCGATAGGCATGCCGAGGTTGTTGAATGGTATTGCTAGACCGAGGAGAATCGATAAAGTCGAGACCAGGTCAATCTGGCCAACAGGTCGCTCCTTGGCAGTGGCTGGCGGTAGTACAGCGTTTTCGTGAATTCTTCCGAATCGAGGTTTCTTTGAGTACATCCATAAGGCGGCCTCAACCTCTTCGTCCGATTCTCCGCCATGGTCTCCTTTCGGGTCCATCCCATGATCTCCCATGATGACAAGGAGCGTCTGGTCGTCCAACTTGTCCATTATTTGTCGGATAACGCCATTCATCTGACGAAGTTTTTCGGCCATTGCTGGGTGATCGGGGCCATATCGATGACCCGCATGATCGACCCCAAGGAAATGTCCGAAGATAACATCCCACTGTACAGGCGACTGATCCAGCAGCGGCATTATATGTTCAATAACTCCATTATCCAGAGTATGCAAATCCCAGACATTGAAAGAATCATATGGACGGGTCATATTAGAGTCGAAATACCCGGGGAACAGGGAGTGCCATGTATCGTCTCCGAGATGAACAATTGTCTTCCCAGCATCTTTCAATTGAGAAACAATGTTGTCTTCCTCGATAGCTGTTCCAGCAAAATTCGACCCGATGTCTATAAAAGTTGGAAGCGTGCCGGTGGTCAGGCCTTTCAAGCGCTGAAGCGTGCTCGTGGGAGGATCGGCGATAAATGGTAGAAGGAATGCATTAGCAGGACTCGACGAGGCGGTCTCGTGTAAGATAGGGAGATTGTCCAGATAGAACTTTGACCCAGCCTCGATAGGGAAACGAGAGGAAGGAATGGTAAAATCGTATCGTAGAGCGTCGATTATTATGATTACGGCTCGATCAAAAGTCTTCGGATGCCAGCACCCGTCAAACTCGGCGGAAGGCTGGCCATATGGATCAACACCACATTCAGACTTGTTGTCCAACACCAGTCTCGCAAGAAGGAAGCCCTTTGCGAAGAAGAGAATGCCGATAATATGTACAATGCTAGAAGAGATCAGTTCGGCAGCTTCGAATGATGGCAAAGCATGTTCGCATTGATGCACCTACGTCAACCATAAGAGAAGGATTGTAAGCAGAACATGCGTGACCTTGAAGGATATTATCTTCCGTCGATTGCGCTCCTCTGTAGCCGGGCTGAGCTTCGGGGGAGCATCTGGCAGGTCACCAATGTGCTGGCCCTCAGCAGCATGGCCGACCATGGCCCGGTGCAGGAGGCTCACCAGAGGGCGATATAACAATAAAGGTCAAGGAAGCTGAACCCCGAGCAACATGATTCGACGAAGTAAGAAATATACAAGTGGAAGGATAGTCGCGCATACTGCAGGCGTGTTTCGAGAAACGCGAGCACGAGAACTATGGTGAGGAGGAAATGTAGAGGCAACTGCGCCGAGTGATAAGGTTTAGCTTCCGGACGATCAGTGGATCACGATTGGCGCTGCTTTTGCTGCGGCTTGGAATTATGAATCTTCGAGAATCCGGCCTTTGCAATCAGCAATCCTGGGGTAGCCGAATATATCATTCTCATTATCGCGCTGCCATCTACTCGCCGTCTTTGAATAACCCGCGGCATAGTCGATTCAACATGGAAGACCCCCAAAGCGCTGCGGCGCCGGCGTTCTCGTTCAAGAAACGGAACACGAAATCCAAATCCGCAATCCGCAAGCGACCCGCCACTCCTCCCCCCGATTCAGACTCAGATTCTGGGTTCTCCTCTTTCGAAGACGAAGATGGTCAAAGACAGGTGAAGCGGAGGCGGAAAAATGCAGGTCTTACAGCCTCTTCGGCCGAAAACTCCAAGCCTCGACACATACTGTCCGAGCAAAGTTCGAGCGCTCCCATAATCGCACGCACCAACAAGGACGATGCCACCAAAACCGAGGACTGGTACGATGAAGAAGCAGGAAAGCCCAAGGCTACAGACTCCACAGCGGCGAAAAGAACAGATGTTGATGCTCCCGATGGAACCTATAAAGGCGTAGCCAACTACCAGTCCTTCATCCAGAAAAATCCCGATCGTGCACCCAAGCAAGTGGGGCCCGTCAAATCCTCTTCTAACGTACGCACCATCACCGTCACGGACTTTGCACCCGACGTGTGTAAAGATTACAAACAGACTGGTTTCTGCGGCTTCGGCGACAACTGCAAGTTCCTGCACGCGCGAGAAGACTACAAGCAAGGCTGGCAACTAGACCGAGATTGGGAGGTCAAAACGAAAGGCAAGACACCCGGTGGGAAGACGGTGGCGTCGGCAAACAGGACCGCCCAGACAGCGGAGGATGATGATGACGAGAAGTTGTTGGAGAGCATACCCTTCGCCTGCATTATCTGCAAGGAGTCGTACAAGAATCCAATCGTCACGAAGTGTGGGCATTATTTCTGCGAGGCCTGCGCTTTGAAGCGCTACAGGAAGGATCCTTCCTGTGCAGCATGTGGTGCGGGCACGGGTGGTGTTTTCAACGTCGCAAAGAAGTTGAATCGGTTATTGGACAAGAAGCGCGAGCGGGAGAAGCTAAAGAACGAAAAAGCTAGTGAAGTTGTCGACGGGGCATAGATTTGGTCACATGACCTTCTCGAATGTGCCGACTTTTAGACTTGATCACTGATCGACGCCAGGTCTGAGATTTGCGACCTGTTCGCTGGGTTCGGGAGGTAAAACATCGGCCCATATTCGTTCTGTGCGATGTGAGGATACGAAATCAGCCGGCCTAGCAGATGTCGACAAACAGAACCAGCTGCTCATCTTACCGAGCATTGTAGAGACAGAGCATCGATGGGAGTGCTTGTCTCCAATGTGGAGTATCTAAGTCTCGTGCTACTATCTGACTTCGTGGGGTCCAAATTCTGCATCGTCTGAGGATGATGGCTAGCTGCAATCATATTCCTGCTCAATCCGTTGTTCGCCTTGTCTTCCTTGGAAATTGATGTTTCCCTGACGCTACGCATGAGAACTCCGATCTTTTCGATTCTCAACAGTACCGACTTTAGGGACAGCAAGCTTGATCGCCCGGACACGATGCACCATGTTCCTTTCCGGAAAGCCTGGCAATAGCTTCTCAAATTCTGGTTTCTGGATGGTGCTTTCGGCTATGCAGTCTCAGCTCAAATCTACTGGCTGAATCCGCTATGATGCGTTACACAAGCATGTTCCCAGTCGGGCAACATTGGACAGGGATTCCCAACCCCACCTTCAGTCTGCGGCTGAAATATAAGCCTCTCTCTCGCACTGCAATCATCTTCAGCCTGACGATGGCATCGACGGTGGTTGCATTGAGGACGCTTCAATTCACAAACGACTAACATTACCCACACGACCAGCTCAGAGTATCCGAGCCTCGGTCCATTATGCACGATGGCTGGCGTTGAGATCCTAGGCATCGCCGCCAGCGTGGCTCAAATTGCAGACCTCGGGGCTCGCCTTTCAGTCAAATTATTCGTCTTTTCTCGGAAGATCAAAAGTGCAGACAAGTCTATCGAAGCCATCTCTCAAGACATTGCATCGACTGGTGCTGTCTTGCAAGAGCTAGGCAAAGAGATCTCCAACAAGGACACTAATGAGCTTCTTACCCAGGAGGGACTACGCATTGCACACGACTTGATTACTAGCTGCCAAAAGGTCTTCAATGAACTTGATACAGCGCTAGACGGACGAGTAACCGACAACTCGATAGTGAAGGCATGGAGAAGCCGACTAAAATATCCATTCATAGAGGCACAGGTGGAGTTGCTGCGTTTGAATCTGGAGAGACTCAAGAGTTCACTAGTTCTCGTGCTCAATGCACTTATACTTACCATACACGTCAAGAGGTACGACGCTCACGTACATGTCTTGTGTTCAAGATCGATACTAAAGTGCTCTTATCTACAGCCATAAAAACATCGACGCCCTCAGAGACCACATAGCACTCGGGGAGACTTTGGTTGAGGAGAAGCACGCTTCAGAGAAGAGGCATCAGTCAGCTATGAAAGCCATCGAACGGAGAGCCTCGGGAGCTTCGAAAGAGCAGGGAGAGAAAGAAGCACCACCGACAGATGGAACAAGCGAGCTACTAGCTTCAAGGTCTGATAACGCGAAAACAGCGAACACTGGTATGCTGGACTTCATCCAGACGCCCGTTCTTGAGGACTCAACTCTACCTTCGCATCTTACAGAACGCGGCGAAGCGATTTTACACAGTGCCGCAGCTGTTGACACCCTACTTGCGCAAGTATGCAGTCTTCAGTACAAGATTGACCATGCTTTCCGCGACAGACTTCATCGTGGTATTCTGGTGGCACATTGGGAGCACTTCTCGCCGCTGCGAGAAGTACATGGCGCTGAAGCATTGATGCAGGCTTTTGCCAGCCACACAGAACTGGTACGTGCGCAGCACTTGATACTTTCGCCTTGGTTCGCCGTGTCACACTGGTTGGGACCATTCGAAGAGACGCTTACGGTGTCTACAACAGGTTCGATTTTGGGTTTCGAGGGCCAACAACCTGGTCGCACGCAACAAGGCTCCCCATCTCACACATCAGATTCCAGTCCCCTGCTATCCGACAGTCCCACAGTATGTCTCTGTGCCCTACCCGGATCTTGACCTTAACCTTGCTTATGCACTGGCTGGCTCCTTGCCTGACAGGGTGATGCAAAGACACCCGTCATCCGACGCCAACATGTCCGTGAAAGACCACAACTCTGTGCAACACTCCACCGTTGGTGCTCCTTTCACAAAACAAAACCTCGAAAAGGTGGAGATTTCCAGCAATAAGACGGTGAAAGAGGCGACAGTAATGAATACACCGCTTGCGACGACGACAGACCATATTGCACAAATATCGACTGGAAGGGAAAAGGAAAACATCGGAGAGGAAAGGATCTACCACAGCCCAGCACGAAGACCGGTGCCAAGAAAAGAACCCAGAAAGCCTGTAGAAAGAAACATGGTGGCAATCCATCACAATTCAATAACTGTTGATGATCATGGAAGGAGAAGCGGTTTTAGTCATTCGAGGTGGAAACCCTTGGAAGAGACGGTCTGGAAGTCTACAGACAGCGGGTCGATCGAGCACACGGACGAAGAGAAGTCACGGATGGATGCCAAGCCTGTACGCTCCAGCCCACCACCGACCTCTGCTGCAGGCACCATGTCTAACAATGCCTTCGACCCGATGTATCTGCCGGAGACTGGCTCAACCTCTCCTCTCCACAGGCAGTCTGCATCTCAGAACCCCAAGCATGGCAAAATTTCCCTTTCCGAATTCCTTACAGATGAGTCCTTAGGCTGCTGGACAGCGCCAACTGCAGCGTTGTCAGAATCGACCACCCCGAAGTTAAACTCCATTGATGCTCCTGCTCTACCCTATAACGGTCTTAACACCCACCCCTTAGAGGATGGATTGCTCGATAGCCAGCTTAACTTCGGGGACCTTGATGCTATGCCGCCTCTCATCCCTCAAAACAGCTCGGATGAATCCGCCTCGATGCACACGGATCCATTACCAAACGAGGCATTGACGTGGTCAGGGTCGCGCGAGTATGAGGACACTCTCTCTGACACCACCACAGCAACGCAAACGAGCTCCGGTGGACTGGAACACTTCCATCCGCTTGGTCCATCTAAATCACAGCCAGCAGCCCACGCGGATACAGCTCCACTTGAGTCAGAAGGCGGGTCGGATGCAGAAAAACCTGAAAGTTGGTTCAAGGCCCTGAAGGCAGCCAGACACAGTTATGCTGAGACTATGGATACAGCGAAAGATAAGGAGAGAGGCCGAGATCAAGTGAGTTACGATGCTAAACTTCCAGAAGCAGATATTTCCAATGAAGTCGAATTAGCAGGAGCTTCTTTTGAGGATTATCTCTCGCGGTGGACTCGGATCTCGAACGACGAGTACAAAAGCATCGCTGTTTAATGGGTCCGCCCATACATCACTGAGACATAGGACAGAAAGACACAACCAAAAGCTTTCGTATCAATCAATTGCCATCTCAATAAGCATTCTTGTTGTTTACCGATGAACTCGGCAGAATCATTGTATAGTACATGGTGCGTGTGGGTACGCAGCAACCTCTAAATGCGCAGCCGTGAGTAAATATACATCAGTTGTCTCAGCTGTTATCAAAGCACACGACATTGAGCGACAGCCATTGATCGTGCTGGAGAGAAGCCCGAAAGTCAACCTTGGCACGTCTGGAACTGGCCACAGATTCTTGAGAACTCGACCTCGGCTGATACGCTGTGACCATGGGCCCAGATATCGAGAGAATAGATGGGATCAAGCGCAACAGAGAGTGCTCACCGCAACGCGACGGAGAAGTGTTGGGTATCATGTAATCGTACTGGATTGTCGAGATGGATTTCACAGAACGAGACCGGGCGGGTGGTCCAAGGAGATAGTCGCGAGAAAGTCGTTCCGGGCCAGATACGAAGTATTGGGTTGTCTCTACCGGACATCATAATGTTGCGCCGGCATCTCGAACGGTCGATCCATTGTCCCCGTTTGCTGCTGTTGGGGAGTCTGCGGAGACCCCATATTGTGCCCTAGCGTGGCGCCAACATGTGGATTCGGAGAATTTGAGCTTACAACCGTCTGGGTCTGTTCAAGAATAAGTTAGCGGATAGTCAACATCAAGAAAGAGACGAGTCGGCTTTTTTTGCGTGGAGACTTACGTCGCTGGCCTGACTCGAAAGCCATTGATTTATACTCGCGTTCGCACCGCCGGATTTCTCCAGTCCTCCCAGCTCGCTGGGTGCCTCGGTAGGAGACATAGCCGTCCAGTGGGAGTATCTGTCCGCTTGGGATCCGCCATGATGGGGCATGCTGGCTGTGGTCATTACTGGTTGGCCATGTTCGCCACCCAGCAGGGCGTTCTTGCGGCGTCGGCTGCGATAGAACAGCAACGCAAGGCCGCCGCAGATGAGGATGAGACCGAGGACACCGCCTACAACGCCGCCGACGATGGGGCCGACGTTGCTGCTGCTATGACCAGATCCACCTGCTGGCGTGGTTGTGGCAGGTGTAGCAGTACCAGTTGGTGCAGGAGTTGCCTTTGTCGTCGGATCGCAAGATGCCTTGAGCGCATATCCACCTCCGATGTTATCAAAGTCCGTGCGGATGGCCGGCGCCATCTGGAATTGCGAGCGCTTGTAGTCGGCAATGATGTAGTTCATGGTCATGTAAGGAATGCCCCAGTCAAGTACATATCCGTCGTTAGTGGTATTGATGAGAGTGCTGATCTGGTAGGTGTTGTCGAGGATATCGTATTGACCTTCGTCATTGAATTTTCGTGGGTAGTAAAACAGCTCCTCGGCAGGGATGATAGTCTTGTACCCATTCTGTAGCGTGACCGTGACATTGCCAGTAGGCACAGCATTGGCAGCATAAGAGAGGTACGATGCGTTGTAGTAGCCACCGGTCGCAGTCTTGAAATTGTCCCAAACGCCTTGCGGGACGTTGAGGACCCTTTGTGAAGGATTGAGATTGACTTGAAGAGACTCTGAAGAGTTAGAGAAGAGGTTCGTTGTGGCAGTGCCGTCTTGATACGAAAGCGCGGTGATGATGACGCACATCTCGCAATCGTCTTGAGAGTCGAACGTGGTCAAGGTGCCATTGATTCTCGTAGTGTCGTAGCCACCAATGACCAACGATCCATCGACCGGATGCTCGATAGATCGAGATCCAGTCCACATGCCAAAAACAGTGGAGGGCGTGGAGTTGGTCTCAACTGCAATCCTGAGGAAGTCTGAACCTGATCCGAGAGGGAGCACACCTTGACCTCCATAGCCAGGTTCGTCATAGATCGAAGGATATCCATAGATGGAGGCGTTTCCGAATGTCAAAAGATCGTTGAAGTGGACGAAAGATAGTTGATGGGGGTTCTGTCCAACTGTGCCATTCCATTGACCTTGAGCGACTTGTAGGAAGGTGTCGGATTTCTTGTAGTCGAAGACGCCACCATAGAGCCCTATGCAAGAATCGTTGTATTGAGGAGAACACTGCTCTCGATTCACCACATATAGAGTATCGTCCGAAGTACTCGGTCTCAGCGAAACGATCTGAGGCGGAGTTCCCATGGATACCTGTATCCCTCGTGTGATAGCCTTTTGATCGGTCGTGACGGTGACATTCGTCCATGGTAGGCTGTAAAAAGTTTATCAGTCACTTTACATGCGACCGACCATACGTTTTGCGAAGATGAACTTACAACATGGGCGGAGCCCCATTCTGACAGAGGGACATGTTGATGCCTGGTTGAGTTGGACAACCAGAATAGACAGAGAGTATGGAGACAAATAGACCTGAAAGAATGAAGGTCTTTGCGGACTCGAAACCAAAGACCACGAAGTGGCGGACTCACAGAGCTGAGGAGAGAAGGTAGAATCGCGGCAGTGACGGGAAACACCAGGAAGTCTTTCGGGCCCAAGGGCATCTGGTCGGCGATGCGGCCACGTCCAGCCCAACGGCGGCTGAAATTGCTTTGGCTCGCCTGATGTGTGGGCCGCCCCTTGGCGGCATAGCAGGGATGCTTTGCAGCGCAGGTCGACCGAAGACATATGGTTTAAGTTTGGACCGCAAAGTGAGTCGCGCAACAACAGTTCATGCAAGCAAGAAGATGCACATCGCCTACCTTTTCCACGGCCATAGTCACCTTCACAATTCTCCAAGACCACATCAGCATGCAGTCTTGATGCTGTATAGGATTCTTTAAGGTTGGAGATCTGTGCTGTGGCTCTGGTAAATGCCGAAGCCGTGTATGTTTGTTGATAAGTGATCAGCTCCAGACGCCTTAGGCCGGACTGTTTGAAATCCACCTTGGAGCCGAAAGCTTGGGCGCCACAGGCGGAGCAGTTTCAAGTGAACAAAAGATGCCACGATCCAAAAAGTCCACAAACGGCATGGTGATGTGGTAGAGCGAGGATGGCGTGGTGCTGAGCACTGTGTGTTGCCTGGATCAAGCATGAAGTTGAAAAAAGGCGTGGTGAAAATGGCTGTTGGCGGTCATTCCAACAGCAAATCAGAATAGAGGCCCAGAAGATGAAAAGATTCGGATTGGATCGCTTGCTGACATTTGAAAATTCCAATTTCACAGACCATGCTTACGAGACCAAAATAAAGGGGCTCGATGCAGCCACATGGCATAGTGCCATGGCGCGCAGGAACACATTTCCGATGAAACAAGCCACATCGCCCCAAAGCACGGGCGATTTTGCATAGGAGATACATTCCCGCAAGAACACAAGCAGACCGTGCGCGAGACGAACGGCCAGGAAAGAGTTGTCGGTTTGCGTGTCGAAGCAGAGAACAGGATGAGATGTTTGGAAAGAATGCACAGACCCCCCAGCCTTGCGTAGCCTATTTTGGTCGCAGACGGTTGGCCTAAAAAGAGCCGGCGTGCCTGAAGAGGGTTAGTCGCATTCTTATTTATGCCCGTCTGAATCCTGCCACCCTCCTCATCAGCACATCCGTCTTCCACAAGATTATCCTGCATGCGGCGGGGACATCACCCTTATACCATCATGGCGGGAGTGCTGATAGCAAGGATGCTATATCCGCACTCCGTCAACGATATGGTGATGCCATGAGGACGTCGTATTGCAGATATGAAAGCCAGTTGTGGGCGAAGACGGATACTCATTCAACCAAAGGAGCTGCGCAACTCCTATGGTCGTGCCTGTTGATGAAGCCGCAGAAACGACTTGACGGAGTTGGTGAGGGCAACCATGCTACAGCCCGTCTGAATTGTGGTGGCTCGGCAAAGTTGCGGTGATATTCTTGTCGTTTCCTGGTTCGTGGTTGAGAGTTCTCAATGAGATAAGGTGGCGAGCCACAGGACGACGACAATTCACCTGTGGCATCGATCGCAGACACTTCAACCTACCTGTACACAGAGGTCCCAGAAATGGTATGTGTCAAAGCTCATCGAGCTGACTGGCTGTCTTCTTTGTGCTGGTGAGTCTGTCTCCGGAGGCGCGGCGACATGACCTTCTTGTCAACGTCACTTCTGCCCTGACCACAGTTATGGTGTGACGAAACATCCCAAAAGTCGATACCGGAGGCTGCTGATGATCCATCTGATCCAGGGCTCTGCCGAGACCGGCAATTGAATCACCCACTGATCAAGGGACTACCACCATGTCTCGGTTGCAATCAGAACATGTGAACATGGTCATGGGACCGAGACGAGTAGTCGTAGTGACGATGGTTGGATCAGTACCGGATTGTAGATGGACAGGAAGTGCAACCAAGGCAATTGTCGCCGAGAAGCTTCACCACTGAGGAAGACGGACTCTGGAAGTGAGGCTGTCTTGGAGTTCCAGTAACGTACCTTCCATTTTTGACTTATCAAAATTGCACCTGCCGGACCGATCTTGAGTCTCGTCCAAGATCCGACCAGACTTCACTTCTTTCCCTCCGATTCTTTTCTTGATTGACTGCGCTGCGCAGCACCGTTTGCAAAAGGACAGTGAAACCTTGAGCCTTTCAATCACACCATCGATCTCTCACTGTCATTCTTTCCAGCACCTACAACCGACGCCGCTCCTTCTCAGTAGGTTATAAAGACCCGCGTCCAGTCCATCTTGCTCACACCTTCTTATCCAGCGTCCGCACACTCTTTCATCTACTCACATCGTTTCAGTCTTTCCCTGACCGTCGTCCCCCGCATACCAACACTCCTTTCGTCATCCTTCTCTCAGATTCCTGTCCGCCGTCGGGCATTCCAGCTCCATCACAGACTATGGACCACCTCACTCCTGCGATCCCCTTTCGTACCGCAGAACGACTGACACCGCGGGCTAATCCAAACTATGACATCTACTTCTCCGACGAGAAGATCAAGTCTGTCGTCGAACGATGCCTCGCAAACGTCAAGAAGGATCAGATGACCATTGGGCACTTGCCGACTGGGAAGTCTTTCAACAATCGCATCTACTTCATCAACCTCAACGAACCTTGGCTCAACACTCGACCTGAATGGAAACCCGAAGACAAGGAAGTCGAGGTCGCCAAATCCAAGACTCAGATCCAATCATCGTTCCTGGTCCTCAAGATTGCCGGTCACCCTTTCGGACGCAACAAGGTTCAAAATGAGGTCGCATGCCTGCTTCTCCTAGAGAAGTACTGCCCATCTGTCCCGTGCCCGAAACTCATTGCCTGGTCCGACGATGGCAAGAAAGTCCGCACCCCTGAATTTCCTCGTGGCTTCCGGGAGAATGAGGTCAAGAGCGTCCCAGTCTTGGCCATCGAAGCCGAGAATGATAAGCTGATCGAGAACCCGCGCAAGGACACTGAAGGACAGGGCTGGATGTTGCTCACTCGCGAACCTGGTAAGCCGGTCAGCCCAGAAGATTTGTCTGGCAAGGCCGGAGACGAATTGATGCGTCAGATTGCTGTTCATGTCGCCACCTGGCGCAAGGACATGCCAACCGCAAAGGCAGTCGGCAACCTGCGAATCGTGGGAAGCGGCTCTCAACCCGGTCCTGCCGCCGTCCTCTACGACAAGTCCATCCTGCCTGGCTACGATGTTCACATTGACGGCCTCATCACCAATTCCTCTCCACAGTCTCCATTGGGGTCAGCTGAGAAATACGCAGCTTTCTCGCTGAAGAGCTCCCTCAAGAAGCTCAAGGAAGGCAAGCTATACGGTTCAACCTCGGACGAGGTCTACGACATGGTCAAGCGCTTTCTCGATGTTTCTCTGCCGAAACTGCCAATGTTCCGCTACGCCTTCGAACCGATGCTCTTCACGCACGATGACTTGTCTACTCGAAATGTCCTCGCCCTTCCTCACGGAAATGGTGGCGCCAAGGTCTCTTCGATCATCGACTTCGAGTTCGCTGGCTTCTTCCCCAAGGATGAAGAATTTGCCAATTGCCTGCAGAACGACAATCTCGAATGGCCATTGAAGAAGTATGGCAGTTTCCTCGACGAGCTGAAGAACCACGAGGCCCTGCCAGAGGCTCTGGCTGCGAAAATTCCAGCAGCATCTGCACTCGGCAACGCTTCTGACATGGCTCTTGAATTCGGAACTTCTGACTTCCATCAGGCCACGCTCATGCTTCGTCTTTGCATCAATGCTGCGCCATGGTGGATCAAGGAAGAGAAAGAGTTCACTCCGGAGAAGTTGGAGGAAGAAATGGTAGCTGCAAAGGCTCGAGTCGCGAATGCCATTACGTGGCTGGAGGGCACCATTCCAGAGACCCCGGAGAAGGGAGAAGGACGACGACGCAGCAGGGCCAGCAGTACCGTCAGACCATCTCCAAAGCCTTGAGTGTGAGTAAATCCTAAGAGAGTAGCAGAGATTAACTAACTTTCTTACATAGCGCAAATCGATCAATAGCGCACAGTGTGTGGCGAGGCGTGACAGTCAGTGGTGCAGATCTGCTCGCCATTCAGAAGTCCATGTACGGAGAATCTAGTGGTTGCACTGGAACATTGCACTTGGGGACACTAGCGATAAGCTTTACAAGGAATGTACACCAGCTTGTCCATGACCAGCAACTCGGAGCTTACGGCATAGAACGAGATTTTGACAGGGTGTGTACCAAAATTGTGCTGAGCGAAGCGTTTCCAGAAGCGAGACATGAACACATTGTCATTCATAGCACAGAGTCAAACAAGCATTGGCTCTCAACCATAGCTCATAAGATAGAGAATGAGAAGCACCTTTATGTGCCTAACCAAACATTGACCGCTGTAGGATTCTCGCGAATATCATTGTGGGAGACTACTGCCCATTCGCGCCGCGCATCAAGTGGACATCAGATCCACTAGTACAGTACGATTGACTTACAGCCGGCGTCCACCAGACACAGAATCCGAATCCCTCAACTCAATACCTCCTCAACCCTCCACCCCTCCCTACTCTTAACATCCAAGACCTGCCTAACCTTGACAGGCGGCAACCCCCACCCCAAAGCCCCCACACTCGCACCCCCCTCGGCCCTCAATTCACAACTCACCCAGCACGCCCTCTTCTTCGGCCTCCCTCCCAACTCCTCAATCTGCGTCTTTGGAAGAGGCTTGCCGTATCGAATGAGTGCTGTTCCGCGCGTGAGAAGACCTATCTGCGCCACGCTTAGAGGGCACAGCGGGAACATTCTCGTCTTGGGCGTGTTGTTGGTGGTGGTAGTGGACACGACCTGCGCCTGGGCGCGTTGGAGGTGGCTGTAGCAGATATACTGTGGCAAATCTCTCACGCTGAGCCGCGCGAGCACGGATGAGGGATGGATATAGACCGCCTTTTCCAGCAGGGATGCTTGTGCCGAGACGTGCAGTGGTTGCAGAGGCAGGTACGGGACATCGATCGCGCGATGCGGCTTCATTGCCATATCGGGTGGCACGGGCGCCAAATCGTGCCGAATGCACAGATTGTCAATATATCCAGCGGCGAGGATCTGATTTAGCTGAGCTGTGGTTTTCGTGGACGCAAGTTTCGTCTGTTGTAGGGAGCGGGATACCGTCTCGGGTGTGATTGTCGCGCGATTGTTCATGCGGACTAATTGCTCGAGTTGGCTTCGGAGGAGAGAGACCTCTGCAAGAGCTTTGGGGCGCAAGAAGAGAGATCCGCAGGTGTCAGCTTGCGAAGAGCCTGATGACGTGGTGAGGTACGTGCTCGCTGCGGTGAGTAGTTTCATGGCGTCGGAGGTCTTGTCGTTGCGCGAAAGGGTTGCGCGGGCGCGGCCGTAGGACTGGCGCAGGTTGTCGAGCTCGTCGCTGCCATCTTCGGCGCCGTCTTCTCGGTTCGCGGAATTGTTGGTCAGGTTGAGTTGAGCCTCTGTGACGAAGATTTCCGGTACAGCAAGGGCAGCCACCAGCGTCAAGACATGCCAGACCAGATGCAAATTCGCCGGTTCGATGCCCAGTGCCAGAATCTTGCCCAGGCGTGGGTTTAGTGGATAGTTCGACAATTGTCTCCCTAGATCCGTGATGTCGCCCGCAGGCGTCAAAGCACCAAGATTCTTCAGCAATTGTTCCGCCTTGCCCAACGTGTGGCTAGCCGGCGGCGTCGGGAACGGAAAATCCACAACTGGCCTTGGATACTTGAAGCCCTTCAACAACAAGACCACACTCTCGGCCGGCGAGCGCAGAATCTCAGGCTCCGCATGTTCCGGGAAGAACGCCTCAAATACGGCGCTCGTGTACAGCCGCCAGCAATGGCCCGGGCCCGTTCGTCCCGCACGGCCTGCTCGTTGTGCGGCGGAAGCTTTACTGATGTAGTCGATCTCGAAGCTTTGGACCCCGCTGTCGAGGTTGTATTTTCTCTCCTTTGAACGGCCGGTGTCGAAGACGTAGCGGATATTGGGGATTGTGAGGGATGTTTCGGCTACGTTGGTGGCGAGGACTATTAGGCGCGATGAGGCCGGCGTAGGTTCGAAGACCTTGAGTTGCTCGGATGTGGGGAGTTGAGAATATAGGGGCAGGATGCGCACTGAGGTGTAGGGTTCTTTTGATGGTTTTGGACCGATTGACCTGGTGGACTCTGCCTCCTCCTCCTCATCATCTGAAACATCGAATTCCGCTTCCTCGGCTTCTTCGTCGGATGGAGTAAGGATTTCCATGTCGAAATCGTCGTGTTCCGCATTGGGTTGGGAGAAGCCTAGGTCGACGTCCTCGGTCTCGAGAGGTGCTTCGCTCGCCGCAATTGACACCCGAGGCGGGCCTGAACCGCTGTTAACACCATCTCGGGGCTTAAGGAGTGCTCTCAATTGACGATCGACCTGTCTTATCTCGTTCTGACCTGTCAGGAAGACCAGAATACCGCCTCTAGGCAACTTTCGATGTGCTCGGCCAATTTTCTCGATGACTTCTTCGACATAATCTGCTCTGGATCTCAGTGCAAAGTGAGTCGTGACACGATGCTGACGGCCTTCAGCCTCGACGATGGGCGGCCGCATGTCGGCCGAAAACAGCTTGTCATGCAGGAAATCTCCAATGTTTAGCGTCGCAGACATAATGACCAGTTTCAGCGGCTTCGGGTCCGAGTTGAATTTGCTCTCCTGCATCCGCGCAGGGACAATCTTGCTGAGCATTCCGATTAGGATATCTGTGTTGACGCTTCTTTCGTGGGCTTCGTCAATCACGATGACGGAGTATTTCCTCAGTAGGAGGTCTTGAGAGAGCTCTCGAAGAAGAATACCATCAGTCATGAATTTGATAGCCGTGCTTGACAAAGTCGTGCTGTCGAATCGGATCTGATAGGCCACCTTGCTGCCATGCTGCCCGAGCTCGGTAGCTACCCGCTTCGCCATGCTGACTGCGGCCACACGTCGAGGCTGGGTGATGCCAATCATGCCAGATGTTGGACCATCTGGTGATCCGTAGCCGGCTTCAAAGAGAAACTGAGGGATTTGTGTGGTCTTTCCGCTGCCAGTGTCGCCTTTTACGAGCACAACTGGGTTATTGTGAATTGCTTCCATTATATCTTGTTCGTGTTGGAGTATTGGCAGTTCGGAGCGGGATTGTTGGATGTCTTTGGGCCGCTTGACGTGGACGGCGTAAGCCATTCGATTGGGTATCGATGAGGGCGGTGAAGGGAGCGCAGGAGCTTCAACTTGAGGTTTTGGTGGCGGAATTGGCGCAGGGAGTAATGCTCCTTCGCCAGGAGTGTAGGACGGGGTATGTCCTATCGATTTATTTAGTTGCTGGGTAGCCCATAGCTTGAATACCGAATCCCGTGGCTTGATCTTCTGGTCGCCGCCGCTCTCATCACTGGAGGCCTCTGACCTGCTGCTCTCCGTGTCATCGTCCTCATCGGAGTTCTCACTCTCATCGACGGATGACCTGGTCCCGTCTGTGCTGGCAGTGTCCACTGAGTCATCATCGTCGAAATCTGAGTAGTCCTCTGCCTCTGGGTCGTGTTCTAGGTCACTTGTTTCCGTCTCAAAGCCTTCCCAGGGCAACTCGTCGTCGGACACCGTCTCCGGTAACTTCTGCTTCTTGTTCTTCCGTGATTGTATAATGGGTAATCCCTTTTCATCTAGCGCAAGAGGTTGTGCCAGGCCACTCCCGACTGATGCTGGGGCGACGACCCGCTCCACTACCGGCTCTGGGGCTGCCCTGGCGTCGAATGCCTCCCGATTCTTGACCTCCCATTCATCCTCGCTTTCGTCATCGTCTGTCGCTTGCTCGCCACTCGCACCTCGACGATGTCCCCGCTGGTGCCCGTCCTGTACGAACTCTCCAAATTTGCGTTTCCCCAAGGCACCACCCCTGCTGGCAACAGTCGCATCATATTTAACCTTCTCTGCCTCCAGCTTTCGCAGCAGGTCTAATGTCTCGTCCTTGCGTAATTTATTCTCAATGTATTTATCCAACCTCTTTGCCTTCTTTGAGGATACCTTGGGCTGTTGAGCCCGCAACTCTTCTCGCAATGCGGCCTTTTGAGCCTCGCGCTCGGCTTTGCTTTGCGGCAGTATTATCTCTGCGTTGCTTGAGGGCGGGGCCGCCGCCGTGGGCAACTCGCTGGAAGCACCGTTGGAAGGACCTTTAGTAGTGACAGCATTGGAACGGGCGAGTACTTTGTGCTTGCGTTGGCGGGGAACAAAACGAGGCATGCTGAAAGTTGTCGGCAAGCAACAACATATTCCAGCTGACCACCACGGATGGAGGGGAGGTTGCGCCGCTGTCAACGGCGGCGACAGCCTCGGTGGGAATTTATTTTGTTTTGCCGGCAGAATCTATGGGCGGTGAGTTTAGACGCTCACCACGTCACGTGATCTGTGAGGCGTTCGAGGCCAAGTCGGTTGTTTGGTAACCTCGACCTTGACACGGCTAGTGATCTCCCACAGCGACTATGGGCATACCGCAGGACTATGCAACGGAAGAAATGGATGATACAAAAGTAACGATCCCGTTTCCTGCGCCTACGAAGCAGGCTGCCGCCGAGATCAATGGCGTCAAAACAGACGTGATGTTAATGTCATTCGCGGACAAAATCATGGTCACGGTTACGCAGAATGGGAGGTTAGGGCAATGGGTATGTTAATTTAGCTCTATCTGTCCTGACGACTGAAGCTCAGAATAAAGGTTACTGTCCCACTCCTCAGCGACAATCCAACTCATTCAGATCCCTATTTCCAAACGAGCCGGTCTGGAGATGACGCTCTTCTTCCATCGGTTCGCTTCTCGCCTCGAACTCTACTTGGAGCCGGGGGCTCAGATCGTGAGGCAATGGGTCAGCTTTACGCCTCTCAAATTGCGAGCGCCATCGTCACCAAATCGCCCGAGGAAAGTCGGTCCCTCATGCTAGGCTTGGGACTCGCCAAGGCTGAGATGGATAGAGATGTGTTCTTGCAGATAATTGACCTTGTTCTGTCTGTCCTCTGAACACATTCATGAAGCTGCCCACAGCCTCCGTCAACTGGTGGCATCTATCAGACAAGGAGATCGGGCGTGCCAGATCCGTCTCTCGGCACCAGGGCCAGCGACACCAGGGTTCTTTGACCCACTCTGTGTGCGATGAGCCGCCATTTCCTCAACCGATGCATTGATCTCATACTCTCCATCAACAAGAGGGATTACCCCCAGCTTGGCCACAAAGACGCCACCGGGCTCAACTGCGGGATACACAGCTCGCTGAAGCACACCGGTCCAGGCAAAACGCTTCGAAAGATCTAGTGCGATGTTATGGGGTTGATGTCGCAAGGCAGGCTGCAGTCGGAGGATCAGGCGAAGAGTCTCTTGAGTGTGGTTGTGGAGGGTGACGAACAGAGTCGCGAAGGTCTCTGTTCTGACGATGAAATGAGACCTTCCTATTTGTTGCACTGCACCGGTCGTGTCGGACTTTTCGTGTTCAGAAGACTCGTGCGGTTCAATGGCGTAGTCAATCTCAACGTGGTCGATTTTTAGCACGTCCACCATACGAGGACTCAACCTGATCCCCTTCCTTAGATCGATCTCGCCGGTCCTCCCCGAACTCTCTTCGCGCCATGTCCCACGTACGCACCTAAGAAGTTCTTCTCGGTACCAGAAGGATTCTCTGCTTGCTGCTTCGGCTTCCGCACTCAGCTTTGAAGCCGTTACCACAAATTGCTTTTGCGTCTCAAGACTCGGTATTGGAGCATGCGCGTCCTGGATGAAGATTCGTGGGACAAGCAATATTACTCGACTTACGTGGCCCGGTTGTAGTGTATCCATGATCTGATACGCATCGTCCCAAGTCTGATCATCCGCGGACTGCCCATTTGACTTTCGAGCCTGGAGCTCAACGGTAAGCGGTTGCGGCCACACATTGCGAAGGTCGACTGAGAGCATACAGTATTGGTTCGAATTTGGTTGGATCTTGAGCCACTGCAATAGTTTGGTCATTTCTGTTCCCGATCTGGTAATGTTACCGTTCTGCTCTGGTTGCATGTTCGATAGATCTGTCGTAGTCCAGCTAAAGTCGCTATGGATCGGTAATATGTTGCACCTAGGCATCTCGACACTACCATTGACAGTGATGGACACGGGAAAGTGGGTTTGTCTCGTGTAGAACGTTTCTTTGACCTCGGCTGAGGGTGTGCCCAAAAATGCAAAATCAGCCTGAATCATGGCACTCACGAGCCCTGGTCGACCAAAGACTGCCACAGTATAGGCGATTCCGGCTCCAGGATCGAGGACTTTCTTGGAATCCACGCGATGCTTGTCTTGGATGTCCACTGCGGGCTGAAGTGCCAACTGATTCTGTAGTTCGTACTTTTCCGCCGGAGTCAGATCTTGGTTCACAAGAGCTTCCTTGAGCCTTTCACTGACCGTATCCTCGGTGGTGATCAGCACAAGATCCGCAGGCATTGTGTTACTGTGATTCAGCAGAGTGACGTCAAAGAGGCGTTTTTCGCCTTCGAGAAGCATGATTGCAGGGTCGCGCAAGCTGCTTGACGTAATATCAAGTCGAGGCTGAGCGCTGATGACCTTCAACTTCAGTGGCGTCGTTGCTGGGGGGTTCAGCGTAAAGTCGGCAACAGGCGCAGTTTCGTCGCCCTCGCCATCGACAACTTTCTCCTTCTTCAGCCTGGATCTGCCCACCGCTCTCTGCTTGAGGGTAATTGGAGGTCTCCAGTCATCGCGAAACGTGAGGAAGTCTTGCTCGTAGCAGTTGTGGATCCTGGCTCTGCAACCAATGATTTCAAGGTCGCCCCTTTCAACCGGTGTGCCACTTAGAGTGAACAGTTGACTTGAAAGTGGTCCTAGCACGATGCTGTGGACAGAGGGTGTGAAAGCACAGCCTTCGCTCAGCAGACGTATCTCTTCGATTTCGATTTCCACTTCAAGAGGGTTCTGAAGTAGCACTGCGAAGCTTGCTAGTTCACCAGCGACCAGAACTGGAGCGGCGGTAATAGACTTGTCTTTCGAAAAAGGGTTATAGATGAACGGATCTCGCACCGTGTCAACGAGTGCACTTCCTCGTATAGCCAGGTCACTCGGCTTGTGGGCTATGAGTTTCGAAAATGGGTCGCGCTCGAAGACTTGGACGTCTCTGACAAGGAAGTCGTCCCAATACTCTGCACGGCAACTATCTGCGCCTAATCGGGGAGCCGCCGAAACAGCACGTTGCATGCTGTCCAGTAGCCGTGCTTGCTCCTCGACAGAGATCAGCGGAGCGTCCTTGACCGAGTATCTTGGCATGGTGACGACTCTTTTCGCGCCTCGGAGTATATTGGATGAGAAATGCAGGCCGGCTGGGACATCAGGTAGAGCCTCGCACACGCTCACACAGGTCCGTAGCATTTCCAGTTTCAGCACAGCATCTCCGGAGTCGCGTTCGATAGCCCATGTCCGGAGTCTGTCGTGGACGGACGTGAGATCGGCCGTTGTACGCTGATGTGGTTGGGGAATGGGTGGCAGAGGAACTCCGTACGTTCCAGCTGCAAGACTCAGCATTGTCCTCGTCCCGATCACCATTTCGGGTATTATCCCCTGTAGTGCAGGACTCACAGGTGGCAGTCCAGCTGCAGGATGAACGCCGGCTTCAGATGCACCGACCTTCCTCGCTTCAATCAGCCTAGGAACGAATTGCTGCATCAGCTGCTTGATGTAGAAAGCGTGTTTACGCTGTAGTCCAAGGACCGAGAGACTCGTGGCGACTGCGACCATTAGGCCTGTGTGGTGCAACATGCTCCTGCTAGATTGAGCCTCTTGAAGCGTCTCGATCAGTATATTCGCGAGCCCGGCTTTCGAAATCGCGACAGGCTCTTCCTTGGTCAGTACCGAAGTTTGGGATACCTCTTCGACGCCTGTAACGATCTGCTCAAGGCCTTGGTTGGTGAGAACACCTCCGGCTCGTTTCACAAAGACCAACAGATTGACCAGCCTTACCCGAGACTCCCTAAGGACATCTTGCAGAGAGCCGCCCAGATCCAGGTTCGCCACTCTGGCATAGAGCTCCAGGATAGTTTCTACCATCGGTGGGAGCAATTGTGCAAGCACCTTTAACGAGTCGCCTGACCTTGGGGTCACTTCTGCTTGAAACGCTCCACTTCGATTTGGGAGGGAACGGCATACTTGGGGGACGGTGAAGGACATATCCGACCAGGATAGAAGTATCATACAGATGAGTAAATATTCAAGCGCTTTGGCGTGCCAGAGATGGTCTTGGCCGTTTTGTGCCATGGAAGCTCCTTCGGCAAGAGAATCTATTGCATTGGTCCAGGAACCGCACTGGGCACGAAACATGCCCTGGATGATGTTGTATCGTCCTCTCGATGTCTCGCTCTAGAAAAGGGTTAGCTCCAGCCACGGTCAGCGGGTGATGCACCTACCTGCGTGTTTGTCCCATTCGAGTTTGGCATGGGGCTGGTTGGTTTTGTCGATACAGGAGTTGAACTGCCGCTTGATGGGACGGGAGTGGTCCCAGTGCGCCTGACAGGTTGAGCGCTAGATCCAGGTACCATGCTGATAGGCTGATCTTTCAACTCGCTGACCACTGCTGTAAGGCTCTCCACCAGTAGTCGTGAGATAGTGGTCATGACCTCGCGAGCGTCATCACTGCCGTCGGCGTTGGGCATGCTGATCAGATCAGGGCCAAGAGAGGTACTAGAACTCGATGCACAGTAAATCAGCCGACGCACAGCTAATCCTGGCTCAGCAAGTCGCTGCTCCTCGAATGCGGCCTTGATAGCCTCGACTGTATCGGGGACGACATCGTTTTGAGGCGCATCGCTCCCATTCGAGTCGGTGACAGGCGTCTTTCCTATTCTTTCCCCATCGATGATTCCTAGCAGCACTTGACATCTGCTGTTGGTTTCGAAGGGAAATAGATGCGGTCTCCATTTGTCCTGAGTGGCGGAGATGTCGAAGAAGATGCAGCCAGAAGACGGAGTTGAGTCCACGGCCTTGCGCTCGACTCTTGCCGCGCTTTGCAAAGCCTTGATAAATTTCTGAAAGCGGTCCGGCGTTATCGGACCTGCTGGAATGCACAGGACATTGACTTTGGCGCCCGCAATGGGCAGAAAAGGGTTATATCCCATGATGACATGATGGACATCGGTGGCAGCGAGTTTCTGAGAGCGTTCAAAAGGCCATGGAAAGTGGTATGCTCAGTAGAAGGCGTCGATTCCAATCAGCTTGAAAGGCAGGTGCTGAGTTGAATTCCTAGTAAGTCTGTTCGATAGAGAGCAGGACGCATAGCAACGGCCAGATTTTGGGGAGAAGGGGCGTCGTCGATGATTGGTGATATAGAGGTCGCGCTATTAGGTAAGCACTCAGCCCCACGGTGGCGTTGGTCATCGCTGTGGCGCCACGACGTCAGCCTTGTGGCAGCCTCGCGGGCATCTGCCTTTTCATTTTCCAGGTTATGGTTGATGAGTCCGACATGATGCATTAATAGTTCCACATCCTTCTGTACGTTTCGCAGGCGTTCTTCCTCACAGTTCTCTTTCATTCGCTGGCCGATATGTATTGATTCTAGATCGCCCCCTGGACGAATACGCCCATGCAGATCGTCCTCATTAACATCGTTGCCACCACGGCCTCTCAGCCTTAATTCCGTCCACTACTTGGCTACGCCTGGGTTCGTCCCCATTTCAGCACCGGCGTCAGTCTTCTTCTGCTTCCTCCTCTTCTTCAGATATCCCCTCCGAGTCCTCATCTCACAAACCGACACGCAAAATGGACTTCGACGCCCTGCGAGCGCGGACACTGCGCTCCGGCGCCGACGAAGAAGCCGTCACGGTCAACACGCGGGCTCTCATAGACAAGGTGTTGGCCCGTTATTCAGGAGAGTGGACTGTTTTGAGAGAATTGCTCCAGAACGCTGCAGATGCTTCCGCAACCAAGATCACCATCAAGTTCGAGACGCTGCCTTCTGCCACAATTCCCTTGCCTGCGGACACCTCATCCTCGAGTCTACTGCGACATACTGTACAGCATCATACTCTGAAGAGACTCCTGGTAACGAACAATGGACAAGCGTTTACTGAGAACGATTGGAACCGGCTGAAGCGCATTGCAGAAGGCAATCCCGACGAGACGAAGATCGGGGCCTTTGGTGTTGGATTCTATTCCACGTTTTCAGATTGCGAGAATCCATTCGTCTCCTCTGGCAAGGAGGCAATGGCTTTTTTCTGGAAGAATAATTCCCTTTTCACACGACGGCTCCAATTACCAGAATCTGAGCGATCAACAGACACAAACTTTGTCCTGGACTACCGAGATACGACTTCTCCAATGCCACCACTTCTGCCGCTAGCACAGTTCTTAGCAAACAGCCTGACGTTCGTTGGACTGGAGAATATCGACCTCTGGTTAGACGACTGGAATCTCCTCTCCCTGCAGAAGAAGACCTCTCCCAGTTATGATGTGGCCATTCCACGGGATATCGAGCCCAAGACAAGCGAGGGGTTCATGAAGGTCACCAAGGTCTCGAAAGAGATAGCACAGATTGATGGCTCGTGGATGGCGGTCATTGGCTGGAAAGCCCCGAAGACCGCAGTCCATACCTCGGCAGACCGAGACGGTGCTCCATCATTACGCAAGTTCTTTTCCAGACTTGCTGGAACTGTCCAAGAAGAAGCGCATGTCGACAACACGATAGACAGAACAAGCACCGTGGATCGGTTAGCCACGAAAGTCTCTGCTACGGTCTTTTTGAACGTCAATACTGCAACCATCAAGACTTTCACCGGCGTCAAGTTTAACGAAGAGCTGGAGCGAGCAACGAAGAAGCCCCCTCCAAAGTTCACGAAACTGGCTATTCTGACCGCTCCCTACATTCCTGATTCAAGTCTCGAGAAAGCCTCCGCGGCCGGTGATGTGTTTGGCACCGTGCTTCCGAGCCGAGGGGGCAAGATATTCATCGGCTTCCCTACTCATCAAACAACTGGTCTAAGCGCACATATCTCAGCACCGTCGGTTATCCCTACGGTCGAGCGCGAGTCTATCGACTTGAACGCCAGGTACGTGAGAACGTGGAACATGGAAATGCTCCGCGCTGCGGGCATTGTCTGCCGGGTAGCATGGTCGTGCGAATTGCAAGAACTCAAAGAGAAAACCCAGCGGGAAGCCAACGGCCGATCGAAGATTCGAATCGAGCAAGTCACCCCTTTCTTGGACGAGGCCATCACGACATTTAAAAACTTTACCTTCCGAGAATCTACGCCCTCAGCCTCGATCGGAGGGCTCCTAGAGGACGCATTTTGGACATGCAGCAAAAAGGCTTCCATCGAAGTGGTCTCAACATGTGGTGTGCTACCCACTCATGACGTTCGCATTGCACCTAAAGACTTGAGCTTCATGTCAGGAATCCCGATCCTGCCGGAGAAGTTGGCTTCCGAGGCGAAAGTGTTCGTTTCCAAGCTTGTCGACTTTGGTCTTTTGACTGAAGTGACTGTCTCCGACATCAAGCTAGCACTGGAATCAAGCCCTCTCACTACTCCTCAAGTATCCGAATTTCTTGGTTGGCTCACCAAACAAGCTACGCAAGGGAAGCTTGACAAGGCCACGATTTCGAGTTTATTAGCTGTTGCAGTGGCCAACGATGACAACCCTGAGGGCAATGCGAGCCCACTTCTTCAACTCGGAGAGATACGCAACTTCCTGAACCCCAGCCGGACACCCGTCGATTTTCCTGTTCCACCAACTGTGATGCCTTTCAAGTTTACCAGAAGCATGAGCAAGCATGAACTGGAAAGCTTAGGATGGGAAGAACTTCAACTACCGCATTGGGTGCGCTGGCTGATCTCGCAATCTGGGGATCGTCAAATTCTTTCGGAGGCTCAAGACATCACGAAGTCTGCAGACTTTAGCTCACAAGTTTTGCCTCTCCTCTCGAAACAGTGGGACTCGCTTAGCCAGCCTTCGAAGACCTCTTTGGTCGAGATGCTTACCAAACAGACTGTGATTCCGACCAAATTTGGAATGAAGAAACCCGGAGAAGCTTACTTCCCGAATGTCAAGCTCTTTGATGATCTCGCCACCATCGAGGGTCTCGGCAACGTCAAGGACAAGTTCTTGCTTGCTTTGGGTGTGCGCAAGACAGTGGAGCTGGGAGTGGTGTTCGAAAGACTTTTGACACCAGAGTCTAAATCTCCTAAAGCCGTTGGAAGCACCAAGGCCCAATGGAGTCACGTTGACCTGATCAAATATCTTGCATCAGTGAGCAGCGACATTCCTGGAACCGACGTACAGAGGCTCCGGAGTACAGCCATCTGCCCCAAACAGCTTGAAGGCAAAGATGGTGGTGAGTCCGCTGAGCGCTTCAAAGTGGGTGACCTTTTCGAGCCACGACATGATCTACGTCAGCTAGGCTTGCCTGTCATGGCTTGGCCGGGGCCATATCGAAGTAACACCCCAGAAGGGAGGTTCCTGAATGCACTTGGTCTCCGAACAACTCCTTCTGTTCCTGAGCTCATTCAGATCATGGCCGAGTCTGGAAAGAAAGGACCGAAGTACGACCTTGATCGACGTGACAGGACCCTCGCTTATTTCCTTTCACATCACCATGGGTACGGTTATGGCACGTTTGACTATTCTAGCATCAATATCCCATTCCTGCCACTCGAGAAAAGGCCAGATCAGCTTGCGACTCCGTCACAGTGCTTTGCAGATGAAGGAGCTACCCTGCTGGGGTTTGACACCTTAAAGCGTGACTGGGTTCCCCATGCACCAAAGTTCGGTGTCAGGCAGCATCCGCCAATTGATCAATGCATCAACATACTTGCAAAACGGCCGCCAACGTCGTACAACGATGCACGGGTGCTCTTCACCTACTTTGCTGGACGCCTGGGAGAGATCGGCGCAAATAGTATGGCGCGGCTGAGTGACCTGAACTTCATCCCTGTCTTTTCAAAGAGCAAGGAGAAGTCGGCGCCTAAGACTCACACGTCACCTCGAAATTGCTTCCTAGGCGAAAGTGAGGCCTTTGGTGAGATCTTCCACTTCGTGGACTTTGGTCCTGAAGCCAACTCATTCCTCATCAAATGTGGCTGCAAGCAAGAGCCCTCGAAATTGGAAATCGCCCAAATACTCGTAAAAGAGCCTGCCCGTATCTCAGCAACTTTCCGCAACGCCGAGAAGTACATGGCATTACTACGGAGCATGGCAGAAGCAGCCAAGACTCTGAAAAAACACAAGGACCTTTGGGCAGAGATGAAGAGAGCACCTTTCTTGCTCGCGAGCAGAGAACTTCCACCATCATCACCACCAACAGGAAAACATGCTGGCCACGCCGACGATGCAGATAATTTTGATGAGGATGAATTACAAGGTATAAGGGAGTTTCAATTGTGTAGCGCGGCAGACGCTATCATCATCGACGACTACATCAATTACAACCTGTTCAAAGCAGATATACTTGCGGCCCCACAAGAGGAAAGTCTCGAGGACTTCTACTTCGCGCTCGGATCGCCTCTACTCAGCTCCTTGGTTGAAGAGGCTGCTCGTCATGGTCCAAGAGCACCCGACCAGAAGCCTGCACAGAAATTACAGAAGCAGATCCTGGAGCGATCCACGCTGTTCCTGCACGAGCAGCCTCCGGACACGATTAAACACGATGCGAAATGGCTTGAAAAGAATTTGCAGGTGCAATTGGTGTCGTCTATCTCTTTGAGACGGTCGTTGCGAGGACGCAACGTCAGTAACACGGAGAAGCGAACAGCTGTGATCACAGCGGTCAACAAGGAATACACGCTGTGGATTACAGGGGCCAAACCAGACCTGTACCAAGTCAGCCAAGCTCTTGTGCACATCCTGCTCACCAGACCAAAGCTGCATTCTGCCATTACTCTCGAGATGTTGCTGAAGACAGACTTGCTTGATCTCCGGGCTCGAGGCTTCAACGTCTCTCGTATCCTGCGACAGAAAGCTGCCGAAGCTCGACTCGCGGAAAGCAAGAGACAACAAGAACTCGAAGAGCAACAGAAACGAATTGAAGAGGAAGAGAAGGCATGGCGAACTTCCCAGGCTCACGCTGAGAAGGAACGAGGCAATCAAGGCGCAGTTCCTGGCGGCTTTCCGGACTCGCCAGAGAACAACAGATCACTGACCTCACCAGAACCAGCCATGCCCACGCCAGTGAATGGGGAAGAAATGCGCAGACATGGGCGGAACTTGTTCTCCAACCTGTCTCGACAGCTCGGCCTTGGCAGCAATCGCCACATTCAACAGATGCTTGGCCATGATGAGCCTCCACGAGCGATCACAAATGGCAGCGAGACAGCAGAACCTCCTCCACCATATCAATACGATCAAGAAGCAGGCCAAGGGCAACCCAAGCAAATCGGTGGCTCGGTCACGGCACCACATCAACTACGTGAAAACCTACTTACCGCGATCAAGAAGTCTCGTGCCCACAATTCATCCGATATCTTCAGTCGAGGTGAGACAAATATCCTTCAGGAGACCAAATCATACTGCGACGAGCATCCGGCTCACGACCTCGCGTTTGTGGCGGAGATCAAGCATGGGATCAACTGCTACCTCGCACCTTCTGCCGTCTCGAACAGCTCTCAGTTCCTGCAACAACACTCCTTCGGCCTCACCAGCTTCTCCAGCCTCCTCAAGTCCCTCGCCGAAGTGTTTTCTCTCAACCCACGGACTTTGAACATCTTTTTCGAAACATCGGGCAAGACAATCGGGTTCAATCGCAACGGATCGATATTCTGCAACTACCGATACTTCGAACAACTCCACGAGAAGAACATCGTCTCCCAAGGAGCCGGAGGAGATGCCTATGCTGAGGCGTTTGTGTACTGGTGGGTGATTCTGTGTCATGAGTTGGCGCATAATCTTGTAGGTGATCATTCGAGTGATCATAGTTATTATACCGAGGGG
Organism: Cladophialophora chaetospira; assembly: GCA_030247875.1. Lineage (NCBI taxonomy): Eukaryota > Fungi > Ascomycota > Eurotiomycetes > Chaetothyriales > Herpotrichiellaceae > Cladophialophora > Cladophialophora chaetospira. The sequence continues at coordinate 441,249 of JAPDRK010000022.1, read as the reverse complement.
TTTGTGGCACAGTATTTCGCCCGGGTTGTCAAGGTCCTTGGGCAGGGCCAGGTGAATACGCAGATGCAGTTGCCGGCGAGAGGGCGAGAAGGTGCTGCTGGCACGAATGCGCCGCTTGTAGAGTTGTGATTATGCGTGATGTTGTTTTGAGCTCACTGGCTTGGAGATAGATTTGAATCATGGCATAGCACTGGCGTTTGGCGGAAGTGAAGGAAGAGCTCCTGGCGCCTTGCATCGAGGAGTCACTGTACCAACATTGACGCGGCTACACTCCGCTAGGCATTCACTGGATAGACGAGGTTGTGCAGAAAGACTATTGGTGTATACATCTCAAGTACAGAACCTAGACATTGTCCTCTCATTCCACAAGCACGAGGCCTACAGCACTGTGTATACTTAGCGGGACGAGTTAAAGATTGTCGTCTCTCCCGAACGTGTTTCGTTCCGGCTTGTGGCATTCTGGCCCTTCACTCCTGGTCCTGGTAGCTACTGAATGTGTTCAAGATCTGCCAAACGATTTCCTCGAACAGTGTCTCAGTTTCAAGCCTTGGGCGCGATTTTGAACCCGCTTTCAAGCGTGTATTCGACGATTTTATCCAGGTCTGTGGGCTTGTAGGTGAGGGGGATCTTCTTAGACTGGTCCCCGGCGTTGACGTCGTCATCGTCATCTTCCAAACCCAACCATAGCCAGATTATGTCTGATGGCTTCACTCGGATTTTACCACTACCAGGAACCCAGGGCTTGGTGGGTCGGGATTTGACGCCAGGAAGTAACTCATCTGTCTGTGGAGCAGCGGGCTTTCCATCCGTCGGAGCAGGCGGTGCATCCGCTTGGTAGATTGTCGCTGAAACTGGAACCTCGTTTTTGAATGCAAATGCGCCAGTCTGCTCATATAACTCCTTGGTCTTTGCGTTGGTGATGGGAGCCTTCGAGGAGTTATTGTCCGCTGAAACTGTGTACACCTCTCCAGGCTTGATCGCCTTGATTCCCTGGATTTTTGCTGGTGAGTCGGATGATGTGTCAGCTTTCTGGCTTCATCAAGCGTGGCTGGCGGTCCAGAGCAATGCAAGCCTTTCGGGTGCCAACTTCTTGTCTGCTTGAAGTAAGAAAGTACTCACTGTCGTCAATCAGAGTAAATCCCACCCAATACCACTTCTCCTTTTTTGAAGATAAAGAGAACGTGAACTTTTGCTCAGTCTCGGTCGTCGAAGTCGTGCCATCGCTCCAATCAGAGAGCTCTAGGAAGGGCAAGTAGAGTTAGAAGATGGTTGGCAGCAACTCGAAGGGGATTGTGGGATGTCAATACTTTGCTTGCCACTTGAACTCCCGTCTAAGAGAACGGTTGTAGGGTTGTCGGCATAATCTTGATCTAACGGTGGTGTACCCAGCTGAAGAGAGTAGCCACTTGCCCTGAGAAGAGCTCGGGTTTTTTGGTCCTCGACCTTGACAGTGAGAGTGTATGTACTCATACTGACGTTTTCGTGCGTTACTCGGCGGGAGAATGAAGTTCGTACATGTTATGGAAAAAAGGATTCCCCCGGGGTCAATAGGAATATAAATAGGATTCTCATTGGGGTTTACCGAGTGCTTGTTCATTGAGGAAGGTCCAGAGGGGCGAGTGGTTTTGCTCGGTGTACGTACATCCTCAGTCACTACGCCTCCGTGCGCAATAGGGCGGCACAGGCCTAGCAAGCGGGTGAAGCGAATCTAGTAGCAGTCAGTACATCTCGCTTAGAGTGCTCTCGTAATTGGTGAGCTCGAGTGTGTTTGCAGCTTGCGATGGCGGTCTTCAGCAACCTTTCGAGGCGCCTCGACCTGATTGAGACGACTTGTTGCTCAAAACGATCAGCTCAAGGTCGTTTTTGATAGTCGAGGACTATACCAACAGGATCAGCTTTCAGCTCAAGGATCAAGTGCAACGCCAACGACGAGGCTGGACCAATCGATATTTTCCAACTCTCGCCAATCGCTCGCCTGATTAACGAGCCTTACCCTGGACACCTTCAAGCCTCATGAGCTGTCGATCTTGGCATTTTGATCAACCAGCCAGCCACAGGTCACCGCTGCCGAGAGACAACTCGTGAGTGTGGAATCAGATCTTAGCTCGCCAGCTGACGAGATGGACCCTGGTGGCGTATCTGGAGCAAACGATTACTCAGGCTAGCTCTACCCACCTTCTCTTCAAAGTGTGTTTTCGGCGTACCGACGTGGCATTGAGCTGAGAATGCCATCAATTGAAGTAGGCATGTTGAGAAAGTGTGTCCTGACGGCGCTCGAAAATTGGAATGAATCCGAACGCGAGGGACAAGCCACATGTCCGGAATGCATACCGTAACGGTCTCGACCGCTGCACGAACCCTGAATATGGTAGACCTCGTGCTAGGGAGCTGCCCGATCGGGAGGAATATCGAGCATCAGCTCGGCTATTTTAGCTGTACGCAAGTAAGAAGTGGCCTCATTTCGTATTATTCAGAGGTGGCTTTCGAAGATCGTTCCTGACCGAGCAGCCCAGTAATGAGAATGGGAAAGAAGGAGGGGAAGATGAAGAATGTAGAGGCAAGTCCGACGTCCGAGGTTCAAGTTTAGGCGAAGCTTCCGGCACCAAGGCTTGGCGATGCTTCGCTTAGGAGTACTCGGGCAGATTGGTGAGTAATTCAGCTCAGCTTGATGGTGTCTTACGGATGCTTCCGAACTATTTTATGATGGCTTCAGCAGGTTTGACAATTGCACAGGCCAGGAATGTCTGAGGAAGGTGTGCTGGAACTCTGACAACTCAATCGAGACTGCTTAGACCCTGGTCGCACCTCCATATCAACAGCATGAATGGCGCTTGAAGTCTAGAATACTGAAAGCATCACTGGACCACACGTCGAGATCAAAGCTATCAATTCGTATCCACCTACACTAGTCCTCAAAGCTTCTTCATCACCCTCCACCCGCCGTGACAAGCCCTGCTAGCACACAAGATCACCGCCCCGAAAATAGAACACACGCCCGAAAAGCCGAAAGCAGCGTCAAACCCATGCTCATCCAATAGCTTGCCAGCAACCGGCGGTCCGATCAACATCGCAGCACTGGCCGCTGAAAAAGCCATGCCCATTCTAGTGCCGATCATCGCGCGATTGGGCGAAAGCTGCACGGCCAAAGTCGGCGAGATGGACACAATCGCGCCAGAGAAGAAGCCGTAGAGCACGCCGACCATGATGATTGAGCTGGGATTTGGCACGCCGATGAACCCAAATGCGAAGATTCCAGCAAGGATCATGCATGGAATGATAACGTTGTACATCCCGATCTTGGCGGCGACGAGATTAGGACCCAGTCTACCGAGAATTGATCCTCCAGTGATGACGGCGAGGAGATAGAATGCTGTCTCTGCCGATGCGAGCCCCCTCTCGAGTGCGTACAGTTCAATGTAAAAGTACGGAGTGAAGACTCCGACAAATGCGACAAAGAATCCAAGAACGTACAGACAGTACGCTGGGCCTTTCCACGCCGAGAGATCGACGAGCTTGCGGCGAGCTGGTGGAAGCAGGCGGACTCTCATGACCGCATTCGGTACAGCGAGGGTACCAAGGCTGATAAATCCAACCGTACGTATTGCCCAAGGGAATCCGATGCTTGGTTGGAGTCGGTGGATGACGATGGGTAAGAGTGTGCCTCCTGTTTCGACCAGGTCAGTATTCTCCTAGTATGTCACAAGAGCCGCTTCTTACCTATTCCACTGCCAGAAGCAGCCAAGCCCATGGCTATCATGAGCTTCGACGAGAAATAAGTCGATAAGAGCGCAACGCTGGGAGTGAACAAGCAGCCTGTACCGATACCGACGCAGAATCCCTGAGCAAGCAGGATTTGCCAGTACTCGGTGGCAATACTCGTCATAAACAACCCAAAGACAACCATGCTCGATCCGAGGATCAGGAGAGTGCGGAAATAGCCGGCATCGAAGACGGGACCCGTAAGAGCTCCGACGAGGAGAAGAAGGCAAGCTTGGACAGATCCGATCCAGGCTATGGCTGAAGGTGTCATATGACGGAGGAGGTCAACGGTGTAATAGGATTGGAAAGCGCCGTATGCGTTGATCAAGCCCCTTCACGACGGTCAGCAACGAAGCCATTTGTGTAGGGCTGGACCCAAATTTGTTACCATGTGTTGAACCAAAGGAAGAAAGCGCCAAGAACCTGAAGCCATGCCTGCATACCACTGTCTGGGATAGTGTCGATACCGTTGCTTGCGGATACCTTTTCCTCCCTTTCTTCAGGTGCATCATCGTGTGCCTCGCTGCTCAAACCCTTCGACTCTGTCTGGTTGAGGCTCTTTTTCTTCTCGGGTATCAATTGTGCTGGTTTCTCCATTTCTGACAGCAGTTGTGTTGCTCAAGCTCAAGATCGGAAGCAAGATGTGGTCTTGCGAGCAGGAAGAAAAAGACTCAAACGCTCCGACGGGTGACATCTAAATGCTGCGCTTTGCAATGAAAGTCGAAAAGTCACGGAATGCTCTCACCGGGTTCACCACTCCCGGAATTTCCATCTGAGTGACAGATGGGATGGAATCATGTCAATATAGCCGGTCCATCTGATCTGCAAGCCACGGGTTCTTTCGATCTAGAGTGTGTACTCAAGGTCGTTTGGATTAGCAGTTCGCAGTGTCGCAGATACAATCATTGGTCACCTGCCTTTCAACATCATGAAGAGTACCTGCGAGTTCACAGTGCTTTGATTATTTAGAACGTCACATTCGACAGTGATTTGATCTGACAGGGTTCTATATGCCCCCGGCATCATGATCACGACGCATCCCCGACCATCGCTTACCTTCGAATACACTCAGCAAAGACCTGCACACACGATTGATATCAGCGTCAAGGACTCCAAAGTAAGCTGCAAACAGGCATGAGCATCCTCACCGTGCCAAAATCGGTATCAATCCATCCACCGTAGCCTCAGCTTTTCTATGAGCACAATTCGCATGGGTTCATCAACCTTGACCGCGATGGCGTGCTTAGATCGTGGTCTGACGACGGCACGGTGCTCGATGCAGCAAAACCGACCCAGCCACAAATCGACTCTTGTTTCGCCCTACAAGCGGGCTCGGTCGATCCGCACTGGTTGGACACGGAAAGGAAGCTGGTCGAGGGGAGCAGCATTGACGACACTGCATTCGATGATGAGAGTTTCTACCATCCTGCAGAGAGCATCTGGCCCTTGTCTCGCCTGAAGATAATATCGGCGGCCCGGAACACCCCACCCGTTAACACTGTGCTTGATGGCAGGGACATTGAGTCTGCTCAGGCATGTACTGCGGCATATTGTGTCGAGCATAGCGATTGTGCCTTTTATGTAGGCTGTTGGGTTCGTTACGGGGTCGGTCTGTTATGGGTAATCTGGCCTTAACGGCTGTTGGCTGGGACGGTATGGCTGCGGGCACTTCGACCCGCGGGCTCGCACAGCGTGTGGTATGTTGGACTTGCAAGCACATTAGCTTGCCACCCTTTCGAGTTTCATCTTGCAGAAAGTTGCACTCGCGAGAGAGGGAGTCTGCCGGATGTGTGAAGTGGACTGTAACGGTGCATTACGCGAGAACGAACTGCAATCATGCTGGCATTTCTTTCCAAAAGTATGACGCAAATCTTATTCTTCGTACTCGTTGTGATCGCTTTGTCGCGAGAAGTCAGAGGGGGTCAATTTCACGAGACAATTGATATTCAAGTTGGAAGAGCAGCAGGGTGGAGGGTGCGGCAGATTCCTTGAGAGTCATAAGTTAAAGTTGGCTTGGCACTTTGTGCCACCTTGTAAAGCGGCGACGGACAACTTGAAGGCCTTTTTCGAGAGCTGGTTTGTACATCTACTCCTTTTCCTCCTTCCCACCGCGGTCCGTCAATACGAATGACTGTATGCAACACCCCTAAGGGAAATCGAGACTCTGCTTTTGGTTTCTATTTTTCCCACCAAGTTGTCTCACTTGAGTCAAAGAAAATGCCAAGGGTCAGAATGTGGGAGGCGCATAATTATACCAACATGATTCGAACGGCTTTGTCCTTTGAAACTCGACTTCGGACCTCGATTGATAATTGCTGTTGAAAGCGCGACTTGAAAGATGTATCGGCACCATGTGAAAACGGGCCGCACTTGCTAAGCTGTCTTAGACAGCACTTGCGGCTTCCCAAATGTCTGTGGCACGGCAAATGGCAGGTGCTGTCTCTTCCAGGCACGAGACATTGAAGACGAGGCTGCCTTCCTCGAGACACCCTCCTTTGTATTTGATAGAACCTGTCTTGGACACTGCCTGCATCCGTTTCTGGATGTCGAGCAGGTTTGGGAACGCAATATGGCCGCCTTGAAGATATATCTAGGTAAGTTCTCCGTCGATTTTGTTAACCAGCAACAGTCTCTACAGTCAGCAAACGAATCTTCTCCTTCTCATAGGAAAAGTCAAACAACTCTACCAAGATCTTTCTCCTGAGCCAAGACGCCCAATCGTAAGCACTATCTCCTGAATCGATAGTCCACGCCGGACGTGGAAACCTCTCATAACTCCTCGCCCGATATCAAAATTTCTCTCCGAGGCATGGCTCCCTCCAAAGTACCCGAACCTCGACATACTATCGACCTCCGTCAGTTCAATGGACGCAAGCGGTCTGCAATTTTCGTTGGCCGAGTCGGAAAGTCATTTTGTCGAGGAGATGGAAGGATGCACCAGCTACGAAGTCAACAAGGGCTTGCCGATCTGATGGAGGATGAAGAGGATTACTATTCGTACAGACACGAGAATCTGAATTACCGGATCTACCCAGGATCTGAAACGACCGAATCGGGTAAAATTCTGGACGTCAGGTATCTTCGACCACTTCCTGCTGGTTCCTTGCAACCTCTAGAATTGAGATCCGGATGTGGTGTTGAGCTAGATGACGGCACGTTCTTGAAGATCAATTCCTGTAGAGTCGATCATCGAGACAAACCCTACATCACAGGAAATTTGCTCCTGCCACAATCCCACCAAGATCTGTTCATGCCCAGCAGAGAGAATGAGTTGGTCACGATGTTTCGCATCAAGGAGGAGGAACTTGAGTGGGAGTGGGTGGAGTTGACAGTGGATCCAAGCCGTATCGTTTCCACATGTACCATTGTGTATACGAACCAGCCATATCAGACCCTGAACTACACGAAGGATGTGCGGGAGGCTGGACGCTATGCAGCATCTCTGTTCTTCTGTCGTTATATGAGCGCAGATCTGAATGTCGACCTGGAGCACAATACCAAGAAGCCTGACTGTCCAAAGACGGGCAAAATTGAACATTTCGGCGAGCGGCACGCAGACGATGTCATTGTTGTGACAAAGGACGGCTGGCACGTGCCTTGCAGAGCTTCGGACAGAGATATTCGGACGCAGTGGCGAGGTGTGCAACATTGCGCCCTTGGCGGTAGTCATGTCCACGAATCGACCTTCACTCGACAGTACACCTTTGCGGAAGCATTTTGTGGAGCCGGAGGCGTGTCCCTCGGAGCGTACAACACCGGCTTGAAGACTCAGTTCGCATTCGACCGGGGTGGCCCCAGCTTGGATACCTATCGACATAATTTCCAATATATCCGCCAGACAGGAGTCTCTGCAGTGCAAATGAAAGCAGAAGATTTTGTCGCTGCAGCGGCTGGGACGGATAAATGCATGGTGGATTTCCTACACCTGAGCCCGCCCTGTCAAGCCTTTGTTGGGTCTAACAGACGTCCAGCGGATACGTCGGCCCAGATCAGCGCCTTCTTGACGGTCAAAGATCTTGTAAAGTACTGCAAGCCTCGCATTGCGACTTTTGAGGAGGTGGAAACACTAGCGAATTGTGATATGAGAGAGTGGTTTTGCCATATGGTAAGCTTCTTCGTCGAAAATGGCTACAGTATGCAATGGAAAGCCGTCCAACTCTGGCAGTTTGGTGTTCCTCAGACAAGAGTTCGTCTGGTGGTCATTGCCTCTGGGTAGGTAATCATTCTTATCAAAATTGAACATGACTAATTCTGTCTCCAGACCTGGCGAGCGTCTTCCTAGATACGTCAAGCCAACGCATTGCAGGCAGGAAGCATTAGCAAGCGGCTTCAGCGTTGGACGGGAGCCCTTTCCAACCATCGAGCAAGCAGTATCAGGCATTCCCGAAGGTGCACCAAACCACGACCTGGAAGGCCGCTTCTTCATTACCCCGGGGTTAGCCCGGAAAGCGAACGAACTGGAACGCACAATCATGACTGAGGAGAAAGACCATCACTATCATCCAAACGGCCAAAGAGCTTACACCATCCGCGAATACGCTCGACTGCAGACCTTTGACGATGACTTTGTCTTTGTCGGGGATTTTGGGGATCAGCTCAGTCAGATCGGCAATGACGTGCCCCCAAAGTTCGCTGAGACCCTTTATCGACACTTGAAGCGAGAGCTGCAGGAAGCGGACGAGAAAGAATTACATGCACAGAGATAGCACCTCGGATGAGTTGGACTGGGATAGTGACGTTGAGTGGGAGTCGCGGGATTGAGATCTTCAAACAGCGAAGGACTCCGTCCTTTTGCCTCGCTGGAGAACCATGTTGGCGGACGCAGAGACGAGACCCCGGAATATAGCTCACATCGACGACAGGGCGGCTAAACATGGATAGAAAATGGACCTAACATGAGGAAGTGGGAGGCAAGATCAGCAAACATGCACGTCTAGGGACCCCGGCACATGGACGGAAGGCATAGCAGGTGCGCATGCTACAGCAGGAGCAGACGGCAAATCAGATATGGGAGCGAACGCGAAAAGTAAATACCAAAAATATAGTCTCATAGTCTCGAAGCATTCACATTGGCAGTTATCACAACCTAATTTCGAGTGTCTAGCGTACTTTGCACTCTATTCCACTTCTCCATTTTCACTTACGACGAAATGACCGCGTGCCTCCAACCAGTCTTCGGACGCTGCAAGACACTTCGTCTCGATTGACGAGTGGAGGTTGCAGCTACGGGAAGCACATCCGTCCGAATCATACCATACGTATTCTTCCGTGAATTCAATACCATGTTCACAACCTGTTCGGACGAGACGCTATTGGTCCTGCAAGGGGTGCCGAACCTGCTCTTGACCTGTTGGTCGTGCGGATAGACTTTGAGCACGGCTTCTTCTCATGTACTTGCGAGTCGACGGTACAGCAGTCGTGATAGTACTAGCGTGGTATCTCTTGATACAGCCTGCAACTTTAGATACAGATACTGCGTTGGTGGTCGGCCCGGATTTCTGGAGTTGGGAGATGGTCCACTGCCTATTTGGTCAAGTGATGGATACTGTTCCAAGCACATCCCTCTGACACGGAGGAATCCGAGAAGCTTCCATGATCTTTATTGGGTTCGGCTAGAAACTCAGGCTCTTCAAGGTCTGATGGGTGACACTCCGATCCAGCATATCCTGGGAATAGTCCAACCTGCACCTGCCAGGTATGTGGAATATGCCTTCTCATGGGGGTAATGATTTTTGCAAAACATCCTGCCACTGCTGCCACCTGGACTTTGCGAACCCGGCAATCTTCTCGAGTTGCTCAAGGTCAATGGTGAAGCCGCCAGTTTTCTCGATCTTGAGTATCGACTCTGTCCGGTCGCTGCAATCCAAAGTGATGCAACCACTCTCGTGACAAGCTTCTTCCTCGAACGCATCCATGTCCATAAGAATCCAAAAGTGGTCTGTCTCCTCGTTCCGCATGTGCAACAGCTTCTTCTCGGGGACGAAGACACCCCAACTGCTGGGAACAGGCATGCCTCGGAGTCGTAGCTTCCTTGCCTCTTTCTCACTAGCAGAACACAGGATCTGCTCTGAGTCAATATCCCACCATGCCTTGGGTAGCAGGCAGTCCTTCAGCGCAGCGTACAATGCCATCCATGCGGCGTCGAAAATTGATCCTCCGTGGCTGATGTACATCATGTCGATATACAGTGTCCAGTATGCCTTGACCTCAGGGTCTGCATTGATTCCTAGTTCCAGATCCTGGGACTCCTGCGGTGGTGTGTAAATGATTTCCAGGTCTGATGTCCTCACCAGCTGAGAAGCATGGAGCAGGGATAGTAATCGTTGGGATATTGACTGTGCTTCGACCGAAGGCGCTGTGCCCGCCGGGTGTTTTGGAGAGCAGCCCGTGGCCAGCTCGATATTTGGGACAAGCAGGTTATACAACTGTATCGGAGTGTATCCTTCCCCTTCCTCATCTTCTTCACCTCCGTCCTTGCGCCGTCCAGGTTTGGCTCGATCCTTGTCTGAGGATTTAGTGACTCTGAAGCTTGGGATTTCGGTGACAGGGAGAATCTCTGCTCGAAGGCCGCAGACAATCGTCGTTGCACCGATTTTCACTAGCGATGAGCCATTGCAATGTGTCAAGGAGCCAGTGTTCAGCTGGATCGGTCGTGGTTCGGAAGGGGTACGGTTGGAGGGGCGTCGCGGAGGGGCTTGCTTGAGATGAGCGTGGAGCAAGGCGTTGGGAGAGACGAGTGGCATCGCGGAGATTGGGATTGGGTCTGCGGAAGGCATTGCTACCGCAGGGTGAGCCGCTTGTCAGATCATGTCGCTAAAGGTATGTGCTAGAGGTGAGAGCTGTGAAACGCACGGTGGGATGAATCCCGAAATTTTGTGACGCGATGGAAGGGATAAGATTAGATTAGATGAGCCGATAAGCCTGAGTCTCTTCTCCTCTCATTGTTCTCTTTGCACACATTGATTTCGCGTTCAGTGGTGTCCTCGTGGGATCTGTCTCCGACCTGTACGCGAGTGCTCAGGCGAAAACTGCGGCAAGTATCGTCGGAGCTGCCCTTTCCACAAACAACTGTAAGCGGTAGTTGGCCAGCTCCTGCAGTCTGTTCGTCTTCTTAGACTTTGTCAAATATGGAAGTATTTCCTTCCGGCGCCCTGAAAAGATGACCTTTGTATGCCGTACTTGATCCATGTTGATTGGTCGTCGCAACCCGCGGGCCGGATTAAGGTCAGTCGGGCATTTGGAGACCCCGAGACGGATGGGAAGGCGGGGATGATGCTGATACATTTCTTTCGGACATCTGCTGCCCTCTTCGTTGGACTGGTCAAGGTGAAGGAATATGGGATGGAGAACTGATGTACTACTACGACTCGATCCGACTGTGTCTGCCGAACTTGTATTCCGTGGTCGACGTGCAAGATTTCATGACCTTTCATTCCGATACGTGCATTCAGAGAGAGAGATGAATTGAATACCAGCTTCCAACGTATAAGACAAGTCATCCGCTCAAGTTGAGTCGTTACTATCATCTCAAGCACAAGGTCCATCAAAAGCCCAGGTTCGAAGGGCCGGACTGAAGCCAGAAAAGTCTACATCTCGCGAACCACCCAGATAAATCATGTCTCAACCACAACCAGATGCAGAACTGCTCGACGTTCTCATCGTCGGCTCCGGCAGCGCCGGCCTAACCGCCGCCCTCTGGCTCGCGATCTACAACGCCCAGCACAAGACCCACCCGTCCTCTCCCCCAGCAAACATAAAATACCGAGTCTTGGAGCGCCGCGATGCTCCTATGGCTATAGGTCAAGCCGACGGCATCCAATGTCGGACAGTCGAGATCTTCGAGTCCCTGGATTTGAGTGAGGATCTACTCAGGGAGGCGTATCATGTTCTCGAGGTTGCATTTTGGAGTCCGGATCCCAACGGTGGAGAGGATGGGAGACGAGGGATTGTCCGGAGTAATCGTGCGGCGGATACGGCGAAGGGGTTGAGCCATCAGCCTCATCTGATATTGAACCAGGCGAGGGTCAATGGGCTGTTATTGGAGAAAATGCGGAAGTTGGGTGGACAGGAAGTTGAATATGGCTGGACCGTAAAGAGCGTGAGTGTTGATGAAGAGATGGCGGAACGGGATCCTCAGAGTCATCCTTGTACGGTTGTGGCGGTACAGGATAGCGGAGAAGAGAAGGTGTTCAAGGCGAAATATGTTCTGGTAAGTCTCCCGACAAGCCCCCTAGTTTCATGTGCTGATGATCTCGTCAGGGCTGCGACGGCGCTCACTCCATCGTCCGCAAATCCCTGGGCTACACCATGTTAGGCGACACCACCGACGCCGTCTGGGGCGTCATGGACATCTATCCACAGACCAATTTCCCAGACATACGCCGAAAAGTGACTGTTCACTCCGACAGCGGCTCCCTGCTAGTAATCCCGCGCGAGGGCGGCTCTTTGACCCGTTTCTACATCGAGTTCCCTAGCGGAACGAACGTCAAGGAAGTCAAGCTCGAGGATCTGCATAAGAAAGCCAAGCAGACATTCCACCCTTATCAGATGGACTTCGCAGATACATTTTGGTGGAGCTGTTATTCCATCGGACAGAGGCTGGCCGATAAGTTCACCAAGGCGAACAGGGTGTTTTTGACGGGAGACGCGTTCCACACTCACTCGCCAAAGGCTGGCCAGGGCATGAACGTCAGTCTGCAGGACGGATTCAATATCGGATGGAAACTAGGACATGTTTTGACAGGCCAAGCGGGGCCGGAATTGCTGAAAACATATACCGTCGAGCGAGGAAAGACGGCAGCTGATCTGATCGACTTCGACCGATACTTCATGAAGTTGTTCGCCAGCAACAAGGCAGGCAGCGAGAAGAAAATCACACCCGAAGAATTCAGAGAGGGGTTCATCAAGTCGGGACGGTACACCGCGGGATTGACGTCGAAGTATGAGGATTCTAGCGTTACCTCGAGTGCGGCGAGTACGCAGGACCTGGCGAAGGAGATCGTGGTCGGCATGAGACTTCCCAGCGCACAGGTCGTGCGATTCTGTGATGTCAAGGCCACGCAATTGGTGCGGGCGTTGAAGGCAGACGGTCGATGGCGCGTGATATTCTTTGCCGGCAAGATTGGAAAGCCGGAGACGTTGCCAAGGCTGGAAAGGGTATGTTCGATTACGAGGATGATACAGAGCGTGCAGACTGACGTTGTATTAACAGATCGCGAAGTACATGGACTCTCCAGCGGGTCCGGTGCGCAAGTTCTGCTCTTCTTCGGTCGACGTCGACTCCTTCATCGAGCCCATTGTGGTGCTCTCCGGTGAGCGGATGAGGTTGGAGCAGGAGCAACTCCCTAAGTACTTCTGGCCTGTGACTGGGAGATGGAGAATGCGAGGTTTGTCCGCGCGAACGATTAGAGGACAGCATGCTAACATACAGATCTAGATTTGCACAAGGTGTTTGTCGACGATGAACATTACAATTCCGGGCATGGCCACGCATATGAGAAGTTCGGCGTTGACCCAGAAAACGGTGCCACTGTCATCGTGCGCCCCGACCAGTGTAAGTCCCAAACACTCCATTTTGCTTTTTGGGCTTGCTGACGCTTTCTTCTCAGACGTCTCGAAAGTCTTGGGAATCGATGACCTCGAAGGTATCGGTCATTTTTTTAACCAATTCTGCATCTCGAAGCAGGAGAACGGCCTGCAAAATGGCCACATATGAGCTTTGGTGGAGCTCGCCAACTTCCATCAGTCGCAAATTCCAAAGTATACCAGGCCCAGCTACGAATTGCCCTGCCAAAGCAATGTTCCGACCGCCAACGCATTCACGACTGTATGTTGGCCGACCACCCAGGCAGCCGTGTAAAGGTATTTCGGGGAGAAGACTGTCCAGATGAAGAGATGTTCTCGAAGCACGAGACAAGCCACCATGACAGACAGGGTATGAACGCAGGCAAAGGTAGCCCGCGCCACGAGGAGGAATGAATAACCACCATCTCTGAGCTGAGGTGTGCTGAACAATTGGCAAATCCCGAATGCCCACCAGATCGGGCCTGCCCAGTTACTGACGAAAGTGAGGATGCCTACGGCAGCCACGTTGTACCCACTGACACCATTGTACGCGTTGGAAAGATCGATCGTGGAGATGGAATTCGTGCCGCCGAAGTTAAAAAACGATGCGTATTGGAATAGGATGGCCAGGATGGTGATTTCCATGGCGGAATAGCGTCTGCCGCGCCGGAGTAGCCATAGCTGAACATGATAGAACAGAAATAATGGCACGTATACTGTTCTTGTTTGGGTGATGAGGAACAAAGATAGCACGTCTTGAAATGCTGTGAGAAAGCCTTGGAGATGGTCGGGGCTTTTCCACGGCGCTTCGTAGTAAATGGCGCAGCCGAGCAGGTGGATGAGACCCAAAAACACCACTCGTGCAAGGCTCACCAGCGGATACGCTGACACAAATCTCACCAGTGGACTGAGGACGGGGAAGGAGTCGAGCAACTCAGGAGCATCCGCCGCAGTGAATGCAATCTTGAACAGGAATGCCGAGATTGAGATCAGGGCTGGAAAAATGCCCATCTGCGGCGAGCCCATCCAGACACCAGTGCGCCGGCTTAGATTGCGCGATAGCACGGCGTAAGTGAGCATGACAAGAGCCCAGAGTAACCAAGCGTTCTGCGTAATCACCTCGCTGATAAGGTCCGCTTCTCCAGAATATTTCTGGCCAGTTTGTCTCCATCTTCGAGCGACGCCGAAGAATAAGTATGCAAATGCCGTGCCTGTGGGGCCGACGAGGAGAGCGCGGAACGCTTCAGACTTGGTAGACTCGAACCTGCCGTCCTTGCAGTAGAGGATGGCAAAGTAGCCGGCAAGACTCCAATACCAGAATTGATGTTCTTCCTCCACGTAGCTGCTGGCAAACATGGTGACTGCATACGACAGCATCATAGTAGCAAGGAAGAATCCATCAAACCCGGCTTGGAATGTCGCTTTGACGAAGAATGGTAGGCACAACGCCAGCCCTGCAGCGCTCAGAGCAATCCCTATCTCCATGCTGACGAGGTCATAGTTGCTTGCCGTGCCACCGAGAAGGCTTTGCGCCTTGTAGAGGAAAGACTTGAGAGTCTTCACTTGGGACATGCGGTTGCTGCTTGCAGTTCTGATGGCGTCGTGATCTCCGGAAACCTTGTGCCATAGACAAGCTAGAATGTCGGCATCGTCTCCGGAAGCCGTTGAGCAATTTTCGAGTAATCTGGCCCTGTTGAAGCTGTTCGGGAATGTGGCTTCGGCAATTCGATGTATTTGCTGCGCATTCTCGTAGAGCAACTCATATTGGTCTTGCTGATTAGCCGACAGCTCTAATAAGTCAGGGATGATAACACCCAAGTTGTTGAGCGGTACAGGAAATCCAAGTAGTGCGGCGAGAGTAGGTACTATATCCGACTGCTCTACTGTCTCATAGTATTGGTAGTCTCTGGCATCATGGACCGGGCTTCTTCGTCCTCCGAACGCAGTCTTGAACTTTGGAGAAATGAACGTCAATGCCGTGGACACTTCGCCCGGAGAGGAAGCGCCGTGATTGCCTCCTTCATTCATCCCATGATCTCCCAGCAGGACAAGCAAGCAGGACTTGAGGTGATCATTTTGTTTCATTGCGTTGTATATATCTCGGACGATGCCATCCATTTCAGCCTGCTTGGCTGGCATGTTCGGTCCCTTCGGACCTGTCTTGTGCCCAATGTGGTCCAAACCCAGGAAGTGCAATGTCATCGCGGACCAGTCGTCATTGGCCAGCTCAACCGGAACATGCCTTGTGACATTGTTGTCGACCTCCGTAAAATCAGAGACAAAAAAGCTGGTGGTCCCATCAGCTCGGTGGAAGAAGCCAGGGAAAAGTCGCAGCCAGGTATCATCACCGTACATGACAAGTTTGTCACCTCTAGCTCGCAGCTGGGCTAGCCATGTGTCCTGGTCCTTAAGAGTGGAAGTCGTGTCCGATTCAGCAAAGTTGAGAATGAGGTCCACAAAGCTTGGTACGGAGCCTGTCGTGATGGCCTTGACGCGCGGCATAGTGATTGTTGGAGGACTAGCATGGCCGGTGAATGGTACCGCAGCACCAGATCTGATCAGGCTCTGGGTAAAGTAGAAGTTGGAAGCATTGCCGTAGACAAAGTCGCTGCGCAGGGCATCGACGACCATAAAGATGACGCGGTTGAACGGAGCTGTTCTGGCCGCCGCGGCCGAGTCTGGTTGCCATGCTGCGAGTCCCGGAAGACTGGCTTTGTGAGGAAAGAAGCCCTTGGCGAAGACAAGAAGCGCGGTGATCAGGAGGGCATGGGCAACAGCGATCGCGGCGGCTTTCAACGTCACCCTCATTCTTCAAGTGCTTTCATCCAAACAGCGCACCGAGCACGCCCGAAACTCCGCCAACTAGAAGCTTAAGACGTCGCAAAGGGTTGTTCATACATATTGCCAGAAGCTCGCTCTCGTGACTCTGACGCCTTCTCATCACATTGCAAGGCTCTGGGTCGAAGATTTTGCTAGGTAAGTCTGATTGCTGTGGAGTTCAATAGGCAGTTCGAGTCGAACTCGAAGGTTTGATCCACCGACACTTGGCAATAAGCAATTACGCTGTTTCTTCCTGGGCCGGAAGACTTTATCTAACCTTGGTTCCCATCGTTCATGCTGCGCATCCTCAATGTCCCTTACAACGACTGTGATGTCCGACCGGCCTCATTAATCACATTCCATGCTCAAGCATCACGTGCCATTATGATCGAGATACGAAATACGAACTCGCGATCAGCTGCTCGATTTCAAGCTACTGAGCGAGAGCCAGCTTTTCAGCCTGAAACGCAGCCTGATTGAACCCCTCAAGATGTGGGTGACTTTCTCGTCTTCGCTGTTGAGGAGCTACGCGTATACAGGGTTTCCAAGTCGAAGAGACTTAGCGCTCGTCTGTGGAGCATTCTTCACATCACCCCGCTGGAGATCGTGTATTATTTGCATGCTGCTGAACGTGGACTAGGACGACCGTCGTGGTTCCTGGTAATGACTAGCTACCAATGTCGAAATCCCACGATCCTCAATCCTATACAGTCGGATGGGTTTGCGCTATCACCACCGAGTACGTAGCCGCACAGGCTTTCCTTGATGACCAGCATGATGGCCCGGAGCACGTCTCGGTCAACGACAACAACGATTATACTCTGGGAAGAGTCGGCCAGCATAATGTTGTGATCGCCGTGGCGCCAGTTGGCGAATATGGTACGCAGTCTGCAGCAACTGTGGCAAGAGATATGATGCACACCTTCCCGAATGTTCGGATTGGCTTGATGGTGGGGATTGCTGGGGGCGCACCAAGTCCAAAGCATGACATTCGTCTTGGTGATATCGTGGTTAGTGCGCCCAGCGACGGCAAAGGTGGTGTCTTTCAGTACGACTATGGCAAGGCGAAACAAGGCCAGGACTTCGAAACAACCGGCTACCTCAACCAACCACCCCCAATTCTACGGTCAGCCGTGAATGGCCTGAAGGCGCAGTATATGGCCAAGGGTAATCAACTTGAGCAGGCTGTTGACGCAGCGCTTAAAAGAATGCCGCGGTTGAAGAAGAGCTTTGGGCGACCAGTCCCAAGTGCGGATAAACTATACTTGGCTGAATGCGTCCATCCACAAAATGAGGAAAGCGGCTGCGATGAGGTGTGCAGTAAAGATCCGAAAGTGTTGATCCCTCGAGATCCCAGAACAACGGATGAGGACAATCCGGCTGTTCACTATGGTCTGATTGGGTCTGCGAATCGAGTAATGAAAGACGCCTTGGCTCGAGACAAGCTGGCAGCAAAGGGGGTTTTATGTTTCGAAATGGAGGCTGCGGGTCTGATGAATCACTTTCCCTGTTTGGTCATTCGTGGAATCTGCGACTATTCGGACTCCCACAAGAATAAAGCATGGCAAGGATATGCAGCTATGGTAGCAGCTGCATATGCCAAAAACCTCCTTTGCCGTATCAGACCCAACAGTGTTGAAGCAGAGAGAAAGCTGATTGATGTAATCGCTGGTTAGTACAGGCATGGCGCTCCCTAGTTTAATCCGCAATGCTAAGAAGATTTCTCCCTATAGGTGTCCAGGAAGATGTTGCCCAGATCTCGAAAGGTATGGAGAGAATAGTACGGAAAGACCAAAGCGAAGAGCGTCAAACTATAATCAACTGGATCACAGCTTTGGACTTCACACTGCAACAGAGGGATTACATCAACCAACGACAAGCAGGCACTGGAGGTTGGTTTTTAGAGTCCAACGAGTTTCTATGTTGGCTTGAAACTCCATCTCAGAGGTTGTTCTGCCCAGGTATCCCTGGCGCTGGGAAGACGGTAATAGCATCGATTGTTATTGACCATCTCAGCAACAGCTTTGAGAAGGATCCATCGGTTGGTGTAGCATACGTTTTCTGTGATTTTCGACGTCAGGAGGAGCAGAGCCCCCAAGAACTTTTCTCCAGCCTTTTGAGACAATTGGTTCAAGCGCAACCGCAGATACCAAATCCTATTCGACAGCTCTACCAAACCTACTGCCCGAAGTTTCAGAAACTCTCTTCGACCGAGATCATAACCACACTAAATATAGTCGCTGCCAGTTACTCGAAGCTTTTCATTGTTATCGACGCGCTTGATGAATTTCGTACTGTAAGGGGATGCCGAACTGAATTCCTGTCAATGCTCCTCGACTTTCAGATCAAAAGCGGAGCAAATCTACTCGTCACCTCTCGGTTTAACGACGACATCGGATCTCAGTTTCTTGGTGTCCCGTCCCTACGGATATATGCAACCGACCAAGACGTGGAGAGATATCTCGATGAGGAAGTGAGGCTTATGAGACCTGAGATTCTTGATGATGATAGTTGCAATATGATCAAAGCAGAGATCGCGAGAGCAGCGAGTGGAATGTGAGTTACATTAATAGTTGCACTTCAAAATTTCTGACGCTCCTAGGTTTCTCCTGGCCAAACTGCGTATGCCTATGCTTGCGGATATGCCTACCAAAGGGCATATGAAAAACGCCTTGAAAGAGCTAGCCGCTGCAGGAAACCAGTTGAGCGACCTATATGAACAGGCTCTGGTGAGGATCACTGCTCAAGGTCAAGAAGTCCGAGAGCTTGCGATGCACGCTCTATCCTGGATTGTTCATGCCAAGCGCCCTCTCTCTCCTGAAGAGCTCAGGCACGCCCTTGCAGTCAAACTCGACACAACCGAGCTTGACACAGATTATCTTCCCAGCACCAAACTCATCCTCTCATTTTGCGTGGGACTCATCACGATTGACCCGGAGAGCGATATAATACGACTTGTCCATTATTCTACGCAGGAATACCTCCAGCTAGAGGAAACCCAAAATCGCTGGTTTCCTAACGCTCAAACCGACATTACGCGGACTTGCGTTACATACCTGTCCTACGACAAATTCAAGGCCGGGTTTTGTCCCTCCGATGAGGAATATGCTGAACGTTTACAAGAAAATCCACTCTACCTCTACGCTAGTTCGAACTGGGGATATCATGCACGCTATCTTCCGGATCGCTGCGAGTATACCATGCGCTTTCTCAGGAAACGAGCGCAAGTTGAGGCGTCAAGTCAAGCACTACTTGTTGCTCGACATGCTTCCCATTATGGACATAGTCAGCAAGCGCCCAAAGACATATCGAGTCTACATTTAGCTGCTTTCTTCGGCATTGACAGAGTTGCTTTGGAGCTTCTAGCTTCGGGCCATGAAATTGATGTGAGAGACAGTTACAAACGAACACCATTATGGTGGGCCGCGCAAAATGGCCAAGCTACGATGATCAAGGTACTGCTCGACGAAGGCTCGGCCTTGGAGGCCAAGGACAAAAGTGGCAAAACTCCTCTGTCCAGAGCCGCCGAGAGCGGCCATGATGAGGCGATCAAGCTCTTAATCGAGCGCGGCGCGACAGTGGACTCCGAAGATGATCGAGCCTGCACGCCGCTCTTACTGGCAGCTCGCCAGGGACATGAAGCTGCTGTGATGCTGCTGGCATCTCATGGGGCGTTCTTGGATTCAAGTGATAGTCTGTATGGACGAACTCCGCTTTGGTGGGCAGTTCAGAACATGCACGAAGAGACAGCAAAGCTCTTGGCGCAACTGGGCGCGGATCCTATGACTCGAGACAAGTCGGGTCAGACGTTACTCCATTGGTCTATCATCACGAAGCGCGAACGAGTTGTGCAACTCATTGTCAATTTACAAGCCCATCTCAGCGCCGGGTTCTTCTATGATCAGAGTATACTGTGGTTCGCGACGAAGGAAGACAACGCTGCAGTGTTGAGACTAATTCTTGACAACGAGCCGTTCGAAGCTGACTTGAGCGATGACCACAGACGTACGCCACTCTCTCATGCTGCTTCTTACGGCCAAACAGAGATAGTACGGGTACTACTAGGCACAGGCAAAACCGATCCTGACTTGGCGGATGATCGCGGACGTACGCCACTCTCCTATGCCGCAGCTAACGGCCATGAAGAGGTAGTACAGCTACTCCTGGACACAGGCCGGTTCACCCCTGATTCGGCGGATGAGCACGAAGAGACACCTCTCGGGAAGGCCGCATATAACGGCCATACAAGAATAGTACGGCTACTCTTGGACACAGGCCAATTCAACCCTGCCTTTCCGAATCGCAAGAAACGGACGCCGCTCTTCTATGCTGCATCCGAGGGCCACGAAGAGATAGTACGGATGCTCCTGAATACAGGTCGATGTAACCCTGACTGGAATGACCGCTGGTGGCGTGAACCATTTCGCGCTGCGATCAAGAAGGGTCATAGAGACGTAGCGCGAATGCTGAACCCGGATGAGGCGCGACTTCTGAGCGGGGCCGGGAAGCGGAAGCTGGGTCCGGATATGGTGGAAGTGCTGCACCTGTATGCTGAATTCGAATCGTCCGATGAAGAAGGGTCGGAACATGACGAAGAAGTCAAAATTAGGACATTGGATGCTGACTGGAGGCAGCGCTACCGCGATGAACCGAGGGAATTATGGCGTGGCTAGTCAATGAAATAGATCCTCCGGGGCAGAGAAAGCTTTCAACGAGGCTTATCCTACAATCGGCGTCTAGCAGCAATGCATCAGCAAGGCTGACTGCACAATCAATTACAAACAGGGTGCGAACCGCAAAATTAAAACAGCTTCCTATCGAAGAGTGTGGGCAAGAGAGACAACCAAGACATATATGATTGCCTACAGCTGACCGCCAGGAACAAGTTTCAACGACGATACATACGGTATGTGGTCGGTGAGGATGCGCTTGCTTGTCACCATAGCTGGTGCTGATACGACTTGGGTCGTTGTTGTAGATCTGATTAAGACCGGGATTCAAAACGGAAGACCATCTCAGACTTAGATACTGTACAAACGTTGTTACAAGGACGTCAAATGCCCATTTCACTTACCCAACATAGACGGTCATTAGCCCGTCTCCATCGTCTTCCGAGTCCGTTTCACCGGTTGGCCAAAAGGTGTAGTTGATACGAGCTTGTGCTCGCTCCTGCTCCGTTTCCAGAGCGTAATGTCGTCCACCTATTGATGCTCCGCGACCGGATCCAGTGCGGTGTTTCTTTTCGAAGGCGGTGAACTTCCTAAATGTTAGTAGCTGACTTTAGAGTAGGCCCAGGAGGATGCTGCACTCACTTGCTTGGACCAGTTGAAGGTCTTCCATTTAGTGTAGCCTTTGCCGTTCTGTGGACAGCTCAAATCATCTTGCTGAAGCATACTTTCAACTGCATAGGGCGCGTCTTTGAACACAATGCCATGATGCTTAGCTTCTTTGATCATGGGACCCCGCCATGCCAGCTCTGGCTCTTCATCACCGGACGGCCAGTCAGCGGTGTTTTCATAGAGCTTGGCCAGAACTAGAGAGATGTTCTTTACGGCAGAATCTGGACAGAGGAGGCCCTGCTGCTCCAGCACGCTCAAAGTGGTGAACACCGCTCCTCCGATCATCCTCAAGGTATCCAGAACGGTTTCAGGGTCGTCGACGTTGAACCACCAGTTCATATCGTCCATACTCCAAGCAAACGCTTCGATGAAGGACCACAAGACAGCTGGATTTGCATGCTTCTTGCGGTGTTCACTGTTGAAAGCCAGAAGCTGCCCGGAAGAGATTAGACTAGAGGTAGTCAATGTTCGTACAAGTGCAAAGACTTACTTGATTCTCCATGACCTCTTGAAAACCGTATCCACTGAAGTCACTGAAGTAATGCTCTTGGATCGCTTCTTGGTCTCGAATGTCAACTTCGTACTGCAGACGTGCAACCATCAAATAGCCTTCCTGTGTGAGGAGCCAGTTGTGAGATGGATTCTCCGAGGCAGGAAGCTTGCAAATGCAATTCTTCTGGCCGCAAATTGACTTGCGCGGGCCGTCTTGACCGGCACCTGGAGCCTCTGATTGATCGTTGTCCTCTTCATCAGACTCCACTTGATCCTCCTCCTCTTCATCCTCTTCCGAGTTATAATCTTCATCGTTGGCCTCTTTCTCAGCCCGGATATCCTCCGATGGTCTGCAAATAGTCCAATAGTCGAATTTGTGCTGCGCGGCTCCTTTAGCGGCGCTGATTTTCTGCGCAGATACCAAGTCAGCATATTCCTAGATGTCGTCACGTTTGATGCATACCTTCGTGACCGCCTTCTCGGAAGTGTCTACAGAAGAATGCTTCTTCTCATTCTCCTCAAGTCTGCGAATGAGCGTGTCTTTATTACCGCTATACGGTAGGCCGTGAGCTCGGAGTATGGTGCTGAGCTCATCTTTCTTCATGCTGGCATAGTCGACACGTACATTCTCCTTTCCAGAGGCTGCGCCGCTCGTCGTTCGTTTCGAGGGCGGTTGGGCTTTGGCAACATTGCCGTCAACTTGGCTGAGAGCGCGTTTGGTACCGGCCATCGTGTTTCGAAGGTGTCTTGAGTGCAGAAGATACTCTGAGGGACGAGAAGGAGCTAGAACTAGCAACGGGGGCTTTTGGTCTCTTGAGCTTGGACTCGGCATGCCGGCTTCCCCGGATTTTGTTTAGGCCGATGACATCGACGCGTTGTGGATGTCGCGTTATCACGTGAGTGTCGATCATTGAGGCTCAAGGCCCGCTCGCATTCTTGCTCGTGAGCGCATGGGAATTTCCTCAATTCTAGCCGCACTCAGCAATCACTGAGACTAGGTCGTCGCTGCGAAAATGCTCGACAGGAAACTTTCACCTGCACTGCGTACGCGGTGACCACCGCCATCATGGCGCAACAGAACCGGTTCGACATCGAACCAGTCTCTCGCTTCGCAGGCCTGAATGCAGCCGTTCGCAGACCCAGAGTAAGTCCGTCGCATTGCGTCTCAATATCGACCAAATCTGACCTTATGCAGGAAATCACGTTCTTTTCATTCGACGATGACCACAAGTTCCGCCTTGACGACTCCAGCCTGCGTTACTACTATCCACCTGCGCTTCCCTGCGACTTGAGCAAAGGGTTCGACACATTCAGACAGCTCGATGACTCCGGCGATGATCACTTGGATGGACTCTTGGATGCGATCATTGCCCATGAGAAAGAGAAAGGTTCCAAAACGGAGATAGACTTTCTGACATGGCGAGGAATGATGACCAAGGTGGGTGACATATCTCTCGGCTGCGCCAGCCAGGCTGATGACTGTGATAGATCATGGTAGTGCCGTTCTCGAAGCTGGATGACTGGGAGATGAACGCCACGCTATTCCAAGGGACCATCTTCATTGAGGAAAATCACACCAAAAAGATCTCTTCCCGCCAGGAACAGTATTCGTCCGCTGGTCGACCCGGTGCAATGTCCCAAGACCTCATGAGCTTTTGGGGATATAAGTTTGAGACTGTCTCGCTGATGCCGGCCCCGTGGTCTGAGACCTCTCGAGAGTATATCGAGTCTCGCGAGGATGAGGTGGTTAGCAACTATGCCCAATATTGCTCCATTGTCCGGACAGGTTTCGGAAAGGTCAAGATGATTCTCGGTGGTGAAGTAGATGCTGTGATGGCCTTCAAGCCGGAAGACAAGTCGAAGCCAATCGATTGGGTTGAGCTCAAGACAACTGCCGTTGTTACCAACGACAAGGAGCAGACGAAGTACGAGCGGAAACTGCTGAAGTTTTGGGCGCAGTCGTTCCTGTTAGGAGTGCCAAGGATTGTCGTTGGCTACCGATCGCAACAAGGTTATCTGGAGCACCTCGAAGAGCTGGATGTCCAGACCATTCCCGACAAGGTCAAGATGAAGGGAAAGGGTTTGTGGGATGGTCAAACCTGCATAAGCTTTGCCGCCAGCTTCCTCGAGTGTAAGTATTGGCCTTCTCGGTGCCTGCAAATTGTGCTGACCGTCGATAGGGCTTAAAGACGTCATCACATCTGACGGTGTTTGGCAGATTCGCAAGCGAGAAAAGGTCCCTGTCCTCGAAGTTTTCAAACTTGAAGAGTCAGGCCATGGTGATATTCTCTCACCGAGCTTCGTCGAGTGGCGAACCCACGGACTCGAAGCTCACAAGCAGCATCTGCAAGCTGTCCAAAACCAGACGAACGGCGCAGGACCGGAGCCGCCTTAGCGTTTTGCAGAGATATATATCACACCTTCACTCTCGCAGTCCAGCGAGCTTTGCGGCCTGTGTCACATTTGGCGGATGAACGTCAACCTGGCGGAGTTGGGAGCTGAATTCTCCGACTCTCATTGTTCGGCTGTGGGATTCGTCTCCGCTGAGAGGCGACGAGCTTCTTGTGGCCGCGGCTCGCGAGATGGCGATTCCATTCCTTCTCGGTCATGAGTGTCTTGTTACACAATTCGCAGTTTCTGGCCTCGCGGTCGACCACTGCAGCGTCCTCTTCGATCTGGGACAATGTTGTCTCTGCCATCGTGGATAGAGTCTTGGCTTCTGGCAACTCATCGCCTCGGAGGAAAGCCTTCACAAGCGTTTCCGCCGGCTCGCTTACCGCCGAGCTCCATCGATCCAGGTCCGTGCAGTCTAGGAGGAATAGCAAATCGGGCCTGCCCGCAGTCTTCAAAGCGTTTGCAAGTCGAATGCGGACGAAACGATTCTGGCGCTTCGCATAGCGTCTGGTGCTAGCTTTGATAGCCTCGATGCCCTCTTGCTGCAGTGCGACGATGTTTGCAGCCGGACCTTGCGGGACCTCCTGTGCCTCGAGCCACCGCTTCATTTCCTTGTAGCCGATGGAGCCCCAAATGCCGCTACTCGAGTCGACCACTTCTCCTTCAGTCCTCAGGCCCTCCTCCAAGCTGGCCATTTGCACTACTTCGTCACATAGGCCGCGGGCTATCATGACGTCGACCCGGTCATTCAGTCTCTGCTTCAGCACTGCATCCTCCGCTTCCAACCATAACAGCAGGCTGGGAAAACGCAGAGACATCGACCGCTCAGTCGTGCCAAGGTGTAAGGTTGAAGAAGAGCCATTTGCCATCACGCTAGTTTCAGCTTCTTGCCATGCTCGACGTTGCTCTGCGTAAATCTCCGAGGCCTTTCTGCCACTTCTCA
Organism: Cladophialophora chaetospira; assembly: GCA_030247875.1. NCBI lineage: Eukaryota > Fungi > Ascomycota > Eurotiomycetes > Chaetothyriales > Herpotrichiellaceae > Cladophialophora > Cladophialophora chaetospira. The sequence goes on along the minus strand of JAPDRK010000022.1, from coordinate 415,938 downwards.
GGAAAATCTGAAGGGAGGTCCGGATTCTCTGTCTGTCATTTGGATGCCACCTTTTGGCCATCTCGGGATCGACCTCGCTCAATTTGGCAAAGATCTCTTCTGTGGAAGCTGAGACGATGGGAAAGTCTTGGTCATTCGCGTTTGTTTCTCGACCACTTTGGGCCTCTTGATCCTCCGCTTCAGATGGACAGAGGATGGCGTCATTGAACAACAAGGAGAAGGTATAGTAGATTGTCCCACCAACCACGATGGGCAACTTTCCTCTCGCGCGGATCTCATTAATAACGCGCGAGCTTTGCTTTACGAAGTGCTGAACACTCCATGGCTTCTCTTTAAGATCGATGAAATCGAGCAAGTGATGGGGAATGCCTTTCCGTTCTTCCTCGGTGATCTTGTTCGTGATGATTGGGAGACCCTTGTACATCTGCATAGCATCACAGTTGATGATCTCGCCATTGAATCGTGTCGCTAGATCTACTGCTAGCTGTGCTGTACCCATCAGCCAACAGTTTCTTCGAACGAACGAAATGAACGGGAGGGTCTCACCTTAGACTTGCCAGTGCCCGTCGCACCGATGATCATGATCAAGGGGTCTTGTGGCGGAGAGATTGCCATCTTGACTCCTCGTCTAAACAAGACGGACATGTAGCCTTCTTCACCAGCGAGTGCTTCACAGAATTATTTCTCATGGCATAGGAGTGTCGTAACACGCTTGTCCGTCTCAACTAAGGCTTGGTAGCACGGCAAATATACCGTACTTAACAGACCGGTCGAGCGCAAGTCCACGGAGGTCCAAGAGAGAATAGGAAATAATAGCTGTCGAAAAGCTGACTTGCTTTCGAAGGAGAATACAGGTACCCGTCCAAAAAATAGTTACATTTATCGCTCCGGATGGAAAATGCTTCGCAGTAGCCAACTCAAGCTGTATTAGGGTCGACCACGAATTCAGCGATGTGCAAGAAATTTCCAGTCGACCTCCGCATTTCAAATTCGCTTTAACATTAATTGTCGCAATCTTCAACACCTCTCCCTCTTACCCTGCTCTGTCATCTTACCGTCGCTTTCTCAATCATGGCCGAAGTCGTGCAAGCCCGCACAACCCTCGATGTTACCCTTGCCTCTCCATCTCGAAAGCGCTCAGCGTCCCCAGACGAAGCAGAGCGGTTGAGTACAGCCTTAACCACCACGAACAATGATACCACCCTCACCACGACCGCCGATGGCGAACCGCCCGCGAAGAAAACGAAACTTATCCGACGAAAACGCCGCCCTGCGCGCCCTCAAGTCGACCCATCAACCATAAAATCCGAACCTCCGCCGCAAACAGGCACGATCTTCAACATCTGGTACAACAAATGGTCCGGCGGAGACAGAGAAGACGCATACCTGTCGAAGACGGCGGCCCCTAGTCGCTGCAACATCAGAAATGACAGCGGATGGACCACCGCCGATAAAACACCCGGCTCCTATTTCTGCCTGTTCTTCGCGCGCGGGATCTGCCCTAAGGGCCATGAATGCCAATATCTGCACCGGTTACCCACGATCTTTGATGTGTTCAATCCCAATGTCGACGTCTTTGGCCGGGATAAACATTCAGACTACAGAGACGACATGGGCGGCGTGGGGTCCTTCATGCGTCAGAACCGAACGCTCTACGTCGGGAGAATCCACGTTACAGACGATATTGAGGAGATTGTGGCGAGACACTTCCAAGAGTGGGGAGAGATTGATCGTATACGAGTGCTTACAGGGCGAGGCGTTGCGTTCATTACTTATGTAAACGAGGCGAACAGTCAGTTTGCGAAAGAGGCAATGGCGCATCAAGCGCTCGACAACTCCGAGGTGCTGAATGTGCGCTGGGCGACGGTGGATCCCAACCCGCTAAGTCAGAAAAGAGAGGCTGCCAGGATCGAAGAACAGGCTGCAGAGGCAGTAAGGAGGGCACTTGGAACCAAAGCGGTTCGGGAGATTGAAGGACGAGAAACGCGGGAAGAAAGGGAGCAGAGGAAAATCGAGTCAAGTTATGGTTTGGAGGGATATGAGGCGCCCGAGGAGATTTGGTTCAACCATCAGAGAGGACTTGATGGGCAGAGGGCAGGTGAGAGGGGATTGCTTGAAGCGACGGCGGCTGAGCATGAGATTCCATCGGAAGAGAACACAGCTGCTGGTCCGTCAGTGCAGACACAAAGCACGAATGGAGCTGCGGAGGCAGATCAGGGTAATGGCATTTTCGGAAGCTCGACCCTCGCGGCCTTGAAAGGCTATGCCTCGAACGCACCACCAGCATCGAAGCCGAAGGCCGCAATAGCTGCAGGTCCGCTGGTTGGGTATGGGAGCGATGATGATGACGATTAGTTGTAATGCAGAATCAAAAATGAAGCAGATTTCAGTCTTGGTGGATTTAAACCATTGCACTGGCTTTGTTCTTTGGTCAACGAACTCGAAATCGTTATCTTTGCCTTTCTAGACTTCCCATGCCCGCAAAGAAGCACATTAAGCATGTCGCATAACCAGTTCCTCGGTCCTCAAAGACCTTTTTAAATCTGGTACTAAGTCCGGGCCAGTTCGGGCAGGCAGAAACGCCATCATTGGTGGTGCTTGCCCTTGGCGCAGGCGCTTCGGCGTCAGCGCCACTTCAGCGTGCGACCCACAGCTCCTGCTCCGTCATCGACTTCATGCTTGATACATCTGGGCCTCCAGAGCGGCTTCGTAATAATCTGCTTCCTCAACGCTCCCTCGCAGCCATCTCATCATCGTCTTCGCAAACGTCACCGGCACCGCATTTCCGATTAACAGCCGCACATCCTTCACGGAGCCATCAAAGGTGTATTCGTCAGGGAAACCTTGCAACCTTGCTATTTCACGACCGTTGAAAGTCCGCCCGCCATCTGGATGACACTGCTGTGAAGAACTTCGGATGGCTTTAGCAAATTTAGTATTTGGATAGGCCTCTCCTTTCGTCGGTCGCTTGCCACCGATTTCCATGCCTGGTGTACCTTTCGGGATATCCTTGAGAGCATCGCCAATGTTCATGTACGGATACAGCCGCCCCGGGCCGTGCGTGGGCTCAGGGAATCGTGGCAGGATGCTCTCGCCAGGACTATGCTCCTCGTTAGTACAGCGGCAGGAAAGCATGGTCAGGAGTGACATACCCAGACGCTATGACGATCAACCGGAGTCTCTTCTGTTGAGGCACACCATAGTCTTTCATACTGACGACTCTCCACTCCAGGCTATATCCAAGTCCGACGAATTCTTTGACAAGGAATGTCAGCCACTCTCGTTGGTCCGAATTTGTTATTCCATTGACTCTTCCATGGTCACGAATCGGGGCTTGCCGATCGCTATCAGGTTCGGAAACTCCTTGAATGCGTCCAATTGGGGCCTTCTCTTTTCTTCAAGTTTCGCGTTCATTTCGGGGTTATCCTTTTTCGGTCGATTCACAGGGACAAAGGGCTGGCACGGAGGGCTGATGTGCTGGAAGTCGACGACGAAGAAGTCAGACCCTTCTTCCCCGTACACCATGCTGACGAAATCGTGGACGCACCCTTTCAGCAAATGCTTGCAGTCACCCTCGAAGTTCTTTGCATACGTGGCAGTGGCATGTTCGGAGTGGTCAAGGCCATATTTGACTTCCATTCCAGCATTGAGGGCTCCAAGCGTTACACCGCCTGCACTGCAGAAAACATCGGCGAAGGTGTACTGTCGGTGGCCGGTGGAGTCTGTTCGAGAGGTATCGGCGGCATAGCGTCCTTCTCCACGCCATTGCTCGCGCAATTGACGATCCGGGATTTGAACCTCGATTTTCTGACTATGCACAGTCACAACGACCAGCGACTGTGGGCTAGGACCTCCGCGAATGCGCTTGATCAGACCCGTTGTTGGATTCTCGGGTTTGGATCTGTTCTCGCTGCTCAAGTTGAGATTTGCGCTGTCATACCGGCAGAAAAATATGGGGGCGTCTTCCACATTCTCCATGGCAACGTCCTTGGTAAAATTTAGCTTCGCGTACGGCAGGTTCGTGAAGACTATAGAGCATTGGTCCGACACGTCATCCTCTGAGATCGTGTAGACGAGCTGGTTTGAGTTCATGTCGATCAGTCTTACCACCTCGTGCTTGTACGGAGGTATGAGGAGCTCCGGGGTTTCTTGACGGACGAATCGGTGCCCCTGGAAATGCCATATGCCACGATGGTCTTGTATGACATTTTGGATATGCAGAAATGAGCCGTCAATCAATGTGACGAATTGCCCTTGACTCTTATCGACGCCACGGCCAGGCCTCATGAGAAACTTGGCAAGCTTCTTCAGATCGAGAACAGGACTAATATGCTCCTGGGCCTCGTTCGGATTGCTTGCGATCGCAGGGTCCTGACTCCTATCGCCGCCGGAAACATTGACGTTTTGGTGGGCAGTAGGAATACTGTAGAAGGAAGAGGCTTCTGCGGGAGGTGCTTCAGTGCTTGACTTTTGTTGTCCGACTTCTTCGGAGTTGTTTGCTGTCTTTTGTCTCTTGAAAATTCGTGGTTCAGCATTGCCCCAGGTCCCGCCACGCTTCCTGAGAGTCTCCATGTTCTCTTCGTTCACCTCCCAGATCTGTATCGAGCCATGCTGTGCTGTTGGGGCATTTAGCATGCCTGGAGGAGGCTGCTCTATGTCTGCAGCACGTCGTTTCATCTTTGTCGGCGTCTGTGTGCTGTCGGAGGAGGATCAATGAAAGTGAGGTCGAGGTAGGGCGACGTGCGACATCAGACGGCGTGGGAGTGCAGTTTCGACGACAAGGAATCTCGAAAGGAACGTTTCTGCGTGAGATAGACGACTGTGGACGAACTTTCGAGGATTGCCACCTGGGAACAAGGGCACAAGGCCTGGGAACGAAGTACACAGGCGACGTCGAGGGGAAAGACTGACAAGACGAAGATGACACTCTACGAAAGAGCTGCAGCAGCAAGCATCTGCGGCAAAGTCACTTCCTGTGACTGTGAAAACACCTACGGATACTGTGGCATAGGCCGGCAAATCAGGCGTCTCGATTTCTTGGACCCGCCATGGACGAACTGCCTCTCTATCTCGCGTTATAGCACTGGAAAACGCAGCCTGGGGCGCGGACGGGGCACTATCAGACGAAGATTCCATGGATCTGGCCCGCAATCGCATGGAAAACGAGCATTCGACATGCCTGCGACTGGGAGAATGCTCGCTCTGGCACATCAACCCCTTTCGAATACAGCCTCGCACCTGGTCGATGGAAGAGATGATGGGAAGCATCTTGCTCAGGTCCATATCAAGAGCAGACTCCCTATTGCCTGTTCAGCTCTCATCCTCACCATGGATACTACATGTTCGCAGATACACAAAGCTGCTATCGCCATACAAAGACCATGGATGCTAGACCTTCTCGGCAGGGCGGTAGCTTCAACAGAGACAGACAGGTTCAGGGTACAGAGAAGCAGTCTGTCTTGTGTTCACAAATCGCTGCTATCGCTACATATCGAGCATCGATGTGTCGCCCTTTCTGTAGGGTGGTCGTTACAGCACGGACAGACACGCCCAGGACCGGAACAAGCAGTCTGTCTTGTGAGTGCAGACATCTACCATCGCTATACATTGAGCATCGATAGCGTGGCCTTTTGGCAGGGTGGTCAAGTCAGAAGGGACGAGCGGATTCAGGATGAAAGCAAGCAGCCTGTCTTTCAAGTGTATCTATTTGCTATCGCTCCACATCAAGCATAAATAGTGTGGTCATTGAGTATGGCGGTCAATATGACGAAAACTTCCAGGTCTGAACCCAATATCTTCGGCCTGTCTTACTGTCGCTTATACTCAGCAACGCTGAACAACAAGCATCGATAGCATACCCGTTGAAGTGGCTAAACCGCCGGTATCGAAAATGATAGCTATCAGAACCCTGATGTACAGCCTGTCACATGGGCAAGGGATGGAGATGCTTCTAAGTAGAATTGATGATGTTACTGTCACTGAAAATACAAAATCTAACAAAGGAAATTTATCTGCGAAAAAGTCAATCCTGCCGAAAACCCAGACTACCTCCCTAACTAGCAGCCAGTCCCATCTATTCCTCTACCGAGCGTCTCCTTCCGCCTTTTAATACCTCCCACATCTCGCTGTCATCGCCGTCTGTCTACTGGTTTGTTGTATTCATTCCGTTCATTTCCTCCTGATCAAATGCCTTAATCTGCGTGATCAGATCTCGATAGAGTATTTCTGCAAACCGTGGTGGTACATCGTTGCCAATTTGGGTGCATTTTTGTCCCCAAGTCCCAAAGAATTCGAAGTCGTGCGGATACGTTTGAAGAGCAGCGAGTTCCCGGATCGTGTAGATTCTGTTATCGGGGTGATGCACGCGGTCGGAATTGCCGTCGGTCATGACTGTGTTTGAGCGATCTGTCATACTGACAGGGGTGATTCTCCCAGCCGGGTTTCTGCGTGGACGACGCAGGTGGATGTGGTGGATGTCATGGTCGGTTGCCGAAGTTGGGATATTGTTGATTGCATCTCCAATATTGACCCAGGGCCGCAAGCCAGGCTCGTCGCCATGCGTCACCGTGGGGAGATTTGGCAGTCGCTCGCCAGGGCTATGAAACAGGTCAGTAGGCAGAAGCCCGCAAAAGACAGTGCCACTTACGCTGCAGCCACGAATATCAGACGTTTTCGGTTCTGGGGGACGCCAAACCTTGCAAGGTTGAACATGTTCCACTGAACGCTGAAGCCGTGGTTGGTGAAGAAACCGACGAGTTCGCGGAAATGGAGTAGATTGTTCCTACTTCCAAGCCCAAAGCTCTCTTCCAAGGTCGCGAAGCGTGGTTTGTGGACTTTCAACAAGATCCCAACCGTCCGAAAGGTCTCGACATTGCGCTCGTCTTCCTCTGGGTTCAAATTTGCGTTGGCGCCACTGAACGGTTGACAAGGCGGACTCATATGCACAACATCAACGATGTAGTCTGGTGAGTTCCTGGCCATGTGAATATAATCTGCGACGTCCATCGTCACCGCTTTCAGGAAGGGACGACCGACTTGGAATTCGTGTCTGTAGGTGTTCATGGCCTCCTCATCACAGTCGAAAGCGTGCATCAACCTCAGGCCTGCTTCGGCAGCTCCCAAAGAAGGTCCTCCAGCTCCACAGAATGGTTCAGCGAAAGTGTACTCTCTGCGTACCTGTTTCCCACGAACGGCTGTGTGATTGCCACCCAATTGTGTATGGCCTTCACCTCTCCACCTCAACCGCAGCTCGGTATCGTGAGTTTTGCTGGGGATTCTCTGTATGCCTTGGACGATAACGTCATCAACCCATGTCGGATCTGAGTCGTTCAAGCCTGCCAGCCCACGGAGGTGTAGGGTTTTGATCGTCGTCCACTTCTCTGATGTTCTCACGCGCGCATGCATATCTGCAGAAGTACACAGGTCGATCCCTTCTCCCAAGGCCCAAAATTTGCTCGTAGTTCAAACACTGGTAAGGTTGATTCGTGAAGATGATGGTACAGTATCTGACGATATCTTCAACTGCGACGACAGCTTCAACCGCTTGCATTGCACCCGAACCATCTACATCACCGAGTCTCACAAGTTCATGCTTTGCATATGGTACAAAAAGACGTCGATGGTCTTGTAGAATTAGGATTCGGCCTTCGATCTTGCGGTCTTGCTCGTGGATATGCTCAACACGCATGAAGCGACCATCCCGTAGCTTGACGTCGTAGCCCAACGCTAGCATCTGAATGGCCTCGAGATGAGTTGGAACCGGTTTAGAAACGATGATTGTATTCTTTCTGGTTGGTGCTCTGGCCTGCCGAGTTTGTCTTCCTTCAGGAATTGGGGAATCTGTCATTTGCACATCATTGTCCTCCTCGACATTCTGTGGTAGGAGTCTCGACATGTTGGACTGGTTTTTGATTCTGGCGTTGTCCTTGGAAGAAGAGCTAAAGGCTTAGAAGTAGAAGGAATTGATATCTCTGGAACTTTGCGGTGTATTTCAACTGCAACTGCTGGTTGATGATGCGAATGATGATGGTGATGAAGAGTATGAAAATGATGATAGGGAGAAAGAAGAAGATGATGAGGAGGACGATGTAGAACCGGACATCATTCGCAAAGGGAGCTGGAGTAGATATAGCATTTCTCTCCTCAAGCTCTGACCTACCACCTTATGAGATGTATTCGTCTCGTAGGACGAGACCTCAAAGCAGAGTGAAACATGCATCCAGCAAGAAAACATTGGTGTCTGAGATGAGAGAAAGGAGTCCCTGCCGTCACGATGCCATGGAACGCCATCGCACCTACCTGTTTCTCGTGGTTTCAACGCGCATTGTTCGCAAGAGCAATGGAGTCCGAGACACCGCGAAAGGAGCTGCGAGACCTCTGGCTCATCATCACAAAGAAGCCATTCAAGAAGATCTCCTCGCTCCCGAGACAAAAATCAGTCGTTATGTGGCGGTGATGGCGCTCACCGCTTCTAGCCAAATCGGGAACAAAGAGTATTGAGCCGATTATGAGACATGGCTTCAATGCTACAACCACCTGCACGAGATTGCATGAGCTGGAACAGGGTTCGTGGATATGGTCAGACAGCATCGTCTCGCCATGTTTGATAGCGCAAGGTGTTCTGCTGAGCGCGCCCTCATTGTCACCTGAGACAACTGCATCGGCCCACACCAAGAGCGAAGAGCGAAGAGAATGTAAGGCTTCGTGCGGGCTATTCGAGTGTTGTACAAGGCCTCCAGCTAGTGTTGCAGCTGCAGAAGTCAGAAGTGATGTTGTCGATGTGAAGGCGAAGGAGAGCGGAGGAGCCATTGAGCTGGGGAAGCTTTGACAGTGAGCAGGCGCTACGTCGGGCTTGGCAAATCCAGCTCAACTCGGCACATGCCGCTTTCACGCTTATCTCATTCCTCTCAGGAGTCCACGTAGGGCAAGAGCAGGAGGAAGTCGTCACTGGGGAAGGTCTCCTCGACTGGCAAGAACGGGACAATGTAGTTGCGATTCGGATACCAGTATCTCGAACAAATGCTCAAAGATCTTCACTTCATCACACAATCGTTGAATTATCATCTTATTTTCAATCGGGCCATCTAACTTCGCTGAAGCACATTTTTTACATTCATCACAGCTCTCCATGCCTAATCTCCCCACTAGGCTTTAGATCAGGCATCCTCATAATCACCACTACCAAACTCGTCCACCCTGTGAAATGCTGCGTTCGCTGGCCATCCCCCGTTTCAGGGTTATATTGTTCCCAGGCAAAGCCCGTCTTCTGCCACTGCTCAAAGACATTGTTTACGAGATTCTTCCTCAAGTCGGTGTAGATCTTGGTTGCTTGCGTCTTCACTTTTGCTGGTGCGGCCGCGCTCGTTGCAGTTGAGAGGAGAGACTTCAGGATTAGGTAGTTCATGTTCACCCAGATGGGACTGCGCCAGTAGTTCTCCTCGGTGCCATAGAATTCGTCCGATTTCGAGAGTGAGCGGATTCCATACGGTGACCAGAGTTCCTTGTCATTAGCGATCAAATTCAGAATGTGAGGGATATTCTTGTGGTCAGCGGGAAGGAGACCCGTCATGAAGGGGAAGATGGAGATATAGCCTTTATGGCATACGTGGATGGAATCCTCGTAGTCGTCGATGGTGGCATCGCAGTACGTCTTATGTTCGGAGGACCAGTGCAACGCGTCGATATTGCGGAGGATGGCTTTGTTCTGGCTGGTGAAGTCTGCAATGTCGTCCGTTTCGTCCAGCTGAGTAGATAGACGCAGAAGGGTGCTAGCCATCATGCCGACCCAGGAGATCAGATCTGTGTGGAGTTCGCCTGGGTGGGGAGGTTGAGGACGCGGATAGTCGTCCAGACCGGAGGTGAGGATGTGCTGGGGTGTGCGTCCGCGCCAGCGGTATGCTTCTTTCGTGGAGAAGGCTTCGCGGTCATAGGATTTGATGTCGCCGTACTGGGTACGACGGAACCATTGGTACTGTCGTTTGAGCAAAGGGTATAGGTGTCTCAATTCTGATTCGATCTTCTGCTTTGATGAGGCATTTGCAGGGTCGGACAGCTTGTCTATCAAGATGTCGATGATGAGGAAGAGGGTGGGTGGATTGGCGTAGTGGGGATACTGCACTTGAAACTCTGCGGGTACTTTGCTGCGTGCTTCGGCACCCAAGATTTGCTCTCGAGCAATCCAGCCCTCCTGGTCGATGAGGTTGAACCACGACTTGACAATGTCTATGGTCACGTCAAGATCCCAGTCAACGATGGGCACCAAGTGGAATCCTTCATCCCACAGGAAGCCACGCGGGAAGAAAGGTCTTGATGGAACACTGGTGAAGAGCTCCACCGCAGGGTCCTTGACTATCTCTGCTCGAGCTCTGGCATCCGCGGTCTCCTCCCAGAACCCTTCATTGTCCTCGTCGTACTCTGGAGCGTATGACCTATCGACAAGTGAGTCGCCATAGAAATAGCCGATCCCACCAAAGAGGTTCGAGAACATTGTTTCGGAGAAGTCGGTATAGGCAGACTTCGTGAAAGGTGGCAAGGGTTTGAACACCTCCGTGAATTTCTTCTTGAAGCTTTTCGAGGAGGCTGAGATCGTCTCTGTCAATGTCTCAGACGAGACTGCAGGTCCAGAAGCTGAGTTGAAAAAGATGTCCGTCTCAAAAGACCCGACAAATACCTTCTGGACCATGTGGAAATTTCCAGGCTGGGGATCTTGCTTGATGGTAAATGCTTGCCATGGAGGTGGCATGTTCTCCTGTCCAAACTGCTGAACGAGACCGTCAATTTCTGCCTTCATGCTCGTAAACGCGATGTTTTTGGCTTGCCAGATAGCTTCGGGTGGCACTTGCATGCTGTTCAACAGCGGTTTGTCGAGCGGCTTTGAATCCCAAGATGGATGTGTCTTGTATGGTAGCAGATTCTCCGAAGAATCTTCGAAGGATATGTCAAACGCTCCCAGCTCGCCAGTCTCGCCATGAAGCACCACCGCGTCCGCGTCCTCGTCGCCATTTTTGAAAGCCAGCTCACCCAGGCCTTCCATGCCCGCATAGAAGATCAGAGTGGTGACTAGGGTGGGAGGTGCATCTTCTCGTGGAACGCCCTTTATCTTCGCCGCCCAGCTTCCGCCATGTTGTCCGCCCGGTACCTTGACAAAGTCGATCGTCAAGTCGATCTTGTTGCCGGTATCGTGTATCACCTGCCGCCCACCATTCCTCGCATCGTATTCTTCCCAGCCATATCCTGCCATGCCCTCATGTTGCTCGCAGGTGTGACGGAAGTTATGTTGGGCGGAGGCATAGTTGTCCGTATTCGACCACAGTAAGCCCGTCAACAGACTGTTCGGCAGCCGTGGCCGCACGCCAAAGTAGAGATTGGGTCGATATGGACCCCAAAGGAGGGTGTCGTTCGAGGCGTTCGCTCGCGAAATCTGGAGTAGGAACAAAGCCGCAACGTAGAATGCCAGCCTCCGTAGTTTGACTGCACCCCTCATGCTGCTCAACATCTTGTCTTTTGGACGACTACCAGAGTCGTGCGCCTGCTCGACATTTAGTTATTTGACTGCGGAGGACTTCTGAAGAACATGTGGCCTCCGCGATGTCGCTTCGATGCCGCATGATCCGCCCTATAAGGGATGGCGTTAGCGAGGCCTCCCTGCACAAGAGCGCAAGTTGTGTGATTTGCAGTTGGGGAGTACGTCGACGGCAAGGACGGATCGCATCGTCGATGGGAACGGTGGAAAGAGAGCTCATCGAAATGGGGTATCATTGTTTACAGCACAACAGGAAAGAGAAGCCCGCCCACGCTATCTACTTGGCTTTCGCCAACGCCAGACGCAAAAAGCCCGCCAACTCCGCCGCCTTGACCTCGTCCTCTGAGCGGGAGGGGCCCCGGACCTTCAACGTCCTCTCCCCAAGAGCCCCTCCCCTCACGATCACCATCCAGTAACCGCTGGCATTCTGGCTGCCGTACGCCCTCTCTAACTCCTCCACCGACCGCACCTCTTCTGACAACTCGGCACTAAGGCCGGCCCCCCACAGCAACGACAACACCTCCAGGCCCGAACTCTTCAGCGCGTTGGAGTCGAAGCTCGTGACCAGGATGTCACCCCTGGCCACGAGTTTCGACTCCGCGGCGGACGCTGTCGTCTTGGACGACTTGTTGGCGCTTGTTGGGCCACGATGGTAGCCAATGAGGTCGAGGATGTTCAGGCGGAAGCCCACCGCCCGAACAGAGCCTCTATCAGACTTGGTCTGATAGTCTTGCACAAGGGCGTCGTATCGCCCGCCCACCGCCAGGACCTTCTTGGTCACGTTGTCTGCGCATTGCAGCAGGAGGGAGCCCCGGTAAAGGTACTCAGAGTTGTTGCTGAGTGGCGCTACGATGATCTGGGTGCTGACCCCCATGCGCTGGACGTATTTCACGACCTCATCGAGACGTCCCAACAGCTGCAACAACCGACTCAGTTGTTCGGAGTTACCGAACAGCTTGCTGAGTCTGGCGCGCACCTTGTCCAAGTCGTTTTCGAAGTTGAACCGCTTGAGATCTGCAACGGTGGTCTCCGGGATGTTATTCGCCGGGTTCCGGAGCTCCTCTCGGGTCTTGTCCCATGCGTGCCCCTGAGTACCAAGATGCGACAACGCCTGCTTGACACCGGCGGCTTCCAGTGGCTTAACGCGGCAGAACTCAAGTATGAGATTCAGCAAGTCGGCGTGATTGAGGTAGATTGTCCATTTACGTGCGGAGAGCGCTGGGATATCTGTAAGGACTTCGTCAAGTACCTTGATAACCTCTGCCTCCTTCAAGGCCAGATCTGATGCATTATGTGAAACGAAGTCGAAATCAACTTCAGGAAGCTGTCTAGGTTCTGAACCTGCCATCGAAGGACGGTAGACTGTTCCAAAGCAGTAGCTCTTGCCGTAGGAAGGGGTTGCTTGACCGAGGGTACGCGCAAATGGCAGTGTCAGGTCGTATGGTAGCTGTACAACCAGGCCGGAGGGGTCTATGAAAGTTGCAGCATTGCGATAGAAGGCACCTTTGGGGATGATAGCCTGGCGACCGAGTTCAGCAGCTCCATGTCGGCGAAAGATAGCTTTGAGCTGGTCAGATGTTGTCATCCAAAGCATCGCTTCAACGGAAGAGGTCGCGGTTCCTGATTTATCTTCCCAAGCTAGACTTGATACAGGGCTGTTCGGATTGCTGAAAAATCTGTTTACGAGCGCCTGATACTCTTTTGGGTTGTCTGTTGCCATTCGCTCAATGTAACGTTGGAATTTCTCGTCTTCCAGAGGTTCGGGTACCACGCCACTCTTCAGCAGTGTCTCAGCTGTTGGTCTTCGAGTTTGGTCAGGGTCAATGAGTTGCAGAATGATGTCTCGTTGCTGCTGTAAGCGTTCCTCATCGAAGATCTTAGGCAGCTCGGGCGGATTATTCGTCAGAGCACGAAGGAGCCAGTGTTCTCTCTCGCTGTCGGTGTCGAAGGGGAAACACATCTCAAAGAACGTGATTCCGAGTGAAAACATGTCCGCTCGAGAGTCGTAGCTGCTGTTAGCCTTTGCGAGCTCTGGTGGCATGTAACCCCTCGTACCAATGTCGTAAGACGCCCTAGTTGTTGCCATGCCTGGTTTCTGCTGATCTTCTTTCGAGGTAGCCTGTCCATAGCCAGCAAGTCCAAAGTCTCCTATTTTGGGTATGTCGTGTGAATCAAGAAAGATGTTCTCCGGCTTGAGATCCCTATGCACAACTCCGTTACTGTGGATGAAGGCAAGCCCTTCCAGTATGCGTCGAAACAAGCGCCAGCCAGCTTCGACATCTTTTGACAAACCACGTTGGATTCGAGTACGCAGAGTTTGGCCTTCGCAGAGTTCCATCTGAATGTAAAGTTTTGAGCGCTCGTTTTGTTGTAAAAGACGTGACTTGTTCGGGAAGAAGGATACGGACTTTACTGGAGAATCGCCACTAGCGAAAAGGTTGTTGTCACTGTTGAATTCGGCCTGCTGGGAATTGCCTCGCTCGAATGGGTCTGATTCGTCCTGTGGATCAAAGCCATCATCGGTTTGCTGGAAAGGGTCTGCTGCTGCTCCTGCATTCTGCTTGCGAGCTCTGTCTGGTTCTGGGTCACTGTTGAAGACATCGTCATCCCACCCATTATCCGAATGAACCGAAGGCGGGTTCTGATAGCCGAATCTGTTACTATCAGAGCTGCTGAACTCTGCGCCTTGGTTGGTATAAACGGAAGGCTCCATGAAGTCGTGACCGACGCTGACCAAACCAGTGCGAGCGAGAGATTGGTGAATCTGCCGTTGTGGGACCTCTTGAGACGTCTCGTTGTGCTCGGTTTCGTACCATGCATTGTAGTAACGCACAATATTAGGGTGATTGAGTTTGGCGAGCAGCGCAACTTCTCGGAGAATGTTTTCGAGATCCTCGGTTGACTTGTTTTTGATCATCTTGATGGCGTAGTACTGATTGTCCAGCTTGTTTCTGGCCATGACCACTTTGCCAAATCCACCTCGCCCCAGTATAGCGGCCTCCTCCCAATCCTTGCGGTATCTAGAATCATCGTGCTTTTCGCTCAGTCGTCTCTCACGGCCAGGCGTGACAGGCACGGTTCGAGAGCGTGTTTGGAAGAGCTTGTCGCTGTCCTCAAAGAAGAACTTTTTGCTGCGAAGCTGAAAAGCAGCAAGGCGGCGGTGGTCGTTTGATCGAAACATGTCCTCCAGCAATTTTTCAAAGCTAAGCTCAAAATCCACGTCCTCGACAACGTCCATGGGCGACGTGTACTTTGATGTGACGGTTTTGCCCAGGGCCATTTGCATCACAACCACGCCGAGCTCCCAGATACAAGTCTTATTGGATCGATATGGCTCAGTGAAGGTCAGTTCCGGTGCGTTCCAAAGAGGAGGATCCCCGGCCTTGGTTTTTGATTGACCGCGAGCGGCTTGCACCAACTCACGAAGCTGCGTTCCATAGCCATCGGAGAGCTTCACCGTAATTCCTCGTCTCTGAGACATGAAGAGCATGACATTGCTTGCATGTACGGCTGGATGAACGTAGCTGTGCTTATCGAAGAATAGCAATGCGTCCAGAAGCTCTCGTGTCCAAGCACGGAGCTTGGCCGGACCAATCATTCCAATGATTTCCAGCATTTGATCAAGAGAGCCTCTGTCTCCATATTCCGACAGGATAGACAGAGTCCATTGGCCTGTGCCATCGTCCAGTGACATATGAGCAATCTTGTAGTTGATAAGGTTGACCACGTTTTCGTCATGGTTGTTTTGGCAAAACTGTAGGTCTTTTTCAACAGTTCCCATACTCTGCTGCATGTGTGCTTTGGACTCTTGTGCTTCGGGAAGATATATATCCTTGAGAAGGAGTTGTGGGGCTTGCACTCGTGCAGGATCTACTCGCGGTGAGACAATCGTGATTTTCTTGTCCTTGCGACTGAAAATAACTGTTCGGCCTGAGACGGCTTTGAATCTGAAGGGTGCGCCAGTGGTTGTGTCTCTGCTCGTCATGCCCTGATCGAAGCGAATGACATCTTCGGGTGAGTCGTACATTTCGGAGCCTTCTTCACCAGTAGTTGTACGGGATAGATTTGTCTTTTGGCGACGTTGGTATTCACTCTCAACCTCGGAGTACAACTTCTTCTCAGTCTGTTCGGCTTCTTGTTCTTGATGACGCCGGGCACTTTCTTCTTTCTCTTGGAGTTGTTTCCGAGCCAGTGCTTCTTGGCGAGCACGTTCCTCTTCGAGACTAAGACTTGTTCGTTTCGCGGCCTTATCTGCACTTATCTGGTCGAGGAAGTCCATAAGGGCTGTGGTGATTTCGTGGACGACTTCACTTCCCAGGAACTTTTTCGGGTAGGTGGCGACGATGTGCTCTATGTGTTTTCGGATTTCCACGTCTTTTGGCTGGATCTCAACGATGTTGATCTTCGGCAGGACCTTGGGGTAATCGGGCGGAAACTCGAAAATCACGTTGACAAAGTAGTCACGGTTCTCAAGTGGTCCAACACGAACTTGAAAAGCTAAGTTCTCTTGAGTCTGCTACAAAGTCAGAAGTTGCTGTTTTCGGATTGCGGAGAGATTTCTCACCTTCCAGGCATCCTTCCTGCCACGGATGCGCTCAAACTCGTCGCCGTAGATAGCTCGTGTGGTAAGGAATTCGTTGCATTGGACTTCCGGATAACCAGCGAGCTCTTCCTCTAGAATTCGATGAGACTGTCCAAAGGAAGGTGGAGCTTGAGGAGATTGATCAATTGTTGGAGATTGAGGGTGAGGTTGCGGTTGAGGGTTCTTTGTTTTCTTTTTGCCTGGCATCATGAAAGATTCACTTCAGATTCCCTCAGGAATCTGAAACCCGCGGTAGACTGGTTTTTTTTGGCGGCAAAGTCTTGGCAAATCACTCTTGAGGAGTGTCGGTTGTGGTAGCCGCAGCGACGCTGCAACCACCTAATTTTCCAACTTCATATCCACCGTTCTTGTTGTTATTAGTTTTTGTGGTTGTTGTGAGAATAAAGGGCAAAGTTCAAGAGGGGAGGGAAGATCGAGTCACTGCGGGTGAGGCTGTACGCCAAGCGGTTCGGGTCGGAATTACTATTCGGCGATGGCATCTCAATCTTCCGCTGGTGGTTGCAGTCAGTCACTGTCTCGGTCAAGCTCACTTTGTTGATTCCCTCACAGGTGCAAGAGACTGTGTCTCTTCTGTGAGCACAAGGTTTGGCTTCTGCGTGTCTCGTCTTGACACATCTGCTCTTTGATATTGAGATCGGATTAGCACATTGCAGGACGTCTGTCTCTGGTTGTCAAGATGGTGAACATTACAGAGAAGATCAAAGAGTAGGCTCCTTATCTTTCACAAACCATTTCACATTTTGATGTCTTTTTCAGGATCGAGGCCGAGATGGCCAGGACTCAAAGTGCGTGTCTGCAGATTACCAGAGGACTGGGATCCCGGGCTAACAGGTTACAGAAAATAAAGCCACAGGTTCGTGTTGGGGGCCCTGATTGTGCTGTTCACGCACTGACAGTCTGGTTGTAGAGTATCACCTTGGTCTGTTGAAAGGGTAAGTCCCACCGTCTCATGTTGGGCTGGCACAATTTGCAAAGGAAGGAGCAAAGAGACGCGTCGTGTAACAAGAGGCAAGAACAAATGCGTTTGCTCTCCCGTACTGCGCACAGCGATGTATGATCGACACGGATGAGCCTCATGGGCTCCACCGGCACATGCTCTACCTCTACAACCTCAATTGGCTCACGGAGGACGACTCAATATGCTCTTCTTGGCTCAATGAGATCTGCTATGCTTACTCAGTCCAAAAGAAAACGCACTTGTCATTGATACCAAGCACTGACTGTTCAATATAGTAAACTTGCACGGCTAAGAGCACAATTACTCGAGCCCGGTCCAGGAGCCGGCGGAGGCGGTGGAGCAGGATTCGATGTCTCAAAGTCCGGTGACGCTCGAATAGCCCTGGTCGGCTTCCCCTCTGTTGGCAAGTCAACTTTCTTGTCAAAGATCACCAAAACGAAGTCAGAAGTGGCAGCATATTCCTTTACTACCCTGACAGCCATTCCTGGTGTGCTTGAGTATGGCGGTGCTGAAATACAAATACTTGACTTGCCCGGTATCATCGAAGGTGCCTCAGAGGGCAAAGGTAGAGGTCGGCAGGTGATCAGTGCGGCGAAGGTGAGGCTTTCCATATTGAAAGCTAAAACCCGTTGGATCACTAACCACCATGACAGACCTCCGATCTTGTTCTCATGGTCCTGGACGCAACCAAGCGCCAGGAACAACGCACCCTCCTCGAGGCCGAACTCGAAGCCGTCGGAATTCGCCTAAACCGCGAGCCACCCAACATCTACCTCAAGGCCAAAAAGGCAGGCGGCATGAAAATCACCTTCCAGGCACCTCCCAAGAACCTCGACGAGAAAATGCTATACAACATCCTAAGAGACTACAAAATGTTGAACTGCGAGGTCCTGGTGCGGGACGAGAATGCTACGGTCGACGACTTCATCGACGTTATCATGAAAGACCATCGCAAGTACATCCGGTGCTTGTACGTGTATAACAAGATCGATAGCGTGAGCGTGGAGTTTCTGGACGAGTTGGCGAGGGAGCCGAATACGGTGGTCATGTCGTGTGAGTTGGATCTGGGCGTGCAGGACGTGGTGGAGAGATGCTGGCAAGAGCTGAGACTGATGCGGATCTACACAAAACGACAAGGGATAGAGCCTGACTTCGGGGAGGCGTTGATCGTCAGGAGTAACAGCTCGATTGAGGATGTGTGTGATCAGATCCATCGCACGCTGAAGGAGACGTTCAAGTATGCTTTGGTGTGGGGTGCGAGTGCGAAGCATATCCCGCAGAGAGTCGGGCTTGGACATGTTGTTGCGGACGAGGACGTGGTGCAAGTGGTAAGTGCATGGAAAGCATGACCTAGTGACAATGACGGCTTGAAACCATCAAAGCATGAAAAAGGATTTGCACAGCAATAACACAATCCAGAAATTTGAAGACCCCTCAATACACCTATTATCCAGCGTCTCTCATCAGCCCCTTTCTACGTCCTCAAAACCCTCCTGGGATCCAGGGCTCTCACATTCGCACTCGTTCCCTCCCCATCAAATACGAATTCAGACATCAATTTTCCCGTTCCCGGACCATTTTGAATCCCCCAACACGTATGTCCAGCCGCCATAAGCACGCCCTTCGTCCCAGTCAAGCCCACAAGCGGACCCGACCCTGTCTCCACCTGCGGTAGATAACAAGCCTGCCGTACCAGAACGCTACCATCGCGCATCTCATCTGAAAAGCTCGCACAGCAATCCACGATATCCTGGCAGCGCGAGTCATCGACCACAACGTCCGCGGACGATTTCGGCAAAGGAACAAGGTGGTCCCCCTCGCCGCAGGCGTAGAGCTCGTTGTTCGGGCGCGCGTAGATCTCGGGCGTGACGTGGCTGGCGCGGGATTTTGTGCCAGCCTTGAAGTTCTTCGGTAGTGAGAGGGATGTAAATAGACAATATGGTGAGACGGGGCGTGAGGGCCGTATGGTCACGCTGTGCGCTCGAAGGGCACTGATCGGTGTTCCTGGCCATACTGTCTTTGTCCATGGGCCTGCTGTTATGATGACGTTCGTCGCTTTGAGTGTCTGCGTCGAGTTGCTGTTTCTGTCGGTATAGTGCACTGTGTGCTCAGGGGCGTCTCCGGAACCTGTCTCGATCTTATCCACGGCACCGATGATGACTCTCGCGCCTTTCTCCTCTGCGAGACGTGCCATCGAGGTAGTAAATTGGTAAGGATGGACTTGCGCTGTGTCTTTTGGTGAACCCATGCTTTCGTAGCCGAGAGTGCATTCTTCGGCGGTCCAATCTAGGTCATCAGGCATGCCCATACTCCTCAGATTCTTGTACGAGTCTTTACTCCGTTTCTGGAGACTGACTCGGGAAGGGTCGAAATTTCCATCACTAGCAACGTCTTGTTGGTGAATGCCTCTGATATCTTCTCCCTTTCCGTCTGCGTGGCCATTGCCGTCAGATGCTGCGCCGTCAACAGCCCCCTTCTGAGCAATGACTTTCTCCTTCCCGGTAATCTGGCGGCCCTTCAATTCAATCTGTCCAACGCCGACACCACGATATCCCCACCTCTCCGCACCACCATGCTCCTTCGCAAGCTCAGCGTGCAGTTTGAAACTCAACGGCACAATCGATTGAGGATATGCCCATAATGCCAACAGCCCTCCGGCTTTCCCTGACGCACCGCTAGCGATTCCCGTGGCCTCGAGGAGATGAATACTGTGTACATCGGGATTGTATTTTGAATGTCGAGTCAAGAAGTACGCAGTCGAACAGCCTATGATGCCGCCACCGACAATAACGATAGACTTCTTCTCCGTGTCGGCCATTGTGACTGTGTTTCGGCAGGATGGTGATACTCTGGAAAGAGGTGATTTGATAGCGAGACGAATACCAATGCTGCCGAATGAAGCTATTTTGACAGTCTCTACTCTCCGCCTTTCTGCACTAAGAAGGATTTCGAATATTCGTGAAGGATAGAGGTTTACAAGTCTCATAACGCCGAAAGGAGGCGGCGATATCGCTGTCCGATGACCTCATTTTCACTTGTTCCGACCAATCACCAACGATCGAATGACTAGAAAGGACGAAGAAGAGAAACATTCAGATTCAATGTTGTTCGACTCTATTTCGTTCGTCTTTGCGAATCAAAAAAGGCATAACCTTAAAACCAGTATACCGTGCCCAAAGTCGTATGATCGTTGATGGCAGTCCCGATCATTAAAGTCGCCTGTCCAACGCACCCGCCAGCTTGTATCATCTCAAGCAAACACTAGCCGCGCGAGTATCAAAGGTGGCCCGGGTGAGGCCCAGCAGAGTTCGCCAGTATTCATGTTGACAGGTCTTAGATGGTACGATGTCCATCTGGTCGCAGAACCGGCTAGGTAAGACGATGGCTATCGAAATTTAGGTGAGTGCAGGGTGAATCGAAATTGAGCGCGTGTGGAAGGAGGTTGAGTGACGAGCAACTGCGTCCATGTCCACTGCCGGTCATGTCAGCGAACAACACTCGCTCAGAGGAAGTCGAAGTCGAGGTGAAACTGACAAGAAGATTATCACGATCGGCACCCTCTTGCTGTTGAAGGACGAGTCTCTCCGGCCCGAAGGCTGCATTTGCGTTGGCTGTTCTCCAAGTATCAGCATGTGCAGTATCGCTCCCTGTAACCCTTGAACAACAAAGGCTCGAGGATTTATCGCTAAGAAGCTTGGGAACCAGCTGCAAGCATCATGTGGCCTGCCTCATATTCGAGCAGAAGTGTTTCACGTAACTGAAGGCAAGCTGGGAGAAGTAAGCTCAGAGGTGTAGGCTCGGCATTGCTCGAGCGGTGTCGCAAGGTCATTGGTCATATCCAATTGGATGCCAGGGTGCCATTTTCTGCTCTTGCGTGGCCAAGGTGGCTCGAATGCTGCTTGGAAACTGACATTGTTCTGGAATTTTTGAGGCAGGCCACATTGGTCGAAAACCACCGAGAACATGTCCTCCTTGGCATTGCGGGTTGCTTATGCCAACCTCGATGGCCACCCATGGCGCGACTTCACCCAATAGGTAAGGAAGCAAACTGTTGACTAGTTGCTATCAGTCCAAAAGCTCAAGCGACGAAATGACCTCTTCGTGGGCAACGTCGTCTTTCTCAATGCCTCGTGAAAGCTCATAGGTCAGAACAGTCATATCGAGATAGGTGAGCATGAGCCGGTATCTACGGCTGCTTTCCATGGCCTGCCACGATTCTGTGCCTTGAGGAAGGTTCCAGGTGCGCACCTCAGTTCTAGTGTTGGAGTCTTGAGGATCTCGCCTCCTCTTCATCGTGTTTCGGTTGCTTTTCTGATGATTGGTGCCGGTGCGTTCAATCCCCGACTCATCAACCACGACTACAGTGGGGTCGAAAGTGGTGGAGATTCCGTCGACAATGCCATCCACGCCCCAGCAACCGACTCCAGCCGAGGACTGGCCATTTGACGGGGAGCGACTTCTGAAACGTCCCTGAACCGGGGATGCTGCTATGCCGAGCAATGGCCCGACGGGTCGATCGCCCTTCAGCTCTTGTGCCTTACTTGGCAGAATCCAGTCAACCCGCAGTCCAAGTGTTCCTGTTCTCTCGTTTTTGGTCAAAGCACATACTGCACATCTGCCAATTTGCGTAGCAACTATGACAATGCCCAATTCGGGAATCTGCAACATCATGTTCAGTCTGTCAATATGAGCATGGTTTGACGCTTCGAACGCAGGTGGCAGTGCCTGCTTGAGGAGGTTTGCACAGAAGATGTGTGGTGATTCCGCCCGGGGTGCCATGAGCAGTCTCAAATTTGAGGCGCTGCAATGTAGCGTCGGTATCTCCGGAGCATTGGCCGCGCCTCGAGCTCTAACAACGCTCGAATCGTTGATGGCAAACACACGATCTGGGCTCTTTGCCTCGTCTAGCTGTCGTCTCCGCGAAGGCGACTCCATGTCAGATGCAGACTGAATATCCACATCGATCTCCGGACTGGTGGGATGCGCCAGGCTCGAAAGGGAGGTGGTACTTCGACGGCTCACTGAAGACCGGTCATCATAGTCTGCCTGACCCTCCGAGGCCGACAGATATTCGTTCTCTTCGTCTTCATCCTGTACAAAGTCGTCCTCGGCATCATCAAAGCGGATGTCTTCGAGGGAAACAGTGTCCAATGCGGCTTCGGCGGATGTGTCGCCAGCCCCGGTGGTTCCCACGTCAATATGAAGATGTTCCGGAACATTTTCAGCGCTGATGGACTCCCCCTCGTGCTCCCAGTCATCGGTGTTACCAGCTGGTTGCCCCTCTTGTGCCCCTCGTGAGTAGTTGAAATGATCTGAGAACAAACTCGGATCGTTTTGACTCTGATCTGGCTCGACCGCGGCGTCGTCTACATTAGACCACGTGTCAGGGGAATCCGTGGTGTCGTCCATCTCAACATCGTCCTCTGTGCTCTCATACATCGCGGGATGTGCGTGGCTGTTGCCCGGTGTGCGAAGACGAACAATATGGGTTAGGTCATAGCTCTCGAGATTGTTGTGGCCATGATACTGAGGTGCCTTGGAATGTCCACAGAACTGGTCCATGGTCTTTGCTAACTGAAAGGAACGGGGGTCCAGAGCAGCAACTAGCCAACCCCCTTCCCGCCTCCTGAAGAAGCCCGAGCGCATGCGGCCCTCAAAATCCCAGGAATTCTGACAGATGCCTTGCCAGATTTGCCAGATCTTCATTCCACCATTGATGTCAGTACTGAGAAGCCACTTGCCGTCCATGTCGTCTGGAGTATTCACAAATGAGATGCATGGGATGTTATGGTCATGGCCCTCGACTCCGGCGAGAGTGATTTTGTAGTTGCGATTACGTGCCGGAGGGCCAGCATCGACCCACGTTCTCCATTCTGTCCATTCCGGCTCCCTAGCTTGTTCGTAGAATGCAGCTTCTCTACCATCCTCGGAATCCTCGTCTCCGCTTCCCGCACTATACTCGGTCAACGCAAAAGCAAAGACGGTGACTTTGGCGCAGGGATCTTCGTTCGCGACGTGATAGGGTGTATTCGCTGAAACCGCAATCATTCGAGCGTTCGTATGTATAGCAAGACCCCAGGCGGACTCATGAACTGAATGGGTAAAGAAAGGTCTGACGCCAACATGGTCACTACGAGCGTCGGTGCTGAAGCGGTATGGATCTTTGCGGATGGCTTCCTCAATCGCCTTGGTATAATATGCAGTAACGTTCCCAGAATCTGTGGCAAGAAGGAGAATCTCCTCCTTCCCCAGGTCTCCTACGACCAAGTGGTTGACAGCATGAGGCACCCTGTCCTCGATGTAGCCCCGCGCGGTTGGGTTGGCGAGTGAAGGAGGGATCACCAGGACGGGAAGTTTGTGTAGTTTCTGGAAGGGGAAGTCTGGCTTGTAGACGGCAATGGTGTCCTTGGTCGCAACGAAGTAGAGGTTGAAGCGTTGGGACAGGGCGGTCAAATTGCATCGCCAATAAGACACAGGTGGAGGCATGCAGATGCCCTCTCGTGTGAACCTCTCTTGTCCGCTCTCGACGCTTGTTAAGCCAATCTTGACCGCCTCAAAAGGTCTGTAATCCTCCTCCATGCTTTTGCAGAGACATCAGATGGAGTCCAAGCCGTCTTCTCCAGCCTGTTCAGAGTCGTTGAGCAGTCCACCACATGGCGTAGCGAGCGGATCGTACTTGATGACGCCGGCGTGAGAGGCCTACGCCCTTGAGCGGGATCGCAAGTAGGCAATTAGAGTTTGAAGCAGCGAAGGTCGCTTGTGTTGAATCGGCGCGAGAAGGTGGGAGGACCGTGCAAGAAAGGACGAGTGCACTCCAGGACTACATTCTCCGCAACTGAGAACCAGTCCGCAGCTGAGGAAGAGAGGGAGAGGCAGCGGAGGCGATCGAGGGTATTGACTACCTATTGAATGTCAGTGTGAAGTCAATGTGGCAGAGTGACAGGTGCGAGACAGTTTACTTACATGCAATGGGTTCAAGTTGTACATGGTCGGAGAGTGGAGAGGATGACGCATCTTTAACTTTCAGATAACCTTTGGGCACATAAAAGCATCTCAGAACTTTCCCTGTTGTCCTGTCCATCTCCATTCATGATACTTACGATACTACCATCATCCAAGCAACGGTTCCGGCGACACTTGCTTTTCCTGGTCGAGGTTGGCAACTTTGGAACACAAAAGGCCTGAAACTGGCAAATATCGTGCATGACCGGCTAGCTTTGCGACTGCTCAGATCTTGGGCCCCTGTCAATTGCATTTGCATCCAACCCCGACGCCACACCCATTCCCTCTCATGCATGCGACAGATCATTGTCTGATCAACTTGGACGCATGAGCCACCAGAGCCAACCCGTTGGTTCCCACAATTCTGCGTCCCACGATCACGATTTGCCAGAATTACAAAGCAGGCCCGCTTCCCGAGGAGAATTGGTGTTACACAACATTGCACTACTGGAATTCTTAGCGGCTTTTCCAACCCCGAATCTCTTCTTTTACGTCGCATTGCAGCTCGAGCTGTTCTAGTGACAGGTCGTTGTGCCGCTTATCGCAATATCACGATGGATTTACTGGCTACAGTAAGAAAGGAAGGCTCCAGAGGCGGCCGAGGAGATTTCAAGTGGTCAGATGTGCAGACTTCTTCCCACCGCGAGAATTACCTAGGTCATTCATTGATGGCCCCGGTAGGCCGATGGCAGAAAGGGCGTGATCTCAACTGGTACGCCAAGGGAGAATCCGATGCAAAGGATGACGAAGATCCTGCTGCAAGAGCTGCGAGAGAGCGGAAGGAGGAAATTCGGCGGGTCAAAGAAGCAGAGGAAGATGCCATGGCAAGGGCACTGGGATTGCCTGTTGCTCCACGCGACAACCCAAACCTGGAAACACTGGGTACACAACGCGAGGTTGGAAATGTTTTGAAAGAAGCTGCAGAGGAAGATGCTTCTGCATCAAGAGGCGTTGGCTACGGGCGGCTTACAGGGGTCACGACACAAAATGAGGGGCAATCCATTACCGAATGCCTGGAAGGCACCGGCACCACACAAGACAAAGAACTCCAATACGCACTCAAAGAGTACAAACGCCGCCACGGCGATCGAAAACACAGAAGCCGGAGTCGAAGTAGGGACAGACACAAAGACCGTCGCGAGAGACGACGTAGGGATGACCATCATCGCCGTCGAGATCACGATTCGAGGTCACCACGGCGAAGGAGATCTATACGCGATCGGTCACAATCGCCGCCCCATGGCCGTGACCGAGATCGGCTACCGAGTACCCGGTCCCGAAGTAGATCGCCAGCTCACCGGCGCCACAGAGACTACAAGCATGATAGAGAAAGACGAGATGGTGCCGATACGCGACGGTGAATCCTGATTGAAGATTAAGCCTACGGAGAACATTTCCGTCGACCTCCGCGGCGTGGATGCATGAGGACATCCCCGTGCCACGAGGGCATCGAAGCGATCGCCTTAGTCCTTTGCGGACACTACTTCCGTCGACCCAAGTCCGTCTGATGCAAGGGGACACTATCTTGACAGGGCTGCATCGAAACCATCAATCACCTTCCATATACTTCATATCAGCATCTGTTGTACTTGCTGCACGGCCCCCACCGCTCCCGTGTCGCGCAACTATGTCGGCGGAGGCACTGGTCTCCACAAACTCTTCCAACTCCTCGCTCACAGTTTTGAGTTTCTCCTTTACGGCATTGACCCCTTCCACGCCAACGATATGGCGCGCAGGAGGATTTTCGTGTCCGCCAATCGCGGTCAATGCATGGACAGTTTCGGATATCAGTTTTTCGGTATGCGCGTGGCTGAGGGGTGGGTACAAGCTAACGACTTCATCCTTACTCAGTAGGTAAGGCCCGCTTTGTCTTTCTGCTTCCGATGATGGGGACTGGATTTCCTTTTCTGGTGGAGGCGGGTATTGAGCGCGGATACCGGGCAAGCGATTGAGCAAACCGTCCACGATGCCTCGAAATATCGGAGCGGTGTGGCCAAATTCCCGGGTGTACTCTTTCAACGGCGGCGCCGAGGTGATTTTATTGGTGAGCACCCCAATCTCAAGACTGGCTTGGACGATGGTCAACTTGACGTTGAATGGCGCAATCTCATATGCGATGCTGTCACAAAAGCCTTCCAGTGCCCAGCCTGACGCGCAATACATGCTTAGCCCTGGGGTCCCGAGGTGACCTGTCATATGTCAACATCTGACTAAGAGTCCCAGGCGCAACATAATACCTGTAACGCCAGTGAGGACGATGATGTGTCCATTCATCTGAGAGCGCATCTGCGGAACAATTGCTTTGATTATGTTCATAGGCCCGAAAAAGTTCTTTTCGAACTGATCCCTCACTAGTGTCAGGGTACGGTGGTTGGTCGAAAGCTCCTCGACAGTGCCAACTACTGCTTCACTTGTACAGCAAAAAAGGATGTCGATTTTCCGGAATGTTTGGACTGCTTCCGCCACAGCGGCCTGGCATTGCCCTACAGCTCTAGCTCACGGCCATGATCAGTCTCTGTTCGGCAGGACAGACCAAAGCCAAGGTAGCCAAATGCAGAAATCCGCCTACCTGATATCCAGCGCAACTACTTTCAGTCGCTCTTTCATCCCAGGTGTCCTTCCCACCTGAGACAAGAACTGCTTGAACTCTTGGCTCCGTGCGCCATCGTTCTCAAACTCGGCTTGAATAATGCCTGAGACCACGTAGTCGCCATGTTCGAGCACCTGCCTTGCAATCGAAATGCCGATAGGTGAATCACCCGATGTCAACAACCAGACTCTGGGAGCATTATGAGTGGGAAATTGAGGTGTTGGAGTGCCCACCGACGCTCCATTTGCCATCGGTGCGGGAAGCTTCAGCCTGGACAGACCATGGTCTTTAGCATGCCTTAAATATGATATCGCCTCCCTAATCCTCGGCCTCACGATGACACCCAATAGATCGCATCGACTCGACCCAGATGAGATAGAGTCGTGGTCAAGCTTCAAGGACTCATTGGTTTGACCGTCGAAGTCGCGCCAAGGCCTCGGTGATCGGAACAGAGATTGCCCGCATCGATACGGCACCTCTTCCACTCTCCACGGCAAATGCAACGTCTTCTGCCACTCTGCTCATTTATCGCCGTGCTTGACGTTCAATTTTCCAGGGACAGTCAAGATGCCAGAGTCAAGAGCCAGCGGTGCTCCTGCCGCGAGGAGGCAGGAGGAATCGGGAGGGAAGGTAAAGCACTTCTTGCACCTGCACATTGAAATTTTCTGACAAATCTCCAGTCCACGCTGCAGACGTTGCTCCAAGCAGCCGCCATCTTCATGCTCACGCAGTTCGTGGTGAACCAATTCTTCGGGTCCAAGACGTCGAGCGCGGGTGGCGCAGGCAGTTCGCCCGGACAAAACATCAATTTTGAGGAAAGAGCAGACGTGACGACCTTGACAAATTACTCTCAAACACCCCAAAATATTGCACCGCTATGGCCGGACAAGAGTGTGGTGGACATCAAGATATACGTATCTCCAGACCTTGTCCTTCCCCCTCTCTCGAAGCTTCCTAAGGAGAGCCTGGTCCTCGACGAGAAGAGATTTGGA
Source organism: Cladophialophora chaetospira (assembly GCA_030247875.1). Taxonomy (NCBI): domain Eukaryota; kingdom Fungi; phylum Ascomycota; class Eurotiomycetes; order Chaetothyriales; family Herpotrichiellaceae; genus Cladophialophora; species Cladophialophora chaetospira. The sequence continues at coordinate 388,272 of JAPDRK010000022.1, read as the reverse complement.
ATCGGGAACTATACCGACAACCGTGAGATCACCACACACATCACCATCCCCAAGGAAGTACAACATAATGCTACACTATGGGCTCACTTCTATGTCGCCCTCTCCGGTAACGAACTGGACCCTACCACCCCCAGCTACGACCCCCACAAGGCCGAGTACTTCCGCAAACCTCTCAACCACTACATCCCCAAGAAGAAGACCCGCAAACTCAAGAACCTGCTGGATAAGTCGGAAGCCACAGAAGAAGAAGAGGTCGCCGAAGAATCCCAACCTTCCGGGGCCCTCATTGCCTCTTACTACCATCCCAATTTCACCCTTGCCGTTATCCCAGACACAGGCATCCAGAACTGGCGCTCAATGCATCCAGCCTTGCGCAAGAACATCGTCCTGGATCCCACCGGCCAACGCGACGCCTCCGGCCAAAACGGCTGGTACTACCCAGTCCTCTTCCTCAACACCTTCTGGCAGCTCCGCTCCCACATGACCGAGCTGAACGACACAGTCACGACCCTCCCCCTCAACATCAACCTCTACAACCTCGCGAGCTGGAAATACTCCCTCCTCGCAAGCATCGATGAAGGCATGAAGCAAAACGCCCAACAAGCCGCATCCGGCGGCCCCATGCCGGCCGGAGGCGACGGCTCTGAGTTCGAGAAATTCAAAGAAATCCTGCTCGACACGAACGCGTACCTGCTTGGCACGACCTTCATCGTCAGTATCTTCCACATGATCTTTGAGGGCCTGGCGTTCAAGAGCGACATCTCTCATTGGCGCCACAAGAAGGATAACGTGGGCACCAGCGTACGCACGATTCTGGCCAATGTCTTCATGCAGGCGGTGATTTTCCTGTACTTGGTCGACAATTCGGAGAACACGAGCTGGATGATTTTGGCGTCGCAGGGCTTTGGTATTGTTCTTGAGGCGTGGAAGATCACGAAGACGGTGGACGTGCGGCTCCGCGAGCCGGGTCCAAACAGTCGTTTCAAAGGCCTCTTACCGTACGTGATCGTGTTTGAAGATAAGCACAAACTCAGCGAGGTGGAGAAAAAGACCCAGGAGTACGACGAGATCGCGTTTCGATACCTCTACATCATCGCCGTCCCACTTCTACTCGCCTACGCCACGTACAGTCTCGTCTACGAATCCCACAAGTCGTGGTACAGCTTCGTCATCGAAACACTGGTCGGCTCCGTCTACGCATACGGATTTCTCATGATGGTGCCCAGCTTGTACATCAATTACCGCCTCAAGTCCGTGGCACACATGCCTTCAAAGGCCTTGACTTACAAATTTCTCAACACCTTCATTGACGATCTCTTCGCATTTACGATCCGCATGCCCTTCCTGCACAGACTCGCGACGTTGCGCGACGACGTCATCTTCTTCGTCTGGCTGTATCAGAAGTGGGCTTACAAGGTGGATTACTCGCGCGTTAACGAATTCGGACAGGGCGGAGAGGATGAAGAACCGGGTGCGGAGGACAAGAATGTTGAGGGCAAGGAGACGCAGAAGGCGTTGGCCGGTCAAGATACCAAGGAGTTGAAGCCCTCTGCTCCTGTCTCCCAGGCGAGCGGTGCACAGGCCAACGCGGGGGCGAAGAAGAGGAAGTGAGCTAGCAGCACGAGCTGATGTCGATCTCTGCCCTGCTGGACCATGTCACACCACCTAGTTCGTGATGCAAAGAGGGAGTGAAGAGGTGGCAGATGCGACAAAACCCGCCAGGTCGAGAAATGACGTCTCTATGGGAAAAGAGCCAGGGTGGTTGTTGACCTTTGATAGCTACGCCCTGTGTCGCGTCAATCAGAGATCTATGTCCACCGGTTTCGCTCAGCTCGCATCGAGTCATGATTTTCGATCCGCATGCCTGGTTCGCCGCTATCCTGCAGAAGCGAGAAAGCGCAGCAGCATCTTTGTTCAGACCGGTCATCGACTTCTTGATCGAAATGTACAGCGGGAGTCAGAAATGGGTGACGATCGACATCAGCAGGACTCAGCTGGGTTGTGGAATGACCAGGGGGCGTCTGTAGAGCTCCAGCCCGTGTCTCTGAATTTTCGGTACATAAGGTAAGTGAGAGAACATTACATTCTTTCTGCAAGTCAGGTTGATAAGTGACGAAAGTCGAGGAGTCACAGTTGTCCAAGGTCTCCTAGTTTAGTCCTTTTGCTTCGCGGTCCTGCTCTCAAGATTTACCTGGTTCGGCTTGCCGGTCCCATCGACGCGAAGCTTTACGATCCTCAAGAACGAAAGGACATATTCTGAAACGTCCTAACTCCTGAGTCACCTGCTGCACGGCAAGATCTTTCTCGTTTCCAGACACTGGACTTTAAGCTCAGCTGGCCAGAATATGAGCAACCATGGTTGGCCGGCTGTGGTCACCGTTGGCTGCTCGTTTGGATTTGATGTCTCATTCGTTGTTTCGTAAGAAGTCCGATAATGGGACAATCGAAAGCGGTAAGACTGGCGTGTTTTGGAGTTGGAATAGAATGCCGCTGCTGGAGGGATCGCGGACTCGCCGTTTGGAAGTTGACCTTTTGAGGTTGCAGATGCGGCTTCTAGGTGCCATATCAGTCACTCTGCCAGAAGGCTTTGGCTCGGTGATGACACAATCTCAGAAATGGCATGCTAGCATGATCTTCTTGTGGAGGACACCGCGTGCCAAAGTTCAACCATGCGTCGTGCTCGATAGGGGAGTAAACCATGTGGTTGGCGGCTATGATGTCTCCTCTCGGTCCTGGCTCCGGTGACTCCAGCCTCTACAATTGTTTTGATTTCGCATCCGCTTAGGCTTGGAAGAGTCACAACCATCCCGCGTCTCGTTCGTCCGGCAGGACCGACGAAAGGCACTTGGCGAGAGGTCCCGAGTTCTGTGACTTCCACGGTTGTGTCTGCTGGTCTTTGCACTCCACACTGCGGTGAACTCCTGGTCCAAAACGGCAGGGAATCCGTGCTAAGATGTGTCTTTGACGAGCCTATGCTGTTTTCGCGACCGGTCAACATTTTGACTTCTAAGGTTTGATTGGTAACTTGGAGCTAAGTCGTGCAAGGTTTGGCGTGCAGAAGTTCCATTGGTTAGTATTTGACCTCTTCTTCCTGGATGCCCTCGTGCCTGACCGGTCAGGCCAACATCTCCACCATATCTTCTCCTTTGCTCGGTTCTGCAGAATGGCATTGAATGTAGATCACCTTCTATTTTCATCGGCACCATAAGGCCCATGGTTCATCGGCAGACCCAGTCTGTCGGCTTTCCTGCACGCTCTGATATGTGTCACTCACCCCAATCTCGAGGTCACAGCAAGTAAAGAAACCAGTGGACTACTTCCCATCCATTGGCTCCGAAGTGTCCAGACCTTACCTCTATGGTGTGGGATCAGCATTCGCGGTCTATTTTCGAAGACCGCAACCCGTCACGCTTGCGCGACCGCAGGTCGGCAACAGCTTTTTCTCATCCTGGCCGATGCGGGCCTGCCAGGAGGCCCCTCCAAGATTCAGGGTGCGGTGAGCCAGCGACCTGCAACTGGTTCATGTATCATGTGGTGCGGCACAAGCCGAACCCCATCGTTGATGCCACCAAGTCCAACCATGAACAAGGATTCAGGTGCAACAAGTTAGCCAGATTTTTGATCCATTGTGTTCGTGGAAGCGACTTCTACCCCGTGAGAAGTGTAAGTGACCATTTTGAGCATCACTTTGGTACGAGCTGTGGACTCGTAGTACCTGTGGATCTGTGTTTGTGGTTGTCTGTTGTTGGCCTGATTGCCTCTTTTGCCTATCTGGCTGTTTTCCAGTGACATACCTTGCGCTGTGGCGCAGCTATCACTGGCCGGCGGAGTGCCGCAAGAGAGTTGCTCTCAGCATTAGAGGGCTTCTGGGCCATTGCTGACTGCGTGGGCAAGGGTCTGTGAATGCGGTCAGCTCTTGCAACTTGTGGCGTGGCTCCATTTTGGACCATAGCCTTGCTGCTCGAAAGCGCCGAGCGAGTCTTTGCCCCGACCTCCTCTTATGCTGCTCTAAACAACTTCTTGGGAGATGCTTTACGTAGCCCGCTTGTGCTAATACACAACTGACGAGGCTGCGACTTCCTCAGATAGATAGCAAGAAGCCACCAGTGCCGGGTCGAATCTATCGGCTTGCTGAAGAAAAAAGCTACCCGAGGAAGCACAGGTCTCGCTTTGCAATGTTTCCTGCATCCACGACCCGTGCTGGGGCCGGTAATCGTCGCAGTGGTTGGAAGTTTTAGGCGATTAAATGGAGGCAGGGTTCAACATCAAGCTCTTGCAGTTCCATCGTTGGGGCGCAAGTGGACAGAGGCTTTTCGTCACTGTAGATCAGTAGTGACCGGGTAAGGTACCGTGAGCACGGCTTTCGTCCAGTCATAGGGTCGGAGAACAGGAGGAGTGGCGGACACGGAAGCCGGCAAATGTAGTTGAAACTTGTGGCCCTTTTAAGAGCAGTGGCTGGGAACGCAACGATTGGATCTCATGGGACGGCACAGAGAAGGTTTCAATCTGCCTGAAGATTTTGTGTATCAGCCCTGGTCTGCCCACTCGACTCTCTCACCTACTGCATGACCAATCGTCGCTCGGAGGGCTGGATACTTCACAGAATGGTACATTCGTTTCCAGCAATCAAAGACAAGAAAAATGTGTTCCAAAATGAGGAGATTCAGCAGCTTCAAAGACAGATAGAATTCGAACGAGCTCTGGGTGATGCGACAAGCACTTGCAGAGTGTGAGTGGAGCAGGCAAGACTCCAATGAAAGGCAGCACAAGGCAGCCACAGCGCGTTGGTCAAGGCAGGTGCAAGGCCAGCGCCCATCAAGAGGGATTTTGGCAGGAGGATCTGACACGTGGACTTCACAAGGCAACGAGGTCGTTCACACAAAATATCCGACGCATCTGGTCATGGCAAATCCGGGAAGAATGTTCTGGTCGAAAGATTATTATGCAATTTCGAGATATGAGAACTTCCACTGCTGTCAACAGCCCGTTGTCGGTCAGAATTTGACGCAGCCAAAGTACAGCCACATAGGTGCTGCTGCATACAAATTGTGTTTCGGAATTTCCTCAATTCAGCGCTGACTAGATGGAAAAATGGGTGCTTGCAGAGCAGAAAGAACGCCTAAGCATTATCAGGCGCTCTCAGCGTGGAAGGACGCAAAGTGAACAGTTGAAAATGAAAACAGAAGCATGCAGCGTTGTTGAATTCCAGCTCCCTTCGCTGTGTGATCAGCACTACAGATATCAGCAAGGTACAAGATATGTGTATCTGTTTTCTCTACCTGTGTAGCCCATAGTCTTTCAGTCTTAAGCGGACGCTTAGTGTTTCTTTGGTGGAGGTTTGTTCGGGTCGATGTACTTTGGCTTGCACTGCTTGCATCGAGTGTGTTGGCATTCTGTGCATATCGCATGTATCACCCACACTTGTGGATTCTCCAGAAGGTCGTCAGGTGCAGAGCAGTTCTGTGAGTCCGAGTCAGCCTGTATTCTTGTCGACAGTGCAATAACAATGACTCCTCCAAGAAGAAAACTGTCTTGTGGGAAGTGCGACTTACGCAGCAAAGCCAGTGAGTTGCAGGAGCATAGTGTTCAGTTTTGGTGTTGGTGACAGTTTCAGTGGCCATGTTGGGCAGAAGGTAGACGAGTCAAGGAAGGTCAAGGGACATGCAGGTACTGTCGTTTTCTGTTCAAAAGCAACACGAGGCAAGCATGGAGCCTTCATATAATGTCTTCTCCGTCATTGAGAGGGGTTTCCTCGACCAGGGGTATACAACGATAGCACGATTGTCTATCGCCGAGGAAATCATTCTATCCAAGCAACGAAATAGCTCCTATCAAGCATTCGGAGACCGTTGAGAATTGGAAAGTGGAGTGGACCCATAACGTATCGTGGCAGGCAGGGACGAGCCCTTAGTTTGACTTGCAGAGACCCTTGTTTTCGGTGTCTGATTGGAGTTGATGTGGCGGTCAGGGAGACTACTTTGCCAGTAGTTGTATATGGAAAGGGATATTATTGCTTAATACCCGGAATTTAAGTTCCTCGAAAAGCCTTGAAGGCGGCATGGCAAAATACTCGTCGCCTAGCTGCCTTTTCGTGGCATCTGAAGCATCGCCTATTCCGAACACAGTTGCAAGAGTTGTTGTCTCGGAAAGTTGGGACCGTTTCGACCTCGTAGGCATGGACTCTTCGTGGCAGGAGGCCAAGTTGCTGTACTAGCTTTGTCACGGAGTAGATGGGTGTAGTGATAGATGCATGATCGCAGCCACTGAGCAGTGGTCCCAGACCCATATTCGTGAACTGCTCGGCACCCCTGTAGGACTATTTGCTGGCTACTTTCTCTTTGGGAGCAGGGGTTCCCGATGACCTCCAAGTGGAACAAATCGGGTGTTTTCGCCGAGCGGACGGCCTGGAAATGGCTTCAAGTGCGCTCTTGAAATTGATGGCAGCTGCCAAAATTTCTCTGCTGGCCATGAACTTTTGTCCTGGCGTATACCAAGAGAGTATAGGTGGGTGTGGGCATAGATGTTCCTAAAATGGTAGTCGAACTTGGACTTGGTGCTGCAGTCAGGCTCGACCCCAGTCGTAGCCACGTGGTGAGGTTCTTGCATGTTTAGGCGCTTTTAGAAGATCGACACCAACCAGCCGCAAGCCCGTTGACCATTCAGTGGACAGGCATAAAAGAAGGTCAAGCATGAGCTCGTGGGGGTCGAAGGGGCAGGCTGATGGACAGGACTGACCTTGACGAACAGGTATTGGCTCGCCCGTAAATCTAGCCAAGATGATGTCATGTCCCCCGGATCAAAGACAACAAGAAAACAGACTCCATGAGACAGTAATGCTCGAGGCTTGAAGACTTGCTGCAGATACGAGACGGGCATTGCGGACGATGAGCAGAAATGAGTAATCGGACGCGGGGGAGATTAAACGAGGTGGGAGATGGAAGTGATTGGAGAAGCAAGAACGGTCTCTGCTCCGGCCCTGCATGATATTTGACCGGGGGTTTTCTCGCCAAACAGTCACTACAACGGACCGACAATGTAACGCATCGTCAAGGTATTGGGTCAATTCCAAACGCCAAACATTCCGCTGCGGTGAGTCGATTTGATCATGTTCCAAATATCGAGTGCTGCTACCTCTGGTGCAATCGAGCAATGCAGGATGAGTTGCTACGACTTGTGGATCCATCACGGCTTCGATACACATATCTGTTCCCGCAATTTAGCTTTATGGGAAGCCAACGAAGGGCTATAGATGCATAAGGAGCCAATAACAAATGCTTCGACACGCGAGTGTGCGCCTCATCGAGAAACAGTATGTCTGGTCGATGTTATTCATTGAAGATAGGTCTCCGGGGTCCGTCGAGTGCCGTGAAGAGTCGGAGACAGAAGGGATAATGTGCAGGATGAAACGCAATAGTATTTCCCGCTTGATGATCCTCTTCGTCGTTGCATGCTTTGACAAAGGACTGTCCTTGTATTAGTGAAGGGATAGAAATCCCAAAGACAGAAGGTCGTACTCATGTAGAGCTTCGCCATCCTCCTAGGTTTGCTACCGTGGTGTCCTCCTATCTTCGTTTCTCGAATGGCTTCTTTGCTTGAGATAGACGTCTTTGCAACGGCTGCACCGCCTCTGGTCGCATTCCGGACAATGAGTTTTGTAGTACTCGCGAAGATTGACGGCGTTGCACCGTGAATTGCAACACTTCCAGGCGTTGGCGCGGACATATTTATCCATGTCGAAGGATGGTCTGAGTCAAAGAGACAAATATTAGGCAGAACTGATGCGATCGTGGGTTGTTGATTAAAGTCCAAAGACCACGGGACGGTATGGTGTCTTATAGACGAGTACTGGCCACCCTACTATCCGCCGAGGTGTAGCAGGACGTCAGTTCGCTCAACAACTTGCAACGAAGATGCTCAGCCATGGCCCCTTCCAGGCAAACTTTGGGACTTTCACAAGGTCAAAATCTTTACTTGTGTCCGCAACAGTATGACTGTGGAAAGAAAACATAATTGGGCCAGAGACGCCGGCGACACGCAATCAGATCTGGCGCACTCGAAAACCTGAACAGTCATAACCACGCAAAGTCCAATAGTCGTTCAGAATGGCACCCAAGAATGCGAAAAATCAATGAATTGAAAAACTTCTATGCGGGACATTGCGCAAAAGAACGTCCGGAAGGGTGAAAGGAGTGGGTCTCCAGTCCCGAGATAATGTTGGCGACACAACGAACATAAGTTCGTTAAGCGGGGCCCATGTCCTCCGTGGTCGAAGACTGCTTGGGTTCTGGCAATGGGCATGGTTGTAGCAAATAATGACCAGGAGAGGGGCTCAAACAGAGGTCTGGGGCTAACAGCCTCGGGATGGCGTAGAATGCGAATAGCCTAGGAGTCTCGCTTTGCCAGTGATTTGTGCTGTGCAAGGGATAACCCTAACCACTTTGGAGAACCAGAAATCGGTGGATAGCGGTTCGAACTTGGGCTATCTACTGTTTGGGTCCATCCACGTCTGATTGGCTGCACGCCGAGATAGCCACCATCCCATTGTGGGCGAAAAGGCCGGCCCTCAAAGGAAACTTGTGGTAAACAGGACGCAATAACTTCAGGGCGGGGACAATGGTTTTCCGGTGTTCGCCAATCAACGGAGGTTGAATGATCGTGGTGTAGGCGGAAGGTGACTCCAGGAAGACGTCACAAGGCAACGAGACAAGGAGTCGATCAAACACTTGCCGGATGTGACAGAATGCTTCAAAAGCGTATAGGCATGATTTTTGTTACCCTCAAGTCGGGTAGAGCGAAAATGTTGTTCTTGGGACAAAATCACCACATGGGAGCAGAGGTGGGGGCAGGCGAACTCTAGATCGAAACATCATTCTCGGAGTTTCGCCGTTAGATCGTGGCTGAAACTGAGTCATGAGTTCGCAGTCCACTAGAGTCAAGTAGCGCAGTGTGTCACCTTTGTCCAAAGCAAAAATCACGGGCGTGACGGAGAAGGTGTTGGTTGATTAGACGTTGAAAGAAGGCAGATGTTTGCCTGGTCGCTAGCGTCGCGCCAAGCCAGGCAGCAAGGGCCTTGGCACTCGCCCTCCGTGCCAGTTTCACGATCTTTGACTTTCTCGGTTTGAGGCAACAAAAGTACACCGCCCTTTGCGGCTGTAGAGGGCCCTCTTGTGTCTCTTTGCGCTGCGGTGAGGACTGTGCATTTCACAAGAATAGTGATTGGGCCTGGTTCGCCTCGCTGCCTAGCTGCAACCAAACTCCCGGTTCAGCCTTGCGGGCCTTCGCCTATCGTGAACCACAAACTGCCACTATCCTTTGTCAACCTGACCCTACCTCTAGTCCAGTGTCCAGAAACGCAACCCGGCGCGTGGCTGGGAATGGAAAATGCCCGGTCTTGAGTTTCGGTGGGGTATCCTAGTCCTCTAGCCCCAAAAGCGAGGATTTGCGACGACTTACATTGCTCTGGGCGCAATACATTGGCAGTTGCAAGGCACCTCCAGTGCAAGTTCAACGTTCCGTACCGGAGAGGAGAAACAGCGGTCGATTTTCAAACAGAAAATCTATTGATCCGAGTACTAATAAGACATTAAATTGAAATCCAACAAGCTCCAGATGTGTGGTTGTGCGGCTATTCAACGACTGGACCCGAAAGTTTCGTCATCGAAATGCCGTTGACAGATCTCCCATGGGCTCGGCGATTCTCGCCCAGCCGAGGCTGGTCACAAGATCCTCTCCCCATCACATTCTGCAACTCTGCCGGCGGTGAGCCTAGTATGGCGATGCTTCAATAGCAAATGAGCCTCACTTCCATGCCACTTTATCTTCTTTGTGGTTGCCGCCTGAGTCATAGACTCCAGCTTGCTCAGAATCCCAGTTCCCGCAACTGTTGCTGTTGATGTATGGCTTCCATGAGTCAAGCGTTGTATGAAGGGCGAATGACCGTTAGGACCTCTCAACCTGGTTTCCTCGAGGCGGCAGGTGCTGCATCGCTGGTGGGTGTGACAGTGTGGGCAATGAGTCTAATGTTGTTAGTCTGAAACCTGCATTCGCACATATGGAGATCAAAGATGTTCAGGGGAATAAAATATGGGATTCAAGGAGTGCTCACATTGTTCTTGACTGTATAAGGCCCATGACGACATTGGCAGCAGTACCAGACGAGAGGCATGGCGAGTTTGGATTATGGCTATTGATAGCCGGACTGGTCCTTGTGATTTGAGAGTGTACCAGCACTGGAGCTGGGCAATACAATGTGAGGTCCTGTGACCAGAGATGCGTCAAGACTGGCAAAAAGATCTCAGTATCAAACTCATGTCATGTATGATCGACTCACCTCGGGGTCAAGTACAGGTAGGCCTGCCGATGCTTCGTGCAGAACGAAAACGGCCTGAGAAGCTTAGCTGCAGATATTGCGACTAGGAAAGCATGTCCTCAACGACACTGCTTCCTTTATTATCGTGTGAACTTCCGACCGTGGAGTTTCTGAGGCAATTATCGCATTGGTCCTTTGCACTGGGCCTTCTCGCTCGAGGCTGTGTGGAAAGAAAAGCCATTCTGTGCCGATATGATGATATGAATTACCTTCATCGTTGACCGCCCGTAGAGTCGTGGTCGAATCAGACGCCTGAAGGGCGAAAAGTCTTGCTCACAAGTAGTGGAGCAAGAGATTCGGCACGGGAAAGTTGCTAGAATTCAGACAAATTTGATCTAGAAGCAGGTGGTGTTTTCCCGAGTTGCAACATCCATTGGCGGAATTCCAATTGATCGACGAAAGTGATACCAGCATTCACAGAGCAGCCACAGCAAATGGTGCGTCTGGAAGTGCTTAGCTGACAAGAGACCATGGATAAATCTTCCTGCATCCACAATAATCCCTGTTCGTCGGCGAAAACTGTGCATCAACTTGAGGCCACGGGACCAGAAGTCTTTGAAGCCTTTGTCTCAAGTTGAAAGTGAAACTCCCGGGCTCGAATCAATGGGTGGTAATGGAGGCTCGCAGCCTTGTTGCCTAGGGGGCCTTAAGGTGGCCATGAACGGCTCATCTGCCGGGCCAGGAAATGGTGAGCCCCGCATAGCCTGGAAGTCAAATACTTCGAACACAACAACGTCTGTCCATGGGGCTAGGTCCTTCTTCTGCTGTGCAACATTGATGGGTTCACTTGCTGGTTGTTGCAAAGGCGTCAAAGGCTGCTTCTTTGGCATGGCTGTGAAAGCGGCGCCACTGGGGCGTTTGCCTCCCGCAAATGGTAGGTCAAGACAATCTCGAGAGACAATGAGATGTCGAAATCCTGTTTGTGCTGGTACCATTCTGCACGGATTATGGAATGACCCTTGTGCAGTCCAAGGGTGAGGCTAACTCGATGGGTCCGACGCGTTGAGTCGAATTGTTCTCTCGACCCAGGAGGACGCTCTGGGTTCCAGCCCATCATGAAATAGGAACTTCTTCAATCTCTCATGTACAGTCTCCCATTCAGTTAGCTGCATTCGTTGGGCTACCGCTGCAAAGTTGCGATTTCCCCAGCCTTTCCATGGATTCGAGTTGGGCTTTGCAAAGGTGTGCTCACTCTGAGCAACTTTGGAGAGAATCCACAGATATGCATTGTCGTACTTGCTTGTGGCTGTGGGGTCGGGCTTGTCGCTGCGAGATCCAATGGTATAGGCTAGAGTCATAGCTTTGCTCAAGCTCTTTCGGAGACGGGACAGAATGACTGGTCCTGTCCACCTGTACGGCTTTTAGTACCTACACCAATAATGAAAAGGGTGGAACGGAAGGGAATTATTGGTAAACAAGATGTGGGGTTTGAAACTCGCTTACATGATTTTGTACCCGCCAACAGAAGGAGCAGAGAACAGCCAGACCGCGAAGACGAGGCCGAGAGCTATACTCTGCTGAGTGAGCCAGACACATTCAGTTGCATCATCGCATTGGCCCTCAGTAGTACACTTGCGCAGTCGCTCGTCGACATCAAGCGCATAGCTGACCATTTCACCCTGAACGAGCTGTGAATCACCGTTAGCTTGTAGTAATGCTGACGGAATAACACCGAAAGGGGTTTCGAGAGCAGGGACAACTTTCAGGAGAAGGGAAGACCTACATGGATTGTGGCAATCACCCAAAAACCCGCTGCCTCCGAGTCCACGCCCTTGGGTAATGATTCGATGGTCCATAGCCAACCAGCAAAGCGATCTCGAATGAACGCGGACCTCACGGGTTCTGTGTCCAGACACTCGTCCATCCCGGCCGTGAACATGCCTTCCAGACTCGACAGCATCTTGTCCAATGGCTCCATCACTGGTTTGAGCTTGGCTAGAGCCCATGTCGCATCAAGATGTGGAGCTTTCATGAATCTTTGCGCGAAATGCGCGTCTGTCCAGATCATATGCCCGACGAACGCCTGCTCTTTCGCGGTCGTGGGGCTTTCCCACTCCCGTTCATACAGCATCCTAGCCAGGGACTTGCCGTGCATAGTCGCTTCGATATAGTCTCCTCGAACTACAGCTGACGAATACAAGAGAATGGCGCTCCGAAGGATTGTCCTGTCTTCGTTCTCCTTTGCAAGTTTTTGGCCTATTCGCTCTCTCAACACAGCAAAGCTTTTGGTTTTCAGCGCGAGCTCATGCTGATCCAAGGACATTTTGCGCGATGCCGACATGCTTTTCACTTGGGACAAATTCACTGTTTGGAGAAAAACGAAGGCCAGTGCAGAGCATTCGTCATGCATGCAATTGATGAATGCCTGATACTCGAGTTCCTCGGCGGAAGACCTCGCCTGGAGACTTTCGCGTCCATAGGTTGCTGGTAAGTAGTGTGTTCGAAAGAAGCTGAGTGCTTCATTGACTCTAGGCGTGATGTTCACGGGTAGCGCATCGAAAGGATCCGAGTTTCCCTCCAGTAGATGTGAGAGCGGACTGGCATCACCCTTTCGAGTTCGATACCGGAATCTTGTGTACTCCTCCTGAGTTAGAATTCCAGGATGAGTTGAAGCCTGGGCTTTCGACTTCGATTTCCTAAACTTCTCACTGGCACGAAAAGAGACGGATGCTGCATGCGCCCTGGCTGCCGCTCTGTCAAGTTCTCGCTCTTTTGCCGAGTCAACCTTAGTCAATGTCGTGGGTCGTAGGAATATGATGCCACGTTTCGCCGGTGCCATTGCTTCTGGCCTAATCCAGAGGTGGTCAATTGCGACAACTCAAAGTTCTCAAGCCCATGGTGCGGACGATGCTAGAAAGGAAGGAGGAGAGATCTGTAGCTATGTTGTAATACACTGCCATGTTGCACCCGATCGTCCTCGCTTGCGTGAACGCGGCTCAAATATAGCAGTTGAGTGGGGGCCCGACCACCTCGGAGCTGCTTAGAGGCGAACGTAGCTTAGGCCAAGCCCGCGTCGGATTGCCTGGCCATTCAGCTTCATTATCAGTAATGCCACAAAGCTGAAGTTTGAGCAAACACAAAAAGGCATGTCAGGCCTGATTGGACCTGTTTGTGGTTACTTTGGAGTGCCATCCAGCTAATGCAGATATGACAAGGAACGTACAAATAAGAAGGCTTCGAAGTTATTCGTAAATTGATGGTGGCGGCTCGCAGCTGGAGCTTCAAGTTCTCTTGGCGCTTGTGAGGGGTAGCTGTCGAGCTGTTTAGCCAAAGCAGGGGTCGATCTTGCGCCCAATGGCAGAGCGCGGGGCACTGCACAGTTCCTTGACGCACTTCTTCACAGCCTCGCGTTGAACACGATGGACCTGTAGCTGCCTGACAATTCACTCTGGCATCTATTGGTCATAAAGCCGCTCCTATAAAGACCCCGTATCCACCTTGCAATCCGACTACCTGTTCCCCATCAACATCATTTCAAGATTGATCGAACTGAGACTTGCACTACCTCCGCGAAAAAACTTAATACCATCGACATGGGCAAAAATTCTGGCAACTCTGGCTCTTCGAGCTACACCCCATACACCATCACCTCTTGTGGCACAAATAGTCAGGTAAGATATTCGGAGTAAGGAGTGTTCCGGCTCGTCTGACAACGCCATTACAGGGCAACAGCTACGACAATCGTATTCAGCCCGGAGGAAATGCGTACCACTACTCGAACTCCAGTGAGTTCCTCCTCTTATGCCATGTCCAACGCAGACCCCAACTTAGTTCTGACATAAAGCTCTTCAGATGGCTCCTACTACTACAGCAACGCCAACGGCTCGACCTACTACAATAGCGGCAGTGGCTCGAGCACCTACACCGCGCCGAGCGGCAACACGTCGAAGAAGTAGTAGATCGGCTGGGACCAACGATCGGAGGGATAGTGGAAGTTGAATTATGGTTCTAAGACTGGAGGGACAAGCCTTGAAAGCTGTTTCAGGCAAGAAAGTTGAGTTCGCAGGTCATCTAACAGACCGATATGAACCTTGATCCCCAATGCCCGATCAGTCGGCTGCCGAGGTGATCGTTGAAATCATCGCAATCGGATCATGCCCAAGGAGTGCGGGCGGCACAACAACAGTAGTTCTTGCCTGGCTTGTCGACCTCAGCACTTCATGTTAAATGCAAACCATTTGCTGAACGGAAACCCTAAGTCAGCAGATTCTCCTTTCAATTCCCTTCTTGAGACCTTTCCTTTATCTGTTGCTCCCATTCCTTTCTCTCATGCATGATCTTATTCTCTTTCACTCTGTAAGCAAGCGGCAGGAAGCAGACTTCAGTGTGTTTGGCGGCAGTGTTTTCGAGAGGATGTTCCGCTGGTTCGTCCAGACACCACGAGCAAAGGAGCAGAGGCCGCGATCAATCGACTGTTCGCGGTTCCATCCGATGTTAGCGGTGCTCAGGATCAGTATATGACATGCATCGTCAAAATTTGTTTTTCTCAATCGTTCTGTAACTCTTCTGCCAGATTGCTAATAGCGCACAGGTTTGACGTCATCTCCGACGCCCCGAAGCAAATACGAAGGCGTAATCAAAAATCAATATGTCCTCTTTCGCCAAGTCTTTTACTTAATTCTTATGACCTCGCCCATATGTCTCAACGCCCCTCCCCAAAGACCACAGACTGTCCCCAGTCACGAAGTAAACATGGTTCAGCTCCCAGAACCGTTCGCCAGCATTCCGCGACATCAACTCCTCTACCCCGGTCCAACTCCAGTCAGGAAGCTCGAACGCGTTAGTAAGCACTATTCAAGTTCGACAACTCCAGAAGCAAATGTGACAGTATGGGTCAAGCACGAAGACGCAAACTCGCCGCTCGCCGGGGGTGGTAGCAAGATCCGCAAACTGGAATATCTAGTTTCAGATATATTAGCCAGTGAACCAAAAGTCGACACGCTAGTCACTGTTGGAGGTGTTCAATCGAATCACTGTCGACAAGTAGCAGCCGTGGGGGTCAAACTGGGGATCAAAGTCGTCGCCGTACACAGTGAAAATGTACCTGGACAGCCGGAGGAATACTACAAGATGGGGAATCTTCAATTGAGTCGCTTGATGGGGAGTACATCGGATGTGGGAGGTAATGTAGAAGATACCATGGAGAAGATCAGGAAAGAAGGCCGAACGCCGTACTTTATCCCATCAGGGGCAAGTACACACCCCCTAGGAGGACTGGGTTTTGCGCGCTGGGCTTTCGAGGTGGTCGAGCAGGAGCAGGACCTGGGTGTTTTCTTCAACACCATTGTGGTCAGCCTTGGCAGCGGTTCAACTGTTGCGGGGATGATTGCTGGATTTAAGCTTGCAGATCGTCAGGGGAAGGACCAGATGTCGCGGAAGAGGAAGATCGTGTGCGTGGATGCAATGTCTCGACCGATATCCGAGCGGAAACCAATGATTCTTGACATCGCTCGGAACACTGCTGCACAGATCGGCCTTGATGCGAACGACGTTGACGAGAAGGACATCATCATTGAAGACCGATTCAGCTCTGGGGCATATGGTCTGCCACAGGATTCTACCCTCGATGCTATGCGAAAAGCTGCGTCTCTAGAAGCTCTGATCCTTGACCCAGTATATACTGGTAAAGCCTTCGCAGCGGTTCTCGGAATGCTGGAGACGGAAGAAGTGGATTCAGGTGGAAACATTCTGTTCTGCCATACAGGCGGCACTGCTGTTCTTGGGGCGTATAGTATTGTGTAACGCCACAACTCCGATGGCAGGTGGAGACGGGGGCGAAGCAGACAAAAATCTCATACTTGTCTCAAACATTACGCATCCGCTGGACTTGGTTCGTAAACCGAGGCGATTGGAAGATCTTCATTCCAGTCCACACTGAGCCGACACGAGCAGATCAAATCCCACAAGTGGCTTTCCGAGCCCTCCTCTATCCTTTGCAAGGGCGGAAAAGTCTCTAGTAGAGACTGCAATCCGAGCTCATCCTCGATGAATAGATGATCAGCACTCCTGGTCATGAGCCTGGCGTACGCCTGACGCTCTGCGTCCGTTTCAGCAGCCAAGCCACCCACAGTCGCAAGCCAGAGAAGAAGTCCGTCTTGGAAAACCCAGCTTCTGCCGGCAAGCGTATCCAGGATCTCCTCGATTTGAATCCGCAGCTTCGATGTTTGCCTTGCGGGGATAGGAGTAGGATAAAGCGAGTCCATCATGTCAGCCTCCAAGCGTAGGTACGCGGTGGCGCTCTGCCAGAGCCAGGTCAAGTACATTTGCACTTTCACATGCATGAAATTTGCGTCCGCCGTGGCCACGATCTCGTCAGTACGCATGACCGTCATTGGATCTCCTGTGAAGAGGAATGGGGCAGTCAGGACTTTGAATATTTTTGCGCTAGATTGTGCCACTAGTGATCTTATCCCATCTTGTGCACATCGAGGCAATTTCTGAACCGCTTCAATCACCCTCGAGAACGACTGACTCTCCGTGGCCATGATTCTGACTCTGTCTGGGAGATGCTGAAGCTGAAGGTATGTGTCCATTCTCATCTCCGCAGCATCCAACCTTGAATCCGCCGATGGCGGACGCAGCAGCTCGGGAAACCGGAAGGGATCCAGGGACGGAGCGACCAACGTTGTCGCTGACATGAGGTTGTCCCATGCCAAACAGGCCTGTGCAGTGAATGGATTTATTCTGTGGAGGCCACCATACATGACGACAAGATCTTTGATCATTTTGCCGTACACTTCGGGTTTTCTGGGAGCTTTGACGTAGACTTCTGAGAGGACGAGGTACGAGATGTCAAGTATCAGTCGTTCAGACAGTTGGCGCTTTTCCTCGACGACAGTACGTAGCGCTTTGATAGCCTTTGCCGCATACGCTTCTGGCAAACTGTGGTTGTTGCGTTGGTTGCTGACTAACTGCATACGTCGTGCACAGACGGTGAGGATTGAGTAGGCTGAGACAATGTTTGATGACTGAAGAGCCTCGGACAAAAGCTTTTTAGATAAGTCGTAGTCACCAGGCCAGACTGGAGTGAATCCGGTTATTTGACATCCAAGTGGCATGTGACGAAGAGATGGCATCCAGAAGTGAGCGAAGTACTGAAAGACTTGAAGCTTAGAGCCATCCATATGAATGACCGGACTGCAGATACTTGCTGCCGGTAGGAATCCTCGCACATGGTTAAACCGAGGCTGAGGAGCGTTCTGATCTCGACGTATGCTTCGTTGAGATGCTATGTTGGACTTTTCCTGTCGACTCTCGGCGTCGCGAGTTGGAGACCCCCCTGAGTGCTGCATGGTTTACATTCAGCAAGCATTCACATAGTTGCTTCCACATGGCTCAATTAAAATAAATCTTACCTCGTTTCGACTTCTGGCCTTTGAGTGTCTATGCAGTGCTGCTTGGCGGTTTATGACTTTCAGTCTTGCTCGGCGGCTCGTTGAGTCGGCACCAGAATCAACTTGGTGCTCCAAGAACACAATCTTGGGCCGCTCCTTCCCAAACATGCTGATACTTGCTTGAACGAGGCATGGGCCTCTATGAAACAAAGATAAAATATTGAGCTCACCAGCCACGACCTACCATGAAAAAACTCTCGAGGTTTCATGTAAACTGGGGATGGAGGCTCAAAGAGTGCAAGTTGTTTGTCAGCACTGGAGATCCACATCCTCCATCTGGAGCCTTCAACCTTGGCCAATTGTGAACATGTCAATTGATCGATGAAAAGGAAGAGTGCGTGCTGGAGACAAGAGGCCTTGAAATACTGCGTATGCAACACGTTTCAGTACATGCAACGTGTCACGGTTGATCGGCGTGTCTGTGCCATTGCCATCTCGACACAGTACAAGACGAAGACATCGGCTCGGGAGAACCCCGTCCATAATCTTGGTCGTACTGCAGGTGTGTAGGTCTAGACTCGCTCGAGCGAGTGTACCCCGTCTGGGGTAGAACTCTCTGGCTTTCTTTGACAACTGAGTTTGAACTGTAAGGATCATCAACAAGATACCCGAGGTCAATGGAAGTTGACTATGCACTGACGAGGATTCACGAGGAAGTAGAGTACCGTTCGGAGTTTTGCCGTTTGGGCCCTGCGCTAATCCGGCTGTAAACGTAGCCTATCGTCATTTCACGTATGACATTTGTCGATAAACAAGTTTGAAGCTTCAATGAGAGGGTCCTTCCCAAGGTTGCCTCGCATTTCACGTTCCTTGAAATACACACACGATATATCAGCATAACTCGCTACTTTGGTCTCAAGTTATAAATACACGTCAACGACATGTTCACTTTTGCAAGTATGTGTGATCGTAAGACGACTTTCGAGAAGGCTTTGAGCACGCAAATGACGGTCAGAAGCCGAGTAACGATAGCCTAGAGCATTATGCGGCATGCCCCCTGTTCCATGCGTACGGCACGTCGCCAGCGCGGGGCGCTCCGGGCTCTCCAACTCCCTTTCCCCAAAGTCAGGAAGATCCCCCACAAACTTTGTCTCTTTGCATATCATGGCAGTATGATATTTTCTCCACCGGTGTCCACCGGCGACGGTCACGATGGCGCAAGGCGACCAGGCTGTACGCTCTCGCTCACGGTGCACCGGTTCCGCTCCTTCTCCAACACAAGATTGACCTACAGAGACACCAAGTACCTCGGGCGACCTTGCTTGACCCCAAGGACGATCCACATTCACCTCGTGGCTGCAGCATAGCTGGCAACGCAGAGGGGATATAACCACTTGATCGTCCCTGTGAGTTCGTTTGTACCTGTTTTGATATCCGTTGTCCGTGACAGTATCCACGTTTCGGGTCTGTCTCGTCTTTCAACATGGGATTGTTCAAGCATAGCACAGGGGACGGGGTCGACGCCTCGCACTCGGCCAAGGCCAACACGTACAATTTTACTGTCGTCTTCTTCGCCGCATTAGGTTCGTTCACGTATGGATACAATTCTTCGATCATCGGTGCCGTCTTTGGCTTGCCCGCATTCTGGAGCTATTTCAATCTGTCTCTCACAGGACCAAATGCCAAGGAAGGAAATGATATAATCGGCGCTGCCAATGGTCTGTTCGCTGGGGGAGGTATCATCGGTGCTCTCATTGTCAACTGGATCCTCAACAAACTCGGCCGCTGCAAGTCTATTCAGATTGTTTGTGCCATCTGCGTCATCTCGGCTGCCATTCAGGGCGGCGCGGCTCACGTCGCCATGTTCCTCGTGGGGCGATTTATTAACGGCGTCGGCGTCGGCATGATGCAAGTTACCGTGCCGGCGTACATGTCGGAGCTGTCGCCTGCAAAGCAACGAGGTCGAATGACCGGCTCACACGGTGTTCTGATTGTCTGTGGCTACGGGTCGGCCGCATTCACAGGTCTGGGCTGCTACTTTGCACCGCCTCAAGTGTCATGGCGACTCTGCCTCAGTCTGCAGATTGTAGCACCTCTGGCTCTACTCATCGGCTCGCCTTGGCTACCAGAATCACCTCGCTGGCTCATCTCCAAGAGCAAAGAGCGGCAGGCACTCGAGATCCTCCAAAAGCTGCATAGTCGACCAGATGATCCAACGGGTCTGGCAGCCAAGGAGGAATTCTACCAGATCTCCAAGCAAATCGAGCTGGAGAATGCGACGGGTGTGCATGGAATCTGGGGCATGCTCAAGCGTGCTTCGTATCGCAAGCGAATATATTCCGGTCTGCTGGTGCAGTATGTCCCGAGGCTTATGATGACTCGTAGGTTCCTTGCTAACTCATTCGGCAGATGCGCAGCTCAGTCCACAGGCGTATTGGTCATCAACAACTACCAAGTCCTCTTGTACAACAATCTCGGTCTTTACGGGTGGCTCCCTCTTCTACTTTATGCCATCTATACCTCATGGGCCGCATTTATGAACTGGGTCAACGCCATGCTGCTCGATCGCCTTGGTCGGATTCCCATCATCACTTTTGGCCTCACCGGCTGCATCTGCATGATGATCGTCGAAACTGCCATGGTGGCCACTTATGCCGGAACATCCAACAAGGGCGGCAATGCAGTTGGTGTCCTGTTTTTGTTCCTCTTTGTGACCTTCTACGGAGGCAGCCAGGACGCCAGCAGCTACGTGTACTGTTCCGAAATTTTTCCAACCGGCGTAAGAGCCCATGGCCTGGGTACATCGATTGCAGGTCTTTTTGCATCGACGCTACTCTACACTGAGGTCGCGCCGACGGCATTCGCCGACATCGGATGGAAGTAGGTCATGGCGCTACATCCCTTCTCCATAACAGTGCTAACGACTCGCAGATATTACCTCGTCTTCATCATTGTTCCGGCTGCCTGCCTCCCATTCTTGTGGCGCCTTCCCGAAACCAACGGGCTCTCGCTTGAAGAGATTGCTGCAAAGTTTGGTGACGAAGTTGCCGTCGACCTTTCACATCTCGACGAGGAGCGCCGCCGCGCACTTGATGAGCGCCTCATGGCTGTTGGTGTCGATATTACGGGATCGCCCCCAAGCGAGGAGGCGGGCGAGACTAAGGAGGCTGCTGTGACTAAGCATGAAGAGTCTACTGTGAAGTGACGGTATGCTGGCATCTGCAGGGCAGACTGCAAGGCAAGCAGAGAAGCGAGAGCGAATAGAAGGTCTGGTAGACCGGTGGAACGAAGGATGTCTATTTAGCAGTTTGAACGCTGTTTGACAACGTGAAAAGGCTTCTTCAGCTACGTCCCTAAAACGTAACGCAACCGCTGTTCGAGTGTCCACTATCAAGGTTGTCAATCCTCCAGCGACCAGATTTACGGGCACGTTCTCGCTCAATTCCACACTTGAAATGACAAGCCCCGCCCGTTCTACAGTGCTCATTCATGTCGATTTGTGCTCTCACATTACACTCAGTAAGCGTAGAACAAGACCGTCTCATCACTGCTCTGTCGAATCTTCTTGTTTGTACGGATAAGCCAAGCCTTCATAATCCAAGCTCCTGTGGCACAAGCAATCGAGAAAGCTGCGGAGCTGGCCATGGCGATGGTATAACGGGGCTCGTCAGAAGTGGGCCAGAGATACTGAACACCTTGTTAGTATTGAAACTGTGAAAGCGAAGAATAAGAGAAGCTAAGAGACTTACGGGAGTCCAGACGAAAGAAGCATTGGCGATAGTGTTGACAATGGCCAAGCTTGAAGCTTTCTTCTCCTTGGTTTGGCCACAAGTTGAACCAACCCAGCCAAGAATGATCGAGTTGACAGCATATGTGCCAATGGCGAATACAACCATGGCGAAATAGCGTGCTCCCGTATTCAAGGTGGCGCAGCCGAGAACGAAACCAAAGACAGCGACAGCCTTTGCACCGGTGATGTGCCATGTCCGCTCATTGAACTTGCCAGAGCTTGCTGACCAAGCAATCGAGATGATGCCAGCGATGAGATAGGGCGGGCAGGTGAGTACAAGAGTGATAGTCTGGTTGAAGCCCAACGTCTTGACTGCAGTCGGGAAGAAATTCTTGAAGCCGTTGGCGGCCAAGTGCATGTGCTGCATGAAGGCAAACAGCCAGAGCTTGGGATCACGGGCGGCTTCCTTGAGGCCTGCGAAACTGGATGTTCCTGCCTTGCCACCAACTGTGTCCCGTTCAATGCGATCATGGGCAAGCTGTCGTTCAGCTTCGGTGAGCCACCTGGTGGAAAGTGGGTGATCCGGAAGTGTGAATGCTGCACCGAGGGCAACGATGAACGTGGCGATGCCCTAAAACATTGTTAGAGGTGCATGGAACGCGAGAAACAAGATGTTCGCCTACCTGGCAGATGAAGAGCCATCTCCAGCCTGCGACGCCGGCTTTGCCATCGAGCTCAAAGATCCCTAGAGCGATGAGTCCTGCAAAGGCGGTCGCCAAGATATTGCCAGTGTAGAGGATGGAGATTCTGGTCGCGATCTCCTTCCGGGTGTAGACTGTGGATCTCGGTTAGCCTGTACCGTTGTTGAAGGAGCAATAACAATAGCTCTGTTAAGAATGGAACAGCCGTTCACAGATGAGGGAACCTACAGATAGAGAGCATGAAAAGCGCGCCTGGATAATAGGGAGCCTTTCGTTTGTCAATCTTGGTGTTTAGCAGAAAGTGTAGACCAGCGTACCTCAGTCACTCCAAGGAAGAACCTTGTGAGCAGAAGTCCGGTGTAGTTCTTCGAAAGTGCAGTCAGAGTGCTTACAACAGCCCAGAGAGCCATAAAGAAGGACATATAGTAGGAAGGCCGGACTCGAGTGAGAAGCATGTTGGATGGAATCTGACCAAGCAGATAACCGACGAAGAGAATGGATACCTGCGTTGATATATCAATCAGTGTGGACGGAGGCCATCAAAACGAGGAGACTCACGCAGGTCTGATACTGAGTCGACGACAGCCCCAGATCCTCTTCCATATCATTGAGACGTGCTAATGCAATTGCATTTCTGTCCAAATAGTTGAGCCAATACATTATCCATAGCGTTGGCATAATCCATCGATCAAGCTTCTTGACAAGCCTAAGCACAAGCTACGGTCAGTCTCGGCCTCATTGAGTCAGGTTGGCGTTGCATAATAAGGCGTAGCATACTTGATCTCCTCCGGATCCGTCTTTTTGTGTGCGCCTGAGTAGTCAATGCGGACAGGTTTCCCTTCGGCATCAACGACATACTCTTCATGTTTGTCCGAGGGCTTTTCGACCTCGATGGCGGGTCCATGTTGAGTACCAGTTATGGCCTTGTCGCGGTGCTCGTGATGGGCTGCCATAGTTAAGAGTACGAGGAAGGCTGTAAGGAACGTACGGAGATTTGGAAGACTCTTCTGGATCGATGATGGGACTGGAGAAACTGGAGACTTGGGGTAGGAGGATCCAAATGCTCTGGGGAACAGATTTTCCTTCTGGGAGTTGCAAACCTTTATACACCTACCTCAAATCACCTCGCATGTCCAACCACGATTCCAACTCGGACAATCACGGTGCTGCACTGCTGCTCATCACTCTGGGCCTCTAGTCCGAGACTTCATCCCACCTGCATCAAAGGAAGGACCACGATCGATGCAGGAGTCGTGACAGGTATCGGGCTGCAAGAACAAGCCGACACCCAAGATTGCCAAGTCCCATCAACCACCCCGGACTGTGGTTCCTCATGGCGGAGAAAGCTTTGCATCTCTTGCCACCTAAACCAATTCCGGCAAATAAGAAAATCCCAATGACACCTAAGAAGGCGCGGCGTACGTGAGCCAGGCAAGACGGGTGTATGATCCTTTGCCGAACAAGTTCTAGAAACATTGGCGTGCAGCCATGGCGGAGGCGCGGCACTGACAACATCTCAGGTCAACGACTTGGCGGAGCGGAGATGCTGCAGGGGAAGTATTTACTTCCTTCTCGTGTTGTTGGCTTTTGGTTTGTATTCCTGCCCTGCTTCTCCCGCTCTTGAACTGCCGACACGGCCGTGCTCCTAGTCTTGCCGACCTGAGTTATAGTTTCGACCATTGGTTTCCGGAGAAAGCACTGTCCGCCACTACCGGGAACGGTTCGGGCTTAGCACCGCCCTCGGCATACATGCTTCTCCGGGCTTTCTCGAAGCTTTCTAGAAATGGAACCCTTACCCTTGACCGAACCTTGGTCATGATTGGCGAGCATGTTCCTGTCTTGAATCGATTGAGCATTATCGCCCAGGAAAGTTCCAAGAAATGCAATAACAAAGCATCGACTGTAAGAAGCGATAAGGCGCTTCTCCTTTTCGTGTCCTGCAGCTCTGCGACTCATTCCTGTTGAAGTCTATCGCGCCATGGATTGACCTTGACGGATTGAAAAGAGGAGCTGGAGTGTTGAGAAACCCAAAGATTGCCGCAGTGACAAGGGTCTACATGCATGTGCACCTTGCACTGCCCACAAGCAGCGCTGCGCGCGGACGACGAGTCAGATCTTACCTTCAACTTTGTCAGGCTCGGCATTCGATGTCTACCGCAAAGCACGTAGGTTCTCGCAATGTGCTCGTAATGAATCGCCCACCATGTCTCGTGCTGGGATTTGATGAGTTGTGAATCGTGGTGTTGCGGATCCATATCCTCTGCATGTGCTCCTTCAACACAAGTTCCCAGTAAGGCTACAACGTAGCAATGACAGCATAAATGTGCACGCTTAATCGTGCCAAGTCTGTTCTCCCTGTTGACTCTGTCCTTTGCAACAACAAGGCCAACAGAAGCGAGAGACATGGAGCTGAACGCGATTCGGCTGAAGTCGCCGAGACGAAGGCAAGTGAATCACAGGTGTTTGTGGCTTGAGGCAGAGGGAGGCTCGAACATTGGTGGGTTTGGCAATGTACCTAGATTAGCTGTTCCCAAGAAAGCGGGTGCGGCGTTTGAACCCGAGGACAAGACCACTGTAGAAGGGTCTCTATCACAACCATGCTGACATATGAAGTCGATCGATGATCAGAGGCTGCTGTGAGCGGGCCCTTTGCTCGTAATTGAGATGGGCTCAAGTGGAATAGTTCCCAAGATGGCCGACTGACTGAGCGAGAGGTTACTACGACTAGCCATAATTGTGTTAGCGCAGCGCAGTTCCTCTCCGCGCGCAATGCTTCGTCGTCTCTGTTATTGGATTGTTTTCCGAGCCTCTGATCGACGGTTGAGTTCATGCATTGAAGTCCTTCTTTGCATGGGTGCACGCCACAGCTGGAAGCTCAGCCGCTCGCTTCGGAGCATCCAAGCACCATGTCGGCACTGGTCCAGCAGCCAGTACCATCAGTCTGGCCATAGCAGATGGTCAAAAATTCAACATGACAAGGGAAAGAATGATATGGCGAAGAGCAGGGCTCGGACACACCTATCAGCTGATATCATAATGGCTTCAAAACGTAAGTACGCTCTAAAGATATGCGGGAAGCGTCGCTGATCGAAGCGCAGTTGGTGGACCTGATCCTTCTATGAACTCGAGACTCGCCCATGCCATCGCCACCGCAAAAAAAGGACAATTGTCGAAGACATCAATCGAGCACGCGATTGCCAAAGGCCAGGGCAAGTCACCTTCGGGTCAAGCACTGGAGAATGTGACCATTGAAGCAATGCTGCCCTACGGGGTTGCCGCGATGATTGAATGTCAAACGGACAACAAGGCGAGGACCTTGACGGATATTCGGTACATTATCAATAAAGCAGGTGGCACTTCTACGCCAACGGCATTTCTGTTCGAGAAAAAGGGTCGTGTTACGTTCGAAGAGCAGGAAAAACTGGGCGTTGAAGAGGCTTTGGAGGATGCCATCGAAGCGGGCGCCCTGGACATCTCCTCAGAAGAGAAGAGGCTGGTGATAGAGACCGAGCCAGCTGAAGTCATGGCTGTAGCTCAGACACTTCAGAAAAAGTTGAATCTACAGGTCGAAAAGGCAGAAGTTGTGTACGTGCCGAACGAGGATTCTGTGGTGACTTTATCAGACGAGCAAGGGGACGCAGTGCAAATCATTCTAGATTCTCTAGAGGACGATCCAAGCGTTCAGAACCTGTATATCAATGCTGCTTAGGCTATTCTTGAGCATAGAAACGACCATTATTCCCTTGGTGGTTCCCTCATGTGATACGGTGAAGCATCTGGCAGCGCCCGTCACTATTCTCAGTGAAGTGTTCTATTGCAATACACTTGTCTTCGATACTTGTTAAGAATCGTGGTCCAG
Organism: Cladophialophora chaetospira; assembly: GCA_030247875.1. Taxonomy (NCBI): domain Eukaryota; kingdom Fungi; phylum Ascomycota; class Eurotiomycetes; order Chaetothyriales; family Herpotrichiellaceae; genus Cladophialophora; species Cladophialophora chaetospira. The sequence continues at coordinate 362,279 of JAPDRK010000022.1, read as the reverse complement.
GAGAGGAGAGACAAGCTCCACCCTTTAAAAGAGTCGAGACTGCCTCGATATGACAATCGGGACCGGTCGGGTGAGGACATTAACCTACCCATACCCAAGTCATGGACTCAGGCACGACAGTTGTCAACTGGCAACAGGCCTTCGAGAGCTACAGCATCCCTCAGACTCGGGCAATTGAGAAACAACTACGATCGAATGCAGCACAGAATAAAGAAAAGCTCAGAACTCTTGTCGGGTACGTCGCACATCGAGACACTCTTGTCACCGAAATTTCATGCCCGAGAACTGACTCCTTCTCGGCTTGCAGTGGCAGCTACCGTGAGCTTTTAGCGACCGCCCAAGCCATTGTCGTACTTGACGAGGAAACCAGAGTCGCCGAGAACCATTTGTCGAAAATAGGCCATGACTGCCGACCGTCTCAGCTCAATACGACACCCCGACCACCACCAATCGGCAAAGTGGCCTTGGCCCAATATCGTCTCTTACAGCGCTGTTGCACCACTCTTGCGTCTTCACTCAGGACTAACGATCTGTTGCAATGTGCTCGACTTACCGTCGTGTCCAGACTGCTGTTGAAATCGCTTGGCGATATGCAGACCGCCATCAAGAATCTCGACTTCCTGCGGAACAAGCTTTCCAGTCTGCGACGTAACCTCCTATTGCGCTTGGAGTCCAGGTTGATAAACCCTACGTCGAGGCTGTCGGATCTACTCGAGTCGATATGCTCCTACTGTCTAGTGACCAGCAGCTCCGCTGAGGATGCTCTAGCTTACCTCCGTCAACTTCGCCTGAAGAAGATCCGCCACTTGCTGACGGCTTCTCACAAGCAAGCAACAATCTGCGAAGCTTTACGGTATCAGTTGTTGTCCCTGCAAACCTTCAGGAGTCTACTCGGACGACCCATTGTTGAAGCAATGAATGAGCTGCAGAAAAGGCCGATCCTATTAGAGCTTGGGAATGTGCACCTCGAGTCTCTTGACCTTGACAGGATTATCTCGCTCATCCCAAGTGATATCCGATCATTCGTCCCATACTTCAAGAGAATTGCGTCAAGCTCAGAAGAGATGCAATCAAAATTCGAAACCTGGTCAGAGCAAGTCTGCCGAGTATCTTCTGATGCACTGCGACAATGCCTCTCGGGCATGGTTCAGCTAGACGAGGTAACCGATATACGGAGGCAGCTTTACACTCTTCTGCTACCGTTCTACTTTTCAACACCAGCGGGTTCCCATATCAAAGAACAGATCGCACATGCCATCAACGAGAAGGTCAGTGCCATTTGCCAAAGGTACGGGGCACAGTTGAACCGGAGCACCAGTCTACTGCTTGATCACCAGGCCACCGGCCGGCCTACGGGAGCCCTGTGGGACGATGCTTTGGCGCTATCGACTTTAGATGCGGGCGGTGAAAAGCTCATCAGGCAAGTCAAAAAGCGACATACAGGGCAGAACGCTGCGTCCTCAAAGGCATCGAAGACATTGAGTCGGTGGACATCAACGGCAAAGACCACTCTTGACCAGCTCGATGAAATGTCAAAGACGAGGTGGCGTGACGTTCTTGAAGAGCCGGACGAGGAGAACGAAGATGAGGCTGTTGCTTTGATCCGCACTCTGAGCGAGACAGAGCCAAGGCTGTTCAAGGAAGCTTTGCAGGTAGCGCTGCATCAAGCGGTGCTCAAGCACGATACTAGTGTTGCAGAAGCTGTACGCAGTACCATCGATACCAAGGGTGATATTCTCCCAGCTGTGGCATTGCTACGATCGATTCGACTTTCCATGTCCAGCTTGCAAAGTGCTTTGCCAGAGCACGCAAAATTTGAAAGATTGCAAGAGATCGTTCCACAACTGCAGCAAATGATTGCCAATGAAGTGGCTGAACAGCTATCGCAGACAGTATCATCCGGAAAGAAGCCTGAATCATATGAAAAAGGCATGCTGCCGGAGCGTATGCCTTCACCGCGAGCTTTTGCTACTTTGCGACGCCTGTGCAAGATCATGATGAATATGGGCGGTGCAGATCTATGGTCGCCTCCAACGATCAACCTGGTCAAGCAAGCGGTCGGATGTCGAATTTTTGACCCCGAAAGCAAGGGGCTTTGCATCGAGAACGAGTTTGACGATGCATATCTCAGCACTGCCTTGGGGAGGACGTCTGGCGAGAATGCTCAGGATGGACAAATATCTAAAGAGCTTGCCAAGTCTGCTTCAGAGTATTGGGCGAGAACCAAGCTGTTGTTTGGAGTACTTGGCTGAAAAAGCTCGTTTGCTGGTGGTTGGTGCCGCAATCCTACAGGACAGACATGGATATCAGTCCACCCAGCCCGCGTTAGAGTTGAGCCTATCTGTGGATGAGAGCAGTTGGACTCGCACGTTTAACATTTGAACTCTTGCTAAGAACGCTGACTCTACAATAACTTCGTCGATATTTCTTCGATGAAAATTATATCCTTTACTGCTGCTGTGTACCTGGGATTGCTTGCAGATGGGTGGCAGGTCCAGCAAATCACCGGCAACTTCTCAATTCGGGGTGGACCCCCTTTCCCCTTTCCGTCCCACTTGGACATCGCGTTTTCTTTCAACCTCGAACACTGCGCACAGTCGCTTTCAACTTAGACGACATCGATAAGACTGCGATGACATGTCCAAGCTCGCATGCTAATTGTTCATTTGGTAATTCATCTCAATCCGGTCGCCATACAGCTCTGCTCGTCCTTCAGCAAGAACTTCCACTCAAATTTCCCGATATGACCAGCTGTTTCGATAAGCCTCTCTGCATATCACCATGCAGCAGATTGAACTTTCCGTCTTACCAGGCGAATCCTCCCGGCACGACGGTGCCGGGAATTCCGCCCCGGACGATGATATCGAGGCAGAAGACAAGCCGCTTATGTCGCCAGATCTGAGGCATGGGGAAGCGGTTTACCCTACAGACTCTGAACTACAGAATCTTCCCAGAGTCTCGGACAAAATCCCTTGGCGTGTGTACACCGTTGCGTTCGTAGAACTCTGCGAGCGCTTCTCCAATTATGGCACCACCATTCTTTTCCAGAACTTCGTCCAACGCTCTTTGCTCACTCCCACCGGTCGGGCACCAAATCCTGGTGGCGACACGGATAATAATCCTGGAGCGCTTGGCCAGGGCCAGCAGATAGCTACTGGTCTCGGCACATTCTTCGCCTTCTGGTCTCAGACCACGCCCTTGTTGGGAGCCTGGGTTGCAGATACATACTTAGGAAGGTAACGGCTGCCCAAGATTGTTGTCGTCGGAACCTTCCAGCTAACCACAGTCTCCAGGTATGCCACGATCATGATCGCCATCGGCATCGCCGTCGTGGGGCATGTCATCCTAACCATTGCGGCTCTGCCTTTTGTTCTGCGGCGCACGCAGACGGCCTTCATGACTTTCATCTCTGGCCTGATCGTCTTCGGCTTTGGCACAGGCGGGTTCAAACCAAACATTTCTCCTATGATAGCAGAACAGATTGTTCACGAAAATCCACGTATCTCGATCGACCGCAAAACAGGCGAGCGCGTCATCATCGATCCAGATCAGACCGCAGCAAGGATCTACAATTGGTTCTACTTATTCATCAATGTTGGCGCTTTATTGGGGCAGCTGACCATGTCCTACGCGGCCTTGTATGTGGGCTATTATTTGGCGTTCCTGCTTCCAACAGTCATGTTCCTCATATGTCCGGTGATTCTAGTTCTCAACAAGAAGCATTACCGTCTGACACCGCCACAAGGCTCTGTTCTTGGTCCAGCTGTCAGTTTTCTCATCTTTGCGGTCCGGCCACATTGGTCGTGGAACCCGCTTCGAACTGTCAATAATCTCCGCCACACAAAGTCTTTCTGGGATGACGTTAAACCGTCTCAAATTCCGGCTTCCAAGCGACCCAAATGGATGACACCAGAGATCGACGACGTTTGGGTATCCGAACTCCGTCGCGGCGTTCAAGCTTGTTCTGTCCTCTTGTGGTTGCCTTTATACTGGCTCACTTACGCTCAGATGAACAACAATTTAACATCCCAGGCTGATACAATGCAGCATGCCGGTGTACCACCAGAAATCGTCTCGAACCTCGATCCTCTCGCCTTGATCATGTTGATACCCATCTGTGATCTAGCGATCTACCCATATCTCCGCAAGAAGGGCGTAAGATTGACCCCGATCAGGAAGACGACTCTCGGATTCTGGGTTGGTGCATCTGCAATGCTCTACGCCGCAGTCTTGCAGCACTACATCTACTCGCACAATCCCTGCGGGTTCTACCCCAACGAAGGGATTCCTGCCACCTCCACCGATTTCGCGAAAGACTGCCCTCCGGCCAGCATATCCATCATCTACCAAGCACCCATTTACCTCCTTGTTGCGATCAGCGAAATCCTCGTAAGCATAACGAGCATGGAGTACGCGTTTACTAAAGCGCCCAAGAACATGCGGAGCATGATTCAAGCATTTGCGTTATTGATGGGTGCGTTGGCAAATCTCATCGGAGAGGGGTTTCTATGGCTTGCGAGGGATCCGTTCCTGGTATGGAATTACAGCGTGATGGGAATGGTAGCGTTTGTTGCAGGGTGTGCGTTCTGGTGGTGCAATCGCGAACTCGACTGGGAGAACGATGTCGTACCTCTTGAGACTGTGGCGAGGATACAGGAAAGAGCGCAGCCGAGACAAGAAACAAAGCAGAACAAAGCCAAGGGTAGCGGGAGGAGCGCAGATGCGAGCTGGAGCGACTTCGATGCAAGTTCAGACGAGGACGAGGAAACTCTGATCCGCGATAGACTTCAAAAACGGATGATGGGAGACAGCCCGTAGCCAGATGCGGAAAATGATCAATGAGTAGATGGCCAACCGAGTTCAGCTAGCTGAGGTACTTTTCAAGGTTGAATTTGAAGAGGGAACTGTGCCAGCCTCGTCGGCATCAGGCTGAACGCCAAGATCCGGCAAAGCTGCTAACCTGGGAAGTATGGGGTTTGTTGAAGTGTCCTTCCTGTGCTGGCTAAATTGCAGCTTTCAGGAGAATTGCGACCTTGAACAGCTGTCCAGATCTAATCGAGTAGCTTCACTGGTGCTTGCTACTTCCTCCTCTTCCTCTTCCATACGTTCCTTCTTATATTCAGGTCAAGAACAAGTTGTCTGAGCCGCAGCAACCATGTCTGGCCGTACGTGCTTCTCCCCTGCCTCCGCACTTTCGTGTCCAAAATTGCTAACAAACATGGCGCAGTCCGCTTTCTCGATCTCATTAAACCTTTCACGCCCCTCCTGCCGGAGGTGGCCGCCCCCGAGTCCAAGATCCCATTCAACCAGAAGTTGATGTGGACAGGAGTAAGAGAACCTCTTTGAAGACGCGCCGCGATGGTCATGGACGAGCGAGACGCTAATTCTGGCTCCTCGCACAGTGTACACTCTTGATCTTCCTGGTCATGAGCCAGATGCCTTTGTACGGCATCGTTTCATCAGATACATCCGATCCGATCTACTGGCTGCGTATGATGTTGGCCAGTAACAGGGGAACGCTGATGGAGTTGGGTACAACACCCATCATTTCCTCTGGCATGGTTTTCCAGGTATGGCAGCGTTTCCCATGGTAAGAGGGCAAACCTAACCATTCTCAGCTCCTCGCCGGTACTCACCTCATCGATGTCAACCTCGACCTCAAGTCCGACCGCGAATTGTACCAGACCGCCCAGAAACTCTTCGCCATCATCCTCTCCTTCGGTCAAGCCTGCGTTTTCGTCCTCACGGGCCTCTACGGCCAGCCTAGCGATCTGGGAGCCGGTATCTGTCTCCTGCTCATCGTTCAACTCGTTCTGGCTGGTCTTGTGGTCATCTTGCTTGATGAGCTGCTACAGAAGGGCTATGGGCTCGGATCAGGAATCTCCCTGTTCATCGCCACAAACATCTGCGAGTCTATTGTTTGGAAGGCTTTCTCCCCCACCACAATCGATACTGGCCGTGGAAAAGAATTTGAGGGTGCAGTCATCGCTCTCTTCCATCTCCTGGTGACCTGGCCCGACAAGACCCGCGCTCTCCGCGAAGCATTCTACCGACAACATCTCCCTAACGTTATGAACTTGCTAGCCACTCTCACCGTCTTCGCTGCAGTCATCTACCTCCAAGGCTTCCGCGTCGAGATCCCCGTCAAGTCTTCTCGCCAACGAGGCATGCGTGGCTCCTACCCCATCCGCCTCTTCTACACCTCCAACATGCCCATCATGCTGCAATCCGCCCTGGCCTCCAACATCTTCATCATCAGCCAGATGCTGTACACACGCTTCTCTGACAACTTGCTGGTCAAGCTCATCGGCACATGGGAACCCAAGGAAGGCTCATCTCAACTCTTCGCCAGCGGCGGTATCGCTTACTACATGTCCCCACCCCTGAACTTCACCGACGCGCTTCTCGACCCTATCCACACGGTCATCTACGTCACGTTCGTCATCGTCACCTGCGCTGTCTTCTCAAAGACGTGGATCGAAGTCTCTGGCTCTGCACCCCGCGACGTGGCAAAGACTCTCAAGGAACAAGGGCTCGTTATGGCCGGGCACCGGGAGCAGTCTATGTACAAGGAGTTGAAGCGAGTCATCCCCACGGCGGCGGCTTTCGGCGGTGCTTGCATCGGTGCGTTGTCTGTCGCGAGTGACATGCTTGGTGCATTGGGCAGTGGAACGGGTATTCTCCTTGCCGTGACCATTATCTATGGATATTTCGAGATCGCCGCCAAGGAGGGTGACTTTGGCTCAGGGCTGAAGGGCCTGATCGCCTAGACGAGCCTTGAGATTCAAGATTTCGCAGGATGGAGAGAATTTTGGATTGGGTGCTGGTTCTCCAGAGAAAAAAGTTATGTACGACTGAAAGATGCATAGCCAAGGTTGGGAAAGCATATGCCACGAGGGCAAAAGAGATAAGACCGTAGCAAATGCCTTGCTTGTACATCATTAAAGCCTTCCATGGAAGACGTGCGGCTTGTCAATCCATTCCCTCGCTAATGCGTTTCGATTCCCTGTCTGATCTGTGGGCATTTTGGCTCCCGGCAGTCCTTTTCTGTCTCCTTTCTTCGAATTATGTCGAGGAAACGTAGAGATTCTGGAAGGGCATACTTCTGCAGGAGTAAACGGCAGATATCATCGTGAGATCCTTGCCTGTGTGTGGACTTTGATATCTTATGCTGCACTGGGATATACTTTTTATGTATGTAGGTATGTACACTCAGTCCATTGTCTAAGCTGCCTGCGCGCTTGCCCAGCAATGTCAAGGCATTCTCGCCTCGTTCGTAATCCGGCCAAAATCTCCCTTCTCCTAGCCGATTGGGAACACCTGCTCTGCCTCTTCACTTCCTCCCCTCACAAGTCGTCCCATTCAAGGACTTCACGTCCGGTAATCCCCATTGATGGTAACATACTCATGCGAAAAGTCACACGTCCAATACGTACCCTCCTCCTTGCCCACGCCCAAATCAACATCAACAATCAAATCCTCGTCCTCGAGTAACCTCGCCGCGCGCTCCTCATCGACCTGCTGCGGCTCCCCATCCACCAACAACCTGAGCACTCCCTCCTCCTTCGACTTCGAATTCTCCGCCGGAACGAAACTCACATTCGTTTTCGAGGGGATCACACTCTCCCCCACCGACGACAGCAACGACGGGCTCGTATACCCAATCGCACACAGAATCCTCCCCCAATTCGCATCTTTGCCATACAAGGCCGTCTTTACCAGCGGAGACCGCGCAATACTACTCGCAATGGCCCTTGCATCGCTCTCGCTCAGCGCGTTGCGGACATTTATCGTCACGAATTTCGTGGCGCCTTCGCCGTCACGCACGACGAGTTGAGAAAGACGTTGCGAGAAATCGGTGAGGATGGAGGACATGGCGGTATAGTCTTCGCCGTCTGCGGAGATGGGAGGCGCAGAGGCGCTGGAGGATGCGGCGCCGTTGGCGAGCATTGCGACGGTGTCGTTGGTGGAGGTGTCGCCGTCGATGGAGATGCAGTTGAAGGATTTGTTCACCGCGCTGGTGAGGAGGGAATGTAGTGCTGAGGACGACATTGGGGCGTCGGTGCAGAGGATTCCGAGGAGAGTCGCCATGTTGGGGTGGATCATGCCTGCGCCCTTTGTCATTCCTGCTAGGCGGTATTCCACGCCCTCGTGTTGAGAGCCTGGAAGTGTGAATGTGGTGGAGAGGAGTTTGGGAAAGGTGTCGGTCGTACAGATTGCTTTGGCGGTGGTGAGCCATGCATTGTGATCATTCGCCAGATTCGAATGTGCGGCGGAAATCTTTGAAAGGATTTTCTTGATGGGGAGCCGTTGGCCGATCACGCCTGTCGACATGACGAGACTGTTTGGACCCATTTGATCTTCCGGCTGCGAGGATTGCTGAAATGTAGACGATGCTGTTGAAGACATTGCCCATGCATCGTCGATCCCGCCTTGCCCGGTGACTGCGTTCGCACATCCGGAATTGATGATTATACTTCGTATACCTGCTCCGCCACGTTTGTCAAGTACAGACCGACTCACTTGAACCGGCGCCGCTTGGAACTTATTCGTCGTGAAGACTGCGGCTCCAAAGGCCGGCCGGTCTGATGCGATCAGAGCGAGGTCCGGATGTGATTTGTTTGCTGGCTTGACGCCTACGTGAGTGCCGGAGACAAGGAAGCCCTTGGGATATGTGCCTGAGGTAGGGACGTATTTCACTTTCGACGCTGGAATGGAGCTATCGAGAGGAGCAGAGTAGTGTCGTACGAATTGGCGAGCAGCCGAGCGGGCTGATGATGGTATTGACGTCGCCATGGTGGAGGTGTTGTAGTATGCTGAATATTGGGGGAGGGTGATCACACAATCGTCTCTCTCAAACTCACTCGAATGTTGGAGTCTTCAGAACCAAAACCTCGGCGTAGGTCTTCCCAAGATTGGCTGGGTTCTTGCCCCTGGACCAAATACGTTCTCAGATGCTGGTGTCGTTATCAGCAAGTCGATACTGTGGGCGAGAGCTCATGAATATGCGCCAGCAGCTGGAAAACTTCATCCGAGGCGGTGCTAGAAGTCAATAGATTGTCCCTCGACCCATGGAGAAGGTCACAATGGTGTCTGAGCACATTTGAGTCACGAGTATGAAAATCAATCCAGCGAGTGAAAGACACTTTTTTTTGACTCATCTTTCACCCAGGTGTGTAAAAGCATTTGACCAATCAAAGCCACCAGTTTGCGGAGACAGAAAATGTGCCGCGGTGGTCGCGTCGCGAATGAAGCCATTATCTCGTTCATTGCGCAATCCAACATGTTATCCCACTCCCTCTTGTCAGAGTAGACTATATCGAGACGGCGGCTTCTAGGAGTCGAGCCTGCCATACAAAGTTATGGCAAAGCGAAAACAGCCCTCAGTCGAACCTGAAGAACCAGTAGCAGATACCCCTTCGAAGCGCCGAAGGAGGGCAACCAACGGAGAGGAACGCAACACAAATGGAGTTGTGGACGACGACGCTACAGTTCCAATAATCAACGGAACTCCCTCGAAACACGATACCTCCTCACGAAGGACGAGAAGATCAGCCGCCGAAGCCATCCTAGACGAAGAAGAGCAGGACGAAGGCAGTCCGACACCAAAAGTCAATGGGCGCACATTATTCGCGACGCCGAGGAAAGAGAAAGACCAAGCCGTGGCGGTGACGCCCTCGAGGTCAGTCCAAGCAAAAGCAGACAGATCAGCACGGCGCAAGAGTGCCCGTCTACTTGCCGAAGCACGCAGTGAGGAGCCAGAAGACGACGGTTTCGAAGAACAGGATACACGGCTCGCGCGAGCAATCCTCGAGGACGAGGAAGGAGAAGAAGACGCCGAAGAAGCAGATCCAGACCTCCTCAACAACGACGAAGCAACTACTCCCTCGAAGACGACACCCAGCAAGCGCGGCCGTCCCAAAGGCCGAACACCCAAACCCGCGCATCGCACACCAACACCCGAAGGCCTCGACATCCCCCCCGAAGAGCGCTACTTCTTCCAAACCCGCCCCGGCCCTCCTCAAGTCTCCTCCGCGCGCTTCGACAAAATCAAACACCTCACCCACGACGAGTACGTCGAGCAGATTTCCAGCTGGAAAGATCCTCACGAGCCCGAGACGAAGTTTCTCATGAGATTGCATGCGCGTTCGTTTCCACAGTGGCGGTTTGAATTGGAGGAAGGGTACGGGGTATGTTTGTATGGGTTTGGGAGTAAGAGGGGGCTGGTGACGAGGTTTGCGGAGTGGTTGTTCAAGAATGAGAGGTCAGCGGCGCCGAGGATCGTGGTTGTGAATGGCTATACGCCGAAATTGAACATCCGGAACGTCTTGAATACAATCGCCTCCGCGGTTTCAGAGACGGAGGACTCGACTGTAAGACTCACAGGCCAGCCGGAGGAAATGCTTGATACGCTCCTCTCGCATCTCACGAACAACCCATCCTCCTCGAGAGTCTACCTCCTCGTCAACTCCGTGGATGCACCCTCCCTCCGCCGTTCGGGAGTCCAAGCCCTCCTCGCGCGGCTCTCCTCGCATCCTCTAATAAACTTCCTCTGCACAGCCGACACACCCTCCTTCGCCACGCTGTGGACATCCTCTCACCTCGCGCAGTTTCGCTTCATGTACCACGACTGCACGACCTTTGCGCCCTACGACACCGAGATCGGGAGTGTGGTCGACGAAGTGCACGACCTGGTGGGACGCAAGAGGATGCGCGTGGGAGGCAAGGAGGGCATCGGGTTCGTGCTGAAAAGCTTACCTGAAAATGCGCGGAACTTGTATCGCCTTTTACTGAGTGAAATCTTGACGTTGATGGACGAGGGCGTGTATGCCAGTGTACCCGTCGAAGAAGAAGATGATGATGACGAGGACCAAGTGCGGACACCGAAGAAGAAATCAAAGGCCCGGGCAATAGACACGTCGATGGAGGAAGTGGCGGTCGAGTACCGCACGTTATACCGCAAGGCCAGCGAGGAGTTCATCTGCAGCAGTAGTATGAACTTCCAATTCTTGCTGAAGGAGTTTTTGGATCATCAGATGATCACTTCGCGCAGAGATCCGGGCTCTGGCGCCGAGATGTTGGGCATCCCGCTAGGGAGACAGGAGATGGAGGGAGTGTTAGAGGAGTTGATATAGATAGAGCCGGTCAGTGTATAAGAAAATGCGGTGATGAGGCACGAAGTACGTTCAACGTTTGTGTTGGTTAACGACGAACCAAATGAGATTGTATATCTACTCAAGCCACGCAAAAACCTAGACTCAAATCATACGCCCTAAAATGCCGTTTTAAAATCAAATCGTGGCTCGCCTCCGTAGGGTCGTGGGTCGGTCAGGATGGATATCTGCGATGTGACCATACTCCCGCTTCCACATTCTGGTAAAAATTCCCGTGATCCGTGCATATGCCACGCAGTACGATTTTCCATCGCGGCGTGTAGGAGGAACACGCTCGATAGGGATGTTGTCAGCGTGATATTCGAAGTCGAAAGCTGTTTGCGTGTACACGATCATGTCATTGCTTCCGACAGGGCCGCCCATGAGCTTTTCGGCGCTGGCCGGGCTGTTCTACCAACCTCGACCCGCCATCTTGTCCTTCTCGCCCATACTGCCGACATTGATGCCGACCATAGCCTCGCCCAAACCTGAGGAGCATTCAGCCAGAACTTTGGCGTCGTGGAAATGTGTGGTCGCTTGAACGATCGCCTTCGCTCTCTTTGCAGCATTGCCGGATTTGAAGATTCCTGACCCGACAAAGACGCCGTCGCAACCAAGCTGCATCATAAGTGCAGCGTCAGCAGGCGTAGCGACGCCACCAGCCGCGAAGTTGACCACGGGTAGCCGTCCCAGTTCAGCAGTCTGCTTGAGCAGTACGGGATCAACCTCCAACTCCCGCGCCAGCTGTCTTATACCGTTGTCGCCCTCCTTGAGCGCAGCCTGCGCTCGTGCAATATCTCTCTTCACGGTCCTCATGTGTTTCACCGCCTCAACCACATCCCCGGTTCCAGCCTCTCCCTTTGTCCGGATCATAGCGGCTCCCTCAGCGATTCGTCTGAGTGCCTCGCCCAGGTTCCGACACCCACACACAAAAGGAACCTTAAACGGGCTCTTCTCCACGTGGAACATATCATCTGCTGGAGTGAGAACCTCGCTCTCGTCGATATAATCGACACCGAGGCTTTCGAGGATCTGGCACTCGACGAAATGTCCAATTCTGGCCTTTGCCATCACGGGTATCGTAACAGCAGCCTGGATTTCTTTGATAAGCGCAGGATCACTCATGCGTGCAACGCCGCCCTGGACACGAATATCTGCGGGTACCCTCTCCAGAGCCATGACGGCGCAGGCACCGGCTTCTTCTGCAATACGAGCTTGTTCGGCGTTGATGACGTCCATGATAACGCCACCTTTCAGCATTTGGGCCAGGCCAGCCTTGATGGCGAAGGTAGGGACATTGTCGTGGGATGTGCCATTTGAGGTGGTAGGATCAGAGGAACCGTTCTGGTTGGAGGATTGGTAAGGGATGGTGTCGGACATGTTGGAGTTGTCGTTCATTACCATGGTGAGGAGGAGGAAAAGGTGGGATGGAGTGCTAGAGGTCTGTGACAGATGGTAGCAGTGGTTTGAGGTGAAGACGACTCAAGAGTGAGTAGATAGTGAGAGGATCGCAGGAGTTGTTCAATGTCGAAGGAGAGCAAAAGTAGCGACGAGTTGGTCTTCTTGAGTCACCAGCTCTATCACCCCACTATGCAGATGCAAGCAATAAACGAAGGAAGCCTCCAATAAGGACAGAATATGACTGTGGATAGGTTTATATCGTGTGCGTAGGTGGCAATAAGAGGATGCAAAGAAAAATGCTACTGTAGCTTACGCCTTAAGACAAGCCTTGACACATCCTCGTACTCGACAGAAAAAAATATTCTGCTAACAAGTTCGAGACTTCCCCGCGCGCCGCGATTGCCGTCGGACAAGATCCCTGCTTTGGATCGGGAAGAGTCAACGAGCACGTGCAAGGTCACGTTTTGTGATGAGTCATCATACTTCGGTCCTGGCTAAAAGCTACCACCTCCGCAGTACCAGGGGTCATGAATAAGCTCTCCTCAAAACCCCTCTTTCAGTGCAAGAGCCGTGGGATGAGACTGTCATTGTGGGACAGGGATTCCATATCCGAGTGGTGACATGAGGCACAGCATGACGAGCAGCTCAAAGCGATAAGTGCGGACAGAGTAGAACAGATGGGATGGTTGTTCCGTTCCCTCCTCCCTTAGTATCCCTTCCTCCGGCAGTGACCAGCAGCTTGGGCTTCTCGATGCGTTGCTCAAATGCTATGTATTGCCGCGCGCGAAGACAAGTTCTGTACAACAATACACGACATCCATCTAATATAGCCCAACATGTCCGCCGACCTAAAGACCGAACAGCTGGCTGTCCTTACCGTGACTCCGAGGCCTCAATCGAGCTCGGTCCCTGACCTGCCAGAAGACGTCTTCCTCTTGATACTGAATGGGCTTTCGGCTTGGGATGTTGTGTCTTGTCAACGGGTCTCGAGATCATGGCGTACCGCGTTCTCAAAGGACGAGTACATTCGTTTTGTTTTGCAATCGTACCGACGAGCAAAAGAAGTCCGGGCATTGCCGCCAGCAACATTGAATTTTCAGTCACCCGTCGACGGCTCCAGTCATGTCGACTGGAAAACCATCCTCCTCACAGTTGCATCCCGTTATCATAATCTTGCACATTGCAGAGCAAGGATGGTCGACCGATACCCTTTGGCCCCGCTTGAACAATTAGGCGACTTCTTTGCCGTGGGTCAGTGGGATTACCATGAGAGTCAGCCTGGTGGCCGCTTGTACTACGAGACCGCGGCCATGCATCTGAAAATAGGGGCGAAGCCTTACCTCTTCAGACCCACACTGTGGTCGTACGATGATGGCTTGCTGGTGTATCCCCCAGCCATATGTGATGAATACGGTCATTTTCCGCAGATCTTGGCTTTGTTAGATGTCGAGACCGGCAAGAAGTACCCCGTACCTTTCAATGCCCGAGGCAAGATCATCAGGAATCTTCGACTCAAAGATCGGGCCTTGATCGTTGAGTGGGCGGAGAAAGATCCCTTCCACAACCTGAATGCCATGGAACAGGTCAACAGACACTTCGCAAACTGCTATGATGTCCATCGCGATGAAGAGAACCAAGGCTGGACTGTGTCGTGGCGGTCGGAGTGGAAGATGCATTTTCTGGGTCTGCCCCCAAATTATCACGACCGGTTCTTCTCGACACATAATGCGAACCACTATGCCGTGTACTTTTGGCAGCCAAACAGGAGCATGTACACGGGTGATGAGGAGCTTCCGATCGAATCCCTCTCCGTGTGGGATATTTCTGCTCCCTCCTCTTATCAGCCATCCACAGATCCATCTGGCAGACACCGTCCCCCAGAGAAAGCAGGCCCGTACATTGTGTCCAGATTTTCTTTCAATCAGCTAGATTTCTTTGGAATTCGACAACGGTCGACGGTTTCGCTGATGTCTCTGCATCTTGACTCGCAGGCGTTGTCTTTGACGGTGCGGGAAAACATTAGCATTGAAGGGCAAGGTTATTTTGATCCAGCTGAGCGGCTGTGGTGTGCAAGGACAACCACGTTTCCCTTCCTCGGAGAGGGACCGCGATTGTACCGGGAATGGGATGGCAGTCTTCCGCCGTATCGAGGGCATTGCAGCATGGAGAGTGTGGATGTCGAGGAGAGTGAGCGATGGTTTCTCCCTGTCATGGATGTCGTCGATTCTGAGGCAGGGGTGCGCTTGAGTTTGGTTGAGACATGCTTCTCCGGTCACAGCATGGAGAACAAGCTCGTCGTGAGAGTGAAGGTAGAGGCCGAAGATCTTCAGGAGGACGTATGGAGAACGCTAGACGAGGAGTTTGCCAAAGAAGTCTCGGGAATGGGCAGGATCGCAGGCGATGAGCGCTGGCTGCTAGGGCAGAACGAACGTATGGAGCTGGTTGTCTTGAAGTTCTAAGTCGAGCCGACTCGAGTCGTGTTGCAATATCGATCTGTGTTGTGTTGGCCAACGTTCTTCCTTTCCTCCAGCATTGTCCTTTCCATCTTTTCAAGGTATTGAGAGAGTCGTGAGCACGGCGATTCGTTGATGGGGAGGATTATGGCGGTGGGATGACACGAGGAGGAAGCCCACTGGGTGGTCAGTTTGCCAGCAGATAAGGGTTATGAGATAGAGGCACATTTATGGATTGATGCATTGCGAAAGGCGAAGTAGACACAGTGTGAATATAGTAGAATTGATTGCTGGAGTTGCTCTCAGGCGCGACCAGAGCTCGAGAGTGTCACGGACTGAGGCAGTGGCGACTGCTACAGCCTCGCGCAGCCTCGTCACGTGACTGAACTGCGCCGCATTCGATATATCTCACTCGCGCAGTTCGCCGACCTTTTCAGATAGACCTTCGTCTAGTTTATCAATCAATTCATTGCCTGTTGAGGTTCGTGATAGAGAGTTTGAATTTGGCACCCTCCGCACCCCTAAAAACCCCCAGTCCATTGCGGCCATTTCCCATTTGCTTCCCGCCCATAACTTTGCCCTCCAGGCGCCTTTTCGCGCCTAATAAATCCCAAAATGCCTTGAATAGCGCCAACTCCAACTCCATTTCCTTGCGCACCTTTCCACCGTTGCTCCCCGCCCAAGTCTTTGTCCTCCGGGCGCCCTTCGCGCTTAACAATCCGCAATGCTTCAATAACGCCAACCCCAACTCCAGCTCCTTGCGCCCCTTTCCAGAACCTTTGCGCCCTGACCTGGAACTCCAATGCTTGAACGCTGATGCTTTGTTCGTTTAAGTCGTAATGCTTCAACCGTGTCATGTGGTGATGCATGAACGCTGATGTCTTGTTTGTACAAGTCGTAATGCTTTAGTCGTGTCATATCGTAATGCTTGAACGCTGATGTTTGCGCTATGTTGCTTGCGCCCTGATATTGAACTCTGACGCTTGAACGCTAATGATTTGTTCGTTTGAGTCGTAATGCATTAATCGTCAATCGCAATGCTTCTGTCGGTAGAATCCGGGTGCTTGATGGTTGCATCCTGGATCTTGGTTGTTCCAATATTGCTGCTTGGAAGGTTTGATCATAAGATGATCATTCAAGAGCTCTATATCTCGGTAGCTCCTTCTTTCTGTTCGCGTATTTGCTCGATGTCTCGATGCCAGTCTTTGTTTGCCGTTTTATCGTGAGACGATATAATTTTCATCCGTGACCATTGTTTGCCATGGTCGCCTTGAATGCCTTGAGCAACTTGAGGTCTGATAGCCTCGATAGTTTGATAGCCTCGATGGTATGATAGCCTCGATGGTTTGATAGCCTCAATAGCTTGATAGCCTCGATAGTTCGATAGCCTTGATAGCCTCGATAGTTTGATAGCCTTGGTAGTTTGATAGCCTTGGTAGTTTGATAGCTTTGGTAGTTTGATAGCCTTGTAGGTTTGAGTAGTTTTGGTAGTTCGATGGCCTTATAGGTTTAATGGCCTTGTAGGTTTGGATGGCTTTGGTAGTTTGGTGGCCTTGTAGGTTTAATGGCCTTATAGGTTTGGCTGGCTTCGGTACTTTGATGGCTTCGACGGCTTCGATGGCTTCTATGGCTTCGATGGCTCTTGGGCTTCGATGGCTTCGATGGCTTCGATGGCTCGATGGGTAATTGGCTTTTGGGCTTCTTTGATGGCTTGGCGGCTCAATGAGGATGATGGCTTGATTTTGATCGACTAATGCTTGATGGCCGAGAGACGGTCGCATTTTATGCTTGATGCCCGACGGGTAGATTGCATGATAGCCGTTGGCTAAGTGGCTCGATCATTGACGGCTTGACTGGACTTGGTCATCGGGACATGGCTGACGGTCAGTTAGCCTCAGCACGTGCAGGCATCGAAGACAAAGAGAAGCGGCATACCTGATACTGCATATCACAGGTGGCAGTACACATCACAGCGTCGTTGGTGTCGGTGCCTTCCCAGGCGGCAACGAGCAGGGTCCAGCAACGGGGCTCTCTCTCTCTCCGGGTGCTCAAGGGAGCATATTGGCGACGATGCCCTCCCAAGCATCAGATCGCTGGCCGTACTGGTACCGATGTCTTCCCAGCGTGATGTGTTGTGGCCGGCGTTGCGAGTGTCGTTGTACTGTCGATTAAGACTAGTGGTCGACAGACGGGCACTAAAGGTACCCTAATGATGCTCTTCGAGTACAGAAAGACAAATTGGACGAAGTTCAGAGGACCTTTGTTGTGAGGGAACACCGGCACCTTCAAGAGGTGCTTCGGGGCAGCTTTGCGCCTGCGAGATTAACGTGAGTCCCTGCTTAGCTCACGAGGTCTTGAACCCTGGCCGTTCCGATCCCCACCAATATTGTACAAAGTGCTCACGGCGATTACAGGATGAGTTGCCAGCTCAATCCCCACCGGTGCTCGCACGTACAAATTGGCGATTCCAGGATGGTTGGCTGGCCGTACCACTCCCCGCCACTATTGTGCTTGTGCACTCGTGGCGATTACAGGAGGGCTGTCGAGCAGATCCGATCCCCACCACTATGTGCTTGTGCACTCGTGGCGATTACAGGATGGTTGTCGACAATCCAATTGCCGATCTGGGGGAAACCGCTGTTATCAGGCAGTGGCGCCGTGCACGAGTTGAGTTGGCCGCGGTCCCGCTATCTAGACTTGGTACTCAGGTCGTCCACCTCTCATTGAGGCGACGGACCCGAGGGTAGTCGTAGAATCGGACGGAGTCGTCTGAGAAGGAGTCGGGAGCGTAGGAGGGCACGGCACCGTCGGTTTCCCAGGCTGTCCAAAGTTCACTTGGGCACTCTGAATATGAAAATGAAAAGTCTGATGCTGAGGCGTCCTTGAACCACCGCCGAAGAAGTTGCTTGATATGGTGGCGGAGAAGGAACCACTTTGTCTTCCAGGTGAGCTCCCACTTCAAGATGGAGTGGCACGCGCCCATTGTTGCTGATGGTAGTCTGCTGGGGGGGAGAGAGAGAGCCGGAGTGTGATTGTGATTCTGGAAGACGCCGTTAGCAATATTTTCAATGACACACTGGACTCCTGATACTTACGGTCACTGTTCGCTGGTTGTTGCTGTGGTTGCTGCTGCTCCTAGAGGGCAGACGCCGTCAGTAACGCGTAGAGAAGCTCGTTGACGATGGGGAGACCTACGAGTAATGTGTACTGTTGCGAAGGAAAGAAAAGAAGGAAGAAAAATTTTCACAGAGAGATGGACGCCTATGTAGTGGGTGGGTCTTCATTCCATCGTCCGATCACGGCACAACGCTGCAAAATCACGCAGACCTACCTGATGACTCTGAAGAACGCTGCTCAGAGTGGTTGTCGCATCACATCGCAGAACCATTGATAAGCGGGTTGTGGTGCTGGGGTGCGTGAGCACCATATAGGTCCGTGCGAGGCTGAAACGATAAGGGCGTTGAATCAGAAAGCCGTTTACTCCAACGGACACTCCACTCAATGGTGGCATTTGCATGATGTGATGGCGGCTCTGCGCGTCAGTGGACGGAACAACGAGACTGAGGGCTGGCAACCAGACTTTCCAGATTCGATCGCCCCGATTGTTTCCGCGAGGTGCTCCAGTCCCAAAGATCGGCGTTGGCACTTGGGTGGGCTTCACATCCAACCCACTGATTCATCAAACACCCGTCAAAAATCAATTGCACATTTGCAACACAATGCTCCCGGCCGGTAACAGTATCTTCTCATGAATGCGCTCCGGGCGCACGCTGTAGTTCTCGTACTCGGACTACAGTAATGGACCTACCTGGAGAAGGCCGGTTGAAGGATCGACGATGAGCTGGTCCGAGCGGAGGCTGAGCAAAGGATCGACGGCCACCTCGATGTCAAGATCCGCGGCATGATATGTAATTGTACGGTGGAACAGATCCCTTCCAACCCTCATCAGCACTTCGATCTGAGCTTGGAGTGCGACAGCGATATGTTTGAGAGCGAACCGATGTGCAGTATAAAGTTCGTATGTCTTGAAACGTATGAAGTGAAAAGGCACAAGGACAGATTCAGATTTACCATGAACTTCTGTTGGAAGGAGGGCATCGGGAAAAGTGAAGAGCAAGAAAATGTGGGAGGTAGGGCAAGGGGGGGAGTCACTCTTATATAGGCCACCCATAGGCAGGATCGTGCGTTGATATCCTCGATGTTTCTCCGTAATAATTGCGACCTCAAACTTGTTGCGTGAATAGCAAGACGCTAACTTCCGCGCGAGTTTGGAAACTAATGAATGGCATATTGTCTGACAATTCCTCCGTGCATGTGCTGGCAGGCACCACGGGCACCCGATGCACCAACAAGTGCCCAACTAGGCGCGGGCTGCTAGCCGTCTAACAGTTCGAAGCCGCTGAGGCGCCTGTCTTTTGGTCTGACTGCAACTTACTTTTGCGCCGAGCTCGCCTCACGCTTCCCGCTCATTGACGTTTGGCATTTGCAGCTTCTGAGTGACAGCACTGAGCGCCCACATCGATATGCAGATATTTGAGGTGTTGCTTCAGTAACAGAATGAGAAGAGAGCCACTATAACCCGGCGTCTTCGACTCGGTTATCGATCAATCCCATCCCACTCCGGCAGATTCCTAAACCCATATTCCTTTACTCTTACAGTGTTCGCCGGCGGTCCACCAATCCGATACAACAACTTCTCTAGCCCCAACCAATTCACAACCCAAGCAATGTTGAATAGCAGCCATACCAGCCCCGATTGCTTGATGACATAGAAAACAGCATGCAAGGTCCATATCCCCCATACCGTCTCCGGAGCCATACTGTGCGGTGCACCGGGGAACAGCTTCTGCGCTCGTGTGACCACCGGCCACATTTCCTCTTCGTACTGGGCAAAAGCAGTCGGTGGATCAGTGGGATGCTGAAGGATCGCACCAGCCAGGTTGTATCCACCGGTGAAGGCGAGAGTCGTGCCCATACCTGAGATTGGCGAGGCACAATAGCTGGTGCTCAAGGTCAGCTGAGAACGTCTTGCCAGGATCTGGTTGAGAGGGCTTACCCAGCGTCTCCAAGCAGCACGACCCTCCCTTTTGACCACTTATCCATCTTGACCTGCCCCACAAAGTCGTAGTAAAAGTCCTTCGTCTGCATCATTCCATCGAGGATGCGTTTACTCTCCCAGCCCACATCCTGGAAGTATTCCTGCATCAACCGCTTCTGCGCGCCAATATCCTCTCGCCCTTTGGCCGCGACCTGCAAGAGCCTGTCGTCCTTCTCGTTGACCACAGACATCAACACAGTGGTTATATCTCTGTCATCACTGGGTCGGACCATAATCCACTTCCGTCCGGGCGCATGGAACCAACGTCGCCAGTCACTATCGGTCTCACCTTTCGGCATACTGAAGAAAGCAGCGTACATGCCCAATCGCTTGATCCGGTCCTTCTCGCCTTCAGCTCCCCAAGCGAGGTTTCGCGTTCCGCTTTGCAGACCATCAGCACCGACCACGAGGTCGAAGCTTCGCCTCTGGCCGCTTTTCGCAAAATGCACGTGGACCTGACTTCCATCCTGGTCCAGTTCGTCGAGGTGGTCGCCGAAGATGTACTCTATCCCAGCTCCACCATTGCGTTGCACGTCCTCACTGACCGATTTGCTCCGCCTGTAGCAGATGTCGGCCAACGTACCACGGAGAACCTCGATATCAGCCGTCGGCGTCGATACCTGACCCGTTTTGTCTGCCTGGTTAGAGGTCCATATGCGATTGTCTGCGTCAACGAATTGCACGCCAATTTCGCGTGTGGTGGCTGCCCGTATCGCTGGTTCTAGACCAAGCTTGCGGATGATTTTGACGCCGGCACCGCGGATATCCACGTTTTGGCCTTGCTTGCGAATGCTTGAGCCGCGCTCGAGGATGGTAATATGTGGTTTCTCAGCGGCAGGGAGATCTGAAAGCAGTAGGAACGTAGCGAGCGTGGGGCCGGCGATGCTGCACCCGACGATGAGGATTCTAAGGGGTGCCATGTAGACTAAAGAGAAGTCTTCTCAAGTCTTCAGCCAGCGAGCTCTTGGTTGGATATTTGAGTCGAGCCTTGTTGCGGGTCCGGAATGCTGCAAGATAATACGAGGCAATACGAGCAGCATATCTGTAATGTTATTTGTGCAGGCAGCGAGAAATAAACATTTATACTCACACAGTCGAGCGTTCGTTTGCAGCATATTGTGGACTTCATCTGGAAAGATTCCTGTGTTTGCTCTATGTGCTTGTCATGATGTCGTGGTACGAATGCAACACGTCCAGAAAACTCAGGGTGAGGCCTGGAGATGGTCGGGGATGAGAGCCTCAGCGGTGTTCGGCCCCGAAACCACGGAGTCTCGGCGCTCTCCTCCAAGATCTCGGGAGCCTCCTTGGGACACACGATCGCCATCATCTGGCATCACGAAATCTCAGATCGTGATCATCACCTGCGTGAGATTAACTGAATCAGAGGATCAGGCAAGTGATAATGGGCCATGACTAAGAGACGCGTCTCTGATCGGGTCGCGAGCCGGAGGGGCTCTTGCAGGTACGTTCAAACGGACAAGATGCCCGTTGATGGAAGTTGATAGACAGATTGACGCTGGTTAACATATGCCCACTTACTGTAGTTCTGCGAGGACTTAATTCGATAGGTAAGATACGCTGCTGCTGTTGCTTCTTTGTCGCTCGGTAGCGGGTGTGAACAACGCTGCTTCTCCGGACCCTCAGAGACTTCGGACTGTCGCTCGAAAGTTTGCAAGACGTTGTTATTCCAGCTTGTTAACAGAGGTGGTGCACATGTGAAGAATTTGATGTCATCGCCCTGATAACACTGGCTGGGTGACTGCAAGATAGGAACATATGTCTTTGCCATGTACGCCCGTATCTGCCCTGCCGAGTTTGCGCTAAGCAGTTTCGGGGTGTCGACAACAAAAGGACGGGGCTAATTCCATCCGCTACCAAACTCTCCCATTTTTTCCGGCCGTGATGCTTCGCTGATGAGGTAGCACATGAAGTCTATATAGGTAGCTAGACTTGTTAGATGTGAGAAAGCTCGACTCCATCTACAAAGCCGATCTGCCAGCTCAGACTCCCAACACAGAAGGGCAACTACGAGACGAAGCCTCCTCATCGACCTCTCGTCCACCAGACAGTGAACATCAATCCAATCCACCACAAAATGGACAGCGTAACAGTCCTCCGCACTACCTCTTTCCTCGGGCTATCAAGCTCACTATTCCTCTCGGGAATCTATTTCTGCTCCACGCAAGTAGCCCTTCCAGTCCTGTACGGTCTGCCCGTCGCGACCAGCACGCACGGCTTCGATCAGCTCTATCACAACGGCTTAAACGTAGTCGGGCCGCTCGTGGCTTTCTCGTCACTCTGCTCCGCCGCGTCAGCCTATCTCGACTCCAGGAGACGAATCGGATATGCCATCGCGGGCGCTACGACGTTGGCCTCCCTCCCGTGGACGAGGTTGGTTATGTGGGGTGTCATTCAGAGATTACTTGCTATTTCTGGTGATGTGAAGCTGCAGGAGAAGGTGCAGGTTGCGGAGGTGGAGAAGCTGTTGGATCAATGGGGCTGGATGAACTTGGTGCGGTCGGGTATGGCTGCTGTTGGCGGTATTGTTGGATTGCTCGTGGCTGGGGATGTTCTCTGATCGACCTCGGATCGTCATTGAAGCTAGATGGTTTCATGTGAAGGGGTCAGCGTGGGCAAGGGCGATCGTTCTGACAGCTTTGGTATATGTGATATTGTAGCTGGACTTTGGTTTAATCGCCAAGAGCGGACTGCTTGATTTTTGTTGATGGAACCTGTCCGGCATATTTCAAAAGATCGAAGTCAATCTCGAATGGCACTACATCAGCAATATTGATCAATCTCCTTCGGATCCAGATCTCACTGATTCTACCAAGACGCCAGGCATATTCTCATTTCTCCCGATGCCAAAGGCTTCTTCGGAAGGCGCAACAGACTGGAAGCTTACCAATTGACAGTGGCCATTCAATTCGTGGCTCAAGGCATGCCATATGCTTGCGGTAAGAGACTACCTATATCGTAACGGGCGGCGGATAATCCAGGACTGGGAAGCGGAAGAAATGTCGTGCCCGGCCTTGCTCCAGCAGCGCGGCTGAGGTCGCTGTGGTCACAGAGCAGCGGGATGTTGAAACATAGTCAGCTTGGCTATCCCGATCATGTGAACGGCAGTAGTGCTAATATGTCAGTTTCGTGCTGGGGACTTGTTCTACGTGGGCCGCGGATCAACTTTGAAATATGTGACCAATCTCATACAGCATCTTATCCCGAATGCTAGATCTCACCTATCCTTGCGATAATCGTTCTTGACTAAACACAATCGGGAAGCAACAGCCTCAACTGACATTCGCGTAATCGTTCATCCCGTGTCCAAAGCCGAACGACTTCCTTCTGACTTTAATGTTTCAGTATCGAATACCTAGACTTGTATAGGCGTGCGCAGCCAAGGCGGGGCCGATCTTTCACCGGCATTGCAGGTGGATCGTGCTGCTACAAGTAGCTGCTTGTCAAGGTTTCAAGACGTCAAAAGCTTACTGACAGCGGTATGCTATGGGAAGAAAAAGACATCGTTAGCTGGAGAGAATTGGGAGCTTGCTTGCTTATGCTTTCCCCGCATGGTGTTGGAGAGCT
Source organism: Cladophialophora chaetospira (assembly GCA_030247875.1). Lineage (NCBI taxonomy): Eukaryota > Fungi > Ascomycota > Eurotiomycetes > Chaetothyriales > Herpotrichiellaceae > Cladophialophora > Cladophialophora chaetospira. Next base: position 338,589 of record JAPDRK010000022.1, on the reverse strand, counting down.
GCCTATTGTTGCAGGAATTTACTGCGCTTTTAAGGGAATCTTCACATGCAAATTGCACTCTGGCAGAAATTCTTGTATTGCAGTAGCAAATGCAAACAATGATATTTTGTATATTCAAGATGTGCATTCTCAGCGAACATTGTACAGTTTTGCGTAGAGAAATGCGACTTTGTGCTTGTCAACCCACGTGTCTGCCTCGTGGCTCCACGACTTGTTGTACAGTCGCCCCTGCACTTCCCTACTCGTGTCAAGCAATGCTCTTTTCATGCCACTAGCTGCCAGCTATAATCGACAAATTTATGCCTTGGTTCTCTGGCCGTAAGCCTTGGTGGCATAGTCTCCATCCTTGACAATAAGATCTTCAGGCTTGTAGTCGTGGCGGCCGGAGAAGTAGCTCTCGAGGATAGCCTTGGTGCCGGCTGCGTAACGTTCTTGAGCATCGATCGAAGTACCGGACATGTGAGGGACCATGGCGTTGCCACCACCCCATGGGTTCTTGGCAGTTCGGAGGGGATGCTCCTTGGGAGCGGGCTGGGGGAACCAGACATCACCACCGTATCCATTCAGCTGGCCTGACTTGAGAGCCTCAGCGACGTCTTCCTTGACAACGATGGCACCACGGGCAGTGTTAATCAGCCAAGCACCTGTAGGACCAGTTAGCATGGTTGAAACAGTGACTACAATGCTGCGACTTACCCTTCTTCATCTTGGAGATCAGCTCCTTGTTGAAAAGACCTCGGGTCTTCTCATGGAGAGGGCAGTTGATGGTAACAACGTCACACTGGCCCAACATCTCCTCGAGATCTTCAACACGTCGGCAGCCGATTTCCTTCTCCTTTTCAGGGCTGAGGGGCTGGTAGTCAAAGTACAAAAGTTCCTTGCAGTCGAATGGCTTCAATCGGCGCAGCACACGCTCACCAATACGGCCAACAGCAACGGTACCGACAACCTTGTTCTCGAGGTCATATTCGTTCTTGGCCACGGCTGCGACGTTCCAGTCTCCACTTTCAATCTGCTCGTGCGCAGGAACGAAGTTTCGGACGAGAGTCAGAATGGTCATGACGACGTGCTCGGCAACAGAGACGACGTTGCTGCCGGTGACTTCGGCAACGGTGATGCCACCGTTGGTCTTGTTGGCGGCGTTCAAGTCGACGTGGTCAGATCCGATACCGGCAGTGATGGCGATCTTCAGCTTCTTTGCCTTGGCCAGACGTTCGGCGGTCAGGTAACCGGGGTGGAAGCTGATTGACATGGGTTAGTCAATCAGGCTAAGATAGTTCCCTTCTGATGAGTGTCTCTTACGGAGTGGTGATGATGACTTCGGCGTCAACCAATTCTTGGTCGAACTTTGAGTTCTCTCCCTCTTTGTCCGAGGTCGTAACCAAGGTGTGTCCTTGATCCTCAAGCCATTTTCGGATACCTAGCTCGTTTTCCGTGGTACCAAGGAGGCGGGGTTGGTCTCTGGCATGGTCATGGCCCTAGAAGCTGTCAACAGCCGAGGCGAGGTGATGAAGTGAGCGATACATACATCGTAGAGAACAAGAAGAACTTTGCCCTGACGTGAGGCACTTGCTGTCAGTGTCCGTTTGGCAACTGATGAGGTCTGGAACGAGGGAACAGCACGGCGGGCAAGGTGCGGGGAAGAAAAGAGTGATGATGCGGGGCGCGAGAACGAACGCGCAGCAACACGGGCAAGTACCATTGTGAAGAAAGGATGTCAAATGAGTAGAGAGTCAAGCTGTCGAGGAGGAAGGCAGGTTGCGAGAAGGTAGATTGGCGGTAAGGTGGTTTTGTAGATAAGCTGAGGCAAGTGAGCTGGGTGCGTCTGCCGGCAGAGCTATCAGCCTGGAACGGTACCTTTTCCACTAGAGTCTGAAATCTTAATTAGCTTGGACCTGACGGACTAGCGGGGAAGCAAATTGAGCATCATGAGCTGGCTTGCGTCAGGACAATTGCCCCGATGGGATTTGACTGCGGCTGGAAATCTGGGATGTGGATGGGTGGAGGTGGAACCCATGCAGGGCTCGCTTGAATGATGAGGGGAGCGCGTGCTTCCACACGCAAAAGTGGCAGGGAGGGGAAACACCGGGGAGACGCCTGGCAACGTGGACGAGACCGTAACGTTCTCCGCGCAAGGTGTAAGCAGTGCAATTCTCGGGGCATGAGGATTTTGGCCGCTGCACCGCTCGACAATGGCAGCTGCAATCCGGGTGAAAAGTTCCCGGGGTTGCTGTATCAAGCTCGTCCATAGGAAACGACACAAAAAGGGAAGGAGGGGTACGTACCTGGAAAACTTCAATCAGTATAAAAGAGGATGGTTATGTCACAACGTAATGCAGAATGCTCAAGCTGATAGAGGTTGGAGAATAGCAAGAAACAAAACTCAAGTATCTTCGGACGAACGCTCATCATTTATAACCTTGTCCACCCAGGAGCGAACGAAGTTTTTCTGTTATTCAATCCATGCTACCTGTCTTCCCACATCATCATCCCCCCTCTTTCTGCTCTTGCGGAGTTGTTCCAGTAGATGCCACTCTTTCTGCTCGCCTCTCAACTGCCCCACCACTCATCTTCCATGATCGTCCAATGCCTCCTACGCATGTCTGGGCAGTCAAGGCTCTCATGCAAGACTTCAACAAGGTTGGTCGCCGCCTGACGGCACTTGAATGAGCCCAAATTTGCTAGCCTGACTTACCATGATGGAAGGCGATAGCACGTCTCATCTGCATGAACTTGCTGTTCTCGCTCGGCGCCGTTCCGGATGAGATCTCTGATCAATGTCAAGGCACCGGTGATACCTCGCATAGCTCATGGTCATGCGGTTCGTGGAGACGATGGTGGTATTGTAATGGATGAAGTCGACACCTCGTGCTGACCCGTAGTCGAACACGTATGCGGGCTGGGCCGCTCCATGTAGAATTTACGCGGGCATTGCTCGGAAAATCAATCTGTTCTGCTGTTGTTGGAGCGAACAGAGCTCCATAAAGAAAGCATAGCTCTGCCGTCGTTTGGAATGCATGGTAGAGTTGGTGCTCTTTCCGGATGACAAGGAAGTGTAAACAAATGTACTAATTTGGTATTCAAAGGCGGAAGCTCGGCGGAGAGACGAGCTTGTGGGGAACTTGGGGAATCTCCTGCCCAAAACACGAATACTATGCGGGCATAAATGATTTGCCGTGTCTCATGACGGTTTTCCATGGACGAATCGCCCGCTTTGTCCCGAATCGGTCACTGAAGTCGAGACGCCCTCTGTGTACGGCAGAGAGAGTGCGGATAGGGAACGGCTGGTTGAATGAAGCGCCCTTGGTCTTGCAGGCCGTCTAACACTGCGAGTATTGCACCGGGAGGCTTTCTTGCCTGGTCCCCACAACGAGACTCGCTGCCATGTCCTCCAATATGCACGATCCCGGCGTTGGCTCGCTCTTCCACAACCATCCTAGATCGCCGTCACTGCTTCGGCATTGATACCTCAGATTGCCTCAAAGCTTGAGGTTCTGCTTTGAACCCGGCTCCTGTAAGCCGCAGAGGATGCAAGAGGCGAGTCAAACTGCTCTGCCGTGAGCGACGTCGAGGTCGGCTCTCCAGGGCTCTCATCAACGAAATCCATTCAAGGACATGATCGAGCGTACGGTATCATGGTCGAAGCTGCAAGGCTCCGAGACTGTGTCTAGGATTGGCGGCTATGCAACGTCGTCATGCACTGTCCGCTCTGCACGGCTGAGCCCTGATCATCGAAGACCGGATATGCTGTCCCGTTCAAAGCATGTACCCGCAGATAGTACCTCGATCATGCAGAACATCCGCTGCCCGGACTGCCGCTTATGAGAATCTCCAACTCTTCGCAAGGCCGATCAGGCGATCTGCTCAGGCTTTATTTTGACCTTCGCTCTTCTCATGCTTTCCCAATCTGTCACCGGCATCTGCTTTGTTTTAAATGTCGGCCTTTGCCCCTTTCCATATTCACTGTCAGGTTCGGTGGCGGGGGGTTTCGGCTGCAGGAACCGCGTCAGTTGAGCAATAGCATTCTCGTTGTAGGCCGATCTGCCCGAGGTAACGCATTTGTCAACAAACTGACTTTGGCACGAGAGCTCTTGGTTTCACAACGCTGTGTTGGTCATACAAGCTCTTGCCATGTCTGCGAGTATAGACTGGTTATTCGACCTCCTCTTTGACAATTGGCACTCTGCGTATGAGGGCCTCCGTAACACTTTCGCTCAGAGTTCCTTCATTCTTACCTCACTACACCCGAAAGATGGCTCATAAGCTCTTCAAATGTCGCCCAGAACCTTGTCGTGCCTCTGTCGTGTTACAGCCAAGGCTTGACCGCATCATTCGTTTGGCTAAAGCAAGGAGTCGGATTTCAACAAGAGGTAAGTTCCAGTCGTAGTCCTTCCGAGAGCTGAAGCAGAGTGAAATGAGCATTGCTTGGGTTCGAGTATCAAGAGAAATTGAAAAAACGTGCAATTGTTCGTATCGATGGTCATCGATCCCACCTTGAATCGGGCGACGCCCAATCATTCGCTGTAATATTGTCATGATTCCCACACGTGTTCGATAGAGATGAAACCAAGCATCGAACAGCTTTGGCATACGCCGGATACACTGGCACATTCAGCGATGCGAATACTCGACAGAAGGCGACGCGCTACATGGTTTTAAGCAAGGAAGCTGGTTGTCACGGTCGAGAACAGCAGAGCCGCGACCGGAGCCGGTAGACCTTCCCCCCATGACGTCTGCCCAACGACTGTCGCGCTTTCTTGAGAAGCCTCAACCCAGAGTTGGCAGATTCGCATTCTCGCAGTCGCCGACGATGGCGGCCCCTCGCCTACCTTTTCTATACTCGAATTTCTTGCGCGCCGTCCGTTCATGTGAGCCTACCACACGCGGGTCGCTTCGAGTCTCTTCAGTGCCTGCGGCGAAACTCCCTCCGAAAGCAAACCTACACACCTCTGCTCGACGAGACCAAGATACAATCCCGCAGAGATACGGGCCAGCAGCAAGTCACAATCTTCCTCCTCCGCCAAAGCCATCTGAACAGTCAAGAGCGCTACAAGAGCCAGCAGAGAAGCAGAATGAGGAATCCAAGCATGCATCGCAAAAGTCATCTCGCAGGAGGGGTCCGACAGCAGAAAATGTTGGACAAGATGAGCCCGTGGAATCGAACGCCACATATGTGGACGAGACATCCATGACAGAGAAGAGACATGACATAGACGTGGAAAATAAGGAGCCGCTTGACAACAAGGAACTTGACCTCATTCTCTCAATACCTTCCCCGTCCGAGCTGAAGGAGGGGGATGCACCTCGACATCCGCATCTCGAGCCATCGCCGTACGAACACCACTTTGACACCTACTCCCTCGTCCGGCAATTGGCGGACAAGACCGCATACGACGTCGCTCAAGCCACCACGCTGATGAAAGCAGTCCGCCTGATGCTTGCCCTGAACCTGGATGTTGCGAAGGAAGGTCTTGTCTCCAAGTCAGACATTGAGAACGAGTCATACCTGTTCCGGGCCGCCTGCTCAGAAATGAAGACAACATTACAAACCACGCGGCATTCAGAAATACTACAACAACGCAGTCAACGGGCACAATTACAGCACGAATACGACATCCTAAACCAAAAAGTCACCCAAGACCTCATGACGCTGAAAGAAGAGCTCAAAGGCCTATTCAACGATCGAAAACTCGCTCTCCAACAAGACAAGCGCAAGATCGACGGCAAGATCTCCGAATTGAATTATGAAATCACCGTGCTGTTGAACAGTGAAGCCAGAAGCGAGGTCGAAGGGCTGCGGTGGGTGTTGACCCGCCGCGCAGCCATGGCCATCGGTCTCTGCGCCTTGATGATTATAACCTCCCTGAACTATTCATCGATCAAACTGCGCGAGAAGGAAGAGAAGGAGAAGAAACGCAAGGCGGCACAGAAGGAGCAGGACGAGAGGGAGCAGGCTATGCAGCGTGAGCAAGCGAGATATACTACGCCCAGTCGTGCGCAGGGAACGCAGACTGATGTGGGAGTTACCACCGAGTTTTCGGGCTAGATCGTCTTTGAAACGTACGCTTGTTTTCGATTAGGCTGGGATGAGTGAAGTGCTCATAATGAACTGCAACGAGATACCAGATAGACCACAATTTGATATGTGAAAGGCAGATAGGCGACTTGAGGGGTATCTTCATACGCTCTCTGCCGGATATCTATACAACCAGGAAGTCTACCAGTAAGGTCAAAGGAGATTCGTCTTTTTCGAGCACGTCTTCGATTCTCATCTTGGCACTCCGGCTTGCTCGTACCTATGTCCATCTATTTCTGTGACCCTGACATCGAAGTATGGGAAGAATACGTGATACCCAAGAGAGCCGCAACGACATCACTTCTTCACTCCTTTCCTTTCCAATTTTCCAGCTGGATCATTCATCCTCCAAAGCTGTAAAAATCACTCAAGCCGACCGTATACTTCAAAGATTCGCCCAATCGAAACTCGGCTCGTCCAGTCCATCCACAGCCTCCCTCACTTTCGCTAGCTCCTGAGACACACAGTGTTTGAATGCGATGTCTTCCGTTTGGTCTTTCGTCGCGAAGGCAATCTCAGCACTCGTCTTCCTAGCCTCGGCGCGCTTGCGCAGTCTCTCGCGGGCGGCAGCTGCGCGGTCGGGTGGGAGGCGAAGAGTGCCGTTGTTAGTGGCGGTTGTGCTTGTGGGAATAGATGTTACGATATTATCGGTGTGCTTGGCTGAGGGATCGCCAGACATCGAAATCAAGGCTGTCGCGGTCGTAGAATCGCCTCGTCGCCGGACATCAGGAAATACACGTGAAGGCACTGTTTTCGGCTTCATTGTGTCTGAGAAGCTTCTCGGTTGAGGTTTCAAGTCCGTAAAGGCCTGGACCTTGACTGTGGTTTCGACTCTATCAACCTCTTCGCGGACGTAGCCTCTGTTCTTGTTCCTCAACGCTGGCGAGATGGCCTTGCTCGTGGTGTGTGGTGTCTTATCTTTGATCTTCTGCGGGTGCTCTTCCACCATTTTCAGGTCTTGCCCGAGAGTCCTGGTGGTAATCGTGCCGCTTGTCCTCAGTCGCTCATTCTCTCTCCGAAGCTCGTCGATCATTATCTTCAACTCTTGATTTTCGGCATCCTTCCTCAGAGCATATTCGCGCATCTTCTTTCCGTAGCGGATGAGTCTCTTCATTTCCTTCTCTGTTTGTGCCATGTATGCTTCGATTGCGGCTGGCACAAGTGGGCATTGCAATGTTGCGGATGGCAATACGCCCGTGTCCGTCTTCGTGACTCGTGCTTCTGATTTCTTCGCTTGATTTGCCGTGGCGGGGGCTGTCTTCGGCTGTTCGGGTCGGATGGCCTCGAGCGCAAGTTGAGCTCTCGGCATTGAAGGACTCGTGTTCTGGACGGTAGCATTTGTTCTCCGGACTTCAGGACTGACACTCTTAAATTTGACATTGACATCCCTCAGGGCCTTAGCTCTCGGTGTAGCCAGCCCCGGCGTCCTCAAGATGCCTTTGGTCGGAGAAAGAACCACCCCACCATTGACAACAACCTCCCGCTTGCGCTTTTGCGAGGGTGTAAGTTGGGGCGAATTTGGTGCTTTCCATTTTGATTTTGTGGGCGACTTCGAATATGTCGGGACCATATTTTCTTTGCCATAATGCTCGGGGGAGGAGTCGGGGGAGGCGAAGAAAATGCTGCGGATCGCGCGATATGCGAACAAGGGTGCTGGGGTCACCGGCCCTTCGAGGATGGTGGCGTCGCCGGGCATATTCGTGTATGTCTGAAGTATGATCGCATGCAGCGCTATGATGCTGTTCGCATGGAAGATCTAGCTTTGTATGTGCGTGGGGGGTTTCTGTACCAGGTCGAGCTACGGAAACGAACGCGTTCAATCTGTTGATGCATTTCCAATTATGGTCTAGTGCGGGCACTCGTTTTAATACCACGAATACTCAAGATTCCTCACTCCCGCTTCACTTCAGGATCAGCCCCTCGACCAGCTGGCGAATCCTCTAGGTACTTTCCAACCAGCCGAATGCTCACTGAATTTGTTTGTTCTGACCATCACAATATCCGCAAGCTTCTGGTCATCCGTGGGAAGGAATGGCACGAGGTACTTCTCTGCGTACTCCTTCGGCATGCCAGCAGTGATCCCATCATCGATTGCTTTCTTCACCCAAACAACGTACTCCTTTTCGATCTTGCCGACAGTCGCCCGCTGCACATCAACATAAGCAGCGGCATGTACTTGGACGTCGCCGCCTGTCCCCCAGTCCGATGACTTCTCGGCATCTGTCAATAGCCTTTTCACGGGTAGCGTCTGCTTCTCGTATAGCCAAGGTATTCCCTCGCTCTCATCCAGCGCCATTTCGTCTCTCTTGCTGAGGAAGCAGAGGCTGCCGTATACAACATCGCCAGGTGAAGGTATGATGTTTGCATAGCCTGTCTCGTTGATGATCCACTTCCAGTCTTTCAGTTCTGCCAACCCAATGAAGAGAGAGTCCGGACATCGTTGCTTCATTGTCCGCGGTGACAAGTTTGATCCGTATCCGAAGTATACGCAGGAGAAGTCGGTCATTGCTGATGATGATGTTTGAGTTGTTTCCGCTGCCGGAAGGCCACCATCTTGAGCGGCCGTGGTGCCTGCTTCTGGATCGACGACCCCGTCTGCATTTGTGGGTGGTTCCATCTCCGGCCTAAGTTTCGAAACTTCCCTCCCTTCGAATGGTCGCGCATCGACAGTGCCGGCCTGCCCTTTTAACCATCAGCAGGTACAAGGCAAAGCAACGGGATGCGGGGTTAGGCCTGCCCAGCCGCCTTTCCTCCGAAGCCTTCAAGGGCGCGAACACTGGGCGGCCATCTGGGCACGCGTCGCCTAATCAGGCCTTTATACTTCTTTGGGAAACAAATCTAGAAGCAGTGAAATAGGCGAGTATATAGAAGAAAGTACGAAAGGAATCGATATCGAATGCTCTCTTCTGCCACCTGTCTGTCCGACGGTTCGGGCTTACGGCTTCAGGGGCTTCTGGACCACCACGTCTCCAAATGCGAAGGATTTGGTATTCTTGCGCGTGCCCGGTTCCCCCTGTTCCGACTCATTTTCTCCTGATGGTTTTCTAGTCTCTAAGACGACTACCGCCACATTGTCCCTCCGGATTTCCATCTCTGAACGTTTCGTCACCTGGGTTGTCAGCCCTGCAGATCGAATGTGGGTAGTCGTGAATGTTGCAGCTGCCCTTAGCACTTGCCACCAGTGAGAGAGGAAGGCGCTCAGCAAGAACTTGTCTACCTCTCACTTGGCTAGCCTTTGACCTTAGCCACGAGCGTCTTTTCGAAATGTCATGTCGTGTTGTGAATGCATCTCCCACCACCATGATCAACTCACCCGAGTTTCTTCCTCCGAGTCACTCTCCTGCTCTTGTCCATTCATGACCTTCTTCCACTCCTCCATCATATCTTTCATACCTCCCGGAGCCAGACTCGCGTCCACGACATCCTTCGGCAGCTTGTGAGCCGAGTACTTTGTTGCCGAGAACTGATATGCTTCCGGGTCATCGCGCTGGACGAGGCGGAATTCCGGGTCGAACACGTTCTCTAGATCGTCATCTTCGTCGGATTCGTCTGGCGATTGTGTTGACTGCGATGCAGAATATGCTTGACATGTGTTTTGCGGGGCGAGCGTCAGTCGCACAAACTCTTCTCTTCCGTCATCAGCTTCCTCCGCATTTTCTTGAGTGCATGTTTCAGGTACGTCGGGAACCTCCATCGTCAATAACTCCAGCCACGAGAACAACAAAGGATCCGTCCTCGGCGCCCACGGATTGATATCAATCAACCAAACCCTATCATGCGGTGGCGGGATATACACATCGAACACGAAATTCTCATCTGAAAACCCCTTTTCACCTCCCAACAACTTCTCCTCTAGAAAATCCTGAATCAGCGCTTTGAACTTCGGCCGCAGCTCGAACAAGAAGTCGAAGTAATTCATCTCGCGCTGAGAGATGGCGATGAGTCGTCGATTGCGTACGAAACAGCGGAATTCAAGCGAGGGATTCAAATTGAATGCTTTCCTGAGGACCAAGTGATAGCGCACTTCCGGCAGAGGCTCTCCCTCCTTGACCTCGCAGCCATCAAATGCGTGCTCCAAATCGTGCGTGACGAAATCGCTGGACTTCAGTAGCAAGTAGACGTCGTTGGCCGTTCGACATTCCATGTCGTTGGTCGCTGAGATCCAGGTTGCATCTTTGGGAGCGGACCAATTTAGTTTGGGGAGGACTTTTCCTCCTAGTTCGCGTATCGTGGTCGTGATGGTGGCGTGGAGGTCTGCCCATTGTTCCGAGGGGTCGGGACTTTCGTCGTCGCCTTCGTCGTCGTAGCCTGAGTCTTCGGGGTCGGTATTTTGTTGTCTGTGTTCGGGCGGTAGGATGATTCCGTCGGCGCGGAGATAGTCCAGGAACGGTCGCGAGAGCGGGATGATCCGGGATTTGGGCGTCAAGGAGCGGAATTTGGGATACCAGCTGTGGAAAGAGGTGTTTAGGATATGTTGGGGAGTGACGGGCGGGAAGGGGAGCGTAGAGGGTAATTTCGAGCTCGCTTGTGTTTCAGTCATGATATACGCTATCGGAAGATCAGACTAGGCCTAGGTTGAAGGTCGATACTGAAGAGTTCGAGGTTGTCGATATAGAAGATGACGACTTGCTAATCGCCCAAGGACTGATTCGCCTCAGCCTCGCCCTGCTTGGCGGGATTGGATTGGCCAGCCTTGCCAGAAGGTTCTAGTCGTTCCTCCCCGCTGTCGAGTATGTGCGATCACTGCCTGCCGCATCACTACCATCGACATTGCAGATAGTACCTCAGCTAGGAAGTCAAAGCTTCGGTGCGAGCACAATCTTTGATTTCGCAGGGATTCAAGATGGAAACCCAACTTCAGTCTCACCAGTTCGAAGACGAAAATATCTGGCTGGGTGGAAAATATCTCTTTCAGGCTAGACTGATGTTTACCCCCTAAGGTATTATTTACAGAGCGGCATTTGAGCCTGCACAGCTTGTCCCGCCTGTTTCATACCTCCGCCCGTAACGCCTCAAGCACATATTAAGAAATTTTCCCATACGACAATATCTCCCGACTGCAAAAGCTTGCCCGGCATCAGTATTCCATAGTCGTCGATGATCTGTAATATCTCGAGTCTGCGAGGTCAGTCTCATCCTCAATAAGACCGACTGGCTCGTGGAGTATTGTAAATCTCTTGCCGGGACCATTCGTGGCTGCTTCCATCGGCCCAGGTACAGCCTCGCCACAGACGGTGGCGCCGCCGGCATCATGGACAGATGGCAAGCCAACCAGTGAGTGGGTGTTTAGCGTCTGCTCCTTGATGATACTCAGCGGCGGCCGCGCCATAACATTCCGTTGCCGCCTTTCCTTCGGACCATCCCACGAACCACTTTTCAGTAAATGAGGAGGTTGAACCTCGGAAACCATCGGTGGGAGCTCTGGAGAGTCCTGGAGCAGCCCCGGTGCTTGGACATCTTGAAGCCGAGTAACTGGTGCAAATCCCTTGTTCATCATCTGGATCTGATGTGCTTGCCACTTGATCTGCTCCTCTTGTTCACGGATCTTGGCGTAGAAATCTTCAAGATCTCGTTGGAGAAGCTTGATGAGGCCAATGTCACTGCTGTTCCACCGTCGCCTTTTTTTGTTCCGTGCAGACTTCCCGGCCACCGAGTCTGCCCCAGTGCTTCCCAGCGAACGTTCATCGCTCGAACTGCCTTGGTGCTTGCCTTCACTTGTTCCTGGTCGTTTGTTGTCTACAACTGGTAGTCTAAGGTTTTGGCCCTGCTGTCCATGTGCACTCTGCATAGCCATCTTAGAGTGTGCGGGAACTTCTTTGAAGTTGGCTGGTTTGGTCGGATGCGTCGAGCTTCGCCTCTCGGGGCTGTTGCCACCGACACTGGCTCGAAAACATGCCGTGACTGGATCAGAATCAACGACCACAAAGATGTTGCTCTGGCTGAGAATGTGATATTTCGGCTTTTGTGGCTGGGAAGCTGGGGCTGTGGATGCCCGGTCTTGCCGATGCATAGAATTCCTGCCTGGACTCTGTTGCAGCGTACGATGAGATCCCGCCGAGCTGCTGCCCAGACTGGTTGGCCGAGAGTCTGGTACAGCCGGGAAACGAGCAAGATCAGCTACAAAAGTGCTCTGGGGAGCGGGGAAGTAGCCATCAGCTTCAATCGTCGATTGTAGTGTATTTTGCTTCATCTCTGCTGAGGCTCCAGACTCAGGCGACGGCATGGGTGACTGCTTGGGTGATTGCCTCGGCGAGTTTGACAGGTCGCGTAACCTCTGTGCTCTTACTTTATCTGCACGGGGACCTCGAATGAGGTGACGTGCGAACTCTTCAGAGGAAGCAGAGCTTTGTTGGTGAGAGGGCATTCCGTTAGGGCTTTTAGAGCTTCTCGAAAAATCACTTCGGTCGTCTTGAGCCTCTGTTGGCAAGGCAGGAAGCGGTATCTTGGGTGGAGGGCCGCTATGTCTGTAGACGGCATGACTGGTGGGCTTCTCGATCACCTCTCTCAGTGGACCCAGATCGACGAAGGTCCGCTCATTCTGTACGTGGGCCTCAATACCTGTAAGAGTGTCCGTGCTCATCACAGACCTCGCCGAGGGCAAACGTATCGTGGATTGTGCCCGCAGGTTATGTAGAGATAGTAGAGACAAAGGTGCCGATTTCTGGTGCTGATTTTGATCCGCCCCATGGACCACTTCGGTCTGAGCTGGCGATGGTCGACGAGTTTGATCTGTACGAGGCTTGCTCGCGAGATCGCTAATGACAGCACTTGAGTCTCGGTCAAGCGGACCCGAGCTTTGTAAGGCGGGTGAGGAAGGAAACTGTCCAGGCATACTCGTTCCGCCGCCGCTGCCTGTTCTTTCTTCCGAGAGCAGATGACGGCTTTGGCACGCAGATGAAGTTCTCTTTGGCGCGATTTCCTCTGTCGCATCTATGGGTTTGGAAGGAAGGTGAGGACTAGCGCCCCTCTCTTCCCTATCTGTGATGGAGGTAGAGCCGACCAGCAAGGATGATTCATTGTCGGCTGCGAAGTCCTTCAACATTTGTTTCCACTCATCCGCGAGTGCTCCGGTTTTTAAAGGGTCATGAAGTGAAGGTATCATTGGGGCTGTCATGTTTCTTCGAGCTGGGCCTTCGTTTTGTCGGTAGCTCCTCCTCTTGAGGGACGATGGACGTCTTTTATGGGATGAGTCCGTGGTGACTCGATTGGTGACGACGCTGTTGCGTTTTTGGACAGGATCCATGTACTCCGCGGCGGAGGATCTCTGACCCGCAAACTCTCGTCGCCTTGGAGGTGCCGCTTTCCTAGCGCTGCTGGTACGTCTGCGGTGCCAACTTGTTTTGTTTGCGCTAGGCAGCCGAATGATAGTTGGTCTCGCGAAACGCCAATATTCGGCCGTGCTCGTTCGGGTCGAGGTGCTATGCTGTGACTCCAAGTTACCACCGCTTATAGCTCGATTGACGTTAGGTTGCTCGGGTTCGGTGGTAAGGATAGGGAGTTGGACCTGGGGTTGCCTCTGTACAGCGCGTTGCTGTTCGAAAGAGACCTCGCGCTTCGAAAGTAGTTGACTTCGCACCTCCTCTGGCGTAGGATTGTCATCTAGAAACGAATCTCTGCACCTAGAAGGACGTAGTTGTGGAACGGACTGTTCGTTCCACCCATGACTCCTTGCCCATCTTTTTGACTGCCGAAATTGCGGAATGTGAACTCGCAGTTCGGGAGCCCTCCTTGCTCCGTCGCATTGTGAGACAACCTCGCTGGGGCCTGGTCCATTGTCGCCACTGGAAATATGGCGAGTGACTTGGGGTAGCTCTGGAAGACGTTTGTCGGGGTGGTTACCTGTGGTAGAACTATGTTGAGGTAGTTGGGTCGTCATCGTCAATAGGACTTTCGCTATTGTTTTGACAATGACTCTGCAGAGGGCAGATTCCTCACCCCGGTCAAAAGCGAGACAAGGATCAGGCGGCTTTGATTTTGAAGGGATGCAAGAGGATGATCTCCGAGAAGAAATGAGAGCACAGAGATGAAGATCTCAACTGTGTAGAGAATGCACTGACCATAAGATTACAGCCTCAAAGCGGAGGAGTCCATGCGTCCCGCCAACGTGGGAAAGGGCAACATTCTTGATTTATGATGTGCAAGACGTCCCGAAGACGTCCTGACACCGGGGTCTTCGTCTCTACTCGAACAAACTGGCAGCACGATGGATGTCCGAACAGCTGAAGTCTGTAAGGGCTTTGGACATGCATGTTACTGGAACACGGCTGTGCGAGGTGTGTCACAGTGACAGTTCTGACTTTGACAGGTCAAGGTAGACTCACGCTGAACATTGAGAAGAAAATACTCCGCAGGTGCTGCTGGGCGATGGAGGTGAGGAGCTGGAGACTCGTGAACATCGTGGGGCACAAACCATCAACGCAAGGGACCACCCATGTGGCGCCGTTGACAAAAGGGATATGAGGTTCGATCCCTATTGCGATGAAGATCACGCACCATTTTCCAAGCACCTTGCACTACGCATGTAAGTTTTTGATGTTTTCGCGTCCACGCTCGCATTGAAATTTCGGTTCACTAGCAGGATCGCTTGCATGACTTTGCATCGCCGAGGGAGGATGGAGGTTGGATTTCCGACGATCGGCCAGGGTTGGTGCAGACTAGAGGTTGTGGGTTGTGTGACCTGTCGCAAATGGGCGGGGTTGGATCCGCAGCCATGACAGATCTCCCGATAAGCGAGTACACCGAAAGAGCTCTCTTACTCTTGACGGACTCCGATCGGAGGAAGCAAGGACAGATCGTGGAGGATGGTGGGAGAAAAGGTTGTTGGGGTGAAGGTGAAGCTCAGGTAAGTTTGGCTGAAGGGCTTGGATTGCGTCCTCAAAAGTTCGGCGGCTGTCAACGCCCGTTCCCCCCGAGTCCGCTATCCTCGCTCCTTCCGCACCGTTCCTCGAGTCGAACCGTCAGACATTTCAAGCGGCGACAGGGGATCAAGGAAGCTTGTTGTCACAAGATTGAACCTTGTTGTCACTATTGTTGTCAAGACAAATCTTCGTGTCATCATTGCACCCGAGAAAAACCTTTGTCGCGTTCATTGCTTCACAATTTCACAGCCGATGGGACAGGGGAACAACTAGAGTATCGCCGGCTTATGGTGTCTCCTATATTCTTCGACTCGCCCCTCTCAAACACAAAGGGAGCTTCGCAAACCTATGGAGTGTTACGTAGCGAATATGTTCATTCAACCTTGTCAACTTATCGGGTTCTTACCCTCACTGAGATCCTACAGGGTTCCCCTCGAATACGATCACAACCTCGGTAGGCGATCCGAAGTATTCGCACGTTCGCCACGGGCACAATTAACAACGAGTCGACTTACCCTTGCATCGGCGACAAATCCGATCAAGGGAACCCAGATCTTTTAACCCACAGCGCCAAGTCGATCTTGCGTCCTGCCTCCTTCGCATCTGCCTCAAGCGATCCGGCGACGTTGCATACGGGCACTGCTCTTGTTGTGTATCGCAGCTTTCACCTCCACGACGTCACCTGTCTTCACACACAACACGACTCTTCGGCTGCGACCTGATGCTGATCGGAACAATAGTAGATTCGGAGGGCACAGCGAGGCTGGTAAAAGAGAAGAGACACCTCTGACAACTGCAGGGCCCTTGCATCGCCCTCATGCTCGTGGCCGACGATCTTCCATGTGGACAGAGGCTGACCGCTCCAGGACTCCTGACTTCAATCCTGGCTCCCTGGCCTCGCGTGGTTGACGAGGCCGATCTCGCTTGTAAGTCACCTACAGGGACGGTTGCTTCAGATATTTGCACCTGTAAATCGCCATCAGCATCCGCAGTTGGGGCGAGAAAGGAACGATTTCACAGGTAGGGGTCTCTGTTGCCACGTGTGGGTGCTGTCGGTCTCGCCGAGAGATCCGTCACTTCTCGAGGGCAAAATCTCTTATTGTAGGTTCCTGACGGGACCGAGCCCCTGAAAGTCTATTGAATATTTCTGCACTTTCGAGTGTTGAGTCAAGACATTACTTACCTCGTACTCATCGTCACCCCTATGACCCGATTTTGTCAGCGATTGAGCCAGAACATGTTCTACAAGTGAGCGCGCCGTCCACTTCCAGCTGCCACTTACCTGTATACTTCGGAGCTTCTCAGAAGTCAAGACCCCGAAGTAGCTCGATGATGCAGTGAGTTCGAAATCTCTACTTCTCACTTGTGGTTCATTATCTCAGCAAGGCTTGTTCCGATCCTCCAACGACCAAGAATAATTTCTCACCATCATGCTTCTAATCCGAGTTCGGTAAGGTTGCTTGCGCTAGTGCATGACCCCGATTTGGACATTGCACTTGTACGAGTTGTGAATGCGTGAGTTTTCGCCTACCACCTTTCCATCCGCTATGACGGGTTGGAAGGCACTCTCGAGCCCGTCGAAACTTAAGAAAACGTAGATCTGAATAGAGCTACTAATCCATCAATATTTGGAAAAGTGTTTAGTTGACAAGCTCCGAAGTCCGCCTTGCTCAAGTAAACTCTGCTCACCTCTTGACTCCGTTGCGAAGTAAAAAGCTCCAAATTCGAGTCCGACGAAGGCGAACTCACAAGGACCTTTGTCTCCATCTGGTCGATGACACAGATTTCTAAGCGTGGCGTCCAATCCACGACGGCCAACAGCCACACTCCTGGCGACCCTCGTGATGACTTCTGCCCCCCTCCCTGAAGGTTCATCGTCGAGAAGCGTGATTATATGTCGATTTCAGCACAAAAGCTTCCATTCATAGTGCCTTATGTAACATGCATATGCACCCACCTTGAGCGCCTTTCTCGAGGCTTTTACTGAACCTGTGGGCAAAACAATGGAGTTCGCTTAGTCTTGCCCTTGGGCCAGGGCGTAATACGTGCGAAATGCAGGCACACGTGCTGGGTGGCATTGATAGGCGATTCAGGCAGGCAGATGGAGAAGTCGTGATCGTTATCAGGACCCTTAGACTCACAAAATGCCTGGCAAAAGACTGCAGCGACCTAGAAGCTTCTCCAAACGCACGCCAGCGTAGACAAAAACGTCGAATAGCTCTTGAACGCGTTGCAAGAAACACCGGCATAGGCATTGCTCATGGCCGAGTTACCAGTCTCTCGTTGCTCACCACTGTCGCTTTTCGACCTGAAGTTGCTTGAGAAGAATGAAATGCGCATAGATCGACATTGCTCCCGAGGGTGTAGCTCGAGCGGCCCAAGGCAAGGCTCGTCACCAGGCGGGTTGTATGGACTGGCGGTAATTGAAGCTCAGAGTTGATCGATGCTACCGGCGCTGCCGGTATGCTTCATTCGAATGACTGAACACGCAAGCTCCAGACAAGAGTCGACTGGAGATCAGGAGCCGTGGAAGGAGATGACATTGACGGCATCTCCAGTCGACCGCGAGCTGAAGCTCAGTGTGGGACTTTCCTCTTTCGATAGAATGAAGCTTTGAATCCGTGGATGGTTGTTCCTTGTGAGGGTCTCCTCGGTGTCATTCACCAATGTGGAAGTTGGTTGAAGTTGTCCCTCTGGCTGCGGGAGGTGACAAATATCTAAAAACCTGGGGTATTAGTTAGCAGGATGGAGCCTGGTGAAATCAGTCTTGAAGGGAGCTAAAGGTGGTTTCAGCCATTACGTTTTATATCCAACGAAGGTTCAGGAACGTGGAATCTGTAGCAATTAGATAACTCGATAACCTTTGCAAGGCTCGGCTAGACCTGCATCAGATCGTCTTTCAATCCTTTTAAGCGTGGTTAGTGGCTGAAAGGTGGCACCTCCCAGATACGGTTTAGCTCAGTTTTTGTTTGGAATAGGCTTGAATAAGCTGGCTCCAACCCAAGTGCAGTCTGCCAAGGGAGCACCGGCTCAAGCATCTCGAATGGGAGATAGCGGCATCGACTCGTATATCGACGAGGTTGATATGTGGAGAGCATTTCACACTGTCCTGTCATGACTCGTTACTCAGCAAATTGCCCGGACGGATGGACCGACAATCAAGTTTCAAGATGCCACGTCTCGCGAGCCGGCGACCGCCAGCAATGCTGGGACTGGGGGCTGAAAAGCTGTTCAATAGCGATAGCAGCAAGCACACCAGCCACAGCCTTGTGAAATTTGTCAGAAGCTTGAGTCTGTAGAGTCGACCCAATCAGCTGGAGATGAGATCATAAAACCGAACAGGATAGTGTGCAGCGATGCAGAGAATAATAGAAGCTGTGGTAGTAGGGCAGAGAAAGGACGCTCCGTGACTCCGCGCGAGGATATTTGAGAAACGTTGTGGCTCAGCCCAGCCGTGCCTTTCCCTGTCGGGCGCCATGAGACGACCAGCCTCGGGTGCCAATCGACCACTCAGAGCTCGCAGTCCAGGCTCGTATTTTCGCTAGAGGTTCGATGACTTCAGCTCCGTCCCCGAACCAAAGGCGACTAATCCCCCGCTGGAAGGAGCCACAACGGTTCATGCATTCGGATAACGCGGCCATTTCGCGACACCGGGCGCTGAGAACGGGCTCTCCACGAGGCTGATTCTCGACTCCCTGTATGGCTCACTTGGATTATATCGGAATTTTGGCATGATTGTAAACAATGCAGACCATATACCGTACGTGTGTAGTTGAGACAGCTGCCGATTGCGGCTGGGGGCTGTTTTTCTCAAAGCCTGCGAATGATCTGCTTTGCATGCATGTATTCACCTTGGCCATATCGAGGACCCCTGAATTGCGCACAATCTTTCCCAGGGCCATGGCACAAGCCCACAGGGGCTATCTCGGTTACTTAGTCAACGATTTCGATATAAAGCGTACTCCTCCCTTTTGAGGCAGCAATGGACGACGTGCAGAGAGCCAAATTTCTTCAACAACATGGTCGGCGTTCCTGGACGAAGCAAAGGCTGTCATACTTGCCTGAAAAGGAGAGTCAAGTGCGGTAAGTTCTGCACCTTGTTGTTGCTGGCCAATGACTGACATGCGTGGCGCCCCAGACGAGACTCGTCCGACCTGTAAGCGATGCGAGAAAGCCGGATATGCATGTGCTGGGTACGAGCGAAAGCTCGAAATGCGTTTCCATACCTTCGAGGAGCAAGCGGATGTAGGACCGGCGACGACAAGCAAAGAGCCTCTTGCATCGGAGAACAATTTTCCTGAGGCACTGGTGCTCCGGTCGAATGTCGCAACCCTGAACTCGAACTCCTTGCCCACGGAATTGAGCTTCGTGGCATTCCGGGAGAACATTCAGTTCGCCTATCTCTTTGACAACTTCGTATGGAGCAGCTATGGATCACCGTGGCTGCAGATGTCGGCCGAAGGCAAGCTTGACGCTTTGTCATTAGAGGCTTGTCGAGCCTTTTCCCTCAGCATCTTCGGCAGGCATCACCACCAGGCCGAGATAGAAGTCAGCGGTGCCGTGCACTATGACAAGACAGTCCGTGCCCTGTCATCGCGCCTGTCCAATGTGGGGGCACCCGGAAGCGAGACCTTGATTGTGCCTATTCTCATCTTGTTAATGCACGCCGTGAGTTAGTTCCATGTTCGGAATAGATCCTGGACGCTTACAAAATCGCAGTCAAGCACCCCGGATCCCCAAGCTGCTGCATTCCATATTCAAGGACTGCTCAAATTGATTCAAATATGTGGTCCGGAGAGATTTGCGACGGATCCCCTGAGGCAGGCTTTTGAATCATGCCGAGCTACGCTGGTGAGGATACCGGACCCTACCAGGCTGACGAGATACTGACATCTGACGATGTAGATCACCGTTTCTCTGATAACGAAAACGAGAACATTCCTGGAACAGCCAGAATGGCTCACCGAGCCGTGGGCGATCTGCGGCGAGATGAACAAAAGCCCTCAGAACCGCCTTGTTGACATCCTCGTTCACATTCCAGGTTTCTTGGAAGATCAAGCACAACTCGAGCGAGCTGCGTCACAACATTTCCGACTCGATCTGATCCAGCGCATTGAATACCAGATTGCCAGAGCCCACAATTGGCGATGGCAGTGGGAAGAGATGAACCCCGAAGTGGCGTGGGAAGTCGAGCCAGAGATGCTCCCGACCGACCAAGTCCTCCCCCAGCCTCGTCCCATTCGAAAAGTCCTCCTCTTCTCCTCCTTTAGCAAGGCGACAGAACTGTGCTTGTATAATGCCATTCTGCTGTTTTTGTTGGGATTGTTGTGGACCTTGAAGCCTCCTGCCTCCAATTCACCTGAGCCTATTCGGTTATCGCAGTCTTCTCTGTACATGCCTGGCGATGTCGACTCTCTGATTGAACCAGCCATCGAGATCTGCCGAACCTTCGAGTTTCAGCTCCTCAACGTGAAGCAGAGTCGGGATTGCGCCTTGTTCTGGCTCTTCCCATTGGGAATGGCAAGCAAGGCGTTGGAGGAGAACACTGATTATCTGGCTTGGATCAGAGGCATGCTTGACGCATCGCAGGTAACAAGAGGCTATGGGACTGGTGGCAACACATATGGCTTTGGTTTCTATAAGTTCCCAAAGATCAAGAGAAGGAGGTCACCGGAACGACCGATGGTCCAACCACAGTATGACTCGGACTCAATCAGGCAAGTGTCGAGTGGGTCGTCCTCGCCTGAAGAGTTCACCGAACGATATGAGAGATGAAGGGGGATGGCAGCTGCACAGCAGCATGTGACATCAGAAGATTGGGTTTGTCAGTAAGGGAACTGTCATGATGGGTGTTGAGCAGGCTCACCTCGGACGTTTCGGGTGGGCAGCAACGGGAACTCTCCCACGTTATGCAGTCACGACATGAAGACGAAATGCAGTAGGAGCGATGGCGTCTGGCGCGAATAATCATCGATTCATTTTACCCAAACCATCTGAAAAAGTGCACATGGCGAGGTGGAAATGCTATTTCCGCGACACAGATTCGCTTCCCCTTACGCCAACTCAGAACATTCAACAAAATCGTCATTAGGCAGCACCAGCTGCATACACTCGCTCAGGTTCCTGAACCGTTGAAGCCATCATGTTGCGGATGCCTTGGGTCAGGTCCACACCCACCCTCTGCTTCGACAAGAGATCCACCAGAAGAGGGCTAGGCTTGCTGTCCCTATATGGCTGTGATGCTGCTTGACCTTCTTTGTACTTCAGAACGTTATCCAAGTACATGTCGAATAGGTAGGAAGAGTCAAGGGGACCACCCTTGGCTTCAGGATGGAACTGGGTGGAGAAGATGGGACGCGACTCGTGGATCAGGCCTAGATAACTCGTGAGCATGTGTGTCGACAAAAACTGTGCAGCTGCTTACCCTCATTGGAATTGTCATTCAGATTGAGAAAGTAGGGCTTCCAGCCTTTAGGCAGTGTGGAAACATCAACAGCGTAACCATGGTTCTGGCTGGTGATATGACATTTCCCGGTTGTGAGATCCAAGGCGGGGATGTTGTGTGCTCGGTTACCATATTTGAGCTTGATAGTCCTGGCTCCCGCGGCGAGAGCAACAAGCTGATGACCCAGACAGATCCCGAAGATGGGAATTTGTGAGGTTTCCATCAATTTCCGGAGAGTATAGACAGTGTCTTGACAGTGGGTTGGATCGCCCGGCCCATTAGAGATAAAGACACCATCGAAGTGATGAGCAACTTTATGAATCGGATAGTCGTACGGAAAGCACGTCACACTCGCACCCCGGTTGACAAGGCTGCGGAGGATGTTCTCCTTGACGCCACAGTCGATGACAGCGACGTGAGCGTTTGGTGAGGGTGCGCTGACATGGAACGGCGCCTTTGTGCTGACCTTTCGCACGAGGTTGATCTGCTCGGGGTCGATGAAGTCCTCATCCTGGTCTTGATCATACTCTTCTCCGATGGTGATCCTGGCTAGACTAGAACCCTGCTCTCGCAGATAGGTGACAATTGCTCTGGTGTCAACACCAGTAACAGCTGGGACACCTTCCCTTGCACACCACTCGCTCAAGCTTTCTACAGCAGTCCAATGGGAATATTTCTCTGCCACATCCGCAACCACGACTCCGACGGCCTGGATATTTGGGCTCTCGAAATATTTCAGCAGACCATGCTCATCCTTCACCCCCGATGGGACACCGTAATTTCCAATGAGAGGCTGGGTGAAGACCAAAATCTGACCGCGGTATGAGGGGTCGGTGAGAGACTCTGGGTAGCCGACAAGCGAAGTGGTAAAAACAGCTTCTCCCGACACGTTGCTTTGAGCGCCAAAAGAGGTTCCGTGAAAGATGGGACCATTGCGAATGGTGAAGGTGGCCCGTTCGTATGATCGTGGGGTGCTCTTGACCTTCTTGTGGAGGGGGAGCTCTTGCTGTCGGGGAGTATTGTTCGATACTGTGGCCAAGGTTCGAGCTCGAAGGGCCGACGTCCCTGACAAGAGGTTGGCCGCCTTGGGCACAAAGCTATTCTGTTTCAATGCCCTGAAAAACATTTTGAAGTATTATGACTCTTGGTTTTATGCTTCCTGACCGCTAGTTGGCTTGAGCCTTCCACAAATGATCTGTGACCTGTGTTAGAGCCATACGTATAGGGAAGGTAGAGTTCGTAAGTACCACTAATGTAATCCTGTTGCGCCATATGTTAGCAGATGTACCAGTGAGGTTAATGTTGCGGTGACAGAATGGAATGAGATCCTTATCAGTGGGCTGGTGGAACACTGTGAGGACGACTTACCTGAGAGGTGAAAATGCTGGGGAAGCACATGAACGCGATGGCGCCTCCTCTGTAAAGAAGGTAACCAGAATCAGAGCCTTATCAAGGCGAGGTCTGAATTTTGCAACTTGTTTGCATAAAATTCTTTTTCTTTGCACTGAAGCGCAGCTTTGTGGAGATGGGAGGGAAAAAGATTGGTGAATGATGTCGATTGGGGCCGTCATTCGATTGCAGGCGCAGGCGGAGCCAATCAGAGCTTGGCCAATCGCATGTGCCCGCGAAAATTCTCTGGCCTGCAAAAATCTGCCCAGCATGACGAGCTCCTTGGAAAGCGCTGTCGGAGATGGTGATCAACGTGCCACAAGATTACAGCAGCACATCAAGCGCGGAAACGACACAGGAAGCCATGAATTTTCCCTCATTGTGCATGACTATGCTCTTTAAATTGAACTTGCTGTGCCTTCAGTAGCTGCAAGTTTCTGGCTTTGACCTCATTCCAGCAGCTCTCATCGTTCGATTTAAATTGATGGGAAGCGACGTCGGACCATCCACAGATTCGCGTGTTGCTAAGATCAGCAAGTCACGATGAAGAGAGCTATAAAATCACACAATTCTTTTGATATTTCGAAGTTGCATACAGGCTGTAACAAATCCGTATAATCCAACACGGCTCCAGACCCCAGCCAGCTGAATCGAACAAGACCACTTTTCTGCGGCCTCAGAAGGCTCTAAGCACCCAAGCAGTGGACTCCTTTCGCTTTCCAAAACAATTTCCAGAGCCTCGACCGAACCCGCCCGAACACAGTCTTCAACTCCGTCCCATCCCTGGTCTCATCGACTGATCCGCCACATTCCTCAACATGCAGCACGCTTTACTCCTTGTTCGAGGCAGCCTCCTCCTCCTGTCTGAGCCTCTCCACCAAAGCCCGGGCATCAGCCATAAAGGTCGACAAGACTCCCGTTGCCAGCGATGACCCCTCAGTATCATGACCGCGTCCAAGCTTGATGCCTGTGGCGGCTACAATCCATCGATCATCTTCTCGGAGCAGCTCTTGTTTCCGCTCGAAGCTCATGCCTTCGTATGCATCCTTCTTTTCGATGCGCAAGGGATCCTCTCTCAACTCCTTCTTGAATCTCTCCTCCATGGCATCACATTTTTGGCGCGCGAACACCCACTCGGCTTCCATTTCGCGCACTCTAGTGATCGAGTTGACGAAGCTCCACTTGAACAGCTCAACATCAGATACGGCAGTTTCTTTTCCATATGCCAGCTGAGTGTTCATGTGCTGAAGGGCCCAATTCTGATTCTTCAGGTTGTCGAGTTCTTCTCGATGCTTTTCCTGGACGACAGTGGTCATGTCTCCGTGGACCTGTCGCTCACATTGGTCTCTCCATTGTCGGGCCGCGTAATCGACATCTTTGACCTGGGTTTCGAGGGCTCTGGCGTTCTCCTCGGAGGTGTGAAGCTTGTGCGTCAAGTCGAAGTTTTCAGAGTTCATCCGATTATTCTCTTCCTTGAGCTCAGAGATGCGGTCCTCGAGATCAGCCACTTCTGCCTTGTGATTGCGCTCCATGGTAGCCAGCTTGGACTGAAGATCGGAAACGTCGAGTACCGCCTTTTTCAGTACGGTCTTCGTCTTGACGACGTGCGCTTTGGATTGAAGCTTGAATTCCTTGTCCATGGATTCAGCTTCTTCTTCGGACAATTCCTCCTGAGCCTTCACGACCCCAGGCAGTCCATCCATCCAATGCTCAACTTTGGCTTCGAGGACCTCATAATTTGCCAGAGCTTGAGCGCACTTGTTGACGAGGTGATCTTTCTCGATCTGGAGACGCTGAGCCTTGAGCTGCTCAACCTCGAGCTCCTTCGCCAACTCTTGGTTGGCCTTGATGAATTGAGCTGATGTGGCCTGTGCTGACTCAACTTGGTTTCGGAGGTCTCGAGCCTCATTGTGCGTGCACATGAAAGGATAGATGGTGTCTTGAGGGTCTTCGATGAGCTTGTTGGTGAAGTCTTTCAGCAGCGTCCCATTATACGCCTGGAGATCTTTGATGCAATCCTCCTGCTCCACGATGCGTCGTCGATCCACAGCCTTCTGCTGCAGGAGGCTTTGCATTTGGGCATCCATGCCTTCGATAGTGCCACGCTGGTGCTCCACAATGGCATTTGCGCGGTGCAGTTGTTGTCCGTATTCTTTCTGAATTGCTTGATTTTGATACTTCCAGTGGTCACGTTCCTTGACCACATCATTCAGCAGTCTTTGGATATACGCCTTGGCTTCTTCTGCAGCCTTGACCTCTTTGCAGGCTTCTTTGTATGCGGTCATAATTGCAGACACGTTGAAGCCCTCCGCTGGGTTGGTGACCTGCGGCTGTTGCTGCTGAGCCGCGGATGTTGTCATGCTCTGGAATCCGCGCAGCTGTTGTTTGGTCTGGAGGAGTTCTTGCTGCGTAGAACGCAGCTTCTTTTCGGTGTCATCCGAATCGATCTCAAGCATTTCTCGAAAATGCTTGACTTGACCGAGCTCTTCCTTGACCTCTTTCATCTCGGCTTCGCGGTCAAGCAATTGCGATCTGAGGGATTGAGAAACACTCTGCTGATGCTCAAGCGCTTCTCGGAGCTGCTGAATCTCAGTTTCTTCTTCAGACGACTCAGAGTTGGGACCGGTCTCTGATGCATCGACATTCGGATCGGTTTCGAATTCCAGGTTATCGCAGCATGAGTTTTCGACACTTTCTTCGACATGGCAAGATTCATCGCCCTCTTCAGAGGTAGTGGGTACTGTTGAAGTATCTTCATCCGTCGAGTCAAACGAAACATCTTCCGAAGGCGTCCCAGAAGATGTATCGCAAGCAATCGTTGTGTCGTGAGAGGACTGCTCGATACCAGTGTTGTTTGCGAGGTGTAGAGCATCTTCTGCAGCCACAACGCGCGTGGAAGAACCCAATTTGAGGCGCGCTGTGGAGTCGACCACCACAAGACGACAGAGAACAGCCCGCATATCCAATGTCATGCGATTGCGGTAGACTTCGATGCACCAACCCACCAGGACATCTTGCCAGAAGTCTGAGGTCGCAACGGCGAGCAGCCCAGACCAAATCTGGTTGTACCGGAAGGCACTGTCGAGATGAAATGGAGGTCGGTACAAAACGAGTGCTCTGCCAACTGAGACTTGGGAGGAGGTCGCCGGTGAGTCCTGTAGGGGAATGGTGACTGGAGTTGTGTCGACGATGCTTCGTCGGGTGAAGGGGGTCCCAGTTTGAAGAATCGAAGTGATCGTGAATTGTGCCGCACGAACGTTAACACGCACAGCTGGCTTGTACACAATCAAAGCCGCGCAGGTGGAGGGAGCATCCGATGATGCCGATGATGGAGAGAAGTGAGCAATATGTGCTGCATTAAGGTAGGTCGATGGCCTCCACAAGGTCAAGGACGTTGACTTCGATACCTCTGACGGCTGTGTTGATGTCGATGATGGCACCCCAGCAGCTTGATTAATTTCGGAAACTTGGCAGATGTCTTGCTGATATGATGGCGCGACCTCGGTGGGGAGGTTCAACGTTCCATCAAAGCAAGCTTCACTGTCAAGACCTTCGGCGATGGTCTCGACTAACTCGTCCCATCCAAAGGAAGCCTCAGGGATGTCAATGTTCAGATAGTCCTCGATGCCAGAACCCGCGACGATTGCATCGACTTCGGCGTCAAGCGCTAGGACTGGATCAGGGATATTGACACGGAGGATGTCATTGCTTGAGATTACTTGGGACTCCTGTGAAACTATTGATTGTTCAAGGCCTGTGCAAAGTCAGAGTGGGTCAAGGAAGGTAGGTTTTGTGCAAGACTTACTTGTGCTCATAGTGTGTGGCATTGGGGTTGGTCCTGATGGTTGAGGTGCTTCGGACGACGATTTGCTCTCTCTGGAACATGATGCCTTGATCTGAGTTTGTCAGTATGGGTCTTCCAGGATGTTTCGAGGTCTCTTACCTGGCGTATCGCTTGGATAAGAGAATGACCAAGGCCAATGGCCAGTCCGCCAAGGACCACCGTCGCAATGGCATGGAAGTCCATGTTGACGCGGTGGATACGCGGTGACCCTGCCACTTGTCAAGGTAAGATCTGATTTGATAACCTCGAAGGGCTTTTGCGCATTCTGCGGATGCTTTACTTGTGGTATGGCGAGTGCAGATGATGAGGTTGTATTATGTTGAAGTGTCAAAGTCCTATCTTTGATGAAAGGATGATCTTGGATAAGAGTCTGAAGGTGGGAAAGTGGGAAGAGGTGGTAAGGATAAGGATCTGATCGAGAAAGCAGGATATCAACAAGTTGCACGCAGTCGCTGGCGCAGTGACTCTGGTTGCTATGTGATGCCATCTTGAAGATTCACTTCGTGGTGTTTTCGTGTTTTCGTGTTGTTGCTATGAGAACGCCGACGAAGTGAAGGTCTGCGGTCGAATATTGATGAATGTTGTTGGCGGTTCGCGTGGTTTCAGTGAATACAGTGAGTGTTTTGGAAGAGAACCCCAGCCCGGTGAGTGTGTGGTCACGCGCCTGAGGGAGGACAATCGCGGCGACGTCGTTGTCGACACCATGGTAGGGGCCATGCTGTTGAATCACGCCGGTACCAGGGCTTCAGCCGGTGGGAGTGAGTAAGCAACTCCTCAATCCTCCAACTCGCTGTATATTCCTATGCAATATTATGCCTGAGCCCATTAAAATGGGTGCAGATGCAAGAACTTTACAACGACGCTATTCTCCAGTATGATACGAAGCCGCCGTGCTTTCTCCGGGATTGAATGCTTTACACGCATACAATGAATACATAATATGCCGGAAACGGCACGCTTGGTGGTTTCCTTTGCGTGGAGACCGTCAGACAAAGCTCTTTGCTGATGAGCTTGGTTTGAGCAGTAGAGAGCCATCTCTAGCATCGTTCTATCATTAACATCCTCCCACAGGAGTACGGAGACAGTGGTATCTTGTCCTCAGCTCTTGAGTACCCCTATCTGACCAGCCTTGCACGCTGTCTCTCGCTGATATCTTCGTGGAACCCTAGTCATTCGACACAAATTCCTCTGAGCAATGGAGATTTTCTATGGGATGTTGCAGCAGGAGATGGGACAGGTTGTGTGCATCATGATATTGTACTGGCCATGTGTCCATCGAAATGCCCGCCGAGGCCTAAAGCACTTACCCTTAGGAGATGTATAACAACTATCAGATGAGCGACACCAGTCCTGGAGGTGGCTTACTGCCTCGTTGGGATAGGCTCTTCTGCATCATACTCGAGTCGATCCATTACTTGTTAGTCCGCCCATACAGTCAGTGGAAACCTGAGGCTAACTTTTCAGGGGACGCAATGATGTCGAGCCTCACCAGCGAGGCTGCTGACTCCGTAGCTAGGCGGCAGAAGATATGCCGAGGTTCAGCGGGAGGCATGAAATTCGGAGCTACCCCTTTTCTCTGCCTTCCCACCCCTGACTACTCGCGCCTCAACGCGTCGCCGCCAAAATGGCGTTCGGAAACATCGAAATGCAGCCTGAACTCGTGCTCCGTGAAATCAGCTGGCCTTCTACACTTGTTCGACTTTGTAGCGGTAGTCGCTTTTCGCTGCACGAAGCGACGCCGATGATGAAACCACCTTGACCGGCTGAACACGATCCTACACAATCCTCCCTCTACGGTTTACCCCACCCTCATCATGGCGAATGCAAGCGATATTATCACATACATTGGCGTGCCTCTCGCCGTGCTCGGTGTGCTCCCGATTTTGTATACGTTCATGCTGAGCATCCTTACTCAGCGCCGCATCCGCTCCCTCCTAGTCCACCACGGCCATCGTCCCGTCTCCACGTCCCGCCCACACGATGGTTTCAATTTACGCAGTTCTCCGATGACCAGTATGGTGGAGGTGGAAATGCCGAGATATACCATCGCTCCGTTAGATCGGCATGAGGAAGAATATTGGGCAGGCTCAAGCGACGGGCTAGAGTCGAACGAGGAGCATCACCATCTGCTTGAGAGGGGTGACCGAGCCGAAAGTACGCTCAGCATGGTCGAGGAAGGACGCGTACGAGGATACCTGCGAGGTGGGTCCTGGCGTGCGTTCCACTGGAAGAAACTTCTCGTAGGACGGAAGTTGTACAGGATACAATATGAAGACGAATTGAGAGAGCCGCCTGCGGAGGTGGGCTTTGAAGAGCTTGTCATATTTCTCCTGGACAGGGGTGCTGTGCCGGATAGTATTGGATGGGAGAAGCTGAGGACTGGTGGACTTTGGACGCCAAGTGGGACGATATTGTTAAGAAGAGCGGAAAATGATGATAACGGTTCCGGCAATGATAAGAGGACGCACAAGGCCAATGATTGGGTATTGAGAACGAGTGTGCCAGACGAGTCTGATGGCATCTTGAGTCTGACAACAAGATGGACGAATGATGACGCTACGAGCTCTGCTGCTGATATCCGAGGAGCTTCGAGCTTGCCACCAGGGTGGGGACGTCTGAGGCAACCACCGTTCCTGGAGCAGAACGAGAAGCGCAAGGAGAACGAAAAGGATTTGCCAGCCCGGATAGAAGAACTGAAGTCTGGACATAAACATAGCATTGACAGCGGCAGTTTCCGCTTCCACGCCGAAGGCAACCGCGTACAAAAGCTGCTCTGGGAAACGAAAAATGTCGAAACCGGGTTTGCCTGCGAACCGTTCCGCTATTATGAGCAATCTTCGGCCGGACTGTGGTTCACCTGCGCCGCATCAGCCCTGCTATCTCACAGACAATCGGGTGGGCTATGGGCATTCGAGCTTCCCGCTGAGATCAAGGCATTCGTCCGCAAGGACAGCATACCCTGTGGCGTCATGGTTTTGCTAGGTCTACTGCCAGAGGAAGAGGCACCTCAATGGTCAAGTGAAAGGGACAATCGAAACGAGAATGTCGAACGAGCTCGACTCCAGCATCAGAAGCTTACCGCCCGCATGGCTGCAGAGCGCCTAGAAGCCGCTATGCCACCAGAGCAAGCCAGGGTACACAAAGCCAATAGGCAGGCAAGAGATTTGCAGGAGTTTCACAATGAGACGGTGGCCAACACTGCGGCCAGACACGAACGAGAGGAGAGGATGATCAAGGACGCGATCGCCAGCCCCCGAATGAACATCAAGAAGGTGGCCGAGGCGTGTTTGGTGTGGCTCATCGAGAATGGCGAGGTTGGGAAGGAATGGACCGTAGAGCAGGTTGTAGAGGCCGTGCTCTACCTGATGGCTGTTGATCTTCAGACGCCACAACCGATCAAGGAAGCTACAACAGACGAACGGGAAGCGATGACGATTGTTCGGATTCTCGATGAGTGGCTGGGCTGGACAACCGCTGGAGGGATGAGGAAGCAGCAATATCACATGCTAGAAGGCGAGAAGGACAGACGTGCCTTCTGCTTTGCTGTCTCGCTTGTGGCAGTCATGGCCGAGTTCACCTACTCGCATAATGTCGGCATGGGGAAAGTGGGAGCAGACATGCTCGAATGTCTACGAATGTGGAGAAAGGTGCGGTTGGGCTGACCAAGGGGTTTCTGATCCTCAGGCCTCATCAAAGATTCAGCCAGTGAAGAAGCCGCCTTGTCGAAAGGGTCAGCTTGTGGATCCACCAGTGCACCGCACCTAGGGTGGCCACTTTCTGCGTTTGAGAAGTGGACCGCGACACAGTTGGAAGACTACGTCGCAATCAATACGACTGTGTTAGATACATCCAACAGAAACGCGCACGATGACAGCAGTCGCCCACGATGGAAAGAGCGACAGGTAGGAGCCGAAAATGTGCCGAGCCTTGCTACGATTACGTCAAATTGTTCGGGCTTCCCGATGTGTTACTGTCAACCATCACACTATTCCGCCCCGTGCGACGTCGTTAGGTGCTCATGTCACACTAAAATCGAATGGAAGCCGCAGCCCATGACTCTGTTCAACTCGGATCTGGTGATTGCGGCAAAACTGGCACTGATCTTAACGCTGTCGGCTTTCACGACCTGTGGCTGT
The DNA here is from genome assembly GCA_030247875.1 of Cladophialophora chaetospira. Lineage (NCBI taxonomy): Eukaryota > Fungi > Ascomycota > Eurotiomycetes > Chaetothyriales > Herpotrichiellaceae > Cladophialophora > Cladophialophora chaetospira. The sequence continues at coordinate 307,841 of JAPDRK010000022.1, read as the reverse complement.
CATGGTCTTTTGCTGTCTTTGACTTCCTAATGGTGTCCTTTTCCTGCTCAAAGCACCATCTGCCAATATTTTTCATGCTCGCAGAGCACCAATCGGTTCGTACGTCTGGAAGCAGAGCTCCGTCTCTTCAAGACTGTGAGGAGGGGAGAGACGCCATCTGCAACACTACTCTGCTTCATTCATCTCGTTGTCAGCACTTCGACTCCAACATTGACGACGTCCATTGATACCACTCAGGTTACTTTGGCTCATGGCCCCTTCTTTATATCTCAGCGAGGCGCTCATTCCAAGGGAAAATCCATGCAACAAGTGTCGCACGATTGGCATGAATACTTTCTGCATTCGGCAACTTGAGGATCCAAGGAAGCCTTCCTGCCTAGGTCATGTCATTCGAAAACCAACACGGTCGGAATTTTATGGACTCGAAACGACTCCTCAGTCTTTGGAGATATGGTCAGCGGAATACAGTCAAGCCGCATTGGAGCGAGGTCGCAACGAAGGATGTTACTTGTGCGAAGTCGTATTGTACCGCATGAGGTCTGATATCCAGGAAAATCATGACATCAGAATCAGAGTCGTGTTGGGAAGATCTGAACATAGTGAACCGCATCCTTATTGTCTGTATCCGGAAGCAGATGGATTGCCTTTGAATACCTTACAAAGTGAGCCCCTCGAGACCTACCATGATCGTTCCGAAGATGGTAGTCAAGATCCTGATCTGCCTGAGAACAGGATTTGACGAATCAGAAATTGCTGGTACGGAATACCAGATTACTTCCAGGTCTACCGGCTCGCGAAATGCGCTCACCAGCCTAAAGCGTTTACTTGATGACTGCCATGATCACCCTGAGTGCGATACGCATCGGCTCCGACACCGGGAAAATAGAAGACTGCCGACTCGGTTGGTTGATCTAACCGAAATCGCCAATGATGGTACCATAAATATTGTTAAAGGTAAAGATCTGGGAATCGAGACGGCCTACATGACTTTGAGTCATTGCTGGGGCGGTTTGAAACCGCAGGCGCTCTTGGACTCCGGCAAAGGCGAGTCAAGGCCTGAGTGCCAGCTGGACTGTTTACCTGCCACCTTCCGCGATGCATGCCTTACTGCGCTGTATCTAGATTGCAACTATATCTGGATCGATTATTTGTGCATTGTCCAGGACAGCGAAGAAGATTGGCTTCGCGAGTCGGCCTTCATGACAGACGTTTTCTCAAGGTCAACTCTCACGATCGCTGCCAGTGCCTCCAAAGATCCTTCAGAAGGACTATTCAGAAACCGTGGTCCTTACGAATCCGGACATTTTCGTACCAGAGCGTCTTGCGCCTGCAAAGGGACCTGGCTTGGAGGGCCTCAAGACACGCCCGATACCTATGGCGACGGTTGTGATTGGTCGTGGAAACCCATGCCGCTGCATGAACGAGGCTGGGTGATTCAAGAGATGGTGTTGTCCACCCGAGTGGCCTACTTTACAGACACAGGCATTTACTGGATGTGCAAAACTATTATGGCTCACGAAATGCGTGCATATCCCGACAGGACCAAGCATTCGGTCAGCAGCAGGGTAAGGCCGCATGAACCAGCATGTGTTCGAGATTGGATTGAGCTTGTCAGCACATACTCTGAGTCGAAGATCACATATGTGGAAGACCGCTTGGTTGCAATTGCCGGTCTCGCCTGGCGTTGCGCTAATGAAGCTTATCTAGGACGATACTTGGCTGGTCTATGGGAATACGAAATGACGCGACAGCTTCTCTGGGACAGCCGGGAAGAGAAATCCAGGCCAAAGTCGAAGTATTCCCCACCAAGTTGGTCTTGGGCAAGCGTGGAAGGAAGAGTAGTGTTCCAAGGCTTGGCCACGATCAACGAAAACTTGTTGGAAATAATCGAGGTCAAAACTAAGCCAGTTGGCGATGAATTCGGTCCGGTTGATGGTGGTCGGATGCAAACTCGTGTTCGATTGCTGCTACTGCGGATCAAAGTTGACTTCGCTCGGGAAAGGGAGAGATACCGTGCCATTCCGTCCAAGAAGCAGAACTTGGAAGGAGACACGCGAAACGCCGAAGATATCAATAACACAGCGATTGCTGTAAACGCTCTTTATGTGAGCGAAGCTGACAATCAGCTAGTCACTGCACAGGCTGCAGGAACGTTCGGCGTCCAAGAAGCCATGCGAATCTGGCTTGACGAGCCTATGAAAATTACTAGCGACCTTCAATTTGCGAGAGAACCGAAATTCATCATGCCAGTGGCCTATGGTGCAACAGATCATGGTCCTCCTGAAGGATACCGTCTCTTCTATGGCCTTCTTGTTGAACCAATCAGTACTTCACCAGGACACTTCCGCAGAATTGGGCTGGTGGAGACTGAGCCTGATAGACTCGAGGACTGGGTAAATCGATTTAGCTTACCCATTCCAGAGGAGGTACATCTTGGCCTAAAAGAAAGTGGAAAATATCTGATTGATCTTGTCTAGTTAAGCGAAGGCTGTCACGACGTCGGTCGCAAACCCCTGGACGTGATTTCCGAAGCTGTCACAACGTTATTGGCGGTTTGATGTGCGGCACGATGTTGGATCACTTGCAAACTGTGGTCACGAAAGTGGACCTGTTGACGAACATGTTGGGCGAACAGAAGATGTGAGATTCCGGGCTGTCTACCAACGGGTATGAAGTGTCATATTTTGTTTTTGGCTCAGTCGTCGAGTTTAGCATCGCGAAGGCGTGGAAAGGAGGAAGGCATCCAACGTCAGACCGGTGGCAGTCACGCATCAGGCTGCACAGCTGGTGCGAGGACCTCCGTGCCTCTCAACTTGCTGCAGCAGGTTTTTGGAGATTTCCCTGCTGGCGGGATCGGGACACTCTGAAAAATGAGGTTGAGGTTCAGGCTTGTGACTGGAACCCATCCTATAAAACTTGACCCTTCAACGCTCGACGCGGAAGCAAGCATGGCAATGACATGAGTTGATCCAAAATTCGCATGAACCTCGGCAGATTGAATATTTTGTAGAAAATATAATGGGAAGGCCTCCCCGCTGTCCTCTTCGCTTCCAGATTCGAGACTAGCTTTTCAGACCCAACCACCTTTTGATTGGTCCTCTATCTCGCGAACAGATCCGAGCCTCGAAGCGAGGCTCGGCGCTGGCCGACTGTCGGCGCGGATGTTCTCCTCCATGAGCACCATATCGCGATGGCGCGGTTTTGATGTGACTGACTCCGGCTATGATGGTTTTGCTACTGCCTTCTTTGCTTGATGAGCCTTTCATAGCAGCGTCGAGACACAACATAGGCACACAAGTCCGCACAGGCCATGTTTTAGTGTCAGGAAAACAGAAGTCCAGAAACCTCTGCAGTTCCCACTCTGGACACCGTACTTGAGTGGTTAGCTTGGCGCGGCACGGCTTGAACCAAATCTCCCGAACCCGTGGCGTTGGCCAAGATCAAGACGCCTGGTGATTCGGTGGCCGAATCAAGCAAAACCGTTAATGATCTACACCACTTCTGGGAGGTAAGGTAGGCTGCAAAAAGCATCGATGGTACCGACTGCCGCCCGTGCCAGTGCAGGCAGCGTGCCGAGTCCCAAAAGGCCTGAACGGGGGAAGTTCAAAGTACGACCGAGTACCAAAGAGGTTTGCCTATGCGGTGGCGAGATTCAGAACCATGCAATGGCGACCGAAAACGCTCTTGTCATGCCCGTCAGTCGCAGCAAAAGCCTAGGGCAGTGATATCGAGCCTCTCTGCTAGCCATATTGTATCTAGCTTCACCGGCCCAGGACTGACCCTTTCTGGATGCTGATGAACTGGCTTTCCTGCCTCGATCGTCCACCCTGGTACACCCCTCAAAGAAGCCTCAATATTTCAACCTTGACAGCCCAGTCCAGATTCCACCCATGTTCCGCTCTATAGCACCTCGATGCCAACCGAGAAGATTGCGCGAACTTGATCAAGAAAGGTGGTTGGGCAATTTCCAACCGCGTGTTGGGAGCTACTGTCGAAGCTCCAAATTACTTGCATAACGTTGCATTTAGAAGAAATACTTCAGCCAGCCACAAATCTTCGTGCCAGCCTTTGGACAGGTCTGTTCAGGAGTCTCAACGAAGACCTTGCCTTACGACTCCGGTCTCCACGAGGAGTCTTAAAGCCGATAAACACTCGGTGATTCAACGATGGTCAGTCTGTCAGTTTATCACCTTGACTTACTGTGAACTCGTAAGTACCTGCACCTGTATTCAACAGGCTTCACCGCTATGGCCATCTTCAAAGCCATCCTCTTGTTCTTTCTTGCAGCAGCTCATTGCTCTTTTGCACTATTTGTTGAAGAGCGTGGAAGCAACGTCTGCTCTAGCGGAATTTACGGCGAGCTGGCACCAATTCTTGCTCAGTACCAAATCGCTCAACAATTCTGCTCTGCGGCATACCCTGTCTCGTGCACACCCAGACTTGCCAAACGGAGACCGGCTACTTTGACGACGACGACGACAACAACAACAAAAACGACCAAGCCATCAGCTCCCACCACGACAAAGTCTACTACTACAACGAAACCCTCCTCGACGACTACAGCGAAGTCTCCCACCTCTACAGCGAAGTCTCCCACCACTACAACGAAGTCTCCCACCTCTACAACGAAGTCTTCCACCACTACCGCGGTGGATGCCAAGTCTTCCGCATGGTCGAAATGTCGCCAACAGCCGGGAAACGTAATATCTACGTTGTGTTCGTGCATTGAAGTCCCAACAGTATGTTTGATACCCGCCACAAGTCTCAACTTCAGAGCTGACAAATCTACAGGCATGTAAATCGAGCACGACGAAGACGACGACAACAAGTTCAACATCGACTACCACGACAACAGTAAGCTAAGCATCCAGTATGTATTCTGTCAAAACGCAAGTTAACTGAAATTAGACCACCACAACAGTGAGGAACAAGAGACGACTTCCTCATCCATCTGGGAGCTAAATATATACAGACTACGACTACTACACCCACAACAACGACGACCACGACTACTACACCCACAACGGTAAGTAATCGAGCCTTCGTCCCAGTAAAACTCTATATTAATGATTGCAGACCACTACTACGACGACAACTACCACTGTGAGTCTTCCCGCTCCACCTCTTTGACACAGGAGCTCGGTGCAGCAACACTCTCGTCAGGTCCCTGAGTCTCTTGAACTAACCATCACCTCCCCTTTTAGTGTGACCCATACGGCAACGATAACAACAACTGCGGCGCCTGCGGGCGTGTCGTAAGTCTTCATCCTTTCCCTTCCCTCTTGACCCTGTGCATATGGTATCTAATGATCCCCCAGTGTGGCTCCGGGACCACTTGCTCTTCGGGCTACTGCATCGCCAACGATTACAACCCCTGTCCGACGTCCGACGGATTCTGCGGGCCAGGTGTCGACTGCTACTGCTACACCGGTCTCGGCGGCCGGCAACAATGCGAGTGAGTACACCACAAAACATTTCTCAGGTTGCACAGAATCTTCATCTTCTGGTTGTCCCGATACAGTTCTTGTGGGCTAACAACAGGCTAGCGTCAACGGCGCTACGTGCAACAACCCATGCGTCGACGACAGTGATTGCACCGGCGCCTCTACACATTGTGCTCCTGAATGCAGCATTCCTGCCGGCTATAACGGCCGCTGTGTGTCAGCTTGCCCAAATCCCATGGCGGGCAAGAAGATGTTGGAGAGAAGCCCTGTCTTGCCTCGTCGGTCGGAGCTCTTGAGGTTACCGTACCACGATCTTCCTGAAGATTCGTGAGCGTCTGCGCCGGTGACTTCCCTGCGTTCTGTTTTTGGGTTGCTGTTCTGACCACGTCTATTCAGTATCTGCTGCATAGTACTGTATGCTATGCAGAATGGCCTGCTTCCTTGAAGCCAGGGTACCAAATTCGAAGATCTTAGGGAGAACCCACCAATGCCTTTGCATGGGTATTGCAATATTGCAAGAAACAACTTCAACCCCACCAACGTTGCCTTGAGCTGAGAATGTTCTCGCGCGGCTGCGCGTAGCTTCATACAACTAAGTGCGAGTTACGAAAAGAATTCTAGAACAAGTGATCTTTCCTTCCACACGAAGATCCCGAGGAGAGATTGCCTCAATAGAGCGCGAATGCTGGCGTTAGTCGGGTGAACTTATATACTAACCCCTGTAAAACACATGGTAGCTCTTAATTTGGCTATATAGCCTTTCCGAGCACAAAAATCTGTCATCTCACAGCCCGTATGTCACGAATACGAGATACGACCACCGTGACACCAACATTACAACATGACTGAAGTACTTAGAAGCTGGCTTCAGCCTATTCGGCTGAGCGCAGACTCTTCTCTTTTCTCAGGCGTTGAGTCGTTGAATATCAGAGTACCATAGCAAATACATCCAGTTATCAACTTGCGGTACTATTTCAGTGGAATACTGACACCGTGTCTCTTCAGCAAATCAAATGAAACCTAGAACCCTGCAGTTCGTTGTTGAGCTTTGATAGCCTGGAGGCCATGATGCCGAATGGCAGCTTGTTGATACCCTGCAAAGCCTTGGCGAAATGCGAGCTTCTTTCACTGGCACCGGTCAACCCTCATTTCACCTTGGCACCTCTTGATCCGGAACCTACATTTTTCGATCACTTCGACCGTCCAAGAACTCCTCGTATCGCTTCAGCTGTTCCTCGTATCGATTTTGCTACCCATGGCAAAGATTCAGCTGCCCGTCAATTTGCGTCAGGTGCTCTCGTTTTTACCCCAAGGACCCCAAGTGGCTTAGCTGGATATCTCGTACTTACGTCAAGCGTGTCAGCTCACCCTTGATGTGTATCGAAGTTTCTCCCTCCTTCAACTTTTTCTCTAGCTACCCGGACGCATTCTAGCTTCCGCATCAGGCATGATTCACGGGTAGAAGCCTTCCTTTAAGAAGGTATATTAGCTTGGTGCGCACACAAGCAAGTTATCCGACAGCCTCGAGGTGGCAGCCTTGACTGCTGGGTGCCTGCCAACAATAAACTCGACGTCCACACCCACACAATCTACAAAACGAATGGCGGAGGCTGGAGCTAGCTGTCTGCCTCAACTTCGATGGTGATGTTCGTATGCGTGCCGACTTTTATCATGGGTTTTCCTGTTCGTCACGTTCTTCTTCCTCCAACTCCCTGCAACAGTTGCAGATGTACGGAGTAGCTCGCCAATCATGCCAGCCTTACCAGCATCTCCTCACGAATGGAGGTTCCCCTTTCCAGCCTCCAGCGAACAAACACCTCAATCTCGCAATTTCATACGATGTCCTTAGCGAGGGCTGTCACCCAGTTGGACATCGTTCAGCACATCCCCTGCCATTGCTATTTTTACTGTCTCGTCTTCAGCTCTTTTGGAAAGCCCGGGCCAGTCGAGATTTGTGGTCATATAGTGTCCAACACCTCCTTGATCTCAAGGTCTGGGGAATATGTCTGCATTATTTCGACTTCCAAAGCGTTGTATCTCTGATCTCTCACCTAACCTCTATCGATTCTACCACAGTGTTCTAACGAACCCTGGCTATACTTTCATCAGTCCTTCAACAACTCAACATCGAGAAACAGGCTGCCACCCTTCAGCCTTCTCCCAGAGACCCAGATCAGTAAGGAACCCTTCGCTGAGGCTGTCATCGACTACGTCAAGGGCAAATATGGCATCTCAGACGTCTTTGGCACCTGTTTCGATCAATGGCAATATTCTCGACCCTGCTGCCCCATCTGTCAAGGCTGCAGGCTTCGGCACAGGCGATGCCGCTTCTTCCAACTACATACTGATCCAGACCACTGGTTCGTTGACCAAGGACAACAAGGAAAGCCTCCAGGGTCTGGACGTAGGCATCAAGGAGCTGGTGTCTGACTCCACTTACCTCTGTCGATACGAGCCACAGGACCTGGAGCGTATTCGGAAGCTCGATTTCGTCAAATGGGCTGCTGTTTATCCCACCCACTTCGTCGTTTCCTCGAAATTGAAGCCGGATCCTAGCGCAGTGACGCCCTCTGTCATGACGGTCCTGTCGACTCATCCGCACACAGTTGATGTCATCTTCCATGCGGAGCACAAAAAGGATGCGAAGACGCTTGTTGAAGAGGTCGCAAAGGCAGCCCATGTGAATCCGTCAGGTCTATCCGGCAGAAAGGACAAAGTACGTCTCGTGGTCCAAGAGAGGTACCTGGAGGGCGTTGCCCGCATCGATGATGTGCAGTCGATCCAAGAGGTCCGTCCGAACAAATTGTTCAATAACATTGCTCGCAATATTTTGATGGGTCATGGCAATGTTGCAGATCCTCATGACATTGTCATTGGGAGCAACACGTTCAATGGCGAAGGCCAAATTGTTGCGGTTGCTGACACAGGACTTGATTCGAACCATCAGGCCTTTACTGGTCGAATATTGGCTGCACATCCGTGGGGTCGCGATGGTCTGACCGACGACACAGAGGGACACGGAACCCACGTCTGTGGCTCTGTTCTCGGCAACGGGACTAACAACGAAGGTTTCATCATTCAGGGTACAGCTCCAGAGGCCAAACTTGTGATCCAATCTATCGGCGACGCCCATGGAGGCCTCGGCGGTATCCCGCCACAGCTCGACACGTTGTTCAGGCAGGCATACAACGACGGCGCAAGAGTCCACAGTGATTCTTGGGGCGACATCGTACCTGGACAGGCCTACGAGCAACAAGCTCGCGAGATCGACAAATTCATCTATGAGAATCCTGACATGGTTATTTGCTTCGCTGCGGGAAACGACGGTGTAGACAGAGATCGAAACGGTGTCGCAGACCTAGGACAGATTGGATCCCAAGCAGCCGCCAAGAATTGCATCACAGTAGGAGCCAGCGAGAACTTCCGACCAGATCTCACCTTGGAGTACGGCTTCGAGGACTTCGTTACTCGATCTGGCAGCCTCAAATTCGGTGCGAACCCAATCAGATTCGACCCGATGGCAGACAACTCGGATGGAATGGCTGCCTTCAGTAGCCGCGGGCCGACAGTCGAAGGGCGCATCAAGCCCGATATTGTGGCTCCTGGAACGGGCATTCTGTCTGCTCGTTCTAGCAAAGCCGGGGACAGGGGTCTCTTCGGAGTATCTGAGGATCCCTCTTGGATGTACGACGCTGGGACAAGTATGGCGACACCTCTGGTTGCTGGCTGCGCTGCTGTTGTGCGTCAAGCTCTTCTCCTGGACCGGCTTTCAGCCAAGCCCAGCGCCGCTCTGGTCAAGGCGCTTCTCATCAACGGCGCCGTCGAGCTAAAGGGGCAGTATCATCCCAGCGAGGCAGGGCCATCGCCAAATTACAGTTCTGGCTGGGGCAGAGTCAACTTGACCGAGTCCATCTCCATGGCAATTGCATCCGACTCCGCCGGCTATCATGAAGGCGACCCGTTGCAAGATGGTGGCGCCTTCGAATTCCAGATCCCCGTTACAAGCTCGGGAGCCATCCTCAAAGCTACCCTTGCGTGGACCGACCCTCCGGCTCCAATGCTCCAGAACGATCTCGATCTCACCGTCAAGGCTGGTGCTGTTAGTCGTGTTGGCAACTCTAGTGTCAATCGGAAGAATAACGTGGAACAAGTGGTTTGGTCGAACATTCCACAGGGCACTGCGACCTTGCGGATCTCGGCACGCAGCTTGACAAAGAGTCCGCAAGGGTATGCTGTCGCCTGGAAGCTTTCTTGAGTTGATGAAAGGGTCAGGCGGGAGGTTGATCGGCTTTCCTTATCGACCCTGGGCATAATAAACATGTGGAGGAGATTTTGGCTATCTGTTTGATTTGGTCGCTGTGGGAGCAGCGGTTGCAGCAGTTCAGATCAATGTCATGTCAAAAGTATTTCAATGCTGCTAACCTTGTATTTCCGAGACAATAAGAACGTGACGTTACATTTTGCTAGCTCGTGACTTCAACTTTTCAAGAGGTGCAGAAGATAGAATCCTTCCAGGACGCGACTTGCTGTTTGCCGGAGCCATCTGGATCCGCTTGCCACCAACTCAAATCAGGGGAACAAAAAGCAAGCAAAGTTGGGGAAGGGGTTTTCCCGAAAGCCAGTACGTCCGGATGCGAAGCCGTCGAATCTTGGGGCTGCTCAGCAGGAATTACGCTTCGTTTCGTGAATCTTGCTATGGACACATATCTGTGTTACAGCGAGTGGCGACCGTAGAGATTGTCGACAAGGCGCCCCTAAACAAAAATAACTGGGGTTTGAGGCCGAGCCACAGTGAAACAGGAGGGCCAAAACGAAAAAGGCAGAAAAAGAATGCTTTCGAGTTGCATCAGCCGTGAATCGAACACGGGCTATGAGGATGTTAATGCCTGCCTATGGCTGGGATTGCGAGCTGACTTACGCCCATCGATGGCAACGATGGCTGAAACTTATTAGTTTTGATGCCGGAGGGCTTAACTTTGGAGGCTACCCACATTTTACCACTCTGTGAGTAGGTTAGAATGACACAATTCAATCCATGAAAAGTCATTGCATTGAACTTACAAACCACTGATGCGAAATCTGTGTGCTGATTATTGAGCAAATTTTCATTGTTATAATATATATCCTTCCAATTAACTTGGTGGGGTAAAGGATAATGTGGGGTCCGGATGAGGCGCTCGAGTAGTCCTCTACAACAGGTTGACACTGAGCACCATACCGTTTGGTGTCTCCAGTTCATGAAGCCGTTATTCAGAAGAGGGAGGTACACAGGTTTGTACTGGTGGCTGGGTAGCACCAATCTTAGGTTCTGGACAAGAAGGTGGGTCTCAGACCATATAAATTCCAATATCCTCCTTTCCAATCTTTGCAACTCCCGAACCAAAAACGTCCCGGCAATGCTGAGTCAGATACAAAACAAAAGAAGCAGTAGCTACGACCGTCCTAGCAGCGTCTTCAACACTTCGCCCAGCTTCGCCTCGCAGTCATCCCTCAGACCCATAGACCGCCATGCAATAAAGCGGTCAGGGCGGACGAGTATACACCCATCTTCTTCGATTTCTCTCCTTCGTTCCCTGTTTCAGAAAGTCAGCAAAAGCCAAGGCAACGTTGTTACGACAAACTTACCAATCACGATATACGTCAACCCATTCCTGTCCCCAGCCGATGGTATGTGTATCAATCTCGATACCGAGTTCCTTTCCTATCGTCTTCGCCGCCTCGATCCACTTCTCACCACCAATACCAGTAATAAGGCTGAACCTTCCATGTCCGGCAATATCAATGGTCGAGGAATGATTTTTCACAGGCATAGTCTTGTTCAACCACGCATGAGGTAGCCTGTGGCCAGGGTAAGTGCTGACTTTGTGGTGTAAGATCGGATCTTCGGGCCACTCGGGCTTCGGTGTGCCGGCCTTGTCCTCATCGTTTAGATATACCGCAGTGGAATCGTATCTGTGATTCATCTCCACACCAATACCGTGGAATTCGTGACTTGTGCCTTCGATCGCGGCGTTGACGCGCTTCCTTCTCTCTCGTGCCTCCGGATTCGCGGACTTCAGGCTGTTGAAGATCTTCATTCTCTTCTCAACTGTCTCCTCCATCAGACCCATCTCTTTCCACACTGGAACGTGATCTCGAATGCCTTGGTTGGCGCGAGTAATCACACCCTGGCCGACAGGCTGTCTTTCGTGGCTGAATGTTTCCAGGATTGAAGGTGATGCCAGGCCTTGAGAAACGTACTTGATTTTCCATGCCAAGTTGAAAGCATCTTGAACACAAGTATTCGAACCTAGACCGTTGAAAGGAGGATGGCGGTGGACGGCATCGCCCAGACAGAAAATGTTGCCTTCTGAATAGCGCTCGGCGACGATTTCGTTGATGTACCATTTCGAGACGTCGAGGATCTCCAGTGGAAGATCGTCTCGTCCGACAATCTCTTTGCAGCGCTGATAGTACTGTTCTCGGGTGGGTTCTTTCCATTCTGTATCCGGCTTGGGGAAAAGTATGAACATCCACCTGGTATAGATTAGCATGCATTACGATTGCAAGGCCGGCAATTCGACTTACTCATTCCAAGGCTTGACCATTCTGATCAACCCGCTCCAGGCGAAATCGGGATACTCGCGTTCGGGTTGGAATACCCAATGCAGGTTTCCTTTCCTGGCCTCGACGAACTCACTGAGGTCTACCTTGACTAAGACATTCAAGGCCAACCCTTGCCCCGGCTTCTTGATCAGCGGAATCTTCAGCTCTCGAATGACTTGGCTCCTGGCCCCATCACAGCCGAACAGATACTGCGAGCGAATGTAGTACTCGGTCTGAGTCAGCTCATCCCGGACCCGACTGAGAATCTTGCCGTCGTCTTCTGTCTTGAAATCGACGATGCTGGTTCGAAATCTCACATCCCAACCCTGAGCTGATGCTCTTTGCACCACAATGGGCTCGAATATGGTCTGAGGCAGATCAACGTGATGGCAAGGAGTGGCGGCCTCGTACTCTCCATGGCGCTTCGGGTCATTTCCCCACGAGTAAATGCGGCCATATTCTTCGCCTGTCATGTCGTGACACCATCGAGTATGAACCATACAGTCGCCTTTGACTGCTTGGTCTAGACATGTCTGTTCGAGATCGATGTCTCTGAGGCATTCGAAGGCGGCGGGATTGGTGATGTGTGCTCTAGGCGTCTGTGATGTTGTTGGAGCTGCAGATATCATGATACCTGTCATTGAGTAGGGCGGGTATGAAAGAAAGCACGCTAGCGAGCCACCTGCCGGCCCCGCGCCAACGATGAGGAAGGGAGTCTCAATGACTTTCGACTTGATCTCCGGCACGCCATTGGTGACCACTGAGCTCGACATACTGATGATTCGTGTAGGCTAGAAGTGCTGGGGAAGAAGAATGTAGACAGGACTCTCTAGGTTGTTCGAAGAAGACCCAACTACCGCCGCCATTATATTGAAAATAAATACGAGTCAGATCCCTCACGAGGTGCCCATCGGGAAAACCCCCTTTCCCCGGATCCACAACATGCTCGCCCTGCGGAGTGGGGAGACTCGGGCGGCCGGATCGGCCAATGACAACTGACATTCATATAGTTCCTGAAGAGTTTCAGGCGTCTGCTGTGCGCCTCCAGGGATCACAAGTTGTAAGCTCGGGCTGTTGCCGGCCAGATTGACAATCCTGGCATCGGGTCGGGAGTGGGCTTCATTGTCCACACAATGATATCGACATGGATTGGATGCTTGCAAAGCCTCTCATAATCACCCGGGAACTGATTCCCAAGGTTCTGCTCGAGATCGCTCATCAAAACAGATTATTGGTATGGTGATAGAGGGTCGTTGTTTCTCAAGATGTTCGTATTTTAGCGCGAAGTGAGGCCTGACTCGACGTGCAAATGACATCATTCGGGGAGCTCACCTCACCTCAGCCGCTCTGGTCTCTTTCATTTCGTTTCGTACATCTTGAGGTCGACAGATTCCCTGTAGGAAGCAGCGATAGAGATTCTCCTTGGACCGTTGCCTCCTTAGTTGCAGGTCTTGGCCATCTGCCCTCCAAATCAGACCATCCAAGCTCAATCTCACAGCTTATCGCAGTCATGATCCTCCGACCCCTCGTACGATCAACCTCTGCATTACCCTCAATAGCCAGATCCATATCCTCGCCGATATCACGAACAGCCTTGAGACGCCCTGTCCTTGTGGCCTTCGGTCTCACTACTGCCTCCTTGCCCTTCCTCCAACCCTCATCCATCATCCGCAACGACTCCTCACCTGCCGCTGACTTCAGCAGCACGCCGTATTCTCACTCGCGCGATGCAAAGACACCTGTAACGCGCAATGGCACTCTCAATCCCGCCGCCGTCAAGCAGATTAGTCTGGGCTCGATATTAGGCCTGGGCGCAGGACTTGTCGTGTCAGCTTTCTCAACGAGTTTGACATTGTTCATCGGACTGGGCATCGTGGCATGGCAGCTGGCGGCACGAAAAGGCTACAACTTCATACCTGTCGACCGGCTACAGAGAACCTTCACGAATTTTGACTTGCGCAGCGCCATCAATGATAATCTGGCTTTCAAGATCAGCTTTGGGTTGATGTTTGCACTTGCTGCGTTTGGGGACCTCTAAGATCATGCATTGAGGGTAGAGACAACAGTGGGAGGGGGTTCGTGCTATTAAAGAATCTCGAATACGGAGATTCTGTCCCGAGAATGCGTTTGCAAGGACAGAGCCAAATCCTCCACACCCCACGCCAACGGAGCACACTGAGCTGTAACACTAAATGGAAGAGTATGGCTTTGCCTTTCTCTCCGTCAATGCTACTGTGCTGCTCAACCCTTGTACGATTGCTAACGTGAGAACGCTACAACCAACCCTGCACGTCCATAATCACGAAGTCGCTGCCTGGGCTTTCTGCTCCTCTTTCAACTTCGCCCTTTCGCATACCGTCCTCGCCATCTTGTGCCCGACCTCGCTGTCCAACGCTTCGAAACCTTGGATCACACCTTCCCGATCCCCTTCCTTTACCAACTCTTGACTCATCTTCCACTTCCCCTCTAGCCTGGTAATCTCGACCTCCACGCCGATGATGTTCTTCCTCAATAACTCGATGTAACTTTCTGGCGCGTCATCCACACTCCATGGCTTCGCATGTCCCATGACCTCCATTTCGCTGTGCCGGGATAGATCGCTGATCTGCTTCTGCAGAAACTCGCCTGTCGCGGGGTCTTTGTTGTTCCAGTATATGGTTGCAATGCCGTATGCTTGCACGGCCGAATAGTTCCACGTGGGCACCACTTTCCCGGTGGCGGGTTTGGTCTCGGTATAAAACTTTGGCGTGACGTAGTGATGCGCAGCGCCTGTGAACATTACGGAGACTTCTTCTTTTAGTCTCCCGTTCGACTGGCCGAGGGCTTCGCTCATGGCTTTCGCATGAGGGTTGGGCTTCGCCAGGTGGCCCCTCAGAATCCCAAGTTCTGTCTCGCTGCTTTGGTCCTTGACATCGATGAGCCAGGGGATATGTGTTGCTTGAATGGTGGGAAAATTTGAAGCGGAATTGGGTAGAGACGTTATCAGAAGACCGAAGGGGTTTTCGTGAATGAAGCGGCGGAGGGCTGGAATATTGAACTCGGCATGGACGGCGCGGAGATACATCGTGACAGAGTGGTGTTGAAAGAACGTTTTGGACAGAGGGCGAGGGATATCGACTTGCAGAGCAGACGGTTGCAAGATACTCACAGATATCGTCGACTCACCAAGATTGGTCTCTTGTTGCACGCCCTACTGCAAATACTGGGTCTAGTGAAAAGTCATTGTTCTTTGCCCTGAAGATCGAAAGCCGAGTCAAGCACGAACTTGGTGATAGGAAGAAGGGCGTGATCAGATCGAATCTCGGCGAAACCAGTTGACCTGTGGAGAAATCTTCCTTCCTAGCATCAAGTATGAAAATGATCGTGACCGTGAACAAACCCCGCGTGCACCTTCCTCACCTGGACAGGGAGCAAAATGCCCCTAACGGAAAGGATCTCCGAGCTTAATCTATTCTCATGGCCTTGAGGACAGGAGCTTTCCTTCCTCCCACGCCTTTTGATCTCCAAAGTCAGAGAGGGGCAACCGATTGAGCTCTTCAACCCATACGCTTTGTCTTCGGAAAGCGACTAGCTTGCATGAGAATGTCAAGATCCGTTCTCTCACCATGAGTCTTGTTTTGTGAGTCAAAACGTCAAGGTTTGTTCTAGAACCTCGCCTGTCGAAGGGCGTAACGTTATCTACGCAAGGCTGAAGCACAAAAAGACCATTCACCCAACTCAATGGGCACTGTTGGGCCACGGCAGTCACGATCTACACCATTGTACCTACGTCCTCCATTGACTCAAACTCAACCTCTGCCTCCTCGATAGACACACCTCGTAGCGTATCCTTACTGTACCACAGCACTGCATAGAATGAGCATTTGCAATTCCTAATTATCATTGTTATTTGACTTCAACGAGCCTCACAACCCTGAGATTGATCAGACTTCCCAGCTATGGCCGTTCAAGAAGTCGCCACCAGTGCTCAATCATCTCACCGGCCTCAGATCACCCTCCGCCATGCAACACCCGCTGACGCCCCCTCCATCTCTCAAATCGGCATCTACACATTCACCCAGACATTCGGGCATTCCATGTCCGCCCACGACCTCCAAGCATATCTCTCGTCGTCATACTCCTTAGAAGCAACAACGAAGGACATCCTCGACCTCAACAAAAACATGCTCGTCGCCACTTTACCAGCCCTCTCACAACCGCAAGCCTCGCCTTCAAGTTCCCCGCCATCACACCACCCACCATCACATCACCCAGACGAGTCCAAGGACACCGAAGACGTGGTCGTCGGCTTCGCCCTCCTAACCCGCGGAACCACCGAACCATGCCTCTCAACCTACGCCCAAGACACGCTCATCGAGCTCCAACGTCTCTACGTGCACCCCCACCACCATGGCCTCGGCGCCGGGACCCTCCTGGCGCGAGAACTCGAGTCCATTGCCCGCCAGCAAGGCTTCAAGTACATGTGGCTCGGCGTGTGGGAGGAGAACCTCAAGGCTCAGCGGGTGTATGAGAAATTGGGGTACAGGCGTGTTGGAGATCATAACTTCGTCATGGGTGACGAGGTTCAGACGGATTGGTTGTTGGTCAAGGAGTTGTAGGTTTCGATTGCGGCCTGTACAGCGAGAGCTTTTCAACGGCGGCGTTTTGCGAATAGGTGACGCGTTTCCTAAAACCGTTCAAGTCGGATGGTTAGATTAGACTCGGAGCAAACTGAGATCTCAGATGAGGATTCCTTGCCTCAAGACTGAAGCTTGATGCCTGAGACCAACGCTCCCGACTGAGCGAGATCGCGTCGAACGCCAGTCGCTATGCTGTGCTATGCTATGTGAATGTGATGCTCTAATGATATCATGGCCGTGCTGTGACCGCCTCTCTCGCGGAAAACCTATGCAAGAAATCGCTTGCCCACCCGCTCCCAGCATCATGATAATTCATGCCATCGTTAAAAACGCCAACCGATACTGAGTTGACATAGACTCACCCTATCCGGCTTGCTTTGCATAATTGCAACTCATGGAAATAGCGCTTGAAAAACCCTCCTGGTTCGTGCGATGCTCAACGTACGTGACCAACCCTCTATTTTCGTTTTACAAACATATCATCTGCATTCACCTTCTTCTTTCTTACCATCGGCTGTCCGTTGTTCAACGGAGCACCGGGCCGTCCCGGAGCTCGTGGCGCTTGGCCAGCAGGCCCGGAAGGAGGTCGTGGTGGCAATCCAGCAGGAGGACGTACAGCTCCGGAGCCATTACGGGGACCAGTCGGGGCTCTATCCGGCGGCTGACCCTGTTTAGGTAATCCTGGTGCAGGATCTCTGCTGTCCTGATGTTTTGGTAACTTCGCCCTGTCCGAACTACTACTCGACTCGTCACGTTTGCGCTTGGCTCCATCACCGTTGAGAGTCGGGATCGTACTCTTGATAGTGGGGATTGTATGTGCCTCGAGTTCTTTGTCGGTCCGGCGTTGACGTGTCTTGTCCCGCATCTTTCCAAAACGTATCTCCTCTTGTCGAACTTTTTCCTGCTGTGCCTTATTGAGTCTCTTGTCGAGTGGGGCTACGCATCCTCCCGTAGTATGACCGACTCCACCACAAGAAAGGCATCGAGTTTCAGGACAATTGGTCATGGTATGCCCGACGGCGTTGCATCTGCGGCACTCTCCGTATTGGTTGGCGAGGGCACCTGCGTTGTCACATGCCGAGCTGTAATGTTGATGTGAACCACAAATGCCGCAATTGTGGAGATCATTCAGACCATTTCCGCCGCCCGATGGAGCATACTCACCATCACTGCCTGGTGAAGAACTGGACTGCTCCGTTTGAGGTTGCTTTGAAGACGGAGCTCCTGAGGCGGGTCGCTGTTCGCTTCTAGGAAGACATTGGTCGCTCCTGGAATCCTGCCTCGCTGGCTCTGGTTTTGCGGCAGAGTGTGCTGAGTCTTGTCGCTTGGCTTCCGGATGTTTGACCGAAGATGTCGATGATTGTCTTGAAAGACCACTACCAGATCTGGAGGGTAAGGGTGTACTTTGATTGGACGACCCTGCTGAACGAGCTGCATCTCTGACACCCTTCACTGACGTTGGAGAGGGATCCTTAGAGGCAGCATTGGCCGTAGAGGAATCACCACCAGTCGAGCCTTTCAAAGTCTCAGACAATGATTCACTGGAATCCATCATCTCGATATCGTCTTTCATCATGTCATCAGTCAACAATTGTCGATTGAGCATCCTAGCAACGTCACCATCAGTGTACAACTTTCTCTCCTTGGCATCAGTGACCAGAGCTCGCCAGAACTCTCCCTGCATCAGTGCTTGGGAATTGCCTAACACCCACAAGGAGCATTTAGCACGGGTAAGCCCGACGTTCATGCGACGAATATCGTTCAAGAAACCGATACCTTGCGTCGAAGCTCTGACGCAGGAGAAGATAATGATCTCACTTTCTCGACCCTGGAAAGCATCGGTGGTGTTGAACTCGATCTTTGAGAAGATCCCATCCCCGTACTGACTCTGAAATCGGCGTCTGAGTTCTTTCAGCTGGCCTTTGTAGGGAGTAATGATGCCTATCTTCCCGGCAAAGTCGTATTTGCGGACATCTGTCGTCAATCGCTTATAAATCTGCATGGCAACGGTAATCTCTGCAAGATTGATCAACGAATGGCCCTTCGTTGCTGTTTGGCTCATGCCTTGAACATCAAAGAATCGGTAAGGCGCGAAGATATCGCTGTGATGCCATGGTCGTCGACGTAGCTTAGCCATTCCTTCACCATCCTTTAGTCGAGAGTCGTAAAATGTCTTGCTCGGGAACAGACTGATCTCTGGGTGCATACGGTACTGTGTGTCCAAAAGGTGCACATCCTTTTTGTGGTTATTCTCCATTCGAGCGAACAAACTCTGTTCATACTGGAACTTCGCGGCCTTACGCGACAAAACTGTAGGAGGCAGCTGTTTTGGATCGCCGACAAGGATGCATTTCGAACAGCCATATTTGAGTGGGATCAAGGCGGATAATTCGATTGACTGCGCAGCTTCATCGATGATCACGGTCTCGAATTCAACATTGAGGCCCTGGAACAGTTCGTGACCGCTTCCACTCAAGGTAGCACAAAGGACATGTGCGCCGTCCAGGATTTCTTGCTGAATTCGTTTCCGGGTAAGATCCATATCACGGGATGCTGTATTTTGCTTCTCTCGCATATCGTCGATCTTGCCACCTAAACCTCTCTGTTTGCGCTGAAGAAGGTCCATGAGCTGTTCCTCAGTGATCGGTACATTTTCGCCTTTCCCTCGACGATCGTGGATCGAATCACGGAGGCCTCGCAATTCTTCGGAAACTTTTTTGTGCTCCATCATCAGCGCATGAATGTCTTCGCCGGGACCCTTCGGTGCGGATGCTGCAAGTTTGGCACTGACAAGTTCCTCGAGAGTGACGTCCTTCACATTGTTGTTGATGGCCTCGCTACGACCTAATCGAACAACAGACACCTTCTCAAAAGAACCGTCAAGCATTGTGACGCCATCCTTGAATCGCATGACAAGTTCGTCAACAGCGGCATTACTGGGAGCACAAACTAGCAATTTCTTGCTGGCTGGTGGAGGTCGTGGTGCACCATGGGCTGCATTCGGCTTGGGACCGACTGCCTGTCTCTTGACGAAACCTGTCAACATTGCGCCGACGAGTGCACAAATGGTCTTGGTCTTGCCAGAGCCTGGCGGACCCTGGATCAAAGTGAAGGCGTCATTGTCGAGGGCCGACTTCACCGCCTTTGCTTGGGCAAAGTTCAGGTTGTACGTCTTCTCAATGGGCCGAAGTACTTCATCCTTGTAGTCCAGGATGGGTGATGGCTTTGCTCTGATAATCTCATCGTAGAGATCGTAGTATTGCAACGCCTTCAACGCGCCGTATTCTCTCTCCAATGGTGTTAAAGATTGGATCTGGACGCCATAAACAACGGCTTTATCACTCAAGAACGGGCGCAAAGGATTGTTGGCAGCATTGACCCGGTAGACGACCTGAACTTCACCTTTCTTTCTGGTGATCTCCTTGACCCTGGCGAGACAATGCGGCTCGTTTGGCTCTTGTATGGGTTTGCTTGACTTTGACAAGAGGACCACGTCCGCGACAAAAACACCAAGATCTTTACCTTCTGCATAGGACATGAGAGAGTTGATCTCAAAGAAGCTGTCGACAATCAAAGAGTTGGATACTTTGACCTCGACAACTCTGGAACTGCTGTCTTCGCGATCTTCTCGAGCAGACCGAAAACTCTGCCAGGCTTCTAGGACTAGTAGCGGCTCGAAGGTCTTCTGGTAATCCTGTGGTGTCCTGAACGTATCTGTTACCAGGGTGTAGTCGTCGATGGTCGAATTTGGCGGTGTTTCCGTATCTGCAAAGAAATCCCATCCCAGCATAGTGTGATGCAAGTCGCCGAGATCAGGCGCAAGTCGAGCACGAATATCTTTCTGGGTCCGCTGTTGCTTGACTTTCCGCACAGGGCCAGTGGGAATAGGCTTGCGCGATCCCACCTGTATCGAAGGACCCTTACTTTTGATGTTGAACATCTCATCTTCGTCATCTGAGTCGACCTCGGACTCGCTGGAGACCATCAAACTGTTGGGACCAGTTGAATGATCTTTGCCAACCACACCGAGCCCGGCCAAGGCAGAGCCTTGTCCAGCTGTCTGCCCGGCGATGCCTGTCTTGCCTCTCAACTTGGCAGCAGCTTCCTTTTCTCGTAGCTTCCGGGCGGCTTCCTCCCGCTTGCGGTTCTCGATGAAGGACTTGGATTCTTGAGCTTTCTTTGCCTGCACATCCATCAACGACATCGGCGCAGGTTTCGGCTTCGCAGGTGGCTGTTTCAACAGGAGTGATTTAATCTTGTTCTTATCCTGTGTCGTAACTGTCGCCTTTGAGGTACCAAGGGTATGGTTTGCGATCTCAATCAAGTCGTCGTCGTCAATGCCATCATCTCCGAATTCTTCAACGCTGCGTTCTCTTGAATCTGGCGTAGACGTTCTCGAGCTTGCTGCGGCCGAGCCGGTCCATTTGTCAAGATTCAAGGTGGCTTGCTTCTTGACAGGTTTCTCAATCTGTCGGTCGAAGTAGTGCTCCAGTGCTCTGACCAGTCTAGCCTTCTGGGAAGCTGAAAGCATGGTACGGATACTAGTGCCTACCGCAACTTCCTCCACATATGTCAAGCCTTCGCTGTTGTTGTTGACAACGCGGTGTCGCTTCAATTGACCAAGCATGTTGCAAATCAGGGTAACAAGTGTATCAGCGAGATAGTCATCCCTGAGTCTGAGCCATTTGCACATCATGTCCAGCGTACTCAAAGGCGAACCCAGATTCTTCTCACTCGAGCTGCTTGAGTCCAAAAGTGTCTTGCGGATCTCGCCGGCTTTTTCGAGTTTAGACTTCACCACGATGCTTGCGAAGAGGTCGTACTGATCGAATAGTTCTTGAGCATACTGCATTGCATCTCGACAGACCTCTTTCATCGTCTCTTTGCTGTGCACTTCAATTGACCATCGTTCTGTATGACCGAAGACCGTCTTGAGAGCGACCCATTGGTAAGACCAGTATCTCTGAACTGCCAGGACATCTCGAGCGGTAAGGATCATCCGCCGCAAATGGCCATCCGTAGGGTTGCAAAGGACATCCAGGATTTCCATGCCTGTCTTCAGCATCCTCGGAACTGAAGAGAAGGTCTTGTAGTTGGCGACTCGTCTAAAGAGCCAGCAGATGCCATAGACAGTGGTCCCGATGAAGGAGCCGATCAGGTGAGAGAGGGCTTCCTTTCTGCCAAACTCTCCACTGATGTTCTTGATCATAGTGATGGCAGCCTCATATGTTCCTTGGTCTGGAGAAAAAAGGGCAGCGACCAGAGACATGGCCGTTTCTTGCTGCTTGAAAAGTGCGTCCATGTGGCTCCCACTGAACCCCGATATCCGCTCGAGGATCCTCGCCACCATGCCATTCACTTTGTCAAAGACTTCGTTGTACGATTTCTTCTCGCGCACCAATTTGTCATTATCTTTGACGCGGAATTGCTCCAAACCTGGAAGCGACATTATGCCGAGCAGCGCTGCAGTAGAGAGGGTGTTGTCGTTATCTCTCAAGTTGGCGATGACCGCATCCCAGATTTGAGGTGTGTAGGCGCTGGAGTCCTGCCGCCGAGGCTCACTGCGTGTGAGATTCTCAAAGTCAAGTTTCAGACATTTGCACTCCAATGCCACTGAGTTTCTGACCAGATCGACAGTCTCGGTCCTGGTTTCTTGCTGTAGTGACTCGCCGAGAGCCGAGTCTCGAGGCTTCAAGATCGCGTCCAGATGCTGTCCAGCCAAATCGAGGGTCTCGATGTAAACCAATCGCTCAACGGGATGTTGACTATCTTCGTCCTCCCCGGAGAAGCTATTGACAGTTTTCAGCAACACTTTCACAGCCTGCTCAAAGCATGCCCTTCTTGCTGCTAGGCTGAGGGCACCGTCGTTCACCCTTTCGAACAACTGATGGAGCAGTGTTTTGGAAGCGGACGGTCTGTTGGCGGGTTTAAGAGAGTCGAGCAAAGAAGTTATCCATGACAAGACATCTGAACCTGGTCCATTGGTTGCGTCCGTCGAGTCCTGGAGCACCTGGTTGAAATTTGGGCTTGCGAAGACCTGCTCGATAATAGCTTGTGACGAGATGGAACCCATCTTATCCCAGAGAGCATCTGGCGCCTTTTCCAATATCCGCTGCAGAGTGGAAAGTATGTAAGGTACAGCTTTTGTCTTCTTGGCCAAGTGATTCAAGGCTGTCGTGGCGAGGTTAGGGTTCAGATCGAAGAGCTTGTGGGTAATTGTATGGGTGTCGAGCTTGCTGACAATCAGGTCCAAAGCACTCCAAAGCTTCAATACATCGCTAGGATCGGAAACTTGTTGAAGCTTCTTCTGAAGGTAGTCCTTTATCGCCCAGTCCCACTCCAGTTCTGAAGGTGGATCGTCTCGCCGCTTCCAAGTCATGCTCGCCCAATACGCACGGATGGTTTCGGAGGCGAAGAGGAACTGTGCGGCAGCAGGTAGGATCTCCCGCATCTTAAGCGGCTTTCGGGTCTGCACCATCTTGAAAGGAGCGTCGAAGTGGCTCTTAAGTTTGTTCTCATCCTCCAAGAAGGCTTGACACACCAGAGCTTCGAATAATGCGTGTAAATGTTTCTTGTCCAGTAGACTAGCTCCCCTCTTGTGTTCTGCTGCATTTCTCAGGGTTTCATTCGCCGCATCAAGCCCCCGGACAATGCGTACAACGTCCTTCCGGTTGATGAGAGAAAAGAAATTGGTGACGTCGTCCTCCTCGTAGTCCTGCCTCAATTGCTCCAGAAAGTCGAGTTTCGCGATGTAGTACTCGCGGATGCAGACGTCGCATTTTCCCAGGGCCTCGTCTAGGGTGTCCCATATGAACTTTTGATATTGCTCACTTTCCTTGCCATCATATGCCAGGAGTTGAAGTGCTGATACAAATTTCCTCCGACGGATCTTGGTCGCCTCGATCTTAGCAAGACGACTAGGGTCGAACTTCACTGTGACATTCGCATTGGGGTCCCGCTCGTCTTCGTATCGATCTGTATCGTCGTCATCCTCTCGTGGGCAGAAGATGTGCTGCCCTGGTGGGAGGTTTTGGAATTCTCTGCGATGAGACATGTGTCAGTACTTCAGAGCCTCTTGACTGCCGCCACTCTCAATGAACTCACTGTAAAGTCTCTATGAACTCCGCCATGGCTGCGGCAAGTCTGGCAAGGAGAGATGTGTATGGGTGTGGTTGATTGACGGTGACATGCACGAAGGGGAGAGTAGATTTCTCATTATTGTGGGAGCCTGGTCAGAACATGGAGAGTCAACGGGGTAGAGAGATATGTAAGTTGTCAGAATTATTCATTGCTGGTGGTTGTAAAAGTCGTGGTTGTGCAGAGGTGTTCGGGCTCACTGCAGAAGCGGGCAGTCGCGTCAAAGAAAAGTCGCGTGGAGAAGTAAAGTGCAACCCCCAGTGACGCCTATCCAGATGACCGTGTGAGCGTGAATAGTACTTGAGCTACAATTCATTCTGCCCACACATTGCTCTCAATCTTGCTTTGTGGTAGTGAAGCATTTCGACCTTCGAATCACGCGATTAGCTCCAGTAAGGTGTTGCACGTGAAAGAGATAGATCGCGATTATTTGGCCATAGCTGGTGGATTGGTCCTTTTCTGGTGGTCTAGAATATATACAGCAAAAGCTTCGCTAAATAGTTCCAGTTCCTAAGCTGGTGGTGTATAACCATGACAGCGCTGAATCCTGGACAAACGCCCGCCGTCATCATAGCTACTAGTATATCAAAAAACATCAAGTCGTGGCGAATCTTGTTTTGTCGAGTCTCCCGATGAATTCTATTCTGGGATCCCCTCCTGCCTCGTATTAACTTGCGACAGGCCGGGCTGTGAGTACTGAGACTCCATCCTCGACAGCATGGCGGCACTGGTGAAATCCCTGCTGCCCTCAAAGCTCGGCCTGAGCTTGTCGAAAGACTGCCGTGGTCGCTCGAAGGACGAGCGAACACGCTCAAAGGACGAGCGAACACGCTCAAGGGACGGCCTCCTTTTCCGCACCTTGTCGGGCGTGGCTGGCTCGCCATGACTCCCTATAATGTCGAACGATGGCTTAGTTCTATCCGTACCATCACTTCCTTGCTGGCTATGAGGATGCTGGGCATCACGGGTCGGCGCTTCCGATGGTGGATAGATCGGCCGCTGAGATTCTGCCATGCTCCCGTATCTGGCGTGACTCTGTTGCCCTTGGGCCGCAGTCTGACTTTCATCAGGTTGTTCTGAGGATGAGGCAGACACATCCACAATCTTGGGTGGAACGTAGGCTTCATACTCGTCCAAATAGTCGAATTTGCCTTGCCTCACCTGCTCCCGGACAATGTCGATGTCCAGCGGCATGTAGTTCTTCTGGAAAAATTTGACGCAGAAGCGAGGAAGCAAGCAGATGGTGAATATCAGGAGTGTCGACGCCCAGAAGGTCAACTGCCCGTACACCTCGGCTCCGGCCTTGTAGAATTGGAAGGATACCTCGAACGAGGAATAGATGCCGGTCCATGCGAAAATCAAGAGGATAGAAACCACGGTAACCAATACCATGATCCAGTCCCAGTTGTAGGTGTTCAAAAGGATATAGGAGTTGATCACAAGGATGGCAGCGCAGGCGACGTAGACGCCCATACGCTCTCGGTCAGCGATACCTCGCCCGTTCTCGCTTTCGAAACCGGCCGGGGCAAACAGTAGATACGCCATGAAGAAGCAAATCGTTGACTGATATAAGCCGTCGGCCATGTATAGCCTGTGGAAATGTTAGTATTATCAATATGGGGAATCGTGATTGACTTGCCAGAATTTCATCGGTGTCCACTCTTTCCGTTCCATGCCGCGGCGGTATAGTTGGGGAACCGCAAGTGACACTTTGTCACTTACATCTTGATCCAACACGCCCATGAGACCGACAGGAAAGGACGTGAACACGAGGTTGACGAGCAGAATGTATGTGTAGTCGAACAGGTAGGTGATATCGAAGTTGGTGTATATCTGAGACCAAAACAGCGCAAATGTCCAAACCAAATTCTGCATCACGGTCAGTATAGTTTCATTCAACAGTGGCTGTTGCCCTTACCTTGTAAAAGAAATTGGCGATGGACTCGGCCAGACGGCGATACGACCAGCGGCCGTGAACAAGCACAAGCCGCTGTAGGAACCGGAATTGACCGATTGCGTAGTCAGAGGACATGACAGCTTGTCGTCCTTCTTCACCAGCAATACCAACACCAACGTCGGCCTCCTGGATCATAGCCACATCATTTGCGCCGTCGCCTATCGACAACGCCATGATATCAAGTCCGTTCTTGACGAGCTGGACGACAGCCGCCTTCTGCGCAGGGCTGACTCGACAGCAGAGCACTGACTTGCACTGTTTGCACAAAATCAAAAAGCGCTGTCTCAACGCGTCAGACAAGACCAGCTTGAGAGACTCTCCGTCAATGACCAAGGCATGAGTAGGAGGGGGCGGTTCATGAACCAGTCGTGCAGCTGCAAGTTCTTCATCGGAGCCAGTCAACCCGAAAGTGGCAAGATGTTGATCTAGGAGCTTTTCGGCCTCTTCAACGGAACCCTCCGCAATATCAAACAAGATCAGATCCATGTCGTTCGAAAGCAGGTTGCACGAGAATCCGATGTTGATGGCGGTCTCAACCTTGTCACCAGTCAAGACCCAGAGTTTGATTCCGGCTTGGCCGAGCAAGGCAATAGTGTCTGGCACGCCGTCCTGAAGACGATCCTCGATGGCAGTGCCGCCCAAAAGTGTAAGGTCTTGTTCAATCCTATCAGACACCTCTTCGAGTCGGTCTTCTCGGTCGGTTAATGCTTGAGCGGCAAAATCGTGGTCCTTGCTCCACTCCCGATAGGTGTCCTCATCAATCTCTCGCTCTGCCACGCAGAGTGTTCGTAGACCCTCACGGGCAAACATCTCGAGGTTCTCGGCTGTTGACTTGCGGAGTTCCTGTTGCTGACCTCGAGCCAGGCGGGAATAGATCATGCTGTCGGCGCCCTTGCAAAACAGCATAATTTTTCCATCAGGCATCCGAACAATGGCGCTCATCCGCTTTCTGGTGGAATTGAACTCAAGCGTGTTGAGAATTCGATAGGTTCTGTCCTCACCCAGGAAATTCAGATTGAGGTCGTCGTTAGAGCGACCCAGAACCGTAAAGCCCATATCTCGCGCTGTTGCCACAAGAGCGGCTTCGTCGGGGGACTGGGCTTTGAACTCGATCTTTGGTGGGTCGCCTGGAGTCGTCTCTGTAATAACAGTGTGGCAGAGAGCCAATGCAACCATGAAGTGCTCTACGGCGGCCTGCTGTGCTTCGCCTGCTCGCCCATTTAGATCTCCAACAAAGATGGGAGAAACAAATGTGAGCTCGTCATCATGCAGATACGGATTGTCGTAGGTCTTCCGGAGTAATCTCAGAGTCTCGACTCGTGCTTCAGCGATCTCTTGATGTACCCTGGCAGCTTCGGCCTCGACGTCAATTCCTTGCCTGCGTCGCATGCCTGCCTCGGCTTCCGTATACGCTTCGCCGTAAGGGACCCCGTTGATCGTACATTTCTTGAATTCCATCACGTTTTGGGTCAACGTTCCAGTTTTGTCGGAGAAGATGTACTCAATCTGCCCCAAGTCATCGGAGATATTCCAGCTTTTGGGAGTACATGGGTAATCAAGCCTTTCGTAGTACATATGTACATCCGACCAGATGAAAAATGCCTGAATGGAACGGACAATTTCCAGGGTAATATAAAGTGAAATCGGAACCAAGTTCTGGAACAGAATGACAGCAGCCCAGAAGGTGATGAAGCCATTCGTCGCGGGATTTCCACCAATTGAGCCGAATTCGAAAAAGTCCAGGGAATTGCCACCATCAGCCCACGTGACGCCCTCGACGATGCCGGCGACCAAGCACATGAAGAACAGGATGATAAAATTGTAGATGACGTTCCAGTTCAAGTCCCTGGCCATTCGGGCACGTTTGCTGGGAGTGATGCCTGAGTTGAGCATGATCTTGGTTTCTCGTCCGGTGAAAACGACTACACCGAGGACCCATTCGGTATTCTTGAGACTGCACCCACGCAAGAGCATGTTGTTGATGGTGATCGGCTCAGCCATGTCGTGCGTCTGGCCATTGGGATCTCTAGAATCTCGCTGCTGCCACCGGACGACGCCGCTGTATGAGTATAAGTTTGGACTGGGCCCCTCACTGTCGAGCATGAATTCGGCGTATTCAACGTCTTTGGCGTGCTTGACTTTGCGACCAGCCTGAAGAGCCTGTCGGACCTTCAAGTTTGTCTCGCCATCGAGATTTTTCGTCTCAACATAACACGCTCCATCGGGGTCAGAAGTGGACAAGACCACAATATCAGCGGGCACGGGTTCGTCATTGTAGATTCGGACAAAATCGCCGACCTTGACATTTTTCCAATAGTCTTTCTTGAACCGAGCAGTGTCAGGCACATCCTTGTGTGGATTGATGATGCTACCATAATCCTTCTTGGGTTGCACACTCGCCCTCTTCGCGGGTTCATGCGTCCGAAGCATGGAAGGCGCGTTGTCTCCAGCAGCACGGGGCTCATCTGCGGTCTCGTAGGACAAGGCACTACTCGGAGGGCCCCCATTGGCATCGGCTTGGAGGCTCGATCGGTAGCCTGGAGAAGGGACCGGAGTCATGGCAATGTCATCGCCGTTCTGACTGTGGGAGGAGTGGAAGGACTCGCGATCAGAATGGAGCGAGCTTCGTACTGTGCCTCTGGTGGCGATTGAATTCCCCCTTTGCAAACCCGGGTGTTCCGGGTTTGCATCTTTCTCCGAACGCTTGGGCTGTTTCTTTCCCAAACCCTTCATCCAACGGTAGGTTGATATGACGGACTTCGTGCAAGCCTTTTTGAAGCGTCTCCAGGGAGAGATAACCTCCTCGGCGGAATTGACATTCTGCCAGTCCACCAGCCGGTATACCGGAGAATTATTGAGTTCAGTGTCCAGCACCGTTCGACGCCAGTCTTCTACCGCATCTTTGATGGCAGTGACCGTCAGGACAAAGATCAAGGGCACCGGTTGCAGGGCAGGATTAGAGGCGCCGAAGATAGAGAAAATCTGCAAGCATTAGACAATTATCCAGTCACGGAATTGTAAAGCGGACTTACACTAAGAATGACGATGAACAAGAAGTAGATATTAGCAATATTGTGGAACTGAAACCACAAATTCTTCGGGATGAAACTCAGAGGAGTGTATTTCGCCGTCCTGATTTTATTCCTTTCGTATTCGGCAATGACATGGCCGTCTTCATCTCTTGCTTCGGGCGGTAGAGGTTGGTTGACGTAGATCTTGCGGCCCTGCGACTCCTCTTGTACCTGCTGCTCGCCCATAGGGCTCTCGTCGCTTATGACACCATTGTTCTTGGGCTCTCCTGGCTTTTCTTCATATGAGGATACGTGCACTTTGGGCACTCTCTGGAGCAGAGACAGCCTCTTCTTCGCACCACTTTGGCCAGGTTTACGGGTAGTGGCCCATCTCATTCTCTTGACCGGTTTGGAAACATCTTTATTGTCCTCGCCGTTGGCGAAGTGTATTCGCGCCATTGCGCAGGTGTGAAGACGGAAATCCAGCAGAAAGTCCAAAACGGCAGCCTGGGGATGCCGTGGAGGGATTTGAGGTTCTTCGGCGGATGGTCTCGCGTGGCTGATACTCCAGATGCTGTCTACTACTCTCGGATGTTGACGAAACTCGTGGAGACAGATCGAGGCCAAAGCTCGAAATTCCCGCGTCTTCAGGCTGAGGGATGGCCCGGAACAGTCGGCTCACGTCAGCAACCAGAGAAAACGCGCATCGTTGACGGCGGGAGGAGAGGCGGCGACAGCGACGACGTCGCGCTCAAGGATCGGAGAGGAAAGAAAGTCGTAGGTGGTTGTTGAGGCAGGAATTGTCGAGCCGAAGGACACGAGTGGTACGGGTCAGAGGCACGATTGACTCTTAGGGTTTGGAGGCTCCCAAATGCAGGGCAAGGATCACGGATGTGCCTGCGGAGGTGTCCCGGGGTCGGTAATGGTTATTTCACTGGAAGTGAAATTGTGAAATTGTTGTTGCCTTTGGAGGATTGAAAAAAGAATTAGTGGTCAAGATCGCAGACTGGGACTCGACCAAGGAAGACCATAAGCTGCCAACACTGGATCGTTCCTTGAGCGCAGGGGCGGCGGACGTGCTGCGTTTCAGAAAAAAGGGCGCCGCGACTCGGCGAGGTCGATGCTGCTGCTGCGAGGGGCCGAACACCTCCCCTAAACTCCGAACCTCCAACTTCACCGTCCGGACGAACTGTGCTCATTCAAGTGTCCGACAAATATTGGGGTGGACTAATAATAGGGGGATTTGCTACCGTAGCATAGCAATCTAGTACTGAAGATGTTTACGTGCTGCTAACTAGCAAGTATTCTGCGTTAGTATTTAATGATCTCAATTGACAGCACTCTGTCTGAAAGCCGCCTACAGCCATCGTATTAGTGTCCATAAAGGTCACTTTTAAGGACACCCCGTTGTTCACGAATCTCGCTCACCCACACGCGCCTCTCCTTTGCGCTGTGCCTTTTTCCGCTCTTTGGCTCTCCCGAGCTTGCCGAGAGCGAATCAACCAACGAGCTCACCTCGATGCCAACGCCTGGCGGGACGATCATACGCTCAAGGCCTCCTTCAGCCACTCTTAGCACTGCACCCTAAAGCGCCAGCTGACCAAGCAGACGGTGCCCCAGTCCTACACAGTACATTTCAAGTCTACCTGTACAAGATCGCAACTACGCCTGCACAACCCAAAGTCTTCTCCGTCGCTAGAGATCCCAAGTTCATCCTTCATAAAGCGCTGTGCACCCTCTCTAATCTTCCTTCCTCCTGACAGGCAAGAATTCGAGAGGAGCCTTCTTCTCCCCAAATTTGAAGACAAGACGGACGGTTCGTCCCTTGTTCCTTTATTCTTGACTTAATCCGTCCTCATATGTCTCCACGCTGTCGACAATGACTTCGGGGTGCGGAGTTCCCAGTGTCGCTTCCGCCAGGCTATCTTCTCTTCTCAGATGCGAGAACGTCACCTGCCAATTAGAGGTGGTCAGCTCTGCGGCTGAGTCACGTCTACGCAGGTTAGTTGCATAAACGGCTTACACTGCGGTAATCGTTGCATCAAGCTCGGCAATCACACTCATCATGACAAACCTCCTCCACTCTCGGGCTTCCAGAAGAGCATGACGCGAGTAAAGTTGGGAACGCCTGAGCCTAGACAAGGCAGACTCCTAGTATTGCAGTCGTCTGAACATTAATGAGAATTCGCCGATGGTGTTCAAGCCCAAGTTCGTCTTCTTGATGGCCATCTAATAAAGCTGTCCAGGCGATCCAGTCATACCACGCTTTGCCGCTCGTTTTCGCTTTATAAAGTCGAGCCGAGGCTGCAAGTATACATATGGGCTGTCTTCTCTCCATTCACAAAGTGTAGCTTGCTTCTATCCAGTGCTTGACTGGTCCCAGCTCAACGACTGACTCGACGTTTGCAGTTCGAATAATATTGCCACATATTGCTTGTTTGTCTACCAATGTCTGTCAACATGAAGACTTGATCCGGCAAGCCTTAAATGTCTGTATGTTTGAGAACGTGCGACCACATGCGAAGCAGGATTTGTCATTTTGATGGCCAAGTGTGGCGATCGGGATCTGCATACACATTTTGTTCCGATGCCACAAAATCGGAAATGGTTCAATATCACCTCAACTGACAGCAAATGGTAACGGGTGACCGACCGATTGAAGCTGGGACACAGTCCCAGCTATCATGTTGCAGCCCCGGAGTTGGACTGGAAACCTCTTCGTAGTTTTGTTCGTGCCATTGCAAGCCAGAGAAGAGTCATGCTATGTGGTACGGTCGACGCTTACAAGAGCTGGACTGTTCACTTCATCCGCGGTTTGCTAGTAAAGGAGGTCGTTGGCTGGTGTCAGCCGTCACCTATCGTCTCCGTGCTGAAGTGAAGCCGTTGCAACCACGTGTCAGTGCCTTGGGCGGACTCCAAGCCTCAAGAGCCGATCTCAATCTTGAAATTCGGAATGACAGTGTTGACGAAAACAACGACAACATTCAGGTCATGTTGATAACAATCAGGCCAGGCCGAGACTGGTTAGCGGTAACTTCCAGATACAGGTTGACATAACCCAGCGCCACGATCTTTCCAACAAACCTCATCTCAACGTTTCAAAACAGATGACTGCCCTGAGAATGGATCTCTGCCAGTTCAGCAGGAATGACCTAGAATGAAAGAGCGGAAAGGCTTGAGAGCTTTCATGTTCCCTGTTCCTAGGGTTTTCTCCCTCTTGCGACGAGCCAGGTCAGGCGCTTGAAATCCCACAGAAGCCGTGAGAAGACAAAATTGAACATGGAGAGAAGCTAGGTTGGTAAAAGCGCAGCGAAGTACGTAACAAAGACTCGATAGGTGCGTGCACGTGCTCTGAGCACTGGAAGAGTTTGTGAGGAGGCCCATCTCGGAGGACTACAAGTACACATTTGTGCCTCGAAAACCGTCTCCGGGAGAATTCCATTGCTGCGAAGCCTGAAAAAATGCCAGTGCACGCATCAAAGCGTCGTTCGACGAATGAGAAGCTGAACACTTACTCCGGCAAGGGGCTCGTCAAACACAATCTGGGATCAAACGGGCAGCCTTGTCTCTCTTGGTGAGATGGAAGAGGTTGTGAAGGCTGATGCGATTCGCGGGCTTTCCGGACCATTCATGCGCGTGCGCATTCGGTGCCGAAAGCACACGTCTTGGAGCTACCATTCCAGAGAAGCTGAACGCCCTCGTCATCGCTTTTACTAGAAATGATTTCTCAGCGTTCGCTACAAAGGTGAGAAGGAAGCAGTGATCTGCGGTAGCTGGCTTAGCTTTGTGGGGACACGAGATTGCGCCAAATTGCGCGTCTGGCCCTGACGCTGTTTTTGGAGCACTAGCCACAGCAACGCTCGGGTGTGCCGGATAAGGGCTATCTCGCTTGTTGAAGTACCACCCATGATGCGGAGCGAGTGACTTCCGAGATCATGCTTATACGGCCGAGCACTCGCTCAAACGTGTAGGTCTCGGGGGTCCCTTCGCTCTTGTCACTGAGCTGGCGCAGAAGCGTTTATTATAGGTCGCGCCTAGGCTACTCTAGCGAAGGTTCGGCAACGTTTCGTTGCGGGCAGAGGCCTCGGGGCACAGATGAAGTGCATTTGTTGTACATATGCTTCTTTTCGTGCTCGATAGGATGACGGACCTTGAAAGCCCCGAGGCTGCATCTGTCATGCATATAAATGTGTATCTGAGCTCCACCACCACGCATCAATATCATCATCAGTGCACCAGTCGAGGTCGCGGCCAATCACCTCTCCACAGTAGCGATGACGCCGGGGGGCCCAAGAGCGTCGTCGGCTTCGCTAGCCAGAGACCGGTCCGCGTAGATTATTTATTTTCTACGCGGATATTTGACATCGTTCTCTTCTCTTGTCTCAGCGAGGTGAAAGACATGAATGATGAGGCTAAGACGTGCGGCTGCAGTGTCCCTGCGTCGGGATCGACCAACGCTGTTTCGCAGTCGCCACTGCAGTTCTGTGTAGCCTGATGAAACAGAGCTGGCACAGACCGGAAATAAACTGCTGGACAACCAAATTAGAGTTACCCACGCATGCAAGTCTCAGACACTAGCGGATGTGCAGCCAGGGGCCTCAAGCTCCACAATACTCCCATGCCTTTTTGTCGCTTCGATGATCGTGGCGAGTACTTGGTACTTATCATTGTTGTTGCCGCGGATAGCGTTGTGGTTCTAGACTGTCTTGTGTGCTCAAGACCGACGGGACTTTGGTGAGATGATCAGGCTACCAGAATGAGCTGTCCTGGCCCTGGCACGGAAGAAGCTTTCGGTCGGACTCCCAGCGCCTGCGAAAGACGACAGCGGCGCAAAGGAAAGGAATAAGCACGGTGTTCCCCTGGCGCAAAAAGAAGGTCGAGGTCGCAAAGAATCATGACGCGGCAGAACTCACAAACGTATGCTTGTGACGGAGCAATCTCATAGGCGATACTCGGTATCTACCTGCATATCTAGCGAAATGCCACGATAGATAGGGAACATCTGATGGAGCACGAGAAGTAAAAATGGATCTCGAAGATTTCAATCATCAGAAGCTGGAAGTGGATACCTAACGGTCAGGACCAAAATATGTGGCGGTGACAGAGAGTTGGCTGGTTGAGATCGCTTTCGGCAAGGCTTGTGCCATATCTGGGCAGCGAGACAACGCCAACGGCAAACCAGGCACAAGAGGGAACGGCTTTCTTCCGTATCAAACGCTTGCTTGTCCTTGATCAGTCCACAACGGCTTCAATGTTAGGCAATTGATGTCCGGCGCCGGGCAATGCATTGTGTTCGAGAAGCAGTGCGAGCGCTAGCTAGCCTTCACTGGCGTCCGGATATGAGACCCTTGAGACAAACGCGTACTCGCCACATGTGAACAGGAAGATGCCGGCCGGCAATCATATGTAGATCTGGCGGCGCAGGAGCAGGCCACCCAGAATGACTTTTGTAAGCCGGAGGACCACCTCACTGAACACATTATTGTGCTGGTGGAGGTACAATCCTGAATATGCGGTGTTTTGTGACGGTAGGTCAGCACGCAGTCGGAACAGGGACCAGTCAACAGTCGAGTGCTGAGCTCTTTGCTTGGCCTGTCCATAGCTTCCTGTAGCAAAGATATCGCAAGCTTAGCTGTCAACAGTATCAGGACGGTAGTCCGTGCAACGCATTCAGGCCGCCGTCTTGGTGTAAAATCTGCGTCTACGAGTGATTGATTGACCGGAGAGGTAGCTTGTGGTGGACGAGTTGTGCCTGAATAGCCTCTCACGAGTGGTTGTTTTAACTGGGGCGCTGGGCCATTCAAACAATTTTGCAGCGGGTTCCTGGCCTATCGTTGGTGTCGTTTCAACTTAGACATCACCCAGCGCACCCTATTTCGTCCCCGAGCCGCTAAGTGCCTCCCTGGTCCGCGAGTCTCCAGCAACTCCGATTCTCCCTTTCAATCACAGCCATCTCCCAGCGCACCGCGACAATCCACGCCATCACTCACTCTACCCTCACCTCACCTCTCTGCTGTACCACCAGCTCTTGGCTTTCTTTTCGACGACATTCGTTACCTAAACTCGAGAATCACAGCATCGCCTGCTGTAGCCAGATGGAATCACCCCTTTAGCGACCTTGGCTTCTCCCTCGCCGCAACCACACACAGCTTTTCGCCCGTGTCGAAACATCCCTCACCAGCGTCACCCCCAGTCAATCTCCCGCCGAATCTACTTCACTTCAACGTCCTTCGTTACGATTCCATGTCGCTGTCGATTTAGCCACTGGTTACATACTACCTCTCATCACTCGTTCCATTGTTCCACGCACGCCGGCTCAAAAGTTGGTGTTTGTATCACCGGAATACGAGGGTTTTGTTTGGAAACGCAGGCATAATTATACCAGCTTCAGTCGCGACCACCCCTCATACCTACGGGACGTGCCTTCTCAGGCCGCCTGTCTTTAATAACTTTTGCCGGTATACACGGCATCTCGACTCGCAATGGCACCTTCTCCGCCTCGACTGCGTATCCTCTCAGGTGAGCATCATATTTGCTGACCCAGCCCTGCCTGCCTCGAGCAGACGCCCTCTGTTCACCATTGGAATTTTGGCCTCTTCCCCTGCTTTTTTCGCTTTTGTTCTCGCCGCCGACTCCACCTTGAGATGAATCGAGAGCTAAGACGTTGCTGCATAGTGGGTGGAAATGCAGTTTCTGCCTTTCTGTCATGGCGACTACAGGCCACCAATGCCTGCGACGTGACCTTAGTTTGGAAAGCAAACTACGCCGCTGTCGCCCAGTACGGCGTCTCCTTTAAGTGAGTCCTCCTCATGTCACAGCTCGAGTGCGCCCTGCTGATCACGTCCAGATCTCATCTGTTTGGGAACGAGCGGTTTAAACCTAGATTTGGTAAGTTGCATGCGAACCACACACCGCGACATGGCTAACTCGATCGCAGTTGTCCAAAGCCCCGAAGACGCCGCGAACCAGCAAGCCGCCTTCGACTACGTTCTGCTCTGCGTGAAAGCCCTTCCCGACGTTTATAACCTAGCAGACATAGTGCAATCGGTCGTCACTCCCCAACATACCTGCATCCTTGTCAATACCACAAACACACTGGGGGTGGAAAAACAACTCGAGGAGCGCTTTCCCACAAATGTCGTCCTGTCACTCGTTTCAGGTGCAGACTTGACGCAGCTGGGATCAAGCGAATTTGAACACAGCGGATCTACAGAGATCTGGGTTGGGCCAGCCAGCAAAAACTCCGCCATTCCCGAGTCTATCCAAAGGGACATGTCGGAAGCGCTGGCCATGACCTTGACTACTGCCCAGGTCGATTGCAAGGTGTCTGCGAATATCAAGCAACAGCAGTTTGAGAGGATGATTGGGTTGGTTCCGCCATGCACTCCCACTCTTTCGCGAAATCGCTAACTTCATGTGTTTAGGCCTATTGCTTTCCATCCTACCAGCGTCCTCTTCGAATCTTCCGTCCTCACAGACCTGATTCAGTTACCAGGCGTACATGAACTCATATGCGACGTTATAGATGAGTTGCTCGAAATTGCCGCCAGTCAGGAATGCAAGTTTCCAAGCAGTTTCAAACAAAGCACACTTCAGTCCATGCTCGACTCCTCGAGTCAGGATCCCAGCACTATGTACCAAGACTTCACGGCCAGGCGCCCGATGGAGGTCGAGACGTATTTGGGTTCTCCCGTGGAATTGGCAAAGGCAGCCAACCTGAGAGTCCCCAGGCTCGAGACGTTGTATGCTTTGCTACGACATGTCAACCTCGTGAACAAAGACCGTCCGGCTGCTTCTTCAGCTCCTCCCACAATGCCACAGTCCCCGTCAGCGATTCAGCCACCACCTCGAACCATATCCTTGTCCAATCCCCCGCCTGCCCGACTACCGAATGGACAAGTCAATGGAGCTCCAAGGCCTCCGCGCGGACCACCGATGGGTCCCCCGATGGGCCCACCAGGAAGACGTGGACCACCCCCAGTCAATGGATTTCGCGGGCCCCCGAACAGCTACCCTCCGCGAGGGCCCAGTCAAGTGCAAAGCCGACCGTCCTATGACGAGACCAACCTCGACGAGTTCAGTCATGTAGTTCTATATGACGATCTGCCCGACGGTGATGTGGCGGCAAATCTTCAGGACAACGGTGGACCCGCACTGCGAGAAAGAGAGCTCATGCTACGAGAGAAGGAGCTTCAATTACGGCAACAAGAAATGGCAATGAGGAACCGTGGCGGTGGCCGAAGGCCTCCACCCAACCGTCACCAGGATTTTGATGAAGACGATGACGACGATGACTACTTCGATCCCATGCAGGCTCGAGGGCCGCCAATGCCGCCCATTGATCCCGAAAATTTCGACATGATGAGTGTGACGTCCAGGCGCACGAAACGGACGACGAGCCAAAACCAACTTCGGAAAGATCCATTCGGCAACGGCGGGGGTATGCGTCCGGGCTCTTACGGACGCCCCAACCTGGGCAGACATCGAACCAGCGCCCAACTGATGTCGGATATGCCCATGCTTGGAGAGAACATTCTGAACAATCCGATGATGGGCTTTTCGTCAAATCGGTATGGCTCAGTTGATCGCAAGGAGATGGCCGATGAATCTCGCGCAAATTCCCTGACGGCAAGCCGGCTTCAAGAACTGGGTGGCATAAATGGGGGTCCTTACCCTGCTCCCCCCAGTAGACGGACAAGTCGTTCACCCGGAAACCCTTTTGCGCCGCACGGACGAGTACCTAATCGACCATCGCCCCCGAACGATCCCTATGCGCAACAGGGTCCACGACCTAATGGCAGACCATCCCCACCTGGAGGTATGCAGGCGCCCGTCCCGCGCTACCCTCCAAATCAAGCCAATATGATGCCTCCGCACCAGATGGAACAGGCTGGGGTGAGCAAACCCTTCCCACCACCAAAACCACCTGTAAAGAGTCTGACTGGGAGTGCCAGTGCTAGCGCTGGTAGTGGCGACAGCGGAAGCGCCAACATCGACTCGGAACCCTCGGCTCACAGCAGCACGAGCAGCTTCGCGCCTCGACAGATGCTAAGCATGCGGTAACGCTGCTTGGGAACGTTTGAGCACGGAGGCTGATGTGATGATCTGCTGCACTTTGGCGAGCCACATGACGAGCAATTCACCTTTCCGCACAGTATCGCATATACCACTGATTGTTATCCTGTTTCACATACACTTTAATCCCTGGCTCGCGCAATTCTTATGATGAGTTGGACCTGCGATGGCCCTTCACTTCAGCAAAAGTAAATGAGACGACTTTGCACACGGTTGAATGGAGGTGTTGAAACATTCGACTTTTGCTCTTTCCAGTACATACGGCATTGCAGGAGAAAGGAGCCCTTTTTGCGCATAAGACGGTGCACCGCCAGCGCGGTGTAACGGCTGCAGCATGAGAAGGAACCGAAGACTCGGTGCTTGTCGTGTCTTGCCCCGGCTTAGGTTGGAGAGGACTTTTTGTATTGCATAAATTGGGAAGACACACTTTTCAGGCACGAACACGATGGGACCGGAATGAAATAATCAAACCATGCTAGATTTCTGCATATCATATCAGGGGCGGAGGGAGTGTCGAAGATGAACAGACAACAAGCGTGGCAGGAGGACCGCAATCACGGGTGGCAGGCAGGAGTGACAAGGAGGGAAGTAACCAGAAGCCAGCACCAGTTGGCTGGAGGGTCCCGCGACCAAGACCAGTCTGTATATTAAGCACTGTCTACCGTCTCCAGTTTGCATACAGGGAGTTGATGTCAAGTCAAGAGTCTGCGTCCTTTGAACACATGTGACACGAGCCCAAGACCAGCCTTGTTCTCTCGTAAGGCTGAGAGCGTAGTCGGTCGCAATGATTCGGTTGAACTGGAAACGACATCGTTCTCACGAGCTCCTTCTGATTTCCAGGTCATAACCAGCCTTGGGAAGGCTCGAGTTCGAGGTTGGCGAGGGCCGTACTCCCTACGTCATTGACTTCTCGACTTCAACAAATCTACTCGCGTTGGCTCGATTTCACCTCCAACGTCCCTAACTGTTGCCCTGACTGCCATGCGGCCATGAGGGACCTTTCGTCAGCGAGAGTGCTCAGTGTCACACATTTCGTCACACTTTGTTAACCATATTGTCTGATCTGCTCCCACTCCACACAAACGATTGTACTCTCCATGATGTGCTTAGCTGCTTCCAACCACCTCACTTTTCAGATCTACGCCTCTTGTGCATGAGGTGAACCTGCCACCTTGTAAGGCAGGAGAGTTTACCATGGCCACTTGTATCGACAACAATGGATACCACACGCATGGCTGGTCTCGTCTCGAGGATACCATTACCCACCAGTTTTCCTCAAGATGACGAGTTGCATGCAAGCAGACCCTTGCAGTTCCTCCTTCATAAGATCGGAGTTCGGATTGATAACATTACAGACATCCTCAATACTCTTGATTGAGTGACAAAGACGGACCTGGGCAACAGGGCCTGGGAGTTGAAAACACATACCCGAGTGTCGCCGACCAATCTATCCTGTCGAGGCGACTATCTGCATAACGATAGGTACGATTTGCTAAGAACTCAATCCTTCTACAATGATGGCTCAGCCAAAACTTGTTCGTGGTGGAAGTACTGCTGCGGGCGACCCTGCAGGTTGCATTCCGGCTGCGCCATGGTTCTGTACCCTGTGCAACCGCGAAGGTCTGTGTCGAACCTGTGGTAGGAAAGAACACTCTCCACCTGGCAACCATTGACCAACAACGCCGTTAGCCGCCTCTGGATTATCTCACAGCATAGGGGACGTCATGGCTGCGGCACTGATACGGAGTCGCCCAAATCCAAACTTTCCTGGTCAAACGACGTCGTACGAAAACCCCCGCGGCCAGTCAAGATGTGATTCAACCTCGTAAGGAAGCGGAAGAATACCCTGCGGTACTACTGTACATGGTAGATCAGGTCTTCCATTTCGAAGGTATCAGCTCCCTGTTTGGGAAGCCACAAACTCCATGATCGGCTTTTGAGTCGAGACACTAATCTGTATGATTGGATTCCCTGTCTCTGTCTCCCGCTGTGTTGCAGCGACATCACTCTGTACTAGCGGTCACACCTTCTTCTAGTATTCGACGCTTCGTCCCTACACATGGAACATCTTATATCTGGAAAGCTTGATCTTTGCGCTACAGAGGTGGATTCGGAGGTGATTGCAACTCTCCAAGTATATGCTTCTGATTGGGAGTCTGCATATATGTCGGACAATGGCGAACATTTTGGCAGAAAGTTTGCATGACTAGGACTGAATGACGTGGCTATGGCTTCTGCAGTGACAACCTCTGTTGTCATGGGCACAACCGATTTCCGCAAACAGCCCCCACCAACGAGCTCGTAATTCCTCTTCGACAGGAAACTGGACGCTGAGCAGGAGCACTGCAGCAAACAGGGTGATTGGATGATTCGACCGTCGGCCAAGCAATACACCCATTGCTGGATGAAGCAGTTGTAGTCGAAAACCGACAGGAAATGAATAATAGGATGGTGTTGCCTGCCGCATACCCTGAGCTGCCCCTCACGAAATGCGAAGCGAGTGAACCGTGGAAGCGATAACTTCCACATCCGGCAAAGTTTACCTTCTCTCTTGGGACGGCTTCCCCACTCCTATCTCCCGGAGCGAACTTTGTCTTCTCACCTGCAGCCTCGTCCCTCTACTCGGGAACTTTTTGGGGCGTCATGACACGACTTTCGAAAACCCTCGTCGCGGCTCATGGCTGCTCTGATGACTAACCGATGCAGGGACAGTTTAGGAGAAGTTTCGTCCAACCGTGGTAAAGTATGCCCTTGTCCGCTACAAATCTCCAACGTTGTGTTCTTCACGGCTAATAATCAATTATTACTAAAAAGGTTCTAGGGTCTGTCCTTCTACCACCGACATCAGGGGGCTGCGAGGCTCGTACGATCGGCATTGGCGGAGCGCTCAGGACACATGGACTTAGCGTGAGAGTTATCCCCACGCTCTCGAGAAAATCCTTACGAAGCTTCTTACTGAGCTCCTTGCACAACTTTGTTTCAACGCCAAAACTCGAGCCTTCAAACTCAATACCACGGCGAAGTTTGGACATGCTGTGGGAGCCGTGTCGACATAGACAGAGCGGCTTTTTCATTGGTCCATGTGCTGTTTGTCATGGGCCTGCCGTAGCGGCCGTTGTACGAAAGCTTCCTACCAACAACCACTTCCGTAAGTATACTTTTCGCCAACATTTTACTCTTCTACGATCTCCTCAGACGTTGGACGATTTTTCCCACGCCAGGCGTTCATCCTGAAAAGCTTTATACAGGCGGGTGACCCAGTCCCTGGACCATCTCTGCAATTCTCACAATGGACTCAGGGACTCCGCTTGAAATCAACACCCGATCTTCTTGGCGTGCTCCTTCTTACGACATGCAAAACGCAACTATAATCGGTCTTACACATGATGGAATCACGGGCTTCGGCGACGTCAATCATATGTCCAGCGACGATTCGAGGCTGACACCATATGACGACTTTGAGCTTTTCGAGTCCAACGAGATGAAGACATTTCTGATGGATCTGGTTAGCTGCTATCGGTCCTTGCCCAGCATCATAAGCTAACAGATTCGCATGAAGCCGAAGGCTAACCACGGCAGGAGCAGTTCGACAAGGCTTTCCACGTTTGGTGGCCCTCATTCTAGTAGCACACCACCCCGTCTTGCGAAGCGGGAAACAGCAGCCTCTTCCGGAATTGACTCCCCTTCGCCGGAGATGTATATCGATATTTCTGGAGAGGTGCGTAGCTCAGTTCTAATCACGATCGAGAAAGTAACCTGTACAGCGTCGTCGTGCACAGAATCGTACTGCTCAGCGAGCACATCGAGAGCGGCAAAAACGTTACGTCTCCCAACTCGAGAAGAGATTTTTCGCCCTCCAAGCAAGCTACCACCAACTGGATGAGAAGTACAAGACCGTACAGAGGCAATACGAGTCTTTAGCCTCGCTAGTGCACTCTCAGCAAACACTAATGGACTCACCCATGTTACAAGATGTCACTGAGGTCG
The DNA here is from genome assembly GCA_030247875.1 of Cladophialophora chaetospira. Taxonomy (NCBI): domain Eukaryota; kingdom Fungi; phylum Ascomycota; class Eurotiomycetes; order Chaetothyriales; family Herpotrichiellaceae; genus Cladophialophora; species Cladophialophora chaetospira. The sequence continues at coordinate 266,026 of JAPDRK010000022.1, read as the reverse complement.
TGCTGGGCTTTTCTTCCGCAGAAGTGCCACCTTTCAACGAGTTCTCCTGGTGTGAGCAAGAACTTGATCGCATATTGGCTTGTAGAGCCGATGAGACTCCTTCACCAGAATGACGAGGTCCCAAAGGATAAGACGACATCCATCTAGGCCGTATGCTCTGCGTCCAATTTGAGCGGCGGTGAAGACTGGTTAGCATGAAGAGACAATCGGGGTCAGCTAATTTTGGACAACCTTTTCTGCCAAGCTATTGAAACAAAGTCAAGTGGATAATTATGACCGGCCGCCAGCTCCGTACGTGGAACTCAAGTCAACAGGATGCTATTATTTCACCTGATGCTCTTGCTGCACAACGGCGCTCAAGCGAACTGTATGGGTCCCTGCTTGCAGGTCTTGAAGTGATTGAGATTCTGAGCCCGGATCAGGGCATCGATTTAAGGCACGATATGACTCGAAAGGTTTGCAAATTGATATTCTATCGGACAGCAGCTCAACATTGCTTTCGTGGTACTACTTACCAAGCTTCTACACACTCGACGACAAGAGATTGGTCAGACTGATATGCCAAAATGCAAAAGCCCAACCATCCGCCAATCATTTCTCGGACTTTGCACCTTGCGTCGGCCTCACATCACAAGTGATTTATCGTCCAAAGAAATACATGTCCAACGTGCTCAGACAGTGCTGGACTCATCAAAGAATTCTGTCATAAGCAAGGTCCTTGCAGGGACTGGACACAAGCCTGGGGATCGAAGCTTTTGAACCACGACATAGCGGCTATTGATCGCTCATCCCGATTTGCGAACCTCCAACAGGCTGGATGTCCCTGGATTGATTGCCACGAGCTGGCCAAAATGTGCCAATGGAAGTATCAAGGAGCGTCAGGATGGCGTTGCTCACTGACTATCCAAGCGAATCGCATCATATGTCATTCAAAAAACACATATTCATTCCTCAGGCTTCCACACACATTCTAATATCTTGTTCTGTGCCTCTGATTTCCACTTCAACTCCTCCTGCGTCGGGAACGTTTTGAGCAATCCGTCAACAGATTCAAAGGAGCTCGCTCTAATGACATCTGATTTCCCCCTCTTTCAGATTGTGCTGGTTGTTTCTCTCTCTCCGGTTCACGGACACAAGCTGCGTTCCCTGTGACATTCTCCTGTTCATCAAGGCTACCCAGTTCGCATGACAGCCTAGCCATTCCTCGAACGTGTTGACGGAGCGCATTGTCTGTTTGACATAGCTTCAAATGCTCCATCAATGCATCATACACCAGTGGGAGAGGTGGGAGAAGTGATGGTACAATATAATGTCGTCGATTGGTAATAGTATACATAATACGTGGTACATAGTACATAGGCCGTGGTACATCCAGGTCATTCACTTATCCTGATCCCTGTGATACCAGCATATAGGGCAGGGCACGGCCATGCTAGAAACCCGCGATTCTAGGGCTCGCGATCGTCATTCATCAGATGTTGCTCGCTTTTCTCTCCCCCTCCTTTGTTCTCTGCCGCCTTTACCTGCAAACCACCCGTCACCAACCCAGACAAATATACCTGTTCGAACGACCTTTCTTTTCCACCTTCTCGACTTGCCCTCAGTCTCAGGAATACTATCCCCTTCTCAAGAACCCTCCCAGCCCACCTTGGCCCTGCATACTCAACAACGAATCGGCGCGCTGGAAGACATCGCCTTTGAAGAAACTATCTCCATACGCGCTGGCCGGGGTACTCGGAACCATCATCGTGGCCGTTGTAGGGGTCTGTAACGCCGAACCTGACCCGAACGAGGCAGTGGTGGGCGTTGGTAGCGCGGAACTCGATGTGCTGGGGAGCGTGGCCTGTGCTGCAGGACCGAGCGCTGCGGAGAGAGGTGTTGCGGGGAGAGGGACGGATATTGGTGAGATGCCGTTCAGCGCGCTGGTGTTGGGCGCGATAGTGGACGATGATATTAAAGAGAGGGTTGTGCCGTTCATGAGTTTTGTCGCTGTATTTGGAGTATTCGCGCTCGCTGGGCCCGGGACAGGCGGGACAGGAATGATTGGTGGTGGGAAGGGGCTTTGTAGGGGGTAATTCGAGATCGTCGATGCTGCTGAGTTTGGTTGGTAAGGTGAGACGTTGCCTCCATTGGTGGTCATGGTGCTGTTGGTATAGCCATTACCGTTTACCACACCATTGGGCGGTTGACTTGAGTTGTTCGAGCTGAAAACGCTCGGCGGCGGCATTGCTGCTGCAGCACTATCGGTCAGATATCGCCAGGGACTTGTCTCTATCAAACGTCCTGCTTCACGACTTGCTTTCTGCACGGGTCTGAGCATGGTGATAAGCTCTTGGGAAAGCAGTCGCAATGATTTCGCAATCCGCATCTCTGTTAGAAGCTCAATAAAGCTCATCAGGAAGGTCTTGCAAAGGAGCCATAGAGAGGGATCATTGCGCCCACTGCCTGTAGCAACGTTGTGTGCTCCGGGATCTTTGATCCGCATGTTAACAAGGCGGATTTGTAAGGCCTCGCTGACGTCGATGCACAGCTTGCAACGGTAGACCAACGTCGACCATAAGTCGTGTACAGCCTTTGGCTGTCGATTCTCCTCTGCCGCCTCGAGACAGCGGAGGAATTGTGCTTTCGCAATTGGAATGGTATGCAGAGCAGCGTCGTACGCTCTTGTCAGTGCGAGGAAGATCTGTTCGAAGATAGCTTCCTCATGAGAATCCGTGAAACCAGTAGACGGATTGACTCGAGCGACGTAGGAATTGGTAGGTGGGAGACTGAACACCTCAGCTGAGCGAGGGGTACTCGCGACAGACGAGGACAAGCCATTGATCATTCCCGCAGTCCGTGAGCTCGACCTAGACCTCAGACCTGCACTCGAAGTCGAGTTCAGAGTGCCACTACTGGAGAAAGTCGAGGACGTGCCGGTGAGAATGCCGCCATTTAGAGTGGTCCCGGTCAGGTGGATTGGCGTCGGAAGTGCAGGTTGCACAGGATTCGGCTGATACGGTGCGATATTGTCGGGAACTGGATGTTGAATTGCCGTGTCACTGCGCAATCTCCCACCTTGTCTCGAAGGAACTCTGTCTCGGGAGGGAGTCACTGCTCTTACTGGCTGCGATGGTGGCGTATATTCCTCAGGTATTGTCTGGATGGGGTGCGTGTTTCCACTCGACATCTGCCTTCTGTGGCCGAGGCTCTGTGTAACTCTGACATCTGCGCCAAAGCTCTGGATTGCGTTTCTGACTTCCACCATGCTTCCGTACAGGAGAAGCATGAGTGTCCGGACGTAGCGCGCATCAGTTCCGGCGACAATCTTCTTGACATTATCCTGCAACTGTGCGGTTACGTGCGTATAGGCCATTATGCAGGTTGCACAGTCCCTTCGAACAGTGTCTTCAATTTTCTCCACGGCGTCTTTGTCCGTAGCGTCCACTACATCCGCCTGTTCCAAAGCTTCATTAAGTCGGTCCACATGGGTCGATGCGTTGAAGAAAGTGAACTCGAGGGTACTTCGCCGTACGTCCTTTCCTCTGATTGCAGCAATCAAACCGGATATTTGTGGATGAATCTGATAAAGAGCGTACAGAATGCCTTTGGCACCTTCAATGACAGGGTTGCTCCATTCAGCGTCAACTCTGTGCTCGGGAAGACTTGACAGACGTTTGACGAATGCGAGTCGGTGCCTTCTTGGGTCGCGTGGACTGCTGGGACTCGATGAGCTGTTCCCACCAGGGGACGATAGCGCACCGTTCCTTTTGAGCACAGAGCCGTGACTGAAGCCTCGGAGATGGCTGTTCCGATTGACTTTGAGTTCGTCAATGCTGTCCAATTCAGGCTTCTCCTTACGAAGCATGCCCATCCTTTTCTGTCGCGCTGCGGCTGATGCTTGCAGAACGCTCTCGCTGTTGCTTCGATTCCTTTCGTTGTTTTGATTGATGAGAGGTCCTATTCCCGGCCGTCGGAGTGCAACGGCTTGCGCCCCAGAAGCCATACGAAAGTGAGAGCGGGTCGGCACGGGAGGGGGATTGGTGGTCGAAATGGGCGATGATTTGTTGCCCTCCACAGCAAGGTCGGCACCATTAGTGCTCGGGATGACAGGAAACCTACTGCTTAACGATCGTTTGAGGGGTTTTGGTGTGGTCTCCATCGGGTTCTCGTCGACTACCTGCAGAGAAGCGTCGACGTCAATGGGCGTGACAACAGGAAGCGCTTCTCGTAGATATCGTTTGATCTCCAAAGTGATTGCTGTCTCTCTTTCGTGATCGGTCATTTCTGAGAATGAGACTTCGGACTCCTTTGCTTCGACAATTTTCTTGAGCTTAAATCGAAGCGGGTTCTCTGCGATCTTCAGTATCTGGAGTTTTGTCATCTCGCAAAGCTCGCTGGGCAAGTCCTCGACACGATTGTGCACTATCGAGAACACCCGCAGTGATCTCAGGTTTTTGATGTCGCCCGATATCTTACGGACCTTGTTCCGACTGACATCCAAGATCTCCAACTGATGCAGTTTGTACACTCCTCGTGGAATTTCCCTGAATACGTTCGATCGAATATTGAGGTATCGGAGGTGCGAGCACTCGGAAAAGCGTAGGGGGATGTGCCAGATTTGGTTGTGCGACAGAGACAGCCTTTCCACCTCAGCTTTGATCAGATCAACCACGCTTTCCGGAAGTCTTGCTATGCTGGAGTGGCCCAGGTCCAGAGTGAGCTTCGGTTTGACAGCATCACTGACTGCCTCACTTCCGGCGAGGGCATGTTCGGTGTCCTGCCTGGCATCGGCGACTTTCCTCCTGAACAATTCTGTAGTATCTTCCAATGACAATAATGTCGGCTCGCGAGCCACGCCATTTTGAGTTGCTAGCTGGTCTTCCACTTGTGGAGGCGAATCGTCCAGGCTCTGTACCGCATCTCCTCTTTCTCCACGCGCTCTGGTATTCTCGCTGGCGGCTCGAGGGCGGTCGTTTTCTTCAATGCGGGATGGTCGGCCAAGTCGAGATGCGTCGTCAGGGCGGAGCATGGTCCGAGGAGGAGGATTGGTCATCAGTGCCAGATCGAGGTCCATGATTTGGGACAGATTGGTGTCTCTGAACCCAAAGGCAGAGGAACTTTCAATGGCCAGCATCGAGAAGGAGGTTTATGCAGTGGATTGGCGACCTGCGCATCCACAGCATAGTCGAAGGGTGCTCGCGCGCAGGAGTCGGCACCATGCAAGTTGTTCTTTCAGAAGCTCGGACGAGGTCGATGTTGTGGCTAAGACAGGGTTTCTGCATCAGCTGGCATTGTTCTAGCTGGGTTGTGGGACAAAGGACTCTGGCGCTGGGGAGGGGTTCACGTGTCAACTGGAAGGGAGCACAATCACTGCCGCAGCTGAGTCGGTCGGTGTCGGAGGATTATAGGCTTCGGTGATTATATGGCGGCCGTTACTAAGGTCGGGATGTCCTCAAAGAAAACTGTGTCGTTCACTCGTCGCTCGTTAATCCTTTGGCGCCGCGTCCGAAGAAGTTTGGGCACAAGGTTACCAAAGAGGCTAGCATGGCGTCAGGAACACACCGTACCTGCAGATGACAGGATCGGATGAACTTCGGATCCTCTTACAAGGCTGCACAAGGCTGCAATATCATGTCTATCGATCGCTCACCCACACTCCTGCTGCGACCCATCCTCCATCAACCTTGTCTCTGTGCCAAAACCATGCAGTCCCCCATCAAGGATCCACTGCTCGTTATCATCGTTGTCATCCTGCACCCGCCGCCATACACTCTTCCTTTCACTCTCACGACCCTTTCCCTTGTCCACCTCAACACCATCGGCTGCCTTCCAGACAGGCCGGATGAGCTTCCCACTCGCCAGTAGGGGATTATGGCTGAAAGCCCCTGGCTTCCCATCTGTGTTCAGATTCAAGTGCGTATCTTCCACGTCCTCATCATCGCTCTGATCTGTTGACTCTGCTGCCAAAGGCGGCGCTTTCTCGTGTGCATACGTCTTGACCAACTTCCCGTTCTTGATGCTCATACTCATCACCGTCCGCTTCTTCTCCCACTCAGGTCGATTCGCCTCCTCGAGCTCTCGGAGATATCTTTGCTGTTTCTTCAATGCAGCCGCTCTTTGAAGAGGACTCATCCATTGCGTCGTACCAGGCGTAAGAGTCGCATCGAAGTCCGCAGCTTCGTCGTGCACTCGCGTCCGCTGAGCATTTTCACGCTGGAATGCCAATAGCTTGTCTCGATGTGCTCGTGCCCGGGCTGCTGCGGCTGACGCTTCATCTCCGGAGGCACTGTCCGGCGTAGATGCCCCAAAGATCGGTGTGCCACGTCCTGACCGAGATTGACTTGCATTGTGCGCAACAATCTTCTCACCTGCACGCTCCTCTTTTAGTTCCTTGATCATAGCACTGACTTGATCACGGGTCAGAATGAGGGAATCGCAGAATGAGCACGGTTGAAGCCCTTCAAGTGCGCAGATTATCTTGCCACAATTCATACAATTAGGTGCTGTTGCAAAGAGTGGATGTATAGAAGCATTGCATGGGCATCTTCTCCTCTCTTTCGATAGGGTCGGGTTCGTTGATAGCTCTAGTGCTGCAATAGCTGCCGTAAGATCTGCGACGCTTGAGCTGATCGTCGTAGGGCCATCTTTGTGCGGAGTAGAAGTGCCGGACTGAGCTTGTGGGAGGCTGGTGTTTGCGGGTTTCTTGCCTTGCTTCGACTTCAAGTTCACATTGGCGAACCCAAAATCGATCAGATTTCCAGCCGCTGATGGAGGAAGCTTTTGCCCTTTCTTTGCTGGCGATGCATCTCGAGAAGTCCCAAGCGAGCGAGGGGTCAGTCCGCCCGCGCTGGTCTGTGGCAATTGTAGCGCGTCTGGTGTCGTAGATCTGAAACCATTGTCTGGTTGGTATTGCTTTGTATATCCTCCAGACACGTCACCGTAACCTTCGGGTTGACGCGCAGGCCCAGCCGCATGAAGAGGCGCTTTTGTTTTCTTAGCACCTTTCTTCTGCGGCTTTGGAACTCCAAGGTCTTCGGGTCTCGCGGCTGAAGGCGCCATATCGCCACGGCGGGAATTGAAAGTCGAGATGAATTCCAGAGCCTGTGGAGAGTCGCCGAGCAAGCTCTTCAGGTTCTCAGCAGCTGCGTCCTTAGGCAGTGTTGAGGACTGGACGAGTACTTCTTTGAGCGACTCATCGTCCAACGGCAGGATGCGTTGGAGCCGCGGAAGGGCCCAGGTTATCAGATCGTCACTCATCTTCGAAGGCTTTGTTGAGCAAGACGAGGGAATGCCACTTTCGGTTCGAGTTGTATCACTAATCTTTGTTTGAATAGACAAAGCAATGCGGCCCAGATGAACGAAAAGAGCGAGAAGTGGCGGGTTTTTGAAGTCTGGGACGAGTCAAAATTGAGAGTTTGTCGAACTCTGTCACCGTTGGAGTTACTCACATCGAGGCAACAGATTCTTACAGTTGCATCTGTTCAGCAGAGAATCCGAGGCCGCACTCCATTGAATGAATGCTAGTACAATGTTGATGATTCTCTTTACAATGCAGAGCTGAACTAGCCCGGCACTGGTCTCTGATGTTTACGTATGGCATCATCTACAATGGCTGGTCCGCGTTGTGAGCAACCAAGGCAATTAAAGCAGCTCCCAGACCGCTGCCATCCTTTGCTAACCCGATCCTAATTCGCTTTTCGTCTTCGCCGATGCCTTCAATCTCCCGGAATGCTTCCCGAATATACTCCTCGAACCCAGGATAGTACTCAACAAGACTGCCGTCGACACCGATATCTACCGTTTCGTCTTCTTGCAGCTTGTTGGTCGAAAGAACCACGCCACCAAGCGCCACTGCAGCCAGTCTCGCTGCACGCTTGCCGATCGCATGCACTAGCATTTTCACGACCACACAATCCTCAGTTGAGGCTGCTTCCACCTGCAACTCCTTCTCCAGTACCTGCTTGGTGATGCGCAGATGATCCGATTGGTCTTCCTCCACAATCGAAAGGAAAGAGGTGTCGATCCCCCACTGCTTAAATAGAGGACTATCATCAGCCACCGTCGTGGTACTGCTAATATCATTGGTGTGTGAAGATTCGTCCTTGAATAATGCCACTCCTGCATCTGGGTGCTGGTAGAGACTCAACAGCGCTCTTCGCAGGATTTCCCCCAGAAACATGCCAGACACTCGCTTCTCGAACATCTGAATACCGGGGTTTACCGACTCTTTGTCCAAGTCGATGTCGAACTGGGTGTTGGGCAGTACTTTGAGGGCGTTGTCGAAACTGCCCCATTCAGTGTTGACCACCATGAGGCCTGTAGACGAGTCATAGTTTGCAGCACCTCCTGATGCATCATCGATTTCCTTCATTTTCTTCACCTTGTTTAACTTTTCAACGTATGCACCGTTTGTCCCTGTGCCAAAGATGGCACCAATCAATGTGCTTGTCTTGCCCGGGGAAGTATAGGACCTTGCCATGAGAGTGCCAACCGTGTCGTTCACCAGTGCTGCTACTCTCACCGGGAGGTGCAGAGCATCAATCTCCTTTTGTAGCAGCTCGCATACGTCCTGCCCAAGAGCCTCATCGATGTTGAAGCCCTTTGTCCACCGCATCAATTTGCCCTTGTTGATGCCGACCTGATTGACAGGAAAGCTGAAAGTGAAGCCCAGATCGAAGAAGCTAACCTCGCCAGGCTGTTCTCTGTGTTTTTCGAAATGATCCATATGGTGTGCCTTAAGGAATGCCTCTATTTGTTTGGCCAAGAATGAGAAAAGTTCGTGGGAGGTCTTTGCCTCCATGAGGGCTCGAGGAATCGGGACTTTGGACTGCTGTAACGAAAACGACTGATTCCCGTGCAGAGTGATGGAACACACTCGGAAGTTGGTGCCACCCAGGTCGACCGCCAGGTACACGCCCTATGGTGGTCAGCTGAGTTTATGCTGTAACTTCTCTTCCTACCTTCTCAGTGCCATTGGGAACGGCGGTGACGTAGGTTGGGATCTGGCTTATGGATGTCCCTTGCTTTCCCAAACCTTCCTCCATCTCCGCAATGAACTCTTTGACACCTCTGTTCACATCCTCTGCAGAGTACTCGAACTGTGCAACCAGGCGCTTGGCCTCCTCTTCAAGAGCCATGTTGGTCAAGGCGTGCGTGACGGGGAGGTCGGAGGAGAAAGGCGACTTTGGTCTGCACTGAGTGCCAGGTTCGAGGAGGTCAAAGTAGGCCTCTTGACGGTACACGCTGTCCCCAAATGGGTCGAGAGGATTGCCTGCTGTTTCAGGAGAGGGCGGAGGTGGAAAGTAACGTGGCTGGAGGTCGCGTGAGCCAAAGAACTGAATAAGTAGTACAACGAGAAGGACCAAGCCAGACAAGGAGTAGATGACTGGAACGCGCGACGAGGACTTCAGCTTGCTTTGGGCCCGGTATTGCTGAGTGCCAGGTATCCAACTAAGAGTATATTGCGTTGGGCTCAATGGCTGGCCTTCTTGATCCTTGGGCTGACCAGACTGAGGAGCCGGAGTTGCTGCAGCAGCCAGCTTTCTTGAAGCTGGTTTGGGCATGAATGACAGAAGAAACGAGTGAGGGGCAGCCGCACGACGCGGCGCACAAGAAAATGTCAAGTCGCCAATGAGGGGCCCAACCAGTAGGGTTGCTTGGAGGGCATGAGGGCAGGGTCGAGGCTACAAATGGAGGCTTCTAAGAAACGTAAGGTGGTATTTTGCGGAGTGGTGCCGGAGCCCGCGTTCGATGAGGATGCATGACATGAGATGCTGAGTCTGAAGGAAATCACGATGGATGATGTCGTTGGGAAATTTAAGCGGGGAGCCGACCATCCGGGGCAGCACGAGCCGTCTTCGCCTTTGTCAAGCGGGGGCAAGCGAACGCCGCAGGCCAGTCTTTCCCCTAGGCCAAAGATTCTCAAAGACAAGACTTTGTCACCACCAAATCACTAAGACTGAGTAGAATATATAATTTGAGGCGCTGAGCGCCCTTGTAGTCTGTTCGCGTCATTAAGGGGTATACAGTAGGTGCAGACTCGACAATTTGCTTTTTCGCAGTTCATAGTAATACATGCAGTCGCTTCGGCTGCTTTGCCAATCCTGTCCTGTACCGTGGCCTCGATCCTTTCATTTTGAAGTCCTTTTTAGTTGCCCATCACTGTTTCGCTAATTCCTCCACCTTTGGAAAATCCCAGTAAACGAAGTCGCTCAAAATGCCTCTCCATTTATCATTTGCTCCCGGATTGACCCCGAACGCCGAAATCATGCTTGGTTGAGCTCCGGCTAGAAGAGCATGTCGCTGGAATCGTCATTACTCGCCTCTCGGTCCATCGATTCATAGTCATCCAACGTTTTCCTTCTCTTGACCTCCATTGTCCTCTGCTCGAGCTTCGACAAATCGAGTGCCTGTCCTTGCGATGCTGGTCGTCGACCTCCCCACGTGAACCGCTTGATAAGACTCGACCGGCGTGACGGATCGGCACTGGACCTCCCAACATAGCCCGATGATGATGCCGATGATGGAGATCGAGGGGGGGTGAAATATGATCTTCTTTCCGAGTTGGGAGTCATGGGAGAGGTAGCTTTGTTTCGAGGAGATTGATCGTAGCCAGTTTCTTGTAGCATTGGGTCTTCATTGCTGCTCGAGCTGAGGTCGCTCGGATCAAGATCCCATCTTGAACTGAACAGCTTCATATCTGGATCGGTTGCAAACAAGATCTTCATGTCTGTCACGTCTTCTTCGCCCCGAGGCGCCACACTCGCCCGCCGTTTCCACATATGCCACAGTAAATGGTCGTTGCCAATTACTTCCGCAAGAGAACTGCTTGAGTTGTCCTGGACTTGACGTGTCGACATTGGTGTCGTCCTGCCGCTCATGAAACCCTCCCTTCCGAAGTCGTCTAGTGTTTCTTCAATATAGGCTGCACCGTCCTCCTTGCTAGAGAAAGAAGGAGACAAGCAGATGTCGTCGAGTTGAGACTTTGTACGGGCCTGATGGTAGTCCTCGAGGGGCGCTTCGCTTGCATCACTCGTTTCTGACCACCAGCTGCGGTCAGGCCTCTCATATAAACCATGACCTATCCCAGCCGAATCCTGTGGGTGCACCTCATCGTTTTCTCGCTGTTGCTGCCTCAGCGGATGCATGCGGATGACATTCTGAGTAAGCCAGCTTGACCCGCCAATGGTTTGAGCTTGCCCCATTGGGCGGCCCTCTATCATAGGTGCTTCAAAGGCAAGGAGCATTGACACATCACTCATCTGTGAAATGCTGTTCGAGTATTTTCTGCTTTCGTACTGTAGTGGAGCCGCACTCTCCTCTTGTTCGAAAAGGCAATCGTAGAGCACTGGATTCATCCTTTGCCTATCACTCGCAACCTCAACGTCATGCGAGTCTTGGTGGGCCATACTGAAAGTGCAACTGGCACCCTCTGTTGCTACCATGGGGATGTTACTCGTGAAGCAGATATCAGCCTGATCATCGAGATTGAGGCAGAAATCAAGCAGATCATCCTCGCTTCGTGCTCCACAGTGTGAGGCTTGATTTGAATTGCAATCGAGTCCCAGACTAGGTTCCCTCCTGGCTTGCCAGGATTGCTGCGAAAGATCAGAGAAGTCGAACATTGTGTCTGACATTTTCGTGATTCCTGAGTGCTTTAGAGGTCGTAACCTTCGAGCTGGACCATTCTTGTCTATTCCACTCGTGACGGTATTCCAGAGGTGCTTCTGAATATTCTGTGAGGATGTCCTATCTATCTCATGGCTGCCATGCGCCAATCGAGGGACATCCCCACCCGAGGTTGGTGCAATGATAGGCTGTGCAAGGTTGACAAAGCTCAACAGCTGCCTAGATATGGAAGGGATGTGTTGCGCGGCTTGCTGCAGCCGCTGAACATAGTTTGGCACAAACATTGCTGGCGCCAAATCACAAAGCCTTCGAACACCGCCATCAGTGAGGAGCTTAATGCTCCTGGCTAGGCGAACGGGCTTCGAGCAAATGCTACTGCGGAAACCTGCATCAAACAATGCCCAAAATACGTCTTCGTCCAAGACGGGTTGCTCCTGCTTCTCCTGCTTTGCGTAGGCACAGCGACTGCGTTGGCAAGAAGCACTTATTTTTGACTGAAGCGAGGCGCCCTCGTCCAGAGAGTTAGCTCCGCAGTGTTGCAAGCTGCCGACTGGTGACTCGATGTGTTCGTGGGTCTGTTTGGGAATGGCTGGCAATTCGACGTTGTCTGCGTTCGCGCCGCATCCCCCAGTGAAGCGGAAACGCAGCTCTACAACCTCCAGTTCCCAAGAATCAACCCGAGCGGGACTCCAGGGCTGAGCGTCGAAATCTGGTTGGCTCTAGATTGGATCAGCATTCACCCGGCCGGATACAGGTGCCGTACCTGAACCTCGAAGTCCACTTTCAGGGCTCCCTCAGTATCACTGTCTCCAGGTTTATGACATGATACCTGGGACACCTGGTAACCGAGCTGTGCCCATAACTGTCTGGACGCGTAAGGACCCAACAAACTCAGGACGCCGCCAGGCTTACCTCAGCACCCTCAATCAATTCTGCGATGATCGAGTCAAGGTTGTGTGAGACTTTTGGCGTAAGAACTACATCATCAGCCAAATGGAATTGGAAGGAAAGCCGGAAAGCTCTTGTTCTTGGAAGCCATAGGTGACAGGGCAGAACTGTTTCATGCGATGCTGAAGCAGCATTGACAAGGTGATCAGCACTCTTACGCAAGACTGTGGCGGCAGTCCTTGTCAGTAGATGCACTTTCGATTTACGATGCACGAAGAAGCTCTCTGCCAGCTCGACGTTGCTCTTCAGCATTTCGAAGAGTGTTGCGTCTGGTGCAGCTAGGAAGCAGGTCGACGATGAGTGTGTGTGAGTGAACAAACGAAGAGAAGTGAAGTAAGATTGCAGTGAGGTCGCCATTTTTACTACGGTGGAGCGTAAAAGCGCAGTTGGAAGCGCAGTATTCTGCAACTGCGAACTCCCATCAACCTCACTTTCCGCTCGACGTCGGGTATTCCAGGGATCTTCTGCCCATTCACAGCAGTACGTCTGACGGATACGTCCTCAACACTGCAACATACTGATGAGGGACTTGTGCTAGTAGCTCCCATGTCATATTTCACAATGCTATAAAGAGCAGCGGGCGTCATGCCACCGCACCCATGACATCGCGACTCGAGCAGTAATTCACCTGCACCTCCATTCCCTTCAGCGGCAATGTCTCGCACCATGGCGCTCCGTCTGATACGGACGAAGCTTGCACAGGCTTCAAGCCATAGATTGCCCGGAGGACCAGAAGTGTCACGGGGTTTCCATGCAACGTCTACTACTCGTACCGATGGAGTTTACAAGGAACTGACAGAGATGCGGGTGCGGACGCCATGGATACAGGCGCTGAAAGAAAGAAAGGAGGCAGAGCAACATCCGAGGACATCGGCAGAGAGGTCTGTTAAGCCTGATTTGACACCGAAACGGATGCAAGACAGCTATGTTAGCCTGGTGCTCCCTCTCTCTGTCAGTATCTACGACACCCGTTTCATTGCTCTCTTTGCCAACAGTTAATATGTTTAGAAAGACCCGTGGCTGCTCGATACCTACTCGAATTACACGGGTCAGATCCGGACAGGAACGTTGCTCATGGATCTGGATGCCCTGGCTGGCGTAGTTTCGTATAAGCACACTGGCGAAGGAGTTAGCAATGTCACCGCTGCTGTCGATAGAATCACGATCAAGAATCCTATCAAGGAGATCTGTGACCTCGAACTTAGTGGACAGGTGTCGTTCGCGACTGGGAGAAGCTCGATGGAGGTTACACTTCAGATCGCTAAAGCACCCACTCCTGGTCATAAAGTGGCTCCAGGAGACATCTTCATGACTTGTGCTTTCACAATGGTTGCACTCGATCCCCAGACGAAGAAACCTGTGAATATCGCTCCACTCGAAGTCAGCACCCCGGCCGAAAAGGCGCTGTTCGCCAAAGGGCAGGAGAACTACAAGAACAAGAAGACTATCAAGTCATTAGACATTATGGCGAAGAGCCCTGACGCAGAGGAATCGGCCGAAATCCACAAGATGTGGACCGACTCTCTCGCATTTGCAGACAGCAGGAATCCTCGACAGCAGCCTGCCAATGTTCAGTCCATGTCCAAAACCACAATTCACTCTACGCAAATCATGCAGCCGCAGAACAGAAATCGTCATGTAAGTTCCCGTCTCTGCGAAGGGCATTTCGATTATTGACGGGTTTGATGTTATTGTTCCGTCAACAATGGTACAGGCTGACTGAGATCCATAGCATTTCATGATCTTCGGCGGCTACTTGTTGAGACAGACCTTCGAGCTGGCCTTCACGTGTGCAGCGGCGTTCTCACATACCCGCCCGCGCTTCCTGAATCTCGATCCAAGTACGTTCGAGGAGGCTGTCCCTGTCGGCTCTGTTCTATATGTCTCGGCAGGGGTTTCCTACACGGAATCCGACCCCAATGGCGGCACCCGCATCCAAGTGATGGTCCGAACTCATGTCCGCCCCGTCGAGCACCAAGACCAGGAAAGAAAGTCCACCGGGACATTCTTTTACACCTTTCTGGCGCCGGCCGAGGTCAGTGTGTTGCCACAAAGTTACACTGAGTTCATGAAGTGGGTAGCGGGCAGAAGACGCGCTGCCAGATTGTCTGCCATGCTAGAGTCGGATCCGCATCCCGTATTGGCGCAATTACATGCCGAGAATGTGACTGAATGACCGTCTCAAATGAAGACGCCAACCTCCACGAATAGGACGAGCCGCATCTCGGACACCACCTTCGGCCATACGATGCAATCGGCAACCGCAGCGATAGGGCTGAAGCGTGCCTCAGAGGCGGCATCGGCCCGACGAAAGGTGAATTTCGAGATATTAAGGATGTGGCAGATATCCGGATGAAGCAAACTTACTACCACACCGGCTGGCCATTGGATGCGGTTAGATTGGGTGTTGCGTGATAGACATCTGCCTTCACGCCCAAACTTCCACGGGCTCAGGCTGTAAGTGTGGCTGGACCAGGGCTTTGCGTTGGGCTATATGGCGAAGACAAGTGCTGCTGCTCTCCTGCGCAGATATTCGAAGCACCCCGGGTGATGCCAATCATGCTGGGGTCCACCACTATCAGAGCGGTGTGGTCGTTGGTTCTTGCGTCCGACATAAGCCTGTTGGCTCGTGGAAGTATAGACCGCCTGGAAGAAGGCGTACCTTGCGAGAATGTGTTTTTCGTCGAGATATCGCCGTAAACAGCCCAGCAATATTTCGCAGCAGATGCTGTGCATAATATCATATCGCGCTGGTGTAATCGGCATCGTCATGCTCAACCCATCTCTGGATATCCCTCATCTGATCCTTGTATAGTGCCGCCTCCTCTCATGATTCCTTCGCCCCATCAGCCTGTTTCCCTCTTCCTTGTACACTCTCTTCTCCAAGCACCTTCGCACTCCCCATGAAAAGCGCTCCAACATATCCTCCCAGGAATCTCATGTCTTGGGCTTGTACGGCGGTGATTTTCAGCAAGCTCTCGGTGTCCGCGAGGTGCGCGTTGAGCTGGGCAAGTTGAGCGTGCAAGTGAGCGTACTGGCGATTCTTATTCGTGGAGGTTGTGTTGCTTGAGGTTCCAGAAGAAGGGCGCGAGAGCGAGGGCTTGGAAGTGATGGTCGTTTTGTCCATGTTGATGAACTGAGCATCAGCACGCGCAGCCACGGCCCCGGAGTAGGTAAAATCGAGTTTGGCGTAGTCTTTGGTCTTGCGAGTCTGCAATGACTGTGGACGCGTCGTTTGCAGTTCCGGCGCGAGGCTGCGCAAGGCAACGCGTGATTGGATCGCTCAGAATCAGTAACACCTTCCACCAGCCTGCTTCATTAGTGATCAGTGCGACTTCCCTGCTGCATCGTCGATCATGCTTCCCAGTACTTCATGCGGCTGTTAGGCGACATTGGGGCAAATTGAGATGGACTAACGTTGATTCAGAGACTACTTAGCAAGTCGCTAACGCATGCGCGTCGACTGACTGACCAGCAGTAGGTGTTGCAGGAGCCGTCAAACCTTCTAGGGAAGTCGGCGCAGGACGCACCAGTGATAGGCTTTGGCTCTTCGCAGAGACCTGCTTCTGCTTTGCCCTGAGACGTGCAAGCGAGACGGGCTGCACTGTTGCCCAGAACAAGCAATTTCACACCCTTTCCGACTGCTCTCTCGAAGCAGAAGTACAGGCTCCAATAACCAAACACTGTGTGATTGTGGAGCTCAAGATATATCTACTTACCCTATATTACTAATGTTCTTTTGCGCGAGCGGCGCCGCAGGGCCACAACCGCCGCAAAACTCTCTTTAGCGATTGCAAAGAGCCCTTCCCAAAGAGGTAGTAGCTCTGCTGATTGGCAGAGCTCCGAGCATCCATGCACCTGGAGCGCAGGCATCGAGCTTCGAACTGAAGTCCGACTCATGTCATCTTCGATTTTGCGACTTTCTACTTGCAGAGGCGCAAGCACGCTCGGTAGAGGGAGTACCAAACGTCCGAAAATGCTGCGGTGGCCATATCAATACCACTTCTGGCGATCGCCCAGATCCCTGGCCAGCTGCAAGTAGGGCCATGGTTGCAGTCCAATACGGAGCGTCTTATGCTCGCATACCTGGTTCAGCTCCCCCTCAGTGCGCTCTTCATCTACCCATGGAAGATGGCCGATCACCTCAAACACAGACACAGCCGAATGACCTACTCAATTCTCCTGCTTGGTGCGTCGACCTCACTAGGCCGCAAAGTGTCTAAATGTCTGGCCACCCACGCGCAATACCTTACCAGAATTGCAGTTCTCAGCCCTGGGGCTGATGCCGATATAAGAGAGGAGGGCGGCGATGCTTCGAACAGACTGGAACACATTGTAGGCCGCCTGAATGATCCCACATCCTACCAAGGTTTCGACATCGTAGTTTCTACGATAGACGACGATGACAGTGCAGCCCAGAAGGAGTACTTCGATGCGGCCATTGTGGGTGGAGTGAGGCACTTTTATCCTGCTGAGTGTCAGCTCTGCCATTTCGTTGCCATTCATCAAACGTGTGAGGGTCTTACTGACTTTGAGCAGACGGAGCAGACCTAACTCATGAGCTCGTTCGAGACCAGCCGTACTTTGCTGACAAGATTTCTGTACGGGAGCATCTTGAAGCTTACGCTCAGACGGACGCTTCCCTGGGCTACACGTATCTCATAACGGGCGTGTCCGCCGACCTTCTCCTGGAAGCCAATCTTCTCAGTTTGAGCGAGCAAAAGGCGACCGCTACACATGTTGGATATCCTGATGCGTTAGTCTCAGTAACGCATAGCGACGAGTGAGTTGACCTTTGCTTCTCCTAACCGCTAGGACATCGACGGAGACCAATCTGATGTCTTCTTAGCGTCGCTCAAGCCATAGTTGCAAGCCTCCTTCCCGACTATCTCACCAGTTTGAACACGAAGCGACACATCCGCTTCGCAGGCTCGACATTACCAGTGTCTGCACTCTACGACGCAATCTCATACGTCCTTCGCCATCCCATAGAAGTCACATATCAGACACCCGATGCATCATATGAGTCGGACAAGCAACTGAAGGGGTCCTATAATGAGCATTCACCAAAACTCCCATCGATCAGAAGATCTCTTGGACTTGGGGCATATAGGCTCCAGGCACCAGATGGACAGGAACCAGGCCAGGGGACAACTAGCAGTGGAAAAGAATATGTCGAGGCTCTTAGTCCCAAGAATTGGGCGCAGGTAGTGCACGAGCATTTCATGAAGACGAAGGACCAGTCACCGACGATGAAGGAAGGATGAGGTGCAGCAGACCACGTTTGATGCCCCTTCAGCAGGCGCTCGGTCGGCAGAATCGTCGTCGTGGTACTCACCGTGTTCGTGTTGCATGCAAGATCACCATTGATCCGCGGTACCTGGCTCAGAGATTACTGACTCGTTGCCGCCCATGTGTCTGCGTCCTTTTTCCATCCTCGCGCAAAATCGCCGCAATATCCTCATATGCAACACCACGAATATCAGGCCGTCTTCTTCTCCTCGGCCAACAACTTCTTCAACCCCCCAATTCCTATCGCCGCCCTAAAAGGGCCATCCATACACCCCTTCCACAATATATCCGCCCAATAAATCACATACATCGTGGTCGCAAAAGCTCCCCTCCAGATCCATTTAGGGGTCCCAAACCATCTATCCAAAAGATCACTGACAACCCGCTTCGCCCACTTCTCCGCGCTCATCTGATAGCCATCTGCATCTGCGCCTTTCATTGATTTCTCGAACCTCTCCCGTACCGGGGAGTAGATACTCCCCTGTGGTAATCTGGGCGTAGCTTCGAACTTGGTGATGTTGCTGCTAGCCATACCGGTCACGACTTCCACCACGCGAACGTCGAAGGGCGCCAGTTCGATGCGCATGCAATCCGTCAGACATGCCAATGCGGCTTTTGCGCAGGCGTATGCAGTTGCGGGGACTTTTAGCCCATACGCCGATTGGGAAGTGTGGTTCACTATGATCCCCTTTGAGCGAATAATGTGTGGGAGAAGAAATTGCGTCAATTCAATCACAGGGAAGAAGTTCAAGTCGAACATGTGTCGGAACTCCTGGGGCGAGGTGTCCGCGAAGGGCATGACGAGATTGCCGCCTGCATTGTTGAACAGGATATCTAGGCTTGTTATGCCTGCGCAGAACGACTTTATTGATGACGAAGAGAGGAGGTCCAGTTCGCGTGTGTCGATTCCCATGGAGGCAAGCGACTCGAGGCGCGAGAGGGAGCGTGCCGTCGCTATGACATGGTAATTGCGCCTGTGGAATTCCTTCGCAAGGGCTTCGCCTAGTGAGTCCTTCGAACAACCTGTAACAATAACTGTTTTCTTTGAGGTTGTCATTGTCAAGGGTCGATGTGTTCTCGAAGGTCTGACCGTTCTGTGAGGTGCTGCATAAATAGCGTATGAGATGGTCGTAGCAGATCTGCTTCTATACTTGCACATGGACCTCGATGCGGGGCGCCTGACCTGAACGAGCGGGATAGCGCCTGGGGGTGTTTCGGGACATAGACTGTCCGGGGCCGCCGGTCCCTTGCAGACCATATCTCAGCTTGAATACAGGACAGAGACTTGAAGGGAGGTGACACCGACAATCCTGCCCAGAGCGACCTCGGCCGATTTGTACCGAAGCAAACTCATAAGAAGGGACAAGAGTCGCCTCATCCTCAGGGTTCGGTGCATCTGTTGCCTGCAGAGCTCCTTTTTATTCTTGTACGGAGACAAAATCCAAAATCAGCGAGCCAGTTGAAAAACAGGTTGCACACAGTCCCTATTTTCAAGGGACCAGATGCTTGCTGCGGGCGCCCTAGTGCCCATCGAGAGTGCTGCTCGCGCACCGATCTTGGTCTGACCACCCCCTTTTTTTGCGACCGGCTCCACCGGCTCGGCGTCTTCAGTTCTTAGATCGACATCGACACCAGCAGCAATCCTCGTCCGGTAGAATCATTTTTGCTCTTGGGAGAACAGTTGGTTATGTGACGAGGTCTATGCATCAGACCAAGGAGAAGCAACACGACAATGTCCTGAACGAGTACTCTAAGAGTATTTTGCGCTCGATCAGCACGCCGGACCCGAAAGGTGGCGCTACCAGTACTCTCAAGCGTGCGAGATAGATGTCTTTGCAGCAACCTCCGTCCTAGATATCTCCTTTACCATATCGACCAACGTGTAAGCTCGATCGCGATGCCACTCCCCAACCGGAATAACATAACTCGATCCATACTGTTCAAAGCCCTTGCGTGCCCAGTATTTCGCGTACATTTCCTCGACCACCTTCACCCACAGTCGGACAGGCTTGTCCCTGACTTCTATAAGTAGGCGTGCCGATAGAGCTTGCAGGCACTGCTCGATGAGTCCCCGGCCGCGATATTGAGGCGAGCTACGCGACGCTGCGGGACCGATTTCCCAATCTCGGATCCCCTCGTCGTTGGAATTCGCATCTTGGTCTTTCCGTCGTCCTTTCCAGCGCTTGGTTGCTGCGATGGCGACGGGTAATCTCTCGTTCTGGCCGTCTTGGATGATTGCACACAGCCCATCTGACCCGAGGTCTGCGAGGAAGTCTTCCGGGCTGGGATAGCGGTCCAGAAGACCCTCGGACTCGCGCTCGTTGTAAGATTTGTTGATCAGCACACAGGCTGGGAGCAGGACTTCATCGTGTCGGAGCTGCTGGGCTGTGAGGACGCGGATAGCCAGGTGTGATGCCATGCTCTCTACCACAAGCGATTCTCAGCGAGCGACCTGTCGGGTTCTAGATTCGATTGCTTTGTGGAGTGTGTTGTATATGTGAGGGCAAGGGGTACATTATACCTGACATCACCGGCTTCGGCACTAACTATTTAGGCCGTTGCCAAGCCTGTCACAGGGCGGTAAAGGTGCTACTGTTGTCGAATTGCATCACTGTTTCCAGGCCTGTACTCGGCTGCAACAGAGCAATACATGCGGACCAGCCCTGACCGTTATCAAGAGAGTTTCCGGCCTAACTGAAATTCCACATCTTCAAGTTCAAAGACTTTTCTCAACCTTCCTATCGAACACACGGACATGAACTCCCTCCGGAATGGCAAATGCGCCATTCATGACCGTCCAGGTGGCCTTTGGATCGTCCAAGGTGAACTAAAGCACAAATAGGTCAGCTCTACCAAAACACGCCAACCCTCGTTTTCACGAAAAGGGGTGGTACACTCACCTTGAACCTCCTCAAGATCGTCGGAATGAATTTATACATTTCCATCCGAGAGATGTTCTTACCCAGACAATTGTACTTGCCGAAGCTGAACGTGAACATCGCTTGCTTCATGCGTTTTGTCTTCTCCTCATCCTCGAGCCAGCGTTCCGGCCGATATACTTCTACGTCCGCGCCGAAGACCTCTTTCCGGCGATGCAGCACCGGTGCGTAGATGCCTACGTCGGTTCCGCCGGGAACGAAAACACCGCAGATTGTGAGACCTCCGGGCGGGACGACGCGCTGGTGGGGCATGCGTTGGACGACATGGCAGCGCATTGACTCTCGAATGCATGCGTCGAGGTACGGTAGGCTCTGCGCGGTCGTCCAGGAGAAGACCTCCCCATCCGGCGTGGAAACGAGGTTCTCGGACGGCACGGCGTCGATCTCGGCTTGAAGTTTCTTGTAGCATTCGGGATGCTTTATGAGGAAGTAGAGAGTCGCTGTGAGAGTAATGGCGCTATTGTCCAACTTATCAGTCGCCGCCCTCGAACCAGCCCTGCATACACTCACGTCGTCTCCGAGCCCGCGACAATCATCGTCCTCGCATGATTCTCAGGCGCCATGTCAAACTTTTCAGGATTATCCCGCTCCGCTATCAGAAACCTGTCGACGAGAGTCTCGTGCTCTCCGGCCTGAGAACCTTTCTGATTCGAGGCTTGCCAGACCGCCTTTCGCTCGGAGAAGTGCTTCGCGATGATCGGCTGGAGAGGGCTGGAAAAGCCCGGCACGAGACCTTTCCTTTGGAGGAACATTAGGATGGGGTTCTTGAACGTCAATGTGTCCAGGATTGGCATCCGAGACAACTATTCCCGATTGTCAGCGATTTAAAGATGATGATGGGGCAAGGTTCACCTCACGTAAAGCCACGGAATAAACACCAGTCGAACGCCGGCGTGGATGTTGGAGATGTCCGTCCCGGACTCCATGAATCCAGTCCGCTGACCGTATGTCAGGTTCGAGATGACATCGGCCGTGAAGAAGGCGAACCACCGATGCAGATCAACAATCCCTTCCTTGCCGGCTTTGCCTGCGTATCTGTTACTCATTTCCTGCAGAAAGACTCTGACCGAGTCCGTAACCCATGGCTCGTATTTCAAGATGTTCGTCAAGTTGAACGCAGGCGCAATAAGTCGTCTTTGCTGGTCATGCCATTCTGAGTCGGTGGTAGACAGTAGCACCTTCGTTCGTCGGCCCTGCGTGGGAATGGACGTCACGTCGTACATTTGGCTCTGTACTCTTCAGCAAACATGAAGAAGATGAAGAGGCATGTAGTCCTCGAAGCGACATGATCAATTTTCTCTGAAGGACAACTTACCTTTTGGTCAGACCCCTTGGTCCCGTAGATGTCGAATATCGCTTGCGGGTCCGCAAACGAAAGTTCATTTGGTCCTATGCGGACCACGTCTCCGTACTTCTCGTGCACATCAATGTAGACTGAGTTCTCCTTGACCGAGTTGTTCCGTGCGTACAGGACCTTCCAGAGATCTGTAAGGGACGCGAAGAAGGGTCCGGGGAATTTGTTCAAGCCTCGAGAGCGCCATGTCTGGTAAAGGTAGACCGGTATGAGGAGCGTGATGATTAGAGGGAGGTAAGCGATCATCTTGTCGGCGGCCCTGAAGCAGATGAGCATCAAGTTTGAATGATATTCGGGAAGTCCTGAGGGTGAAGCATAGCTCGCAGTCTGTTAGTCTATCTTCCTTAATCTCCTAAAGCTAGAGACGGCTTGTCGCAATCACGACGGCACTGCGCTTTCGAGATATACTCTTGACGTTCAGGCGCTCCGCAAGGACGTACATGCTCACATAGGGAACTGGTGGGGGCATTGTGGGGTTCGTAAGCTAGCGGCTGGCAAGCCGAAAGCTCTCAGGCCATCAACTTCTTAAGTTTGAAAATGGAGTAATGGCACCCTGAGACACCTAATCCACAATCACTTTTCCTTACCTGCTCGGACCGGAACACCGACATTTTGAAACGACCGGTGCAGTTCGGCACCTACAAAGAACCTGGCGTCTCAGCTGGAGACAAAATCGTAGGCAGTGACCTTCCATTTCCCCGCAAAAGAGTACACAGAGGGGATGTACCACGTCATTGGTTCATTGACACCAACTTGCCACATTCGGCTTGTCGGAAACATGATGTCGTGCATATCCCCGCCCTTGACGCGTGCGCGCATCTGAGGAGGCGCACGATATGAGAGCTTCAGCTTTCCTGCCTGGCCTCAAAGACCAAAGCAGTTTTGAACACCCTCATCAGCTTCCAGCTCATTGGACCGTAAATTGCCGTGATCATCTTACAAAAAGCAGCCCCCTTAGGCAACTCGAGAGCACAGGAGCAAGGCTGACCGCGAAAGGGGTCGCCATAATTCGGCCGCTGGACCGACGCGAACACAGAACACGACACGGAATCTGAGGCGTGTCTGAGGTCGTTCGGTATCACCAATTCCACGAGCACGCTTGCCACACAGCCACCATGAGAGTCGTCCGCGTAGTCAAGTACCATCAGAACCTCGAATTATCTGATGCGCCTGAACCCGAAATCACCTCACCCCTCGATGTAATCGTCAAAATCGGCGCTGCCGGAGTCTGCCGTACAGATATCCACATACTCGAAGGTCAATGGGCCGAGAAATCCGGCGTCAAATTGCCCTACACCATCGGACATGAAAATGCGGGTTGGGTGCACGCGAAGGGCGACTCCGTTACGGGCCTAGAAATTGGGGACAAAGTGATCCTGCATCCGCTCGTGACTTGTGGATTGTGTCGTGCCTGCCGGTTCGGAGACGACGTGCACTGCGAGAATAGTCTATTTCCGGGTATCAATACAGACGGCGGGTATGCTGAATTTGTAAGTTTGGCGTCTGCCTTGGATGGATCTTCTGATCTGGCCAGAGCTCCGGACTAACGGACATCCACAGATCAAGACTGGTGCGAGGAGTCTGATTAAACTGGATGAGAAGTTGGAGCCAACGGATGTAGCGGCTCTCGCGGACGCCGGCTTGACAGCGTATCATGTCTGTGCCAAGGCCGCTAGGGTGTTGAGACCAGGGAACTTCGTGGTGTCGATCGGGGCAGGCGGCCTCGGGCACATCGGTATCCAGGTGCTGAAGGCAATTAGCGCAGCTACTTTGATCGTGGTTGATAGAAACAAAAATGCATTGGACTTAGCGAAAAAGCTGGGTGCTGACCACGTTGTGCTGGCGGGTGAAGGAGATGAATTCGTGAAAGAGGTCCTCAATTTGACGGGAGAGCAAGGCGCCGAAGCCGTGGTTGATTTTGTCGCCGAGGGAGGCTCGACCGCCACGGGTGTCAAGATGCTCCGTCGTGCTGGCAACTACTATGTTGTCGGTTATGGTGAGAATCTCAACATCCCGACCATCGACATCATCTCCACCGAGATCAACTTTATTGGCAACCTGGTCGGGTCTTACAATGACCTTGCTGAGCTCATGGTTTTGGCGGCACAGGGGAAAGTGACGCTCCACACCTCGATTTATAAGTTGGAAGACTTCCAGAAGGCGATTGATGACCTCTCAGCTGGGAAGGTTCGGGGCCGTGCTATCCTCGTGCCCTGATCGTCACGCCCGAGTGGAGCAAGATGTCAGCTGGAAGCGAAATCTCTCGCAGGTGACCAAGGCCCCTTGGCAAGTGATGATAAATATAACATTAAAGCGAACGTGATAAGTTTATCATGGAGCATTCGTATAATTTCCCTACTCACAAAACATTCACCTTGTAGTTTCCGGCATCGTCGAGCACATGCTGCGCCTCCTCCCATGTCTTGCGGACAATTTCGGCATGCTTTGGCGTCCGGGCCTTGATTTCGCACCTTTAAATCGGTCAGTTCATGGTCTGATTTGAAATGAAGCCATGCTCACTTGAAAGGTAGAGGCCTGGATGCGATCGATTGTGTAATCTCATCCGGGTCAACTTCGATTTCCTTTCCTTGGTCATCCTTTGCTTTGGAGATGTCGAACGCCCACAGAACCCTCGCCATAGTCAACATCAAAGTCCCTTCTGCCACATGCATCCCCGGACAAATCCGTCTTCCAGCTCCAAATGTCCAATGGTCACGATCGCGAATGTCACTTGCAAGAGCTGCCTCGCCCATGGAGAAATTCGGATTTTGTCTCGAAGGGTCGAAGACGCGGGGGCTCGGAAAGAGACTTGGGTCATTATTCGCAGACCACACAGACAGGAGAATGGTGGCGCCCTTCGGAATGAGGTACCCGTCGATTTCGTCTTCGGCTCTTGCTGCGTGAGGAATTGCGCCACTTGTTGTCGTTGGGAGCCCTACGGACCATCAGCGTTCCACAATGGTAGCCGAATCAATCGAGGATCCTACACCGTAGCGTCTCCTTCATAATTTGACGAATGTACGGCAGCTTCTCAATGTCGCTCGGCTGGGGCATGCGGTCACCTCCAATGACATCGTCCAGGTGAGCCTGTGCTTGCTTCTGAACCAGCGGGTAAAGCATCATGGCCTTGCGTGTTGGTCAGTAATCAGTGTACACTAGTACAGAGTCACTCCCTACCTTGATTGAAGCAGCCAACTGGTTGCTCTGGGTGTCCATAGCACCTTCCATGGCAATTCCCGCAATGTAAGCAGCGGCATGATCAGTCAGGGTTGCGCCTTCTGGTTTCCCCTGCCAAGATTCTTGGGCTCGGACAATATCTGAAGCGAAGCCTGAAGAGGATATCAGCGGCAGCCAGGGGAGATTCACCGTTTGACATACTTGGAAGAGCATCTCCCTTCCCCAATTTCTGACGCGTCTCATGCAGCAAATCGTGGAATTGTCGCTTCTCCCTGCCAAAAACCTCCCTCGCGTTGCGATATAGCGGATACACAAAAGACGGCAACCATTTCACAACGGGTCGCAACTGTGGATACCAGTCAAACAATTGACTCTTGTGCGCCATAGTGAAGAAACCATGCGCATTGCGGAGAAGCTCTTTCATGACTGGATTTTCTGGATCCGTGACTCGGAAACCGTACGCCATGCTTGTAGCGGCACTGAGTGTCGTCCTTGTGATCAATGCCTCGAAGTCCTCTGGCCGTTGTAGTAGATCAAAGCACAGCTGCTTCGTCTCAAGATCTGGGTATGGAATATACCGTGCTGCTTTGGTGCCATTCAAGAACCCGTGATATAGCTTCCGTTCGACTTTCCACAGATCATCGTAGCCGCGCATAATAATCCGGGAATGATCAAAAGCCTCTTGCATGAAGAGTGAGGGACGATCTGCATAATTCCCACTGCGCTTGTCCACGAGGCGCTTGATCATCGCGCCGCTCGCAAGAACGATGACAGTTTGACTGCCTAGTTTGAGAGAGAATATTGGTCCATCTTTGCAGGGGTCGAGCGTCAGTATCGGGTCTCGGGCAAAGAGACTATGCAACAGCTGAACTCACACTCTTGCGCCCATTTGAGGTGCTGCACGTGCATATCTTTCTTGGGCAATTGATGGAGGTTTCCAATCAGAGGCAGAGTGCGTGGGCCTGCAAATAGTGAGTCTCCGATCACGCGACGCAGCTTGCACATACCTGGTGGCAAGCGCCGACTTCGCATACCAGTCGAAAGCAGTCGCAAAAGGAGCAAGCACGCAGCCAGAGCGGCCACGCCGAGGCGGACGTCAGTGGCATCAACCATGGTCGTTTAAGTTGACAGAATACCTTGAAGAGGCGGCTGATGGTTGAAGGGACATCGAGCTGATGGTTTGCTCATATAGGCCCAGATCATCAGTCAACCACTGCTCTCTGCTCTGAAGAAAATCTCTCGAGCTGATGACTCGGACATCGAACTAAACCCCGTGTAGTATTCAAGGACGAGTCCCTTAGGCCGCCTGCACCCAAGCGACTGATGTGATGCAGCCGCAGGAACTTCTCCGCCAGTACCAGTTCATGATCGACAACGGAAAACAAAGCTTGGAGAAAACACTATAGGAAGGTTCCGAACTCCACTGCCGTATGCGGAAGTAACGTAAGTCGTTGGTAGGACTGGGAAGAATGACCTAATCGTAAACGGGCGCCTAGCAGAATAGAGTAAGGACATGTGCCTTCAAGCTGGGGATAGTGTCGCACCAGTCGGCCATGCCGGCTGGCTGTAGCGGCGGAAGCGGATTTTCGGCCGATGTGTCCAGATCATCATCGATTGCAGTCGTCTCTATATAAGTATATGCATAGACATTCCGGAGTCCTGTATACCTGTGCGAAGCCTCATCAGCATGCTCTAAAATCTCAGTCAACTCACGCCTTCGCATAGATATCCGTGTCGAACTTGAGATTGTCGACCTTGTCCCTGCCCTCGGCTTCTCTGTTCACCCAGACGCTCACGCTCGTCCCCGAGCACATGAACTCGCCGTACCCTTCTTCGTCAATCTTGACTTCTTCATTCTGCCATCCAAGCAGATCTGTCCATATCTCGCCGGAGTGCTCTTTGCCCACCGCCATCTTCCTCGTCTTCGGACTGGCGTTCGACATGATACATGCCAACCCAGACTTTCTGTCGTCGGTTCCTCTGCGCACAAACGCATAACAGTTGGGGTCATCGTCGATATAGTCCTCCTGGTCACCGTACGCGAAGAGTTTTCTTGCTAGAATGAGATGAGGCAGTTTCTCGCCGCACGACGGCGGCTCTGGATTTTCACCCTTCATTCCATACAGGTCGCCGTAGAAGATACAGGGGTATCCTTGCTGTCGGAGGAGGATCAGAGAATAGGCCAATGGCTTGAAGAAACCCTCAATCGGCGTCTCGACCGTCTGCCCCGGCTGCGTATCGTGGTTCATGACGACGGTCACTGCGGCTTCGGGTTTTGCCTCGACCAAACTCCCATCGAAGATCTTTCGCAAGTCTCCGTCTTCAGTTTTCGACGTGCTCGAGAAGTTATACACCAGTGGTGAGTCATAGAGCGAAAAGCTGTGCTTCATCGCGTTGATGTACTTCAGCATTTCTTTCGTGTCGCCAGACCAGAATTCGCCGACAAGGAACAACTGGTTTTTCCCGAATGTCTTCTCAAGATGGTCAACGAAGCCGTTGGTGAAGGTCTCAGAGAAGTGCTGGCATGCATCGAAACGGAAGCCCTTGAGCTTGAGTTCCTTTACAACCCACTCACCCCAGTGAATGACGTCCTGGCCAACCTCGTCGTGGGCGTAGTCTAAATCGGCGAACATAAGAAAATCCGCGTTGCCGCCTTCACCGGCAACAGAGTTTGACCAGTGCTTGTTGTCGCCTAGGATGCGGAAGATGCCGGTTCGCTCGGTGCTGGCATCATAGTCGGTGCCCGAGAAGTGGTACCAATGGTACTTTTGAGACGAGTATTTGTCTCCACGACCTGGGAAATCAAAGCCCAGCCAAGCATCAATCTCGAATGGTTCGCCAATCTCCGAATTTCGGTCTGTAGTAAATAAGCCATCCTGATGCATTCACATATCCTTGGGAGACGCACCGTTTTGGTCAACCTCGATAACTCTGACCTTCTCCTTGTTGTCTGCACCGGCTTTGTGGTTCAGTACGGCATCGAAGTACAGTCCGATTCCAAGATCTTGGGCCTTATCGGATAGCTGTAATAAGTCCTCTTTCGGACCCCATTTGGTGGTCTTCGAACCTTTTTGCTCGAACTCTCCCACATCGTACAAGTCGTAGACATCGTAGCCATTGGCTTGACTGCCTCCCTGTCCCTTGCAAGCAGGTGGAAGCCACACGTTGTCTATTCCGATATCCTTGAAATCTTGAAGCACATTCTTCAGGCGGATCCAATGCTTCTGATCGGCAGGGACATTCCACTCAAAACCCTGCAACATGCAATAATTCTCCGGTGTACCACCCATCTTGATAATATCAAAATAAAACAATAGAAAGGAAATATAGCTATTCAATGCTGCGTGTGGGGCGCGCAATGAAGGACTCAACAAAGCAATATATAGATTGGTTTGATAACGAAAAATTTGTCTTGCATACCTGGTATGACATCAAAATCGTGCTTGCGTCTTGGTGTAGGAGAAATAATCCGGGCGCTTTCCGATGTTCCTTGGAAAAAGGCGAAAGTCTAACTTGTGGCCGATAAGCGTATGAGATCATCGTGCCTCTCACCAAAACTTAGACCAATGAGCTGTAGGCGGAAGTCAAGACGCTACACGTGCGAAGCATCGTGGACTCGTTAGTCGCCTTTGTTCGATGGGGGGACTCTGGTGCTAGACTCAAGCTTTAATACTGAGCCGAAAGTCTTCAGCCAGATAGCACAGCTGGTCTTGTGATTGTAGTGTGGGAGCAGGCGCAACTTCATGGACCTTCCACGTCGAAGCAGTATTTGTTCTGCTGGCCACGTCCGGGAATGTCGTTCCAAGATTGCCTCAGATCCTGGGAGCACGTCTCTGATTGTGACAGTTGCGGCTCAAAGCTTTGGTACGTCGTGAAACGTAATGCTTGCCTTGTTGTGTTCGCAAACCGAAAGGAGATCCCCGGTGTCCTTGTCCCTCATTGTGCCTCGAATGGTGGCTACATTTGTAAGAACCAATACAAGAATTAAACTCAATGTTGAAGACATACCAAATCTTTTTCCTACCTGTAAGACCTCGCACTCAATGACGACTCGCCTGCCCGTCTTGGTAGGCCGCAAATAGGTGACACTCAGTATTCGGGATACACCTCCAAAATGCCAAAAGTCCTCCTTTGCTAGTGGTGCCATGGCCATTGTAGTGCACATGTCGTGGATGAGGGAGACGGCCGCTCCTTGCGCATTACCCATCCTGCTTCCGTACATGGGCGTCATGTCCATCTCGAAGACTGCCGTCGTCTTGGGCGACTTGGTGGCGCTGATGAGAGAGAGATCGTTGGTCATCAAGGACTCTTCGAAACCCTGATGGAGGTCGTTAGCAACTTCGGAGGTGGCAGGCATTTACAGGAGAGGCCTACCTCTGCAGCAGGCTCTCTCTTGTAGCCATCCATAAATTCCTGTATTCTCTCAACCGGATCGTGGAGATGGATTGCAAAGGCCATCCCGGGCCGCAACATGTAGTCTTTGGTGTAGAATTTCGGAGCTTTCGCCATGTTGCTTGCGTTGAAACGGTGCCTTAGAACGCGTTGACGGAAATTCGATGAGCTGACAAGCAGGAGGAGAGCTGGCGACGATGAAGTCGCCTGCTTGAAGAGAGCAAATGTGTTCCATCTCGACTGGACCGAGGCCAAGGACGCTGAGCGATCCTTAAACCTCGTCCCGCAAAGACGCGTCGAAAGCCGAGGGAATTCGAAATCGCTGACGGTAATACTGACAGAGACCCCAACGCGGCTGTCAGCAGGGTGGCTCGCCGTATTTTACGGTGGGACAAGCTGGCACGCTGCGCATTCTCTTTCCTTTGTTTCAGCATCGGATACCCTCATCGTTACCAAGTCAAAGCAAGCAACTCAAGATGTAATGTTCCTATACTGCACTCAGGCATGGCGCTCAAGCCTGATCGGAAGTGCACGAGCGCGTTTTCTATTGCTTCGGACTATTCATAGCCGGGCTAACGTGTCGACATTTGCTTCTCATCCCCGGAAGCATCGTACTATCGAGTTGCCGGTTGGTGTGCAAGGAAGTGTCAAGCTCGAGTATGTGAAGGCTTGCTGCCCTTGAAGCGTGGTCTAACTCCCATGGCAGTATTTTCTCGATTGACAAGCTCCGGAAGAGTGAAGATGGCCCGCGGAAAGTGGTGGTCTACCTACCACCTGGTCCTACCGTAGTCGCAACGACATCAGCCTCGCTCGATGCCTTCACCCTGCCTAGCACTGTGTTTCCGCTAGATGCATCGGTGGTTAGGATCAACTACAGACTCGGCTCATCCGATCTCGAATCGCCTAGCGAATTGGCAGTCTTCCCAACCCCAATCCACGAAGTCGCGACTGCTTTTTCCTACCTCACTTCCTCGATGTCTCGCTTCAACGAGAACGAAGATGAAGGTCCCAAGATATGCCTTCTGGGAAGCCACATTGGTGGTGCTCTCGCAACCATGCTTGCCCTGACCGAACCCAACTCGATTCATGCTCTCGCAGTCTCCGAGCCAATGCTGGATTGGGTAGGATTGGACGAAGTTCTGGACCAGCTACAAGCAGCGGAGATATCATCGTCTGTTACACCGAGAAAGACACAAGCTCAGATACAAGCACAGAAGCAGGCCCAGAAAGGTAGAAAGACAGGCCAACCTAGGATTGACAACAAATCCGTCGT
This sequence comes from Cladophialophora chaetospira, assembly GCA_030247875.1. Classification (NCBI taxonomy): domain Eukaryota; kingdom Fungi; phylum Ascomycota; class Eurotiomycetes; order Chaetothyriales; family Herpotrichiellaceae; genus Cladophialophora; species Cladophialophora chaetospira. Next base: position 235,041 of record JAPDRK010000022.1, on the reverse strand, counting down.
TGCCGCAGTAAAGGAAATGATCAAGCTACGGTCAAAGCTGTTCAAAACACCATCGGCGTACTTCGACCCGTTCGCAAGCCCAATGCTCTTCCTACGAGCGCCTGGTAGAGATACCCCGACCGGCACAATGGGGGATCAAATGACTGGCGACATGGGTCTGGCCGACCTCGACGGTGGATACGATGACCCTGACGCTTTCGGGCCTTACGATGATGATTGGCAGCCATCGAGCTCATCGCTCGCGCCGAGCTCTGCTCCGGCGACAGACAATAGCATTGATTTTTCAGCTGAAAGCAACTCAATTTCGGATCCAGCACCTGTAACTCCACCTCGCCGAAGGAAGGTCTTGCGCCGCTGGCCGGCCGTTGGAAACCCTGATTCCGTCATTTTGCCACGCGTGAAAATCTTCGTACAAGCTCCATCACAACCAGACGCAGTGCGGCGTCCAATGGAGGAGTCTGAGGGCATTGATATTGTCTCAGGTCATGCAGCTCTGATGCGTGCTCAAGGCTCGGAGATGGTCGAGCTGCTGCGCCGAGCATGTTTCGTTGGCCGAGAGAAGGGCTTTGCAGAAGAGAGAGTCAAGCTCGAGCTGCGTGGACAGAACCTGCAGCATGGCACGGTGGATAACGCGGACGAAGTTGCCATAAAGTGGCTGGGTGAAATGTTCCAGGACGAAAATGACGAAAGCTAGCTATAAAAAGCGATGCTTGCTCGTCGCCCGAGTGTCCTTTCATTGTGCACTGGATATGATCTTGCGAGCTATGTAGGTTCATCCCTCACAGCATGTCGGGGATCTGGGTGTACGCTCTCAGTGGCTTCCGAGCTACAGCTGTTCCTCCATTCTAGCTGAAGGGTCACTGCGTCCTTTTAGAGTCATCTTCGACACATTCAAGTCGCTAGCTCCACAACCACCCTTCAAGTCGTTCCACCTCCGATACGATGGGCCCTTACCGCACAATTTGACCCTGGTAGAGGCAGGCGTTCAAGGCGGTTTGAGCACGGCTTTTTCGAACATGGATTTTCGATGTACTCTCAGTCTTCGTGACGGCCTTCCTCGTGCGGCAATCTGTCAGTGTCGTGACTCGGAGCTTGTGGTACGTCAATCGTGGAACCGTGGAAGCAAGGTGGGAGCAACGCACACTCGGTCTTTATCCATTGAACGTGACTCCCACGACAGTCATATCTCACGCATTCAGATCATTCCTTCCTTGGTTATACGACTCGCTCACTGACCTCCTCTTGTTTGCTAGCCTGGGTGCGCTGCCTTTCAAGATCACTCTTCAGACTATCCAAGAACCTCGCCGCCTCGGCCGAGTACTTGCATTTTCTCCGGATGCTTTCGCCGTACTTGTAAAAGAAGATCGGGAAGGGGAAACATGCGAGAGCGATGAATCCTGGAACGGCAGAAGCCCAATGGACGCCGAGACTTTTGTACATGTAAGTCGCGAAAAGGGGGAACACTGCGCCGAAGGTCGAACGAAGAATAGAATTGCCGGCGAAAACGGAGGCAGAGTAGATGACATAAGAGTCAACGCTGAATATGAGGTTAGCTTTGTTCTTGATTTTGAGCACGAGTGTCCAGGTTGTACTCACAGGTAGTTTGAGCAGCACATAAAGATCAAAATGAAGCCAATTCCAAAGGGAACTCCTGCCAGGATAGGCACGATGAAATGGACGCTTGGATCTGCCGTTGCGGCAAACCAGGCGAGACCGATAATGGCAAGAACGCCACCGTATATAACAGGCGGCAGTCGTGTTTCTGGTGGGGCGAAGCCATCGTGAGCCTTCGAGATGCGGACATACCGCTTGTTGTCCACGATGATAATGGCAACAGCCAGCAGATTGCCTGTCATCATTCCTAGAAAAGCCAAACCACCTTCTCCAGCATTCCAACCGTAGCCTTCTTGGAACACGATGGGAAAGGCCGAAAAGAAGAGATACAGGGTCCCGTAGACGACACTCATGTAAATCTGTCAGAAGAGTCAGCAAATAGTGATCTGACAGGAGTTGGAGGCATACTGAGAGAAGTAGGACAATTGGTTCCAGGAACAACAGAGCCCAAGGACGGCTGAAAGACCGCTTCAGCACTTCCTTGACTACCACAGGCTGCTCGAAGTCTATCTTTGTCAGAAACACCTGTCCTGTGACTTTGGACAACAGTTTTGCTCTTCTCCGCAGCAGCACAGGAGCATATGTCTCCGGAACAAATACAACACCAACGGTCGTTAATATTCCAGCATACAGCGCGAGGAAGCCAAAAAACCAGCGCCACCCAGCGGCTGGACTTAGAAAGCCCCCAATTGATGGCCCCAGAGTCGGTCCTAAAAATGGTGCTGCCGCAAAAATGGCTTGCGCCATGCCACGCTCTGTAGAAACGTCAGCAATTGTATGAGTATGACAACCGGAGTTTGCTGCGCTATGACGATCACGAGCAATTTCGGGACAATATTTCATTACGATGAACAGCCTTGGTGTTCGGAGGACAGGTTTTATAGGAAAGGGACATCTCACGCTCGGCTTCAAACATATCGGACAATTGTCCACCTGGAAGAACAAAGGCAACGGAGCCGAACGTGCCACATAGCAGGCGAAGAATGAGTAGCGCCGTAATGCTCTGTGCTGCGGCGCAAACTGCGGTGAACACGACGTAAAGAGCTAGCGTGACGAGGAAAATATTTCGACGACCCAGAGCCTCGGATAGAGGCTAGTTTTGTTAGTGTTGCCAACCTATTCAAAAGCAGGTACTGGTTTTGAGGAGTACTCACCGCCCACACCAGTGGTCCCAGAGCGAAGCCAAATACCATCAAACTCAAGCCTAGTAGGAACACCTCTCGGCTGCAATGGAATTCAGCTATGATGAGTTTTGCCGCACCGGTGTACGCTGAAGACGCCAATGAAACGCATAGGGTCATGAAGGCCAGAAGGAATGTCATCAGCCACTTGAATAAAGAGCTGTAATTTTTCGGGTTTTCTGGATCGTCATCAAGCCATTGGACGATGAAAGGATCGCTCGAGGTTCCACTGCCTCGATACTTGGCTTCGAGGATGAGGGAGAAATCGGCCACGTTGCGTCGCCATGGCGTTTTTCGAAGAGTGTGATGGGACAATTTCGAGAGCTCAGGATCTTGAGAGGTGGGAGAAGGTATTCGACGGGCAGATTCAGAAATCCCTTCTTCAGTGTCGGGATTAAGAGGCTTCTCGTCCAGTTCGGCAGGCTGGGCCGCAGAGACCTCGGGTTTCGATGAGCTCAACCCGTGAGGCTGAACTTGCACGGGTGACAACATGTCGCCTAAACTGGTCCGAAAAATACATCAAGGGATTGAAATCCACAGACAGCCTTCGGCTTTTATCGAGGACGAACAGATCAAAGTCATAGATGAAACAATCCACAAACCTTTTGACTCACATCTCTTTTGCGTTGACTTGCGTCAACACCAACCGCAACTTGCTCTTCGGCATCGAAGCTCGCAAAACGTCTTTGCGTCCCGAGGCCATACTGGGTCGGACGATGGCAGCTGGGCTTGAAAGAGGGGAAAAGAAATCTCGACGTTGTTGGGTTTAGCTTGGAAGCGAATACGCGTCTGGACATGCCTTGGCCCCGGTCATTCGGCTCGTCCGGCGGTCATCAAGTGCCCGGGCTCCGAGTCCTTGTTCATCTTATCTGCAGCTTTATGTGCGTAAATGAAGGATGACAATTATTAATAGCCATCCACATGGGCTTTAAGTGCCATGTGTTGCCCCGGCTCGGTGTCCAAATGTTCAATGGCTGCTGCCTTGCTCGTTCGATGATAGCCCACCATGGCCGACTTCGAGAGGAAGCACGCGGCCTGCAGAGAATGTCGGGAGAAGAAGCTAAAGTGTGTGCCGAGCGAGGAAGGCGGTGATTCATGTCACAGGTAAGCCCAGCTCACAATTCAATGTCGTGATTTCCCCTGGTGCTAAGCTGATGCCCACAAAGGTGCACAAGGCTTGGGAAAGATTGTCAAACTCCCGAAGTCAAGCAGAGAAAGCGCAAAGCCCGCCGTAAGGCCCTTGATGCGTCTTCTTGGCGCCCTCCACTAATATCATGGCAGTGCGTGGCCGAGTAGAGCAGCTGGAAAGCAGCTACTCTGAGATCTTGTCCCTGCTAAAGCAGAGACCGCAATCCGAGACCAATGCCGTGGCCACTGCACCCATTTCCACCCCTTCCCATGCAAGCACTTCTCAACTTTCTCAGGCTACGGATGCAACATCTCCCCTCGGTCTCACCGCAGGACACCCCAATGCCGAGAAAAACGAGTTACTCCAGATCCCTTCCGAGGAATGCCACATTCTGCTCAATGACTACCGGCGAATGACGAATACTAATTTTCCTTATGTCATCATTCCCGATACCTGTACTGCCGCCACACTGGTCGACGAACGGCCAATGCTAGCTCAAGCAATCTTCATTGCGACGACATGGCGGCACCCGGCCCGACAACATGCTCTGCGGGACAAATTCCTGAGTGAGTTCAGCGAGAGGTATTTCATAAAGTCGGAGAGGTCTTTGGAGCTGTTGCAAGCATTACTTGTATACTTCGGCTGGTAAGCATCGTTATTCAGCGCAAGGCTACTTCAGCACTGATCCTTCTCGAGGTGCCATTGGTACACTGTGCCCGTCGCGACTCAAGTTTTCAGGCTGGGCTCGCTCATCGTCGCTCTTGCTATGGAGCTTGGAATCCACCAAAAACCGACCAACGTTACCCAGCACGAGATGATTGTTGGACAGAGTGGAGGACTAGGACAGAATAACGAAGACACGTCATCGAAGTTCTGGGGTTATGAAGCTCGGAGAGCGTTTCTCGGTGCGTTCACCGTCTCCACATAGTAGGATCATCCTTGGCCACTCCAAGCAACGGTGCCTGACTTGTCCTTAGCGGGTTGCTGCTCTTCAGGAGAGCTTCCATGCTGCCCTACAGTCAGTATCTCGAAGACTGTGCACTCTCTCTTGCAGCATATCCACAACACGCCTCCGACACGACCCTCATTCACATGATCCGAAGCTTGCGCATCGCCGAAGAAACCACTTATACTTTTGATCACGGCTCAAAGGAAAGGATTGGTGAGTTGAGCGATGAGAAGATTCAAATCTTGGTCAAAGCGTTGGCAAAGCAGATGGAAGAGTGGAGAGTATCACTGCCACCCGGCACATTTGCCATCGGTACGCATGTCCTGACTTCTTCGGATCTACCACAACAGTCTAGCTCACCCCGTACTTTTTATCAGGTCGGATTCAACGCGGATACTACAGCAGTGGAGGTTATATCCACGAAGTTGGTCTCTACGGCTTACTGCAAGGCCAGACTCCCTCTGTGACCCGTATTTCCATCCTCTACGAGTGCTTTAACGCCACTATGAAATATCTCTCGTGCATCATGGAAAGCTCGCTCGACGACATGATCGATTGGACCTCTCTGGATTGGCGAGCTCTCAATTATGCCATCATGTTGTCAACAAAGGCATCCATAATTCTCGACTCGGCGTATGTCAGCACCGAAGCATCTCAGCGCGCAGCCTGGTTGGGCAAATGCCTCGACACGCTCTGTCTACGAGCACAAGAACTCAACCGCTTGAAAGGGGACAAATGCAGTTATTTTCTGAAGCTCGCACACGAATGGGCCAATGTCAAAACGTACCATCAGAATTGCATCCAGAAATCGCTGGCCTCTACATCGCGACCGCGACAAAGTACCCTACAGCAGCAGTCACAACCTTCGATGCAAGTGGACCAACAGACAACTAGCGTCCCCTACCTTGACAATGCCTTCGATGTGGACCCATTCAGCGAACTGTTCTGGGCTGGTTTCGGAGATTCCGAGGCAGGAATTTATCAGATGTGAATGTGCTCCAGACACTACGAGTCATCGCACGAATCAGGATTGCAAACTGCAAGAGAAAATACAAAGTCACGGCCGAAGCAGATGATCCAATGTGGTAGTCACTAACAAGCTAGGACAGATCAGACTTCCAGAGCCGCCCTGAGCTGAGTCTTACGCCGTCTTGCTTGATTATTCTCTGACCACTCTGGCCCATTTCAACAGTGTCTCAGCTAGTCATCCGAGTTCCATGTGGGAGCATGACACCGTACAGGGCTTCCAAATGGTCATCATCTTGGAAACTGAGTTGGTGACGAGCCTTCGCCTAGGTCCAGCCATTGTGGGAAATGCAACAAACGGAGCATTCGTCCACTATATAAGCACGGATCTCTCACGCCTTGTACCTACCATCATTCCTTGGATCTCAAGAACCATCTACAACGAAACCTACTTATCGATTTTCCAGCTACTGGAGTCTCAAGAACATTGATTCCCACCTTTTATCACGAAATCGAAGCACCCACAAGGTCTGACCAGCGTGCCACCCATCCAACGACTCAACCAAATCCCATTTTGCATCTCGACCACCTCTGAAGATGTGTAAGAAGGAAATCGAAAGATTCACAGAGTGCTCACACACGGAGGAATATACAGAAAATTGCAGAGACAGGCATTGCACGAAGATGAATGTGAGCGGCAGCACGATCACAGGAAAGTGCTACAAGATATGCGGAAAGGGAGCCAGCAAGAAGCCTCAACCGAAAGATGGCAACGCAGGCTCCGCTTCAAAGGGCCCGTATCGAGATGCTGATGCGAACTGGCGAACGCGAAAGGTAAGGACTACCTCTTGTGCTCATGATGACGGTGCGGTTGACACTCGTATGCTACAGGCTTAGATAGATAGACCCGAGAGTGCCGTCTATTACTCTTGGCAGACCTGTGGGATGGATGGAAACACGGATCCTTGGCTGATTGAAGGGTTAAAGCGATCATTGTGTACGACTAGTCATGACCAGCTTCAGCATCATCGAGACTGCGGAGCTCGACTTTTGTCAGAAAATTCATGAAAGCCTCAATGGCGGTTGAAATGCTACTGGCGACAAGCTATTCCTCCTTTTCGTCTGTTGCCTACAAAGAAAGCTTCAGGAAAAGGCCCGGCCACACAAGCCGGGCAATTCCCAACACCGTTCCTGTTTTCTCGTCGATCTCAGTCAGTGCAAGCATGGCTTTCTCACATGATGCTCTTACCCTCGAAAGGCGCTTCTTCTGGCAATCATGAGCAAGCCAGAGGACTGCCTAGTCTGAGAAAATTTAGCTTGCCATGGGGCGTCTGCGGAGTTTCGTTCCTATGTTTCGTCCCGTCTTTGCGTCTTGACTCTGCTGAGAACCCCCAGGCAACAAGCTCGAGCCTGTTCTCATTTCCGTCCAGCGACGCCTTGAGTTAGCGAGGCTTGTCTGCTAACTTTCGAGATGCGATACGCAACTTTCAAGCCTCCTCTCGCAACTCGTCGACCTCTCGCGAAGCGTCGGTGTACTTGGACCGGTTTTGTGCGAGAGCCGCCCACTTTTTGTAGAGTTGTAGTGCCACAAGTCGCAGCTGGGTAAGGTCACTATCGAGGCAGGGAACCAAAGAGCAGAAGACAGATAAAAAAACGCTTCAGGTCAAAAGCACACCCCTCAAGTCCTAGAAGGGGGCTCAAGCCAGAGTAGGTGAGGCTCAAAGGTTATCTCAAGGCAAACATGGAGAGGATGCGAAGAATACCTACAGCTGACTATCACTGCTGTCGTCTATGGCGGGGATCAGCCTGCGGCGAGCTCATGTACGGACGATATGTGACATGTGACTTGACGGAAAAGGGTTTCAGGAAGTTTACAACTCACCGTTGAAAAAAAGGTGGATGAGTATCGAGAGCCTCGATTGCCTCAGTATGACAGCGCCTTCACTTTTGTAATCCTCCAATTTTTGCTTGAAAGGTCCGCAATCTCTTGGTATCTTCAGTAGAACACGGAAGGAATTTAGGCTGTGGAGGAGAAAGCTTGACCTGTCATTTTTCAGAAACCACCGAGTGTTCCACCGTATATCGAAAGCAACTGCACAACTAAATTTTTGTCCGTTGACATTGTGCCCCGACGCCCTCTCAATTCCTCAATAAGTCTAACGGCCAGTTTCAGTTGCCGCTGTGAACGAGGCGTGCGTTCTAGGTGTCGGATTCCATGTCAAATGGATACAACCGACTGCTCAATGGCTCGGTTGTGTCCAGCTTGCAATCTTCCACCTTGACGTTCTACACGACTTGCTGCCAGAAAGAGGTTTCAATCAGCCATGCGTTGCGACTGGAACGAAGAGGAGCCAGCGGCGATACCTGCTGTGCAAATTTCTATGGACATGGTCGCCTACACTCTCCACCACCGTCTACGGATAGATCGAACTTCGCGAACAGTCACAGTGTTTCGACTAACGCTCGGGAAGCGGTGTTGTTGACTGCAACTAAACGGCCTTTCGTCCGCGATGTGCGAGTAGAGCTGTATATGGGGCCGCGGGCCTTTCATACGTCCAGAAGAATGTCGCTTGACACTAAAAATGGAAAGACCGCGACTGCAACAGCTCGCAGTCTCTCAAAGAAGCCTGTCGTGTCTTCGCTCGCTCCCCAGTCCAGTCTACCGAGAAAGCCTCCGAGCTCCCTACTCCCTCCACAACTGAATTTGTCTCAGACTCTGACACGCCGACCGGGTCTCATGTCTGCTCCATCTTCCGCAAGCAGGAGAAAACCGACAACTGTCATTGGCCCTAGCCTTTCACTCCCTAAAAGTCCAATTCAGGAAAAACTCCGCGATGAAAAAGAGGTCAAAAGAAAGGAGCAGGAGAGGGTCGAGCAACTTCGACTTGCGTGGCTGCAGAAACTGCACCGTGCACAATCAATTGCCAGCTCAGTCGACGAATTCTTAAGCTGGCAGCAAAAGGAAGAGGAAAGGCTTAAACAACGGCGACTTGCCTGGAGCCAGAAACTACAGCACGCCCAAGGGCTCGCCCGTCGTGTCGAGAGCTTTGGCTGGGCTGATACAGCGAGCGTCGATCGCTACCTGTGGCTCCGCTCACTGGTAGATCGGGCGCAAGAGCTCGAGAGACAGATGGTTGAAGTCGCCAAGCAAGATGGCGTCAACGCACAGACAAGAGATCTATCCAACGTGCTGTGGCGACGTCTGGAGGAGGACGTCTTTGGAGACGGAAGCCTTGCCTGGATTAAGCAATGCCTGGAAGAGACCCAATCGGGACGGCAGCGAGGTATTTCCTCGAGAGAAGCAAAGCGTCGTCCATTGCCATCACCCGCAATCAGGAATCTGTTACTGGACTATGAGTACCTCCAGCGAGAAATGGTCAGCGACGGTGCGACGATTGCTAAGCTGACCCACGAGCTGCGGCAGGTCAGGAGAATCCGACTTCAGATGCTGTTGTGCCCAGAAACGTTTGACTATCATCGATTCATTTTCCCTTTGGTTTTTGTTGCAGAGGCGGCTTTTCGCTTGATAAATGACGTGTCGAATAGCTGGACCGAACTGAAGAGCATCGTACGACTGGCGTACAATGAATCCCACTCTTTTCGTCAGAAGATAGAGAACCACCAGTTGATCCCTCATCATATTGGGCATCTGCAGTTGCTAGCCAGGGTGGTCATCAGAGATGTCCGGCGCAGGCTGCCAGAACTCTCAAACTCGACCCTCCAGCGAGAATTGTTCTCAACTTATCGATCACTGACCACATACATCTCACACTTTTTAGAATTCACCGACGAGCTGCGATCTTTTGTCCTCCGACATCCAGAGACAACAAGAATTAGGGGGAAGACGTCGTTCGTTCCAAAGCTAGCGAGCATTGCCCAAGATATCGATATCCTAAAGGAGAGCCAAAAAGCTATCTTGGAATACTTTGAATTGGCCTGGCTCTGGACTGGCATTTCTAGACTCTCAACTTCTGATGGCCAGTACTCGAGCGATTATAACGCTTCAGAAGACTCTCTCTCAAACGACTCTCGGGCTCTTGCAACTGTCCATGCTATTGTCCCGCCTGGTCTGCATAGTGCCGTTGCAACTGCCCCTTGGCTGACTCCGACGCCCTTGTATCCACTCGGCGGTGCGATACCCATACATTATATCACGACAGTGGACGACCTTCTCGCGGTGTTACATCGACTCCATGACCCTCAGCGAATTAAGGTTATGGGTTTCGATACCGTTCGAGCTACTGGTGCACAAGTGTATCGCCCAGTACAATTCCTGGTCCTGGCAACTGAGGACGAGATTGTGATCGTCCACCTTGGTAGAATGCTTTCCCAACAGATTCTTCTGCGGGAGCCGTTTCGGGATCTGTTCAGAGATCCCAACATTCTTAAGGTGGGCGTTGACGTCGAACAACAACGGCGGCTGTTGCTGGACGAGCTTGGTATTGAGGCGGAGGGCCTGCTCGAGCTTCACGCAACGGAAGAGGACGACGTGCTCCTTCCAATTGATTCTTTCAACTATGACCACGGACGGAAGATCTCTTCAATGTCTGCCAAAAGCCTTGGGTTTCCGCTGCCTGCTCTGAATTTAGACCTTGCAGAGAATTCTTTGTTAGGGGGCACTAAGCAGCCATACATTGGCCCCAGCCAGTCCACTGATCCATTGCAATATTTCACACGTGAGTCAGAACAACTTACGAATTTCGTCCAGGCTAACTTCCGTGATAGATCTTGCCTCACGGGCTCATGTCGTATTGCGGATCTACCTCGCGACCATCGCGGATGGCTCGGCGGTACTACCACAAAGAACTCAACCTTCGTTTGGCCCTCTTCATGTCTACAAGCTTTCCAGGGATCCTGCAAAAAGTCACCAAGAATCCAAGTACGTGATTTCGATGGCACGATTTTTAGCCTCAAAGACCACTTTCTGGATGGAATTACGTTTCAAGGAATTGCACCGTTCTAAACGCATTCAACAAGAAAACAGACTGACGTCGTACTTCCTCTTCACCACCCTCCACAAGAGCCTGGAAACCATTGCGGACTACATGGGGACGCCGAAGGTCGCAGCGGAAATCCTTGCCATTGCACACGACGCGAAGCTGCCGTTACGCGAAGATGACGCCGCGCAGCTCGAGCTATTGTGCAGATGGCACGGCCCGGTGTCGTCGCTGGAGACTACTTCAGGCTCCCCAGCAGCATCTCCAGAGATTGCTACAAGTTTAGGCCAGGAAGCTGGACCAGTCAGCATGACAGAGAGATATGCCATGTGGAGCCCAGTGCGCTCGAGGTCCGCGAAACACAAAAGAGCGTCCATCGCACGCATCGATGTAACAAGCCAGCCAGCTGGATTTGTCGATTTGTCGGCTTCCTCGGACGTGGAAGCCCAGTCCGGCCGTCGCAAGGAGCTTAGTCCTCACGAGGATCTCGTTCGGCAACTTGAATCGGAGCTGCGATCAGTACGGCGAGGAAGCGGCTTGTCTAAGGGGAAGAGAAGAAGCGAAATAGCAAGATTAAACCAGCGAATCAAGCGAGCGATGTCCGGAAGCAGATCTCTTCCATTGGCCTCGCCATTAACAAACACAGAGCAAGCGCTCTCATCAAACATATCCGGCGGCCGACCAATACAGGGTGGGACACTGAACAGGCACGAGAACCCACCACAAACGATTGGACCAAAAGAGCTGGCCTTGGCAAGCGACGTGGATCAGCGTGAATGGAGGTCTTTAAATTACACAATCGCCACTCTTTCCAGCAAGATTCAAACAATCATAGAACACAAGGATTGGACACGGCAACAACGTACGAGTCTGAACACCTGGAGTGTAAGCAGAAGACGTGCGAGAAGGCAGCAGCGTGAGGTGGAAGCTCGAATAAGGAGAAACCTTGGTGCAGGCGATGCCGGTGGAATAGTGGAGACGCAGGCACAAGAGGTGCGGGCGCAAATGAAGCCGGAAACCGTAGGGCAGGCTGTCACAACCGCAGACGCGTTGAAACAGGTTCTCGACGTGGACAGCATGAATGCCGAGCGAGAGAGTATTGTGGACGATGTGCTCAATGTTGAGCAGCATGTCGAGGAGGAGCTCAAAACGCCAGGTGAGGCCAAAAGCGCAGGGGGAGAAGACTCTTGGTGGGGAGGTGAGCTCTGAAGACAAGACACTTTCTTGATATGCACTTATCGTGGGCTATTCCTGAATGGGACTGGTTTGCTGCTCTCCTGGCCGAGGATACGAATGGGACAGGACATGTGTATACTATTGCGACATCAGCGTCCTAGCGAAGGCGCCACTTTCGGGATTTCTTGTCAACGTATTTGCTTTGGACATGTGGGTGGGATGACTTGGGCTTCATGCATGTCTTGCTAGACGGTGGAAACAGGACGAGCAGCAAAGACATCAATTTCATTCTACGAAGCGAAGAATTCAAAGGTAGAATTGAAGGAGGACGGAGACGATTTGGCCCTGGTTCATAGAATGCAAAGGCACGCTCTCTTCTACTGCGAAATCGTGATGGGTGTTTTAGTGTTGGAGTACGAATTCTTCTCCCTTGCTCATTCCAGCCATCGTTTTGCGTCTTATCCAGCATACAGTATGATGAGTAGACGATAGGAGACCAACAAGGTCCGCAACCGAGGAAATACTAGACCCCAGCGCCGCAAGAAAACACGACTGTGAGCTAAGGCGAGGTCGCTTGAAGGCAGATCTTGGTTCGCACGAGTCCAAGCAGGTCTTCTTGCCAGTTGTGAGGTCGGGCACTTGCTGCAAGCGTTCTATCAACAATTCCTTGCTGACGGGAAGGAGAATACCGTCAGGTGTGAGGGACGGAATGAGCAATGTCCTCCACGACATGGTAAGGTCGTTCTCTCCAAGAACGGGACTATCTCCCCAGCTTGGCCGGATCGTAACAAAGACGAAACCCTCGAGACCAGGCAGGTCCCCTGGACGATGTCATTCGCGATCTCTCCATGTCTCGCTGTTTGTAATGTCCTCGTGGCAGCAACAAAGCAGCAACGCCTTCGCTCGCATATGCCTGCTCGAAGCATGGCCATCAGAGCAAGCGGAGAGAAGACCATGTCCGCTGCACCTAAATTGCCGAGAACGAAGCTTTGCAATACAGGCAGGCGAGCTCTACCGAAGCAAATGCGTGTACGGACAAGGGTCCATAACTCTCGAAGCAACCTAGCCGTCCCGACGCAACGGTTTTCCGTGTACGTGTACCTGCCACGTGTGCCTGGGCCGCTACATTCGTACTGAATACCTTGGTTGCTGACATTGAATAATAGCGAGAAGTACGAGTATCATTGACAAGGGTTCGTATGTCCCTAAATGGATAGCTTATCCAGTCGAGAACCCCGTGGTGCCCGAAGTTAGGTACGATAAAGCTTAGATAAAGCTTCTCTACGTTGGCAAGCGATCGGCAGGTGCGCGGGCCGACACCACAAGCACGGCTCAAGCTCTATACAAGTGGAGAAAGGGCACAGCATGCATATTCAGCTGCAGAGCATCAGATTAACTTTCGACCCGCTGAAAAGGGCAGCGGGTGCATATTCGGCTAAAGAGCATGAGATTGACTTTCGCGCCGCTGATTAATATCGCATCTTTGAAGTGCGAGCATTGGAATGCTTCATTGCAGATCGCTGCTTTTACTATCCAATCGTGCTAAAAGCACGGCGTGTGCTGGATGCAGTGGCGTCAACATCAGCAACCTCGCAATAGTTGCAGCGCGCCCAGACACACGCATGAATCGTACATGCTCGGTCGAGGGGTCCTCAGGACCGACCCCATCTCCTCCAGAACCGCCCTTCCCTCCCTCTTTGGCCTCTCGGTAGGCTCGTCTCGTCCTTCCTCGCCACACGCCAGTAATAGACTGGCACACCCGATACCACAAACGCAATCACGATAACAGTCTGCACGGGTTGATTGACCACCGCCCGACTGACAAGAAACAACGAAACACAGCAGAAGATGATGGGTGTGGTGATGTAGGTGCGGTACGGTCTCTCCAGGTGAGGTTCTCGAATGCGAAGGACAATCAGCCCCAAGACCGTCAAGAAGTAGAAGGTATACCCTGCTACACCGTAGAACGTGATCAATGTCCCAAATTCGCCGAGGACGACATAGATCATGGTGATGACCATGTTAAGCAGCATCGCGTTGACCGGCGTGTATCCCATGCCAATTGATTCGTCGCCGAAAATCTTTGCAAGCAGCTTCGACAGCCATGACCTTTTTCGCAGTTTGTTGAGCGGTGCAGGCGTCTCAGGGGCAGATGAATATCCGAACCCAATCTTGCCGAACACGGCGGGAATATATCCTTCGCGACCGGCGACGTAGACCAAGCGGCCCGAGGTGAAAGTGGTCGCGTTGAGTGCGCCGAAACACGACGCGCTGACGATCAAAGCTAGGATGAGTCCGCCGATGGGTCCAAACACTTTGCTTCCGAACTGCACCGCGACGGTGTTGGACTTGTTGATTGTATCCAGCGGGAGTACGAAAATGTATGCAACGTTTGCGAGGATGTAGCAAGCAATGACGGCAGGCATGGCGGTATGTAGTACCCGAGGTAGGTCACGGCTTGGATTCTTAAACTCTCCCGTGACATAATTGGTGTTGTCCCAGCCATCAAAAGCCCAAAGACCAGCATATAGAGCGACAGCCCAGCTAGATATGTCGGTCGAGGTATTTGCAAACCAGTTCTGATCGCGCCAATCTCTGTTGGCAGATCCGTTGAAAGAGAGGCCGGTGACGGCCACGATGATGCCAATGACCGTGACCGCAATGAGGGCGACGAATTTGAAGAACATGAACATGTCGCCCAGTCGAGCAGCAAAGCGTGTCGAGACACAATTGAATAGCGTGACCAGCATGAGGGCGATTAGAGCAGGGATCTTGTTAAACCATGGATTGACATCTTCGACCTCTGCACCAATTGCTGCACGAACAATGTACTCTCCAAAGATGATTGCGATGATGGCTGCGCCGCCAGGTTTCAGGACCAAGATCGCAGACCAAGTAAACAAAAACCCGGCGATTTCGCCAAAGATCTTGGCCAGGTATACTTGTGCGCCTCCATTCAGTGGTATTGCACCTCCAAGTTCGGCGTACGAGGCTGCTCCCGTCCAGGCCAATAGACCTGATATTGCCCAGACTACCAAAGCTGCGCCAGGCGACCCAACGTGTGAATTGACCTGGGCTGGGGAAGAGAAAATTCCGGAGCCAATGATTAAGCCGACCACCAAAGAGAGGCCATTCAGATATGTCAAGGTTTTGTTCTTTTCCAGGTTCTGTAGATTGCCCCGTCTCTCGAGTGATAGGCTGACCGCCGACGGGTTGCCCAGAGCAGTGTAGCCTCCACCAGCGGTCGAGGAAAGGGGGAAAAGAGCGGGAGTAAAGTCGAAGGCGGAGGAGACAGAGTAGGATCGCCCATGCAATCCCCTCCGCTCAGAAGCTGGATTTGCGCTGTCAAGGGGGTCTTCGTTCTCGAGGGACAGCCGTCGTGAGGAGGAGATGCCTGATCGCGAGGATGCGTCGGAGCTGGGCAGGTCATCTGGCTCAGAATCTGCGAGGGATGCAAGCTCGAGAGAATCTCTGCCTGGCAAAGGCTTCTGGATTTCGGAGAAACCAGATGGAGGAGGCATGGCTGCTCGTCGAGACGAGGTCGAGCAGGTCGGGGATGAGGTGATGTCAGTGGTGTTCGGGATTCATCATCGCGTCCGCAGCGAAGTCCCACGGGATTGGACTTCCAGCTCGGGCTCTGACCTGACACGCGATGATGGTGTCGTATAGAAAACGTTGTGATCGGTGTTGGCGTGTTGGTGTTTCGAGAAAAGGTAGGAGACACCGAGGAGATGCCAAACCCCAACCCCGGACATCGACGTGCCAAGCGACGCTAGAGCAAAATGCTGCTTTGAACAGAGTTGACTAATCCCACTCGCTGCTTCAACAACCTGCAAGTCTCAATCCGAATGCGACGCGAAACCGAAGCAGCTTGCTTTTTCTATCAACGTCGTCCTTCTTGTTGACACTCTCACACTTTGATCAAGCCGTCGGCGTAGCATTCTCTGCCTTTGATGAAGATCTTGCTGTTTCCGATGCGATTCTCACGCTGGTTTGAGGTGGTTGCACGAATCCCATGCCGCTCTCAAGGCTTGCTTTCGTGTTGGACCCCCTGGCCAAAGCCATTTTGACAATGGAAAACGCCTCATCATTGCTATCAGACAGGCTCGAACCTTTGATGTGGCCAGAATGTTGACTGCCGAAGCTGCTAGTGTCTCTTCGCATGGTGGCTTGACTGTAAAGAGCATGGACACTGACACAAAGTTCGACGTCGGCAATCGAGCAAGAAGTATGTTCACTATTGCCACTCGTCTAATGCAAGAAGCATTTAGCAGTCGCAAAAGAAAGAGCATCGGGCACTGCAGAGGGTGGAGAGTCGCAACCTTCTTATGGCGCCTTGACACGATGATTCGGATCCCCCCACCGATCCTCGATTGTTAAAGCTCTAATGCAAGCTCTCTCGAGCGGAGCTTGCTGAGCTGTCGAATGACCAAATCGCGCTGGTGCCATTCGCTCGTACAGGCCCCCTCTTGAAGCACGAACATATACTACTGGGGATCTTGGGTACGCAGGATGCCATAATCCCCCGTGGAAGATCCATATTACCAAAGCTATGGAACCGTTGCTCTACCGTTAGGGCATATTAGTCATTCTTCTACAGCTACCAGTATACTAATCCACGCGCCAGATTGGAGGAAACTGCCCTAGCCCGTTTTCATGAAGCTACCTGGTACTGCAAGGCGTTTGCTGATCGTCTCTAGCAGCGTCCTTCGAGAAGGACTTCCCGGACTATATCATATAGCTAGCTCTCGGGATTAACTAATCTTTCGCTCCCATCATACAGCATTCAAAAGGACGACTGGCCGACAAGCTCATTGTCAAGATGTCGCAACAGATCCATTTCGTGCATGAGACAAAACCCGGAACAGCCTTGGACTCTAGCCAGGTCCGTGCACTGCGATCACACGTCAGGAAGGTCAACCTCGAGAGATCGAATCAAAAAAGCACTCGTCGGCTGGAGAATTTTCGTTCTTTGACAATCACCGATTTCTCGGATGGTGGGAAAGCGAAAGGCAACAAGAAAAAACAACCCCTAGAATCAAACGCCACTGCCAGTCTCGAAACGGCAATTGAAGACCTTCCATCGGCAGAAAGCCCAATACAGGGCTTTCCCCTCGATCTCAGCGGCCCACCGACGCCCTCGAGAGCGTTTCAGTTCCAGTCGTCACCAATTGCCGAGAGTCCACCGAGGCGATGCAGCTGCCACCGGGCGAATTCGTCAAAACAACGATCAGGGAGCCTAAATCAATATCCTTCTCCAGTGGCGTCGCCCCTGGGTGACAAGACTCACTCGTTTGCATCGAGGATCGCAGAGCTTGTAGATTTTGATGTCGAGCGAATTGACTATCTTCTCAAAAGCTGTAAGTCCCTGCAGGCGCGGAGGGGGAAACGTGCTTACACTTCCAGGCGCGTTCCAGGTCGCAGCTGAACCCTTGCTCTCCTCGGCTGCCATTGACAAAGATCTAGCATCACTTTCCGTGTTTCCGGAATGTCTTTCCAATCCGGCATTTCTGTACGCCCTTCTCTATTCTATCCTGCACATTCACAATTTGTGCAACGCAACCAATGAATCTCTGTTTCTCAAGACAAAAGCGATCGAATATCTGAGAGCTGATCTCCACGAAGATGACCTCAATGTCCGGGTCCTTTCCATTGGAGCCATGCTACTCCTATCATCCGTTGCGGTATGGTTGAACCTGCTGGAAAATTGCAATGCTGATGAGAGCTTAGTATCATTGTGGCGACATCGCCGAATCTGCGGCCCATTCAGAAGGCTTATACAGGCTTTTAGAGCATTGTCAGGCAGATGGTATCCGTTTACGGGCTGAAGTTCTGCGTACAATCTTCTGGTAAGTCAAGTCACCTGATTTGTCATGGGATTTAGACTAAGCTATGTGACAGGCAACATCTACTGGGCTCAGCCCTTGTTCGCGACCAGCATCGTTTTCCGCGATCTGATCTCCAATACCTCCTCCACGATCATCAAGAACTTCCTATCGGCGCGCTACCAACAATACCATTCGGGTTCGCTCTCCACGAAGAGGTCATCAGTGACGATGTCTTGCTATGCATACGCACAATCCTCAAGCTTCAAGACATCACCCGCCTGAATGAATCCGACTTCACTGTCATTGAAGAGCTCCAGGCACGTATCGAGGCTCGCCTCGTGTTCCACGAACAGTGCTGCAAAGAGGTTGGCCCAATTGCTGAGTGCTGTCGGGTCGCAGTATATATCGTCAGCTATATGACCAACGCAGCCACCTGGAAAAGTTCTTTTGTCCCCCTGAGATTAGCAGAGAAGCTCCTTTCCTACCTCGAGAGGATCAGCACGAGAGACCTTTGGCGTTATCGTCGAGATCTGTTTCTATGGCTCTTACTCGTTGGAGCCTCAGCAGGCAGAGGGGAAAACTGCTTTGGAGTCGATGCTGCCACTCGCTATCAGGACTTCATCGAAGCGACAACACAAGACGTCAAGAACTGGAAAGATGTGCGGAATGGACCAAAGACGATGCAAAATACAATAAAGAGCTTCATCTACCCAGAAGACTGGGTGGCAAGAAGACATTCAATACCCAGCTGGACTGATCTTGAGAATGCCGTCGTCCTCTGCAGCTTCAAGGACGTCCAGATTGAGGTGGACGTGGACCCGTTGCTCCAAGATCCGACGCCAGAAACTAGCCTCTTTGAGGCATTTGGACCTATCATAACAGAAGATGCATAGCCGACGATCAGCCCTGCTAGGCTGTTGGCTGATCGACTGCGACCTCAAGGGTATTGGTCACGGCGAGACCTCACTCGACTACAGACTACCTTTTCATGATATCATAGCACAAGGCAATGATGACTGGGGAGTTCCTGGTCAGTCTCAGTAGCAACAGCAACCTAACTTTTGCGTGCACATTCCAGATTCATTTTCTGCTCACCACCACACGCACCTGTACCTCTCTCTCGGATCTAAGCCTACAGTTGCGCTGTCGCTGCTTCAACTGATCATTGTCCGCCCAGCGGAATACCAGCAAGGATCAGGGGAAATGCTCGATTGCTTCTGGCAACCGTCCTCATAAGGGAATAACCCTTTAAAGAACTGATGCGTCCGCGCCTTTTTTTTAGTCATGCCACATGTTCAAAAACCGATCCTGAGCTCGCGCTGCGCTGCTTAACCGAACTTCTATTGCATGAATGCTAGCACGATTACGGAAGTCGGTCCAGCAGGATCGTGTAGATCCCGTCGCTGAAGCATGGGCAGGCGGAGGCCAACGGCTACAGTGCCTTTTAAAAGGGAGTTATGAATCTAGTCGGAACGTTCCGATGCCTCAGGCTGAGGGAGCCTTGCTTGCTTGAATGGAGATCGAGGGGCCATCCTGCTCATTGTGGTAAACCATCCTGCTGCTCTCATTGATCTATACGAAGCAAATGCAGGAACATGAACCAGGCCCATGCCCAGGGGGTTCTACTCTTCTGAGTCATCACGTATCGCCAGCTGACCGTGCAGTACCTGCCTTGAACATCATACTCTCTCACACCACATATAAACGAGCGAGTCGTTGGGCACAACACCATTTTCTAAATGCGGTAGGTCGATGCACCTGCTTTTGGCAGGTGGATTTGGTCCCCTTCAGAGAAATCCCTGATGACAAACTCGCGCACGTCTGGGGTAAGCTCGAGCCAGTGTGGGGCATTTCCAGGGGTTTTTAGGGACTAGGCTAGTCTTGGGGTATATGTCTCTTAGCATATCTGTTAATAGTACTTTTAGACGCTGCCCAACGAAAGATTACTTCATTGCTTCCAGATTCGAGCTTGGTTGGAGAGTCAATAGGGGCATGGTGTCTCTGGTACTGTCACAGCGAAAGCATGGCCACCTTCGTGATGGACTGTTGCTGACGTCCTTCCTGGTTCTACGCAACCCCGTTTTTGTTGCAGCCTTGTCTTGGCAGTCGAGTAAGGGGTGAGCCCACCAAGGAGTGAGCATCGAGCCAGCTGCGAGAATGGGTGGCATTCAGAGCCAGAAGCAGGCCGTATCGGTGTAAAAGCGTCGCGCTCGACGGCGACGGGGCGCTCGCCTTGTCTAATCTTCATGAGGTGGTATGGGGAGCGTGTCGGACTGTGTGCCACCCGTTGCAATTGGCTCGAGGTACACCCTACGCACTACTATCAGAAGGAAATCTCACTAAAAAATCTTGACACTTCTATTGGACTGCACTGGAAGTCTTCCTAGTAAGGTCTTCTTCAGCTCGGTACAACCGCCGGCAGCCCTGACAAGTAGTCTCCAACTCATGGCTTCATGAGCGCAACGTCCAGGCCTTCATTTTCGGTTTGGCTTTCCCCGAAATGCCAATGCGCCTGCAATAGTAGTGGCTTTTGTCAAAGCAGTTCTCTCTTTCTCCACCGACTGTGACTGATCTGCTTCAATGTGTGCGACTTCCTGCTCCAGTGCTGCAAGCTTCAGTGCGTCGACAGTCTCTTTGGCAGCCTTTTTCGCCGGAGTCTTCTTGACACGATGAGTGTCGGTCTCTACCTTTGGCGGACGCGGGCGCAGTCCGAACGACCTCGTCTCGGTTTTGTTGGACGCAGCCTGCACCGGCTTCGGCTTGGTCTTCGATTCGGAGTTGGATGCCTTAGGCGATAATTCCGGCAATGGCAGTGCATTTGCGCCTTTGTGGGCTGAAAGCATCGACTTGAGCTTTGTTCTCTCGTACTCCCAGGTCTTCCGCTCCTCTTCATGCTTCTTTCGCTCCTCATCCCATTGCTTTCTCTCCTCGTCCCACTTCTTTTTCTCCGCTTCATGATACTCCTTCTTGATGACTCCTTGCTTCTCCCACTCTTTGTCTTGTCTCTCCTCTTCGTATCTGGAAGCGTCTGCATATCCTAAGCGCGCGTGGTGCTGGAAGAGGTTGGTGATCTGCTTGGATGCCTTCAGATCCATCTGAGCAGTTCTATATTGATGTGCAAATCTTCCCCAGTGATCGAACGTCACGTCAAGCCACGCTGCCAACCGGTCAAGACGGAGAGCGACGGTGAACTCCATGCCCCAACTACTCCTCCGGTGAGGCCAGAACAAGCCCCGTTGTTCCACAGGCAGTTGATTGATCGGGATGGCACTGATTGGTAGGGTCTTGATGGTCCCCTTTCGTAGCTCCACATCGATATTGCAACCTCTGTGTACAAAAGGATCGCTACTGAAGAGTACTTCGAGAGCAACGTCAGATCCAACACTCGGACTGTCGCTATGAAGCATCCCTTCCACCTTGAAGTCTCCATCGCCGACATTGCTCAAGTTGTCTCCTTGCTTGATGAACCAATGGATGCGATCTCCTTCTCGGGCACCGAAGCTTGTGCGTGCATACTGCTTGACGGTCGGATCCTGAATCAATAGAGTCTTCCATAGGCCGTAGCCGATGTCGTCATGAGGTCTGGACACCCGACGCATAGGAATATCCAACTTGTCGCAGTGCGATATGAACTGTTTTGCGATGTATGAATTGGAGTCGCTCCGTCTCCATCTTTCATCTTCCAGCCCTAAGCCTAAGCCTGTGACAAGGATTTCGAGTTTGCGACTGGGATACTTGTGTCTGAGAGAGGTTACAACCTCATCCACAAGTCGCATTGTTCTCGACAACCATTGATCAATGAACTCTGCCATCACACTGCCGTTGAGCTCAAGGCTCGATTCATGACTTTCGATAACACCCCGATCATGGACAGTATAACGTAGGGCACCCAGCTCTGGTTGAGGGTACACCCACATACTCCGATCCTTCTTCAGAAAGCGTGATTTGTCATGGTCGATCCCAGTGCTCAGCGCCCACTCCACCTCGCGCTCAGTGCGACCTCTGAGACCACGCATCAGGTCGCGGAAGTGAGAGTCTCCATATTCTTCACGCTTCAGCCAGTCCAAGAAAGCATCGTTGAGACATTGAGAACCATTGAGGGAGCTAAGTCCTTGGATTGATTCACCAATTCTGTTGGTCAACTTACTAGCCTCGAGAATGCTGACCGCAGAGACAGTCGCGAATGTTTTTCCCATATCGACAACAACCTTGAGTCTATCTTTCAGCTCGCTCTCAGTACATTCTCGATCAATGGAGCAGATATCTTGACGACTATGGTACGTCACAGCAGCCTTGCTTTCGGAAAAGAGGAAGGTGGTCTTCGGATATCCGGCGTCGTGCAATATCAGTCGGAAATGATCAAAGATCTCGTCCGGCCATGGCGAGGGTAGAGCAAAGGCCACGTCTGTCTTCTGATGGAATATGCTCTCAACGACACTGTTAGGGAGTGTATGAGCGGTGGCAAAGTGCTGCTTGGCGGATTGCAAGATGAAATGCAGATGTTCCTCGAAGAGGCAATCTAGAAACACTATCTGGCGTGATCGGTAGGTGTTCAGGAAAGGGTCTTTGATGTGTACGGGAGATTTCAGCTCCGTAATGCTCTCAATCATCTTGCGCTGTCGTCGTCCCAGCTCATTCATGCCGGCGAATGTTTCTTGGGATTGTCGAGATGACGGACTCTGGAAAAGGACGAAGGCTTTGAAAATGTCGAAAACAGCCACCACACCAGGTTCGGAAAACGGATCCGGAGCGTATGAGCCTTGCAGAAAGGCGAGTTCATAGAACTCTCCACGTTCTTCATCATGCTTGTGGGCGAGAAGCACCATGCTCGTGTAGTATGGTCTGAGGCAACCCGTACGGGGTCTTATGATCGCGAGCTCATCGTTTGCTGAGGCTTGCTCGCAGCGTACTTCCGTGTGGTCAGACCCATGGTCAATGACAAGTTTGAGTCGAACGTTTCCTGTGAGGCCAAGACTGGCCTCATACTCCTGAACCTGGGAGTTCTCGATGCCAGAGAATGGCACTTCCGGGGAAGTCATGGTGGTTGTCCTTCAGTGGCAAGATCGAAGAATGGATGCGATGCTGTCGAGTATCTTTGTGGGGAGAAAGTAGGTTCAGAGTCAGGATGGGAAACATCGTCGAAGACTACAGCACGTCAATAAGCATTCACCAGAATCAAGGCAGTAGCCAGGCAACTCGGTCCAAGTGCAGCAAGGCAATTGCAGTTCGTGAAGGTAAGTGAAATGTTCGTTTTGCCAACTCCCTCAAGTATTTCACTCACACGAGAGAAGTGGATGGTCCTCCCACAACGATAACATCGTAGGACATATTAATCACCACCGTTGCGGTCCATTCCATGGCAGCCTCGCCATCCTAAAGCCTAGCCTCGTGGAGTACTGCCCAGCGCAGGCAGTTCCCATTCACTGTATTTCGTCGTAAATTTGTCTTGTCACTTGGCGAACAGCCTTGCTTGACCCAGGCAGTTCCGGGGGCGCAAGTGCCTTTCGCGGTTTCAAACTCCGAGACTTCTCTGCATTGTTCTTACCGCATTCCCTCCATCTCCCTCTTACCCTCATCGACCCGATAGACCGTAAGCATCCAAGTCTCCATTCTTCCATCCACCATGGCGGACCAAGATACCGAGATGCAAGATGCTATCCCCTGCGCTAGCGCAATAGACAAGACATCCACCAAGGACCTTGGCCCCGTCCTGAACGCGTCAATGCAGCAATTGGGCATCGACGGGGTTAATCGAAGATCTGTTCCTCTTCCGAAGGGTCGTCTGGAGGCTGGAGGCGATTTCGGCGGCGGCACTTCCATCGTTGGATGGGGATGGAAAGAAGACAGTACCGACTTCGTGCGTTGTGGTGATCCAGAAGACTATCTCAAAGATGGGGAAGGGGAGCACGCCGATCGAACTCCATGCATTGCGGCCCTTGTCTCGAGCCCTCTGCGCGACGACCCCAAGCATCTTGGAATGGTCTTTGGCTCTGCTGCACGACTGCCTGCAGGAGAAGACGGCACGCTTCCTCTGAAGGGCGAAATGCTGAAGTTGGACATCGTGTCGGACTCGTTCGTGTACAGTCAGGCAACAAACTGCGATGAGATGGTAGAAACAATTCAAACAGCAAAAATGGTGGTAGTGGGCTTCATACGACAGCACTCTTCCTCCCAGGTGTACATTCAGGACCCGTTGACCAACACTCACAAACTCCGCACGATCCGCTCCAAGTCTTGCATCACCAGAGAATACCTGAGGTGGCTGTTGCAGACTCTGAAAGCCGCTATTGCGATCCGCCACAATCTCAGTTTTGAAGGAGTGCGAGCGCTTTTCGATCGGCACACCGACGTGGCAATGTCGCTTCCATCAAACTCAACCGAGGAAGATAGGGCTGCTTTTACCAAACTCCTGAATGAAGCTGGCTTTCCCATAACGACATGGATCCTCAACGAAGCGAAATCTGCGACTCTGTACCACGTGTGGAACCAAATAGGGGACTTTTCAGGCGAGCTGCAATTCCAGCGACACCTTTACGTCTTGGATCTGGGAGCTTTGACATTCGATGCTTATCTCGTGACTGTTACCCTCGATGCACCAACACTCGAACTGGCGGGCAGGGGCAAGGCAATTGGGGGCTTCTCCGGATCTCAGTCCTGGAATTTCCTCTTCTCACGCGCCGTCGAAAAAATACTGAAGAGGAACGCCTCTCAGATGGACGACCTGTTCCCAGACTGTGAGGACATTGACGAGGGAAGAGAAGCGCTCGCTGCAGCTATTCAACCAACCAAGGAAATCTTCAGCATCAACAACGTTGACGACCACTACATCATCAAGCCACAGCTGAACATGGACAACTTGGATTTTGGGGAAATCTCCGTCAAACGTTCTGAAATGGTGGTTCAAAGCGACTTGCTCCAGGACGTCTCAGCACTTTGGAGCGAGACCATGATCTCGCAGGTTCAGGAGCATATCGAAGAGCTTCGAGCTACCATTTCTCCGACAGAGCTTCCACCAGGAGCGAGAATTAACGTGGGGTTGACAGGTTGGGGAAGTCTGCCGCCTTTCGTCCTAGAGCAATTTCAAGCCAAATTGAGCAACCTGGCAAACGTTGGCGTTGAGAGGTTGGAAACAGGAACGAACTCGGCAGTTGCGAGAGGAAATTGGCTGACATTGATGGATGAAAAGTTGACGCGGGATTTCTAAAGTGCAGTGTGTGGAGCACCATATTGCTATGTAGCAGTGGACATGGCGGGCACCGCAGTGCTATCGAGAGTATTGTTGGTAGTGCGAAACGGCCTGTCTCTGCGCTTGGCGGCATCCATCTTCGCACAAGGCTTGCCTGTTGGAAGCAGTCGTTGGGCGCCGTGGGCTCCCCACTGCCATCGAGGGCGGCGCTGGCTCTCCGCAACGGCCTGGCTTCTGGGCTCACTGCCTGTATCGGGCTTCGGTAATGGCTCCTCTTGAATACTAAAACAGTTAGAAAACACCAGGCTCGTATCTTCGCTTCTGGATACGTCCATTCATCGCCGCCTTTGTCTACATAGCATATGTGACCGTCCTACTGTCTCGACGCTACAATTCCTCCTTACCCTCGGGCCATCGGTATGGCTACACCTTCTGAGACCACTGTCCGAGGTCCCAGCTCTCCAAGCCGATCTACCCGTACGCGTTCCTCAACAATGGGTAGCAAGCACAAAAGTACTTTCCTGTGCTTGGCGTTGCTTGCCTCCCCATCCACTTCCCCTATCATACTTTCCGACACAAAGCTCTTGTTGAAGCTCTTGAAGATGAAAAAGTACAGTTTATTCCTGTTCTTCTGGCTTTCAGCACGGAATATAAGAGCGTTGCTGAAGATTTTGACCAGATTTCTCCGAAAGTGAGATAGATGCTCGGGCTCATTGAAATATTCGTCAGCAAGCTCGCTATTCTGCTGAGCCGCACGCTTCGTCGAGTCATGAGGGGCCGGGCCAGCTGATTGCTGAGGAGTTTGGGGGAATTCGACAATGTCGTTGACTGCTGCCGCGGGCTTTCTAGAAGTCCACGGCCAAAGAAGCCTTGTGTACGTCAAGATCTTTTCTGCCATGCTTTGCGATTGCCGAGCAATCTCCGGGACGACACACTCGTCCACATAGTGCTTCAAGACCTCTTCCCTCAGCTTGACTTCAACGAGCGGATCCACGACTGTAGCGGTCAGCCGGCGTCGAGCTGCTTAGCAGCGCAGGACAAATACATACCTTGGAAGGCTTGACGGAGAAACGGTGCACCCAACTGTTCGTAGACTTCTTTCACTTCTTCCTTGTCCTCGGGTATCGTCTGATAGCACCAAGTCGTCACTGCAGCTGCAATGAGAGACCGTAAAAAGTTTTGGTGGCCCACGGCTACAAACTGTTGCAGACTGTCGAATTCCCTTTTTCTGGCCTCGTCGCCAATGATCTGGCTATCTAACAAGTATTGCAGCTCGGTGGGATAAGTTTGTGGCGAGTCAAAAACGACCTTCTGTGTGTCCGAGACCCCGATAGCTTTGACATAAGCTTCGCAGGCCGTGTTCACCTCCCTTAGCATGTTGTTCATCTTGGTTTTCACATCGGCGCCCAAGGCCAATTTCTCGTCCTTGATGTGGTTGCGCATTGTGTCCACGAAAATTTGAAGCTTTGGTAGCTCCGTATTGTCGCCGGCAATGATCTTTGGCGTCAAACTCCCTTCTCCCCTATTGCCTCCTGGTACTTGCTGAGAAGAGGTTTGAGACGATTGATTATGAGTTCCAGATAGCGTTGACTGGTTTGTTGCTGGTTGCGCCGCTCCTGGCTGGGCTGGTGGTGCCTGGGCCGGTGCCTGGGCTGGTGCTTGGGCTGGTGCTGCTGGAGTCGTGCTATTTGGTGTCGAGGCTGCTGGTGGCTGGAAGTTCGTAGACATCCCTCTGTTGTTACTATCACCATTGAGCGGTTGAGGATCGGTCACCGCAGGAGAAGAGACGTTTTCGCCATCCACACCTTTCTTGGCACGTTTTGACGGGTTGTCGTGGTCTGCTTGGCCCTCGCCGTCGGATGTGCGCTTGGTACCCTTGAAGCTTCTTGACTTCAGATTCTCGAGCTCTTCCGAGGTATACACCTTCTCGAGCTTCTTACCAAGCTTGCCCCAGTCTAATGCAGCCAAGCCTTCAGTGTAAAGAAGCTGTGATGACTGGTAGTTGTCCCAAATGTCTCTCAACTTCCGCTCAATCTGCTTGGCGGTCACATTCTTGCCAAAGCCCTTGCCGAGCTCACCTTCCGGAATGCCCTTTAGTCGCTGGAGAAAATTGTTGATGACATCGTTATCATCCTCAAGCTGTAGTAATTTGCGGTCCGATCCTTTATTGTCTTCGATCCAGTCCAGCAGAACCCGCCAGGCTCGGTCTGTCCATTTTACAGTAACCATGTTGGTGAAACTGATATATGAGAGGGTCGCTTAAGGTAGGAAAAGAGTAGGGAGCAACGGAGGAGAAAAATGTCACAGCGGGCGAACAGAGTCCATAAACCACAAGGAACTGAAAGATTGAAGCGAGGTAGTTTCGACGATGTTGCACATTCATCTTTGTGTGTAAGTAATCCCGCTTGCAGAATGCTACCTAATCCAAACCGTTCGGTGGGACAATAAGCAGCAAACAATGGAAAGTTCTGAACTGCTCCTATTGTGCGAACCGGCCACTCATTGTTCGGCTTATTGAGCGGTTTTGCCGCACCAAGCTGACGTAGAGTTTGCATTTGGCTATGATATTGCATTTTGCTATTCGCAGCCTCTGCAAAGAAAAAGAAAAGATCGAATTGGGCTGTATTGATTGCGAATGACGGCGAGCAGTCCCCGGAGTTTTAACTGAAGCTTTGGTTCTCTTGGCATCTTGGCGCTATGACATCATGCTCAATCTGCTCGTTCCACTTCCTCGCCTCAGTTCTTCGTCACTAAATCCAAGCACAATCCAGTCTCTCACAGGACTTCCGAGAACTATCGCACACCATAATATCTGCCTTTCCGTGGAGCTCCTTTCCTCTCATGAGGTCCTGTCCTCGCCGTGGTGTATCCGGCCTTTTCGCCATAAGTGTTATCAACGAGCCATCGTTAGATCTTCCAAAACTCCCCATCCGCATGCCATACATCGTGACCTCCGTGATACTTCTGGGGCGGATCTGGTGGATTAGTCGCGCCTGAGTCCATCATGGTCCAATCCATGTCGTCTGATGGCTCGTCCTCTTCCTCCTCCACCTCCTCGTCGAAGCTTTCCGCCGAAGCAACATGCTTGTACAAACTTTTGAGTAGCAAGCTCGAAGTCAGGTCTCTCAACGGTTTTCCCCCAGCATCGAGAATTGTTGCGGTCGCATACGGCATGAGGCTATCCAGATTCAAGTCAACCTGATAGGGGATATCACCACAGTACCGGGCCGCAACATGTCCTGGAGGATTCTTTTCCATTTCAATGGGCCAACCTCCTATCTCTTGGTTGGGTATCTCCACGAGGAAGGATCCGGAAGAGTTGACCTGTGCGTCGCGACCCCAACTCTGCATTGGTAGATCAACGAGCAGAGGGAATACTGGCTCCGAATGCAAAATTCTGAAGTGACCAGTGACCTTGTGAGTTGTTGTTCCGCTCAAGTCTGCATTTCGCTTGACAAGTGGCTTGTGCTCTTGGATACCGAAAGTTGCTCTCGCCTGTTGGATGGTGCTGAAATCCAATGAATGCAACATCAAGAAGTTGTCTCGCGCCACAGCAGAATCCGTTGTCGCGCCCGCTACCTCGACAGTAATCCGCTGTTTTGCTGGTACCGACGGCCCGGTTCTCTCCAGCTGTCGTCTCAAGAATTCCAGCACGTACGGAGGTCGACTGCCCCCACCGGTCAAAGTGATCTTGCAGGGCCCATCGACTTCTAGGATACAATCTTTGATTGATTTCCCGATGAGCACCAGTACTTTGTCGAATATCTCCTTCATGACTGAGTTACTAAGAATCATGTAATCGTTTTCAAGGACGAGCTCAGTAGGACTGAGACCTCTGAAATGCCACTGTGAATGCGATGCAGAGTCGAAGCGCGGCCGAATGACGTACTGCGCAAGAGCGCCGTCAAAAGTCTGCTTTATCAATTCGAATGCTTTGTCGAAGGCATTCAGGACATCATCTTCTGTGCCGATGAATCCCACCATGTGGTTCGAAAGCCCATCTGGGAACGTTTCTTTGAGGTATTCCTTCAAGAGTTCGTTGATGAACTGCGAGCCGTGGAAGGAGCTCGTCCCAGGAATCTTCTCCTTCACTTTGACATCCGTACCGGTCTCGTCGACTACCACGACCAGCCCACAGATATCGACCGTTAAGCCTCCAATGTCTGTATTCACTCTGGTCTCTTCGTCGTTAGCCATATCGGTGATTGGAACACCACCTCTTTCGGCGGCAATTGCGAGACCGTACAAGGCTGCAGCATTGGCTTCGAAGCCTATGCAAGTGGTCTTCGGAAAGCCTGCGTCATTGAGCAATTCGCGGAGAATGTCCTTCGTCTCGTCGTCCCAGACCGATACTGCGGGCACTGCAACAGCCACATCGGCCTTTGTTTTGAAAAATTTTGCCACCAAAGACGGATCAAGACCATGCTTGGATGCGAAATCTGCTTGTGCAGAGTGCCAGAGGAAACGCACGAACTCTCTGTTGATGCAGTTGATGGAGTTGAGTGTTTTTGGGTATTGTTGGCGTGTAAGAGGATCATGGACGAGATATCTGCAGTTGAAGAGTGCGCTGCGAACCTCTTCAATCTGCGCACTTTGCTGCTGCTGCAACTTGAAGATCAGGGAAAGAAGCTTCTGATCTTGGGGAAATTCGGCGTCCTGCGATACGATGGAGAATTTGAACAGAGCTATTCTTGCGAGGACCTTGTGCCCAGTGGGTGGAGGACGGATGGCGCGTGTGCCGAAGACGAGCTTGCAAGTGGACGTTTTCTCATCTCGGAAGAAGGCGGCAACCGTTGGGATTTGAGGGTTCTTGTCGACCTGAACGGTCTGGGGGCCATTGCCAGGCTCGGCTACAGACGCGCCCTGGTGAACGATCCCATAATTGATGGAGGAGAATGTTGAACCGATATCGACGCCGGATTTGATACGACTACGACCGTCAAGACCGACACTCTCGAGAGCTGCTTGGTATTGGAAGTTGGTAGGAAGCTGCTCAAAATCGCGCACTGTCGCATCAAGCATCTCGACGTCGCCGCTCGATGCCGCCATTGCCGCCGGGCACCAAGAACTCTTGTACTAGTGTTGAAGATTCTGCTTGTGACGAGGGACTGGAAGTTTGGTTGTTGTACGATACAAGGACGGGATTTGGAAAAGTGGTAAGAGGTGGAGGGAGAGAGTTCAAAAATTCATTACAAGTCGAAAGAGGCGGGACGAAGTAACATGCGAATGAAGCAGTCCGCAGCCTTGGAGGCAGTGAATGCTCACACAGTTGCGTTGAGGTGCAACATTATCAATCACAGCCTGAGCTGGACTTCACTTCTACACCATGGACTGGACATCACTCATTGACTGCGGCCACCGCTATATGAATCGCGTACCAGACTGGGGAGACTATGGTGTCGTTTTTGAACAGAGCCTTGTGCGTTCTCCGAGTGCTCGATCTGGTGTACGGCCATTTCACGCCCTGGCGACGTCTTGTTACACATCTGCAACGAGCCGTGTGCCGACCTGAAACTTGGAGGCTTAATGTAGATGTCGAAAGTTGCGGCGTATTGGAGCCATCGACACACCTGAAGTGATGCCATCGAGATACCCAGATACAGGTGGCAGGATTCAAGGTCATATCGTTGCGCCTGTTAACTTTCGAAAATTGCTAACTCCCTCAATAGGTAGGGTGCACTACATGATAATGGTGCGGTGGTATTATGCAATCGGTATATTAACCTTGATTCTCTTTCTTGGCCGAAAGTAAGGACAATGAACCCATCTTGTCCTATTCATGTGTATGCAGATTATTCATTGGTCTTGCACAATAGGTGCAAGATAATAGAGGTGGGAGCTTTGACCACTTCTGTTTGCGGAAGCCTCAGGTAGAGCACCCATGAGTTCTCAATTAATCTTACCATGCTTCTCCTGTGGCATTGCAACTCTTTCGTAACAATTTTGCTGACCTTACTCCAGACACGAAAATCAAAAGCCCATCTCATAGTGGACTGATTTGTTCACCCCTTCCTTACTCTGTTTCGTACACGTGCTGCCCTCCTGCCAGAGATCCAACAATGGCGAAGGGCAAAATCAAGAAAGTGAGCCCTACTTGGTCCATCGAAGCAGAGGTCCTGTTGCTGAACTGGCTTGACAAAAACAAAGGTCCAGATGGATCACTGCGTCAAGACGAAGATGCAGCCATTGGCAGCCTCGTTGCAGACGATTCATTTATCCGACAACATGAAGGTATCAGCGAAATCGCTACAGAGGAAGGAAAGAGGCAGAATATTCAGCTCAAGCTCAAAAACTTGTGGAACAAATACAAGCGGCAAAAGTACGAAGTAACACCCTTCTCCAAGACCATCATGTACAACAAAGGGAGTGAGGTACTTGACTGGAACACGTTGGAGACCAGATATCGTGACCTTTACACGCCTGAGGAGTATCAAGCCCGAAAGAACGTTGCAGGATTGGACACTTCAAATGTTGGTTCGAAAGGGGACAAACGCAAGAGCAGAAATGGAGACGTCCCCGACGGATTAGGTGATTCATCCCCGAAGCGTCCTCGCACACAAGACGGAACGCTACCGAATGAACCTACAGCCGCGTCGCAAGATCCTCCTCTTGACCCAACTGGAGGCCACCCTCAATCTCAGCCGCCAGCACCCGTTCCACAACCGCTATCCAGAGTCGAACGTCGAACGAGGCAGGATATGCTTCTGTCAGACCTGGATCTTCTCCAACTTCCAAAATTCAAGAAGCTGGTTGGACACGGAGGGGTTCAGTTCACAGCACTCACCGACTTGTCCGAACTACAAAGCCGCATGGCAAAGATTTACCGCAAGATCCAAACAACAGTGGAAGAATATGTCAGAAGCTGCAATCTACACAAAATTGAATATATCGTGCTGGAACCGGAATCTGCCTACCCGGCCAAGTTGAGAGAACTTCTAACCCTGATACTCGCAGGCTCAGCGGAGCGCGTTGAGGGACGCCGCGAAATCTTTCATTCACTCCGGAATGAAAAGAGAATCAGCTATGAATTTTTCATCCGATCGCTGCTCATTGCTGCTGTGGTAAAATGGTGTCTTGGATCTAATCTGGAGGAAAACAACATCTACAAAAGCTATGGCGGAGGAGTGATACGAGAGGTTTTCATGAATGGTAAGTTTGAACAATCGTCTCAAGTTCGGGCAAAAGCTGACAACTGCAGAACTCGATCCTGTTGTTGAAGGAAGATTGCGACAAAAATTCATGAACGCGTACGTTGAACGAGAGGTCGTCCCGCACATTCAGCCTCGGGCTAGAGATATGGCGAGCAGATTCCAAGGCTTCCTTGACCTGGTCGTGCCTCGCAATGAAGTCGGCGCATACCTGAGTGAGGTGGAAGGGGTGTGTGCTTGTCCCCGGACGGATCCAGCAACCCGTAGCTCGACGACCCACCTGCCCTGCTCCTTCACCGAATCACCCAACCGCATCAACTTCCGAGAAGGCTTACGTGACGTTTTCGAACTCGCACTCGAAGCCAGCGCTGCGAATGACAAGAAAATGTACGAGAGGTACCGCTACAGTTTCCCTGCTTTCGGACACGAATACAGCTCTGAGGACATGATCCCTGAAGAGGACGAGGACGGCAACGAGAGCTTGCCTAAAAGACCCGTCATACTGTGTCTCCTCCCGATCACGTACCGGTCGGTCCAAGACAGATTTCTCGGAGACTGGAGTGAAATGGAGAAAGTTGCCAATGGGGTCGTCTTGTGAGGAATGGAATGCTGCTGTAGCGTCGGCACGTGGAGGTGAAGAACACCTGCACATCAATCTTATGGGAGAATATGTATCTTGCAGAATTGAAGAAGACGAGAATCTGTCACACGTAAGAGATAGATACGAACATCATCAAACCAATATGACCATCAAATCAGTATGACCATCAAACCAATATGACCATCAAACCAATATGACCATCAAACCAATGTGACCATCAAGTCAATGTGACCATCAAGTCAATATGACCATCAAATCCATGTGACCATCACAACGGTACCATCAAACCATTATGAACATCAAACCATTATGACCATCAAACCATTATGACCATCAAACCATTATGACCATCAAACCATTATGACCATCAAACCATTATGAACCCTTGATCACCGTCTGAGAATTACCGTAAGACGCCAGATGTCTCTTCGGCCCTATGTCCACGATTTTCCGACTCGGTCCGAGGTGAAAATCAGCGTTCGTTCTTCATAAGATACCAAGCCAAGCCAACCGAGCCTGAAAGTAAAGAAGGACACACAGCAATCTCGAACATGGGCGTTCGGGTAGCCGCAGGCGACAAGATGCCAGCCATCGCCAATGACAATGGGATACATTACCTTAGGCTTTAATACTGCCATGGTCGAATGTTACAATGGAAATGACGGCTTTCATCTTCATTCGTATTGATGCCTATTGATCGGCGAGGCGTCGCCAGTGCCAACTAACTACATCGTGAATCCAGCCCGCAGCATCGAGGACCACCAGGTTTGCTCTTGAGTGCCTGCGTCTATGCCAACTAGTTACACCTTCATTCTAGCTCACAGCACCAAACAAGCCAATGCCTGTTTATCGAGCACTTCCGTTATGACACGCGCCTCATCATCACCGACGTATGCCGCTTGCTTGAAGAGATCGTTGAAGAGCTGGTAAGGAAGGACGGCCTTCAGATCCCTCCAAGTGTCTCGAGTCTCGTCAAAACGACCGCCGTAAGGAACCGTCATCACAACCTCGTTCTTCATACCCTTGAACCGGAAGCCAACCCGGTACTCAAGACTCAACACCGCGTCACCCGTCTCATTTCGCAACGGTGTGCAACCCAAGCACTCCCAGTACCTAATCGAAATGGAAAGGGGTTCGCCGACCTGGCACATTATACGATCATCCAAGTCCTCGATATTGGTGATATGGAGTGCTTGGGGGTGGATGCTGGAGAATATGGTGCTGGAGATAGACACTGGAAAGGTGGGATTCTTCAATGTCAGCCGACCGTGATAGCAGGCTTGTTGCTCGATGTCTTCAGATTCGAAGTCGTCGTTGGCTTTAACTAGCCAGGTAATTCTGCCGTCGTCGGTCAGAACAGCATAGCTTTTGCTTGCCTCCGATTGGTACAGGACGCGCTGATGGAGTAGTGAGAGAAAGCTACCATGGACCACACCGTCGGTATAGCCGTGCTCGATCATGCTGACCGTCACTCGTTCCAGATCTGCGAAAGCGGCGTTGAAGTTTTCCAGCACGAATGAAGGCAAGGATCCCAAACCTGTGAGTACAAGTACAATGCTCTTGTCCGCGGGAAGGGCCGCTAAGGTCTGCTCCATCTCCTTGCGGGCGGCTTGAATCGCGGGTTGAGACCATTCCTTCGAAATGCGGTGAACCAAATCTCGCTTCACTTTCAAGTACCACTTCTCGGTCGAGAATGTTTCGTAACGAGAGTGCCTCATGTCGGCGCCGTCGAGATTGACAGCACGGCTGAATTCGGCTTGAGTTCGGGTGTTGCTGAATGCCCGTGTCACATGTTCCATCGCGGCTGCGATTCTCTGTTTCAGTCTTGACTCGTATCCTGGAAAGTGTGGAGCAAGAGTGCGAAGGTCGTTGCCCCTCTCTTGGAGTACTTGCTCCATATGATGTGGAAACATGTAGTTGAGTGCACGAGAGCCTTCAAATCCTCCCACTGCTCGACCCAGTTGGCCATTCTCATAGACGAGATCAGGCCCAATGGTTTTGTTGCTGAATACTGCCGCGGTAGCGTTATCCCAACTGCTGTCTCCCATGTTCATGACAGATACCAATGGTTCCTTTCTCTCGTCTTGCAAAGGAGCTCGGATACAACGAAATCTTGTCCACAGACGGCGGAGAGCGATTGATTTGGCTTCGTTGAGGATGAATGTCGTTCTGGGGAAGCCAGCTTCTATCAGGTGTGACCGAAACATCTCCAAAGCGCCCTGCTTAGCTCCGATGTTATCCGAGGCGCCAGACCCTGTAGCATACTGACATGCCACAGCAGGCACCGACACCGCGACATCGGCATAGTTGTTGAAGATCTCTTCCACTTCCTGACGCTGCGCCTTGTGCTGAGTAGCGAATGCCACCTTCAAACTTTGCCACCAAAATTTGATACATTCTCTGAGGATGCATGATGAAGATGTTATTGTGCAGGGATTCCGCCAATTGGTGACTGGATCTCGGATGTAGACTGTTCCCCCAGAGTGAGACCGGATTGCGGCGAGGACTTTTGCATGGTGACTGAAGATGGTGTCGACGTAATCTTGGACACCCTCGCTTGCCTTCTCGGTAATGTCGTCGGTCAAGTGGTCCAGCGTCAGCATCTCGAACTTGGCAGGGAAGTCATGGCCGTCACGCTCCTTGAGGGCAACGGCGGCGCAACCGTGTACGAGTTCTAGCGAGGATTTACCGAACTCCATCACTTCTTTGACTCCAACAATAGCAGATATATGTTCTTTGGTGTAATCTTTGAGGTAGTGGGCAGGCAGGTCGCAGACGCGGAGAGGTGTGAACATCGAAGCGAAGCCCCAGCCAAGTACGATCTTGTCTGATGCAAAGTGACCGGCGATCTTGAGGCGCTCGCCGTACGGGATGATCCGGCTCTTACCATCTCCGCCTTTCAATCGATGCATACGATGTTCGAGGAGGCAGGTGATATCAGTGGTGCCCCCATTGGGAGCAGGTTTCTCAACATTCTTACCGAGGAGACCAGACAGCCCTCCGTTTGAGTTTTGCGAATGTGGTTTCGGGTGATGAGGAGACTCCTCTACCGAAGCATCGGTCATCGGGATGTCTTCATTTGACATATTGAGGAAGCGACCCGGTGTTTCAGGTCTCGAGTTAGTGTAGGATAGTTGGGCAAGGAAATGTTTTGGTTATGGAGTTGGAAGTACGAGTGAGGAAAAGAACAGCAAGTTCAACTGGAGCGGCGGAATGAATGCGAAGTTGAAGCTGTGGCAGTGAAGCCGCTTCTGCCACTGCAAAGTTGAGGCAGCTACTGCGGCAGTGAACAAGCAAATTTGCGACTCACTGGATTTCATTATGGCGCGGTATTGCGCAGAGTGGACTGTACAAAGCCGTCACCCCCCAATTATTCACATCAAGGGCATCTGAGCAGTGTATCTTGTGGAAAACCCTTTTTCACCGCTATGAGGGAGGTGGGTAGGAGGATGCAGAAAAACTACAAGGTATCGACTTAAGTCGCTTGACGATAGACGATGTGACAGCAGCGCTGATGAGATTGTAGTCCGGAGTCGGGTTTCGCGATGTCTGCCCGATGTTTGACAGCGCTGAGATACTTTGCAGCGAGAACATGATAGTTGGCTCAGCGTTGCTGTGTTGCTGTCAAAGGAAGATTATGTGGAGGATCGTCGTTGCACGTCACATGAAATGTAATTTAACATCAGTCATTCTGGAAATTCTACTAAAACAATGAACAAGTACCGGGTAACCGGCACACAGTCTGACCTATTTTGCTTGCCCCATCCCACTCGGCGGGCACCCCAGTCTCCATCGGGGGTGCTAGTGGCACAGCCTATCTTTTGGTCTGACTGCCTCTTTATTTTGTGACTGGCTCGCGTAGCTCTACGGTGAAGCACTAGACACTAGTCACCCGCGCCTTTTCCGACACTTCGATTTCTTTGGCATCTCCGGTTTGAGACAATCACCAGCACAATCACTCAACACCACCTCTCCTTACACGATATCCGCGCAACGAGGCATATTCGATACTCGAACCCGATCAAATTCCGATAATCTGGTGGACCACCTGATCAGATCGATCCCCCAATATCCTTTCTTGATGCGGATATCACAGCCTAACTCATGACACAACCGACCACAAGCTTCACAATACCCTCATCGAGGCCGCAGCGTCGGAGGCAGGGGCGTGATGCCCCCACCGGTTGGTGGTAAGAGGAAGCGACCGGAGCGCGGCTATTCAGACGATCAACCGCCCAACCGTCCCTCGCCGCATCGCCCTCAAAACCTCAACCTGGCGCAGCAATCAGGGTACCAATCAAATGACCGTGACTACAGCCAACAGCGCGGAAGAGGTGGTAGAAGACCAAGTCGAGGAGGACGAGGATCTTACAACGTACCTAGTCCGGTCAACAGCCCTGCTGATAGAATGCCGACAGTCTCAAGGACAACCGTTGCAGATCCTGAGCCCAGCAACTTGAACGGAAACATGACCGCGCCCGTCCTCGAGGCTCCAGTCCTGTCCGAACCTCCCGCAGAATCACAGCCCTACAACTACACGCACCTTACACCTGAAACGTGCGAGTCATGGGAGACAGGAGGCCGAGAGGATGTTCTGCGGCAAGGGCTTGAAGGGATGCAGGAAGATGAGGGAACACAACTTACCGCGTTGATGCAAGAGCTGGTGCAATCTGTCGTCTATGGCAGGCTGAGTCCGTCAGAAGCAGGCGACCTGGTCAAACAACTTCTTGCGAGCGAAATACAGGACGATGAGCCGCAGTCTGTGCCACATCCTACCGTCTTGCAGGCTGCTCTCCTAGACTCCATCTCCGTTGTCTTCGACAATAACCCTACTCTTCCACTTGACCGACTGTCAGTCTTCATCCTCGCCACCGACATCCCCCATGAGCTACTCCGACACGAACTGGACGCCGCTTTGCTGGAAAAATTCAACATGATCAGGAATACATTCAGTCGGATGGGCATTAGGAAGCAGACCAATCTTCTCTATCGCCAAGCCAACTTCAATCTCATGAGAGAGGAGTCCGAGGGTTTCGCTAAACTCATGACTGAGCTGTTCACAACCAGCAGCAACGAAGCTCCCACAGCGGACACTGTCGAGGAAACGGTAGAAAAGGTCAAGGCTATGATTGGTGCCTTTGATCTCGACGTCGGACGAAGCTTGGATGTCGTGCTCGATGTCTGCAGCGCCGTCCTGGTCAAGCAATGTCGATTCTTCGTCAAATTTCTCCGCTCAAGCCCCTGGTGGCCTCGTCTGTCCGCCGCCCGGGGGTCGCAAACTCTGTCTGGTCTCCCCCTGTGGGCTCTCCCTGGCTCCCCGGACTGGCATCTCACAGAAGGGCAGAAGTTGTCGGTGGCAGAGGAGACCAGAATTCGTGATGAAGCATTTTGGATCGACGCTCGTGAACGCGGCCTCCAAGCTTTCTACCTCCTTGGAGGATCACGTTCGACAAAGGAGCAATTGGAGCGTGCTTCTTCCTCGGGAGATGACTTGCTAGTGCAATGGGTCAAGGAGACTGGCACTGTTCCGCCCCCAGGGAATCGCGACGCCGCCCAGCTGCTGGGTTTCAAGTTGCGCTTCTATTCATCCTCACCTGCAAGAGACGAGACAGACATTCTCCCTGACAACCTCATCTATCTCTCTGCCCTTCTCACAAAGATTGGCTTCGTCTCGCTGAAGGACCTCTATCCACACATCTGGAGGACCGACGATGCCATGGATGAGCTCAAGGAGCAGAGGGTCAAAGAGAAGCAAGAGCGCGAAAGAGCTGCAAGACCAGGTGCAGGGGCCAAGAACGCCCTTCTCTCCGCTGGAGCGTTAGCCGATGACACACTGCCAGTTCCAGCTCGTCTAAAAGAGTCCAACACACGCGCAAACACGCCTTCCAAAGAGCAAGATGTCGAGAAGCCAACTCAAAAAGAGAACGACCCTGCAGATCAGAAAGTGCTTTTGTTGAAGAGTCTCCTCGCCATAGGCGCGCTTCCAGAGGCACTTTTCATTCTCGGCCGCTTTCCTTGGCTGGTGGATCTTATTCCTGAACTCCCAGAGTATATCTATCGCATATTGCACTATTCTGTCAGCAAAGTGTATGGCGAGGTTCAACCTATGCAAGATCGCCCAACTCTTCGAAGTCAGAAACCCAGCTACGAAACCGATGTACCAGGCGTTTCCAAAGGGCAAGTCAAGATTGTGGAAACAGCGGAGAGAAAGGTTCTTCGATGGGCTCAACTGGACAAAACCGACTCCCTGGATGGCACTGACTATCGCTTCTACTGGGACGAATGGAATGACAATGTCCCCATATGCCGAAATGTTGACGACGTTTTCACGCTATGCAACACCTTCCTGCCGCTTGTCGGTGTCAAGATTGGACAGGACGTTGGCCTTCTGCTCAAATTTGCTCGCATCGGGAAGCACAGCCTGCACACGGATAAAAGTGAGCTGAATCGGTTACGATGGCTGGACTTGATCAAGCGCATCTTGCTTCCTTCACTGAGCTTGACAAAGTCAAACGCCGGTGTCGTGAACGAAGTGTTTGAGCTGGTCAGCCTCTTCCCAGTCAGTGTACGCTACCTGATGTATCTTGAGTGGTCATCCGGTAGAACATCTCGCAATCCAGATATGAAGGCAGCATTCGATCAAGCCAGGGCCGAGACGAAGGACATCCTAAAGCGCATCTCCAACACCAATGTACGACCAATGGCACGGGCGTTGGCCAAAATTGCGTTTGCCAATCCTCACATCGTCATCACAACAGCGCTGACCCAGATTGAAGTCTACGACAGTATCGCCGAAGTGTTCGTTGAGGGTGCACGATACTTCACAGATCTGGGCTACGACGTTCTCACCTGGTCAATTGTCAGCTCAATGGCAAAGACTGGGCGGGATCGAACTCAAGAAGGCGGCATTTATGCTAGCCGTTGGCTCTCTGCCCTTTCCGCGTTCGCTGGAAAGATATACAAGCGCTATGGCATGATGAAACCTGGTCCAATTCTACAGTATGTCGTTGAGCAGCTTGGCCAAGGTAACACCATGGATCTCAAAATGCTGGAGCAAATTGTCCTGTCCATGGCCGGGATCTCGACCGATACAAGTTACAACGACACGCAGTTGCAGGCCATGGGCGGCGGGCCAGTGCTTCAAGGCCAAATAATTCTTCAGCTGCTCGATCGGCGGCACGACTCCAAGAGGACGTCGGAACGACTGATGAAGTCCTTGCAAGACACTGGACTGGCTGCCAAGTTCCTGATTACCATGGCTCAACAACGCCAAGCTGTTGTTTTCGAGGACGGCGACGTACCCCTGAAAGCGATTGGCAACACCTACGACGAGGTTCATCGGGTGATGGTCCAGTACCTCGACCTACTTCGTACGAATTTGTCCATGGCCGAATTTCGTGCGACCGTTCCTGATGTGGTCAACCTACTCGTTGACTATGAGATACCACCCGAAATCGCCTTCTGGATCGCCAGACCTCTTCTGTCTCAGCAAATGCACGAATTCGACAGAGAGAATCGCAAGGACCAGGTGGGAGAGGAGATCAGAGATATCAACGGTGACGTCGAGATGTCGGATCAAATCAACAATGGCTCGGAAGAGGATGGCGAGGCGGTGGAGACCGAAAACATGACGGTCGACTCACCAGCTGCAGGTGACGCGATGAGTCCACCCCTGGACCTCGATAACGGTGGCAAGACACCGGGTCTGTCAGAGTCAACACCAGAAGATTGCTGGCATCCAGTAATGAAAGACCTAATGACCGCCATCCGCCCCTCGCTACCTGAAGAGGTTGTGGATGTTATTGGAACTCCTTTCTACGCAACCTTTTGGCAACTATCTTTATACGACATTGTTGTTCCTAATAAGTCGTATGACGAGGAAACTGCACGGCAAAAGAAGAAGGAGGCGTCTGTAAAGACGGACAGGACGGATGTGAGCGTCTCTGGTACCAAGAAGAAAGATCTTGCCAAGAAAGAAGTCTCTGACCTCATCGAGAGATTACAAGCGGAACACAAACAACATATGACAGCCTTCCTGGACGGCAGAGTTCGACTCCAGCGAGAGAAAGAGCAGTGGTTCCTTGGCAAGACGAGGATGGACAGAGCTCTCAACACGGCTTTGATGGAGCATTGCTTCCTGCCACGGATGCTGTCCTCCCCGCTCGACGCCTATTTCTGCTTCAAATTCCTCAAGCTCTTGCACAGTGGAGGTACGCCAAATTTTCGAACTCTTGGCTTCTACGACCTGTTCTTCAGGACATCACGCCTCATCTCACTCATATTCATGTGTACATCCAAGGAGGCCGACAACCTTGGAAAATTCTTGAATGAAGTGTTGAAAGACCTTGCCCGGTGGCATGGAACCAAGTCAATATACGAAAAGGAGGGTTGTGGCCCCAAGAAAAATCTGCCAGGCTTCGCCATGAAAGTCGAAGCTGGCAAAGTCGTCGCGTTACTCGACTTCGAGAATTTCCAGAAGATCGTTTTCAAATGGCACAGCAACTTGTATGTGGCACTTCAAAAGTGTCTGAGTTCGCCAGAGTACATGCACGTTCGGAATGCCATTTCTGTACTGCGCACCATCTCCGAAATCTATCCCGCGGTCAACTGGCATGGTACAGGATTGCAGAAGGCTGTGGACAAACTGCGAGAATCGGATAAAGAAGATCTCAAGGTGTCTTCCCAAGCTTTACTTGGTGCTCTGCATA
The DNA here is from genome assembly GCA_030247875.1 of Cladophialophora chaetospira. Lineage (NCBI taxonomy): Eukaryota > Fungi > Ascomycota > Eurotiomycetes > Chaetothyriales > Herpotrichiellaceae > Cladophialophora > Cladophialophora chaetospira. The sequence goes on along the minus strand of JAPDRK010000022.1, from coordinate 193,618 downwards.
AACGAGAGAAGTCATGGGTTGAAACCTCGAAATTCCGCAAAGGACCGGAAAAGAAGGAACCTCAGCAGGAAACCCCACCAGCGAAAAGTGCCGTCTCGCAGCCTGCTGTCGCTTCTGACCCGAAACCAAGCGAGAAACCCAGTAACGACCCGGCAAAGGTCGACCCACCGACCGATGCGACCCCCAAGCCTGACGTCAAACCGGTCCCTGAGCAGAAAGGTGGCGCAGAACCATCCAAGTCTTCAAGATTGCAACCCACGGCTGAACCTTTCAGACCTTCTACCAGGGTGACACCTAGGCCGTCAACTCCTAATGGTGCTTCGACCCCTTCACGGCAAAGCACAGATGCTTCCACAGTACCAAAACGAGACACCAGACCTCGGCCAGAACCAGCCAAGCCACATGATCTGCCCCGCCGCCTCACGCCGCCGCCTTCATCTCGTTCAAATCCAGCTGGGCTGCCAAACCGCCCCGAGCCGATAGATTCTCGAAATGGTCACAGAGACAGTCCACGTTTGTCAAGTCGGGCCGACATTGAGCCTTCACGACCGCCACCTGAACTTCGAGCAGGCCATGGTCGAGACGCTAGAGACGCCAGGGCAGGCTATCGTGGGTCAGAACGACCAGAGCGACCCGACCACTCATTTGATGACTATGATCGTCATGCCCGAAGGTACGATCGCCTCGAAGGGCCACCTTATCCTGGCCGTGAGGAGCGTGGATACGGTCGAGAGCACGAAAGAAGAGGCCCTTATGATCGGCCACCACCCCAGGAGAGAGATCGTCCGCCTGCGCGGCCTCCGGTTATGGAACGGGAGCGCGAGACTCGTGAGCCTGTTCCGAGATCAAGACCTCCGCCAACCGCAGAGCCGTCAAGGGCAGATTCACAAGCTCTCCCGAGAAAAGAGACTCCATCGGAGCCTACAATCAACCCTGCACGAGCTTCACTCATAGATGGTGGTGGTGATCAGAGGGCTGCCTCTGCAAGGACTCAAGGACAGGAGAGGCCATCTAGACCGTCTCGGCCCAGCTCACCCCGAAGAGAGGACGATCGAAAGACAAATCCTCGGTGGGAAGGCGATGATCGAACGAGGCTCGAAGCTGCTTCTGCTCGCCAAGCAACCCATGGACCTCCACCCATAGACTCCACACCAGCGAGTACCCGCCTCAGTGGACCAGGGCCATTCAGGAGAGATCATAGGGAAGCTCGTCAGCCTCCGCCCATTGACATGCAGCATGGCAGACTTGAGCAAGAGTCGTCACCTCGAGCCCCACCCTCGCAGACGAATGAGCGCGCTCCCCAAGAGGCCGAGGTGCCCTCTGGTCCTCGAAGCAGGCCAGCGGCTGGCGGAGGTCCAAGATTGAGAGCTCCACCATTGAATACACAAGTACCTTCATCCCCGAGTGCGGATCGTCCTACTCCCACCGGACCTGCCCGACGACAACATGGACGAACCAGCTCTTACACTGAAGCTTCTTCTACGCCAAATACTCCAGCTCCAGATTCGGCCGGTGTCCATCCCTCGCGCCTTGGGCAAATTGACGCTGTGGCGTCCGAGGCTACACGCGCAAACCAAGTCACGCAGCCTTCGCCGCAGACGCATCCGCCGGCGGGTCCTAGAGGCAATGCTCCTCCCGGGGCTCCATCTGGACCATCTCCTACAAGTCGAGGCCCTCCGTCTGGTCCTCACTCTGCCGATGCGAGCTTGCGTGGAGGACGGACTAACCGCAATCCTCTGACCGGCATCAACAACACGCTCGCTCAAGCAGGCACATCGAGCCGCGGACGAGGTAACACGAGGCAGAACAGCGCAAGTTTCGGTCAAAATATGCCCCCACCGCCTCCGCCTCCTCCAGGCGGCCCTCCACTGTCGAGCCTTGGTCCAAGCGTCAACGGATACCCGCCGAACGATCTCTTCGCATCCTCGAATCCAAATGACGTGCCTGTTGGGAATAGAGCACCTTCTTCCCGCCATGACAACAGCCGCGGAGATCGCCGAACTGAATTAGTCGACGACCGCGGATCGGAGAGGAGGACGTCGCGGCATTCGAGTCGACATGACGAATCACGTGGGGACCGAGATCATCGGAATGATCGAGATGGCCGGGATGCAAGCAAAGAGGAAAGATATGGTGGATCTGACCCATCAAGACGGGATGAAAGGCCTGGCAGGCGTGATAACCATCCACAGGAAGGTGAAGATAGGCGAGGAGGCCATTCGAGGCCTAGCCCCCGGGATGAGACCCAGCCATCAAGAAAGCACGGGCGGGACGAGGAGCCAGGTGCATACGGGAGAGGTGGGGGCAGTGGCGGGAGAGGAGGCTCGAGCAGAGTCACAAGTGAAAGCAAGCGGATCCGTCGCGGCGCTTGAGGTGATTTGGGTGAAAGCAGATTCGCGGAATAGCATCTTGCTTGTGAACAGGCAGATAAGTACAGGAGTGTTGTATATCAGGGATGAGAGATGAGACGCTGGACGATGGGGCTTGCCTTGATGCGAGGCCATCATAGTCATCTTCCAATTGCGAAATGTGTTATTATACTCTCGAGCACCAAATCCAATGACAACAATGAAGTGAATGAATTGTCATCTCGTAACACGGACATGCAGAGCAGGGTTGGACCATATGCATGTGTGTGCAAAACCTGGGAAAGTGGAGTTGAATCTTGGTGAGCCTCGTCTCCAAAAAGTTCCGCGTGAGAGAACACGTCCCACCAAGCATCACACCTCTTATCCTGCTAGTATTGCTTGAAGCCACTTGTCCTTGTCACAGTCAAGTCACCCGCATGTTTGGAAGCTGACATCGAAAATCTCGTCACCGAGAGCCCACCTGCGCCCACACAAACCTTCTGCACCGTCAACCCTGGGCCAACATCGTCGAGTATGAAGCCACCGTCGAGTCCCTAAAGAAGTACGGAATTTGATGCCTCAGCCATGGCTGGTTACGGTTCACACTACGGAGCTGGCGCCGACCAGCAATACCAGATGAACCAAGATCCCAGATACAATAATGACCCTCGAGCGCAGCAGCAGTACCCAGGCCTCCAACCCTCCATAAGCCCGCAACCAGGTTACCAGCAGTATGGCACTGATCCAAATAACCAACAAGTTTATGCCAATGCGCAGCACACGCCTTACCAGGGACAAGGCGCTGGCCAGAGTCCTCAGCAGCCAGATGCTATGAATGGTCTGGCGGCGCAGATGGGGGGACTGGACGTGTCAGCGGCACCTGTCCGTTCTCACAGAAAGAAGGAAAGACATGCATACCACGATCTGGGACCAACGCCTGCTTCCGCGCCTGGGCCCCCTGCACCCTCTCCGGGCGCTTTAGGGCCATCCCAATTTCTGCACGGCGCGCCGCAGGCTGGGTCAGGAGGAGAACCTGCCGCTCAGCCAGGGCAAAATACTTTTGTCAACTCTGCGGATCAGTTGCGGATGGGAGAAGAGGCGGTGACTACACAAGGGCGAGTGAATCCAGAGCAGATACCAAGTGTTGCACGATCAAGAGACGCTGCGACGGTGTTTTATCAGCAACATGTCTACCCAACCATGGAGAAGCATCTTCCACCATCTGCAGCGACACCCTTCATCGCCCACGATCAGGGCAATGCTTCTCCCAAATTCGCACGCCTGACAGTCAATAACATCCCCTCCACATCCGAATCGCTCGCCTCGACCGGACTGCCGCTGGGGCTGGTGCTACAGCCGTTTGCGGCCCTCCAAGAAGGCGAGCAGCCAGTTCCTGTTCTTGACTTTGGCGAAGGAGGACCGCCCCGTTGTCGGAGATGCAGGACTTACATCAATCCGTTCATGACCTTTCGAGCTGGTGGTAATAAGCTGGTCTGCAATATGTGCAATTTTCCCAATGACGTCCCGCCAGAATATTTCGCCCCGACAGACGCAGCTGGTGTCAGAGTGGATCGAATGCAGCGGCCAGAACTGATGATGGGGACGGTGGAGTTTACGGTGCCGAAAGAGTATCAGACCAGGGAACCGGTGCCTCTGAGATGGCTGTTCATGATCGATATCACCCAGGAAGCTATCAATCGAGGTTTCCTGGACGCAGTGTGCAAAGGCATCCTCGATGCTTTGTATGAGCATGAAAGCGTCGAGGAACCGGACGACAGTACTGTTTCTCTCAAGCTTCCGGCAGGCGCGAGGATCGGTATTGTAACTTACGATAAAGAGGTACAATTCTACAATCTGACCGCCGGCCTAGACGTTGCACAGATGATGGTTATGACAGACTTGGAGGACCCTTTTGTGCCTCTTGCGGAAGGGCTCTTTGTCGATCCTGAAGAATCCAAAACAGCCATTACAACACTTCTCAAAGCTATCCCGAACATGTTCTCGATGGTTAAGAATCCAGAGCCAGCTCTGTTGCCCGCACTCAACGCTGCACTACCTGCATTAGCTGCAACGGGCGGAAAGATCATCTGTACTTTGTCCACTCTACCAACATGGGGTCCGGGAAGACTTCATCTGAGAGACGATGGCAAAGGCCGAGATACAGATGCGGAGCGTAGACTGTTCACCACGGAGCATCCAGGTTTCAAGAAGACTGCTGCTGCAATGGTGACAGCAGGTATCGGAGTCGACTTTTTCGTGGCATCTGCTGGCGGAGGTTACGTGGACATCGCCACCATCGGCCATGTGTCGCGATTGACGGGCGGTGAAATGTTCTTCTACCCCAACTTCGTCTCTCCTCGCGATTCGCACAAATTACAGCTTGAACTCAAGAATTCACTGCGCCGAGAAACAGGTTATCAGGCATTGATGAAAGTGCGCTGCTCGACTGGTTTACAGGTGACTGCCTATTATGGCTCATTCTTGCAACATACCTTCGGGGCAGACCTTGAGATCGGGACGATTGATGCGGACAAAGCGATTGGTGTCACCTTCTCGTACGATGGCAAACTCGATGCCAAGCTGGACGCACACTTCCAAGCGGCTCTGCTCTACACATCTGCGACCGGCCAGAGAAGGGTAAGGTGTATCAACGTGGTAGCAGCCGTGAACGAAGGTGCCACTGATACCATGCGAACGGTCGATCAGGACGCCGTGGTTAGCATCATTGCCAAAGAAGCGTCTTCCAAGATCTCCGAGAAGTCGCTGAAGGACATCCGGGCGAGCATTACCGAGAGAACCATCGACATTTTGGCTGGGTACCGGAAGAACTTCTCCGGCTCACATCCTCCTGGTCAGCTCGTGCTTCCCGAGCATCTCAAGGAGTTTGCCATGTACACGCTCGGGCTGATCAAAAGCCGGGCCTTCAAAGGTGGGTGGTTGCCAAAATGTCCTTTAGTCGCGTCTGCTAATGATTTCTAAGGGGGTGTTGAGCCGACCGACCGCAGAGTACACTCCGCTCGACTCATGAGGTCGGCCGGAGTGACAGAAACGTCGCTGTATCTTTATCCGCGGATATACTCACTTCACAATCTTAACCCTGAGGATTGTTTTGCCAATGCGGAGACCATGCAGCTGGTCTTGCCATCGACACTTCGAGCTTCTTTTGCTCGGGTAGAAGAGGGTGGTGTGTATCTGGTCGACAACGGGCAGATTGTGCTTCTGTGGCTCCACGCCCAAGTATCCCACAATCTCTTAGAGGATCTTTTCGGCGAGGGCAAGAGCAGCCTACAAGATCTCGACGCATCGATGAACGAGCTTCCTGTACTGGAGACACACTTGAACGCTCAAGTTCGAAACCTGTTGCAGTACCTCTCCACCGTGCGCGGAAGCAAGGCTGCGAGCTTCACACTTGCCAGACAGGGGCTCGACGGCTCGGAGTTTGAGTATGCTCGGATGTTAGTCGAGGATCGGAACAATGAAGCGCAGAGCTACGTTGACTGGCTAGTCCATGTACACCGGGCGATTCAGCAGGAGTTGAGTGGCCAGAGAAAGAAGGAGGATACTGGGGACAACGATGGCATTTTGAGCAACTTGACGAGCCTCAAGGCACCGTACTGGACATGATCATCTGTTCTTACGAGTGATGAGCAATGCAGAGACTCCACGACTACGACGAAAGGTGCAAAAAGGATCGATGAATATTCGACTGTCACATAGGTAGAACCATCCAGATATTTTTTCGAAGTTCAGACTTCACGGCGAGATGGATCTTAAGTTAACGCCGGACAGGCGGTCACCAACATGCAGCTTGGGGACTTTTGCGTCTGCATGATGGCAGCAGGAGCAAGCGGCCCAATCAACCAGACCTCACCACCTCCAAAATGAGGTTGGAGTCAAGGGCTCTGTGACACCCCGAGCCCCGCACTCTGTGCCGGCTTTCCGTTGTCCACGCCTAACAAGTTCCCATCCACTGGCAATCCTTTAGCCGCAACCAAGTAGATCGTCCGCCATCGCCACCGAAACTGGGACACCACTTATTACCCTCGGTCGAAAGATCGAAAATGCGGAAAGTCGCCCAGAATCGGAAGGTGGTTGGCAATGGATATATGTCAAAGCGCATCGCCCATGTCTCTTGGCTGTGGCTTCCTTCCTCTGCACAGTTTAATATCCTGTCTCACAGGGAGGATGTCTAGCGAAATGGGTTCTAGCCCTTGATTTATACGCGCTGACGGATTCAAAATTCAAACCACTGATTGGGGCAACCGAACCGACGTCATGGAGCTGGACGACAAAGCACCAGAGACCGACCGCATAGCCTCGCCACAAACCCCTTCAAGTCTTGCATCCACCAGACGCAACTCCCACATCGGACAAGGAGACCTCGAGAAGGCTCTATCCAACCATGAGGACAAAGATGTTGCTGCAACAGCGGTGCAGCGCGTTGATCCCGACATTGTCGACTGGGACGGCCCCGACGACAAGGAAAATCCGCTGAACTGGCCCGCGAAGCAGAAATGGGCGAATATTGGCTTGCTCTCTGCAATCACTCTCTTAACGTCGGTGCTGCCCCCAGAACGACTTGGCGTTCGACACTGACTGGTCTGATAGGCCGTTCGGCTCGTCCATGTTTGCGCCTGGCGTGCCACAGGTGATGAGAGACTTCCATTCCGATAGCGAAGATCTGGCGTCGTTCGTGGTGTCGGTCTATGTTCTCGGCTATGCCTTCGGTCCGCTTGTTATGTGAGTGTTCGTGATCTGAATTCTCCGTTCTGGTTCCAGTCAACCTCCTTCTCGGATATGGGATGGCTCGATACTGATCAATCTGTGGCAGCGCTCCCATGAGCGAGTTGTACGGGCGAGTCTACGTCTACCACGTCAATACCTTCCTCTTCATGGTCTTCAGCCTCGCGTGCGGAAGGTCGACCAGCTTGTCTATGTTGATTGTGTTTCGCTTCTTGGCTGGAGTGGCTGGTTCTTGTCCTTTGACTGTCGGGTCGGGCTCGATTGCGGATACGTTTAGACAGGATCAGCGCGGCAAGGTCATGTCGATATGGACGTTCCCAATCTTGTTTGGGCCGAGGTGAGTGAGAGCTTGGAGGATGCCATGTAGCATTCGGGCCTTGCTAACAAATATCAGTCTGGGACCCGTAGTTGGTTCCTACTTGAGTGAGGCTGCAGTAAGTTTTTTCTCGTTCATCCAAAAGACTGTTCTGTTCGGGCCTCGTAGCTATGGTCTTATCATCGGACATGCGCTGACAGAAACCAGGGCTGGCAGTGGAACTTCTATCTCCTTACGATCTTGGTATGCGGCGATTGCCTGTCCCAAGCAGCGACCACAAAGCTGACGCACGTTAGACCGCACTTCTTTTACTCCTGGCGATCGTAATTCAGCGAGAGACCTACCCTCCCGTTATTCTCGAGCGGAAAGCCAAGCGACTACGGAAAGAAACAGGCAACCCTAAGCTTCGATCCGCCCTGAAATCGACGAAGACGCCAAAGCAGCTCTTCCTTCTGAGTGTGGTTCGCCCGACAAAGATGCTGGTACTGTCGCCCATTGTTTTTGGGCTTTCTCTTTACATTGCAGTGGTATACGGCTACCTGTACCTTCTCTTCACCACTATGACCTTTGTGTTTCACGATCAATACGGCATCAGCGCCAGCAACATCGGTCTTGTCTACCTGGGAATCGGCCTCGGTCAATTTATCGGCCTTTTACTGTTTGGGGCGTACTCGGACAAACTGCTCAGGAAGTTGGCCAAGGGAGGCGAGATGAAACCCGAGTACAGATTACCCCTGCTGTGGCCTGGTGCCATCATGGTTCCGGTAGGCCTCATTTTGTACGGTTGGACGGCCCAGTACAAAGTGCACTGGATTGTCCCGATATTGGGAACAACTTTGCTTGGGGCTGGGATGATCGGAGCATTCGTAAGTCATACCTTGATCTGCTTCAATGTAATGCTAACCGACGCGCAGATGCCTATCGGCGTAAGTCGTGCCCTTCTCATCACTCCTATTATCAATGCCAGTCATGGTCGGAGAAAAAAGATTGTCTGATTCTCGCTTCTTCATTACCAACGGAATTCAATCACCCCTATGCCGAACAGTTTCTAACATTTCTGCAGACATACCTAGTGGATGCGTACACAATATACGCTGCGAGTGCGATGGCAGCGAACACAGTCCTTCGAAGTCTCGGAGGCGCCTTTCTTCCACTAGCTGGAAGAGACATGTACAATGCCTTGGGATTAGGCTGGGGCAATTCTCTCCTCGCCTTCATTGCACTGGGCATATCACCGATGATCTGGTTTTTCTTGAAGTACGGGGAGAAGATTCGCACACACCCGAAGTTCCAGTTGAATCTGTGAGCGTTTGCGGCGATACGTTCTATGTGCCATACTATGATTGTATAAGCAGATCAGCTCGGATTAGATGATCATGTAGCTTGGTATAGATTACATGCTTACATGAACGAACCGCATGAACGAAGCCTGTATCTCTTGTCAGCACGATACTCACTCTATTCTCGTATCCCCAGCCTTAAGATGTTGCCTCAGGGGCGGATCGACCAGCCGCAACTGCCGAGGCTCACTATTCGTCAAACCCGTCTTGGTGGATGATGTGCTCGTGGACCCCACCACAAATGCGCTGATGGCCAAACTTTTTCAACGGGGTGCATGTCGTGTTCGTCGTTCCACCAACTCGCATGGTGACTCAGTACGGCAACAGCTCCCTCGACGAAAAAGATAGATAAGGAATTAATAAGACTCACATCGTGTCTGTCGAACCATCTCACCTCAGCTCGCGCCCTACTGCGACTCTTCTACATCTTCCCCACCGCACTTTTCGCCGATCCTTCAACGCAGTCGCCTCGAGCTGGACGCGGAACATGGCTACTCAAGATACAAATACGAACCGGGTGACCCTAGGCCAGGCTCCTTCAGACACACTCCGTCAGTAAACCATACTCCATTGACACGGCTCATCCACCTGCTCCCTTCCTATCTCCTCCAGCCATGATTGAACGGCTACTAAATCCCGTAGAGAGTGTCCAAGACCAGCCTGAGAACCCGTTTGCCAAACTTGTCACCGAGCAGGATATTGCGATTATACCTTCCTTCACCCTCGAGTCCGGGGTCGCCCTCAAGAACGTCCCCATCGCATATACCACACGAGGCAAACTCTCGGAGAGCAGAAACAATGCACTCGTCATATGCCATGCCCTCAGCGGCAGCGCGGACGTGGCCGACTGGTGGGGGCCATTGATGGGAGGACCAGGACAAGCGTTCGATGTGACGAGGTTTTTTGTTGTGTGTCTAAACAGCCTGGGCAGTCCATATGGCAGTGCCAGTCCAATGACGTATAAAGACGGCGACCCTGCGAGGGAGAGATACGGTCCAGAGTTTCCTTTAACCACCATAAGAGACGACGTGTTGTAAGTTGAGGTGTCTGAACCATTCGAGAGCATAGCACTAACGAAAGACGATAGGATACATAAAATTGTACTCGATCACCTCGGTGTCCACCAGATTGCATGCGTGGTTGGTGGCTCCATGGGAGGAATGCTCTGTCTGGAGTACGCCTACTTTGGCAAGGACTACGTTCGCACGATCGCCCCAATAGCCACATCCGCAACTCACAGCGCCTGGGGAATCAGTTGGGGCGAGGCGCAACGACAAGCTATCTATTCAGACCCCAAGTACGAGGATGGATATTATTCGATAGACGAGCCCCCCACCGCCGGCTTGGGCGCAGCGCGCATGTCGGCATTGCTAACATATCGAAGCCGAGACTCATTCGAGGCGCGGTTCGGTCGCAATACGCCAGACCTGTCCAAGAAGCCTTCGATCAATCAAGGACAAAGGACGAATGGAGTCCAGAACGAGCACTGGTCGATCCACAACCATGGACATCAGCGAGCAAAGGGGTCACGCGATTCTCGACCTGTTTCACGCAGCGGGACTGTCTCAGGATCAACATCACAGCCCGAATCCCCTGACCGACAGCAAACCTTCCAAGATCCTCAATTCACAGGTGCTACGGAGTTTGCGATACCTGTTCCTGTTATTGAACGCAATAGCACCAAGCCCACCAATCATTATTTCTCTGCGCAGTCGTATCTGAGATACCAAGGCAACAAGTTTGTCAATCGCTTCGATGCGAATTGCTACATCGCCATCACGCGCAAATTAGATACCCATGACGTGTCGAGAAACCGAGCACCCATGGTCAGAGAGGCACTGGAACAGATCCAACAACCAGCTTTAGTGCTAGGTATCGAGTCGGATGGTTTATTCACCATCGCAGAGCAAGAAGAATTGGCTGAGTGCATACCGAATGGTCGACTGAAGAAGATCGATTCTCCCGAAGGACATGATGCCTTCCTGCTGCAGTTCGAGCAAGTGAACAACTATCTGCTGGCGTTCTTCAGAGAGAATTTGCCCGACATCATGAACAAGCCCGGCATTGAAGGCGCTGATGGATTGGTCCAAGATGGCGTGGGCACAATGACCAAATCGAGTACATTCGGGGAAGCTGAAGTGGGCGATTTGACCGCTTGGTAGGTTTCTGCTTGGTACGATGGGAGGCGTTTCGGACCAGTTCAACTCTGGCCGGGCACCGTGAAAAAGTCAAAAGAAGGAAGCGAGGCTGTATATATCTTGTATCATGTCGCCGTGTCAGATGATGCGCATTCACATATACCCCAGACAGGCAGGTTCGGCAAAAGGACAGGAAATTGATAAGACTGCATCGAAGGATTCTTGAATATCGCGTTGCTTTCCGTAAGAGGCCTTGTTGATTACCATTGCCGTCACAAATGTTCTTGGAAGAACGCTGTTAGTGTTCTAGCTGTGAACCAGGACGTGCAAAGTAATCTATATAATTAGAAATGTGTACAGCTTGTGCCCAAACCCGTCACTAGGTTTGTGGTTACCTAAGGACCTGAGCCGTGGGCGGCCAAGGCAGACTTAAGCATAAGGCTTGCACGCGAGCTTACACTTTGCTTGGTTGGGCTTGGTACGTCGATTTCGGTGGCCTTGATCACTAGCAACCGCAGAAATTCACCGCATTTGGGGATTGACGGCATAGCAGCTCTCTTGCAGCCATTCAGCGGAGAGTAAGTCGGAGCGGGAGTGGTTGCAGGAACGGTTAATTATGCAGGGCCTCCGAACATCGTTAGTGCCCAGCATAGAAAAATGCGCCTGAGAGCTGTGCAGCAGAGGTCGAGAGTGGAGTGGCTTCCGAGGGTTGAGCTGAAACGCGGTGCTGGGGCGTGCTCTTCCTTGTCAGATTTGAAGGCGCAGTCGCCGAACAATTCAATGTCGCCCAACCACTTTGTCTCCAATGTGACCTCTGCGCAACCTTCGAAACCAGCATACACTCTCTCACTCTCTCGAAACTTGCACCCGCACGCTGTGTCCGAATCTTGATCCTACTCCCGCTCGCTTTCACACCTCCCCCCGCCCTCGAGTCGCACGCATTCCCATCGAACATCACCCTCACTCGTTTGCGACAGGCGCCCACTCGTCTCACCACCACTTCCTCACACTTCCTGCGCTACGCTCAAAAGCAATGCGAATGCGATCCAGTCTGTGAACACTCTATTCATCGGAATCCGCGCGCAGGGATATATCAAAATGGGCTGGCCAAAATGCAACACCACACTGGAGGATATGACCATCACCGAGGAACCGGTATGGCATGGCTACACCTTCCACAAGCTCGGTCTTTTGCTTGGAGGCATCTTTACCGCCATCTCCCTCCTCGTCTCCTTCTTCCTGATAGGAATGCATGCCAACCGGTACCTGAAACCATGGGAACAAAAACACATCATTCGCATCCTCTTCATGGTCCCAATCTACGCCGCCGTCTCCCTCCTCTCATTCTACTACTACCGACATAGCGTCTACTTTGAAGTCATACGGGACTGCTACGAAGCGCTGGCCATCGCTTCTTTCTTCAGCTTGATGTGCTCATATTTGGCGCCGGACCTGCACCAGCAAAAGAACTACTTTCGCACAATAACCCCGAAGCATTGGGTATGGCCTATGCGATATTTCCAGAAGTGCACGGGTGGCGCTCAGAGGGGCTGGTTGAGGACTCCCAGAAGTGGTTTGACCTGGTTCAATGTGCGTGGACTCCCCTCAAGTCGAGGCGCAAATGCGCAAATGCTAACATGGCTTATAGGTGGTCTGGGTTGCCATCTTTCAGTATTGTTTCATCCGTGTCTTCTTTACCATTGTGTCAGTCATCACGCAGGCCGTGGACATGTATTGCCTCGAATCACTGAATCCAGCGTTCTCCCACATCTGGGTCATGGCCTTCGAGACCGTCTCCATTACCGTGGCCATGTACTGCCTCATCCAATTCTATATCCAAATCAAGGACGACATCCGCCAGCACAAACCACTCCTCAAGATCACCGCCATCAAACTGGTCATCTTCTTGAGCTTTTGGCAGACCATCGCCATCTCATTGCTCACCAGTGCTGGCGCTATCAAATCGACTAAAAAACTCCAGACGCCCGATATCAAAGTTGGCATCCCTGCTCTGCTCCTGTGTATCGAAATGGCTTTCTTCTCCATATTCCATATTTGGTCTTTCAGTTGGAAACCCTACACACTTGGGTCAGCGCAGCAGATGTCAGAGGTGATTGCAGGTGAAGGCATTGGGAAAGGCTCCTACCAAGGAGGATTCTTGGGCGTCAAGGCAATTCTTGACGCTTTCAATGTCTGGGACATGCTCAAAGCAACAGGCCGGTCGGCGAGATGGCTGTTTAAGGGACGCAAAACTCGCCATGCCGACGCCAGCTACAGCTTGAGCAGGAAAGACACGGATCAAAGCGATTTTAGCGCCCGGGGGCAAAACTTGAACACTTTCAACAATACTGGTGCAGCCGCGAAAGTACAGCCTTATAACGGTGGACTCGATGATTTTGAAGGAGCCAATCTCCTGGCTAATAGCCAGCATATGCCTATATCTCATCCCCCACCTTTTCAGACCGAGGGTCACTACGAGTCCAACAACGTGAGTGATATCGGATTGGCAACGTCGAGTTATGATGACAAGTACTCCGGACGAAACGACTCTCCTTCGCGTCAACGGCCAATACCGCCAGCCTTTCCAAATTATCAAAACTCGATAGGTGGACAGGAAAGCGGCGTGGTCGGATTGCCGTATCCTGATTCACATTCAGGGGGACCGTGGAGTTCGGAGGTAGGAGGCCCTCAACATAACAATCGATTATCGATGCCTCGGCCCAGGAGTTCGGAAAGAGGACCGGATGGTAAACAGGGCAATGGGAACTTCTTTTAATGAAACAAATATTTTATGCGGCTGAAACGGGTTTTCTTGGGCTTGAACAACCACGGATTATGGAAATGTAGGGTTTAACGGAAACGATGTTTATGGCTTTAGCGTGCATGCAATCGATACCACTTCTCTATTCAATATGAAATGAGTACTACAGCTGCCTGTTCGGTACGCCAATTGCTTTGGCCCGCAAGCCGGATGACAGTTGTTGTCTTGGGTAAATTAAATCATATCGTCATACGGAGTACCGATTGCGGCTCGTTCATGTCATCAGAATCTGGTAAGAGGTGCTCTCAAGTGCTCTCTCGGCTAGAGAACAGTCTATCCCACGGTCTGACAGATCCACTTTCTGAGCTGACCACGGCTGTGACCCGGCCTCATCGGCCCTCGCGTATGCATCTCTTAAACTCTGTTGACGAGCCGAACAGCGGGCAACATAAGGTCGCTCGCACTACGATTGGCATACTTGCGTCTAATTTGAAAGAATTGTGAGTCGTAAAAAACTCACCGGTCTCAGCCCGCAGCGATGATGGACGACAAGAGAAAGGAGATGCCTTTCAGCAGATCAGTCCTCCCTGGGCAGGGTGTCAATAACTCTTGCCCACGAGAGGCATGGATACAGCAATGTCGCCGCCAGATTTCAGCAACAAATCGCTCACCTCCACAACATATCCCGTCGTCGAGAACGACCACCTCACTCACAATGATTCAGCCTCATCCATCGGCGAACCTGCAAGAAAGCGGCATTTCGAGTACATCCACTTGTCCGCCGCTGGGATTTCCATGATATGCCTCCTCCTGGGTCTTTTGACCGTCACGCCTAATTTCAAGATCGCGTGGTCGCTGCGCTTCAGCGGCCAGATTGTTGTCCTCGGCTTCCTACTTGGGATCGTGAGCCGTCCCTTCTCTTTTTTATATCGGTCGCAGATGCCAACAAAATGTCCACGTTTGATATTGTTCCAGATTCTTTTTCTTCGTCGCCATCTCTACTTCTGAGGGTGGTTGAGCTGACCCAGTACTGACGTGTTGTAGATGAACGTTTGCATGCAGACCGTTGTGCCTCACAGCTTTCTTCTCCTTGAGGCCCGCTTTGGGCAATCGAGACTTCAGAACTAAGAGGCGCTGCTCATCGAAGGTTCTCTCTCCGAGGACGAATCTTTTGTGGCGATTGGCGCTGAGGTTCCTCATCGCCCCTCCCGCTCGGCCTGTCCGTGGCTTCCAAGCGATTTCTCGGCGGCACGAGTACTGGGAAGATCACCATTGCACCTTCAGGAGAGGTGAGTATTCATACACCTTCTACTTGACCTCTTCGTTTTGGTCAAAATCTGTGGAATCCATAACGCTCACCGATGAGCCTCTCTCTCACGAGCAACTGTGCTGACGTTCCTGGTTCAACAGTATGGGATTGGTTTTCCACGCATCGGAGCTTATGCCCCTCCAAGAGATCCCATCTATCTCCTTACAACATCCATCAGCCCTTTCCTTGCTGCATCGCAGTTCACGCCGCAGCCATACCCTCAACCCAACGAGTTCCCAGTAGCCTTTGGCTATAACACATTGCTCCTCGAACATGGTTCGGCCGCTATCCTAGACATATCCACAGGCTCCTACGTCAGCACTGCACAGAGTATGATGTCCACGAATGAGACCTGGGATGTCACCGCCACCGTCCTTGCGTATGTGGCGTCCATTGATACAACAAGTGATTTCAGGACAAACGACGTAACCTGGCGCAACGCTATGGAGACCAACCTCAACCAATTCATGGGTGCGATGAGTACAATATACATGTACGTCGGGCGTGGCCGTAGGACCGGCTTCTTACCGATCGGCGCCAATGACGAGCGCTACTTTGGCCTCTACGACAACTCGGAAACTTGGGGAGGCATGGCTTTCTACACCGACCCTGACGGCCAAGACGGCGCAGAAGTTCAACCTACGGAGAGCTTCCTGTCAAGGACACTGGCAAATCAATCGCACGAGCATCTACCTCGTCGACGGCGATTGCGACCTCAAGACACCAGTGAACTCGTCAATCCTGCAGGGTGGCAACATGATGGTCTTCCCCTACGATACGCTGCCAGAGCTTGCCCACGTCTTCACTCCGTACACCGGATCAGCTGACCAGGCGGTTGACAATGCGTGGTTGAATGCAACCTATGCCGAGAGCGTCGTGACCTCGTACTGGGCGAGAGCGCTGTTCATGATTCCCGCCCAAGGCAATGAGTTCTCGAACTACGATGGGCCGTACAGACCTGATGACGAGCGAATCATCTCCCACCGCGCCACGCTCAATGCAGCTCCCTTGCTTTACATTGTACTGCTTGTGCAGCCGGCAATGACGCTCCTTGCGTTGGCCGTGATCGCGTGGCTGTATGCCGTCCCTATTGGTAGAGGGTTTGGCATCGTGTCTATTGTGTCTGGGTTTGACTCCGTGCGATCGCGACCTATGAGAGGGGCAGGATTTTCTGGCAAGTTGAAGGTTCCTGTTGTGTTGGAGGTGACAACAGAGATGGCGCCGAAAGCAGTTCAAAAAGCGGAGTCACGTGGGAATAGTGGTGGAAAGGTCAGATACCGTATCGTTTGTAAGGAGTATGCTTCTCATAAGAGGGAGGAGACCCGAATGCGAAAGGGACAACTGTACGGTTGAAATAAGAACGCTGGTAGGAAGTTCAAAGGCACTTGGATGCCAGCTAGATGCAATGTACAGCGAAAAAGCCAGTTTGAATCCAGGGTATCCTCAATTGCATTGAGTCCCATCTCTTCTGAGTTGTTGGCTCTAGGAGACCAAAACCCTCCTGTCCTAGACTATATTCGACAAAGCAACAATTCCGCTGTCCCGCTTTCCATCCGTGTTGCATATATGTTCGAATTGCTCTGCGAAGGAGGGGTCTCTGCGGTGTATAGCAGCCCGGTGCTCTTCACCCACATCGACGTGATATCGATTCCTGGAAAAAGTCTTGCCACTGTCAGAAGATGTGCCTAGAAGACAAGATCTCTCGAGAGCATGAGGGAAAGGGATAAAGTTATAATGTTATGGATTACTCCTGCCTTACATGACTGATTGGTTGTCAAAGACGGTATTGCCTCCGGCATTTTTGCTAGCTTCTCCTTTCTTGCTGCGTGCGAACAGCGTATAGATCCAGATTTACTTGCTTTCCAAGCGACTTCTCATTTGCAATGAGCTGCACTGGCAACTAATGCTTCTCTCCCCGTTCATGAGCCGGGTCCCTCCTACTTCACAAACGCATGTCCTGGTCTAGCTTTTCCAACTCCATCCCTTCTCCTTTTCGACACTCACAATTTACTCTCCCTCTCCCTCTCCCCCGTTGCACAACACTCCTCCTTCCCCACCACCAACTCCTGACTCGGCTGATGATGCGCCTCACTCACCGCCACACTCTGATTGAAGCTCTGCACACTCGGCGGCACATCCAACGCCGGATTCCTCTCAAAGAAATTCACCGGCTTCAAACTGACCTTCAGAATCTCGCACGGCATGACCGGGAAATCCTCAATTCGGGGCACATGGTTGATCCCGAACTGGATCCACACGACGATATCTGTGTCGACCACGCTATCTTGTCGGGCGGCCCAGCTGCGCACGCCGGTCCCGCCGCGCGATTGGTTCGTGTACCAGCCTCCCGAGTAGAGTTCCTTGTCTGCATGGGTTGTCACGTAGATATTGTGGTCTGCGAACTCGGCGCGCTTCCAGTTGAAGGATTGTGGATGGGAGAGCATTTTCTGGAACGGCGGGACGTGGATCTTATATGCGACGGGTTTGCCGTTGACAGGGTTGCGCACGCTGGGATTCTGGATTTTGAAAGTGCGGTTCGTGTCGGCGTTGAGGTCCAGCCCGGAGGCGGTTTCGACGAGGGTTTCGGAGACTTCGTAGCCGACGCCGTAGGGGTTCCAGTCCGGTGTGATGGGGAGGGCGTGCGCTTCGTCGTAGACGAGGCGGTTGGCGTGCCCTTCGATCATGGGGTCGACGCGCAGGGAGAAGATGTGTTGGTGGTGCACGGCCAGGACGCCGGGGTGGACGACCGTGCCGAAGGGGACGCCTACCTTGTCGAGTTCGTGATCGATCGGCTGAGTCGAGAGGATGCCCGTGGCGCGGACCTCGTAGATGAGTTCACCTGCTTGGTTGAACATGAAGGCCAGGATGTACTCGTAGTTGCTGACGGTGATGATGCTCTGCAGGACGAGTTCTCTGTTGCGCACCACGGCGGCGCGCCCGGTGCGGTAGTTGGTGTGTTTCCAGCCGATGCCGGCGTCTTGTTCGTGCACGCAGACGCAGTTTTCCAAGGGGGTAGGCACGCCTTTGTCGTCGGTGATGACCGCGCTCAAATACTGGATGTGGCCGAGACAGTCGCATCCGAGCTGCAGGTTATTCGCCATGGCGCCTGCACCCGCGTCGCCGAGATCGTAGGCGGATTTCTTGTGGAATGGCGAGCGAGGGTCCGCGTAGGGGATGTTCATGTCTGAGAGGGAGAGGCGGTAGAAGAGTGGGCGGCCATCGTAGCGGACATCGTACAGAACCATGCCTTCGCGCTGGTTATACCCTACCCGCATGGTCCATTTCTGCCATGCAAGGACGTGGCCTGTTTCGCCTGTGGGCGTGAGGCTGAAACTGGCGCCTTCGGGCTGGACGACTCGCAAGGGCTTCAAATCCGTGCGTAAGGTCTGATACTCGTGGACGTACTCATTTGCGGGCTTGGATTGCCAGGGTCGCGGCTCGTGGACTGTGTTGTCTGCTCCGGTGGGGAGATACTCGATCCGAATGACTTCATAGTTGTTGCACTCGATGACTGGCGAGATTGGAAGCGGAAAAGCGTAGTGGTTCGAGTCGAGTTCATTGGCGTTGTTCGGGTCGCGCATGTACAGGAAGACCTGGTACATTCGTTCATCGTCGTTGTTGCCGTCGGAGCCATAGATCCACGGATCCGCACAGACGGCGGTGCCCTCCGGCAACTGCAGCTTCTTAATCGCCTCCTTGACCTTCTCGTCCTCGAGGGCGTTCTTCTCGACTTGCAGGATTTCGTCATAGTCGCCGTTTCCGTGGTCGTTGGGTCCCAGGCGGGCGTTCTTCTCCACTTTACCTGAGGAGAGGTTTACAGTGGCTTCGTGGAAGCGGTCCTAAGGAGATGGTTAGCTCTGCAGAGATAAAGATTTGCGTTGACGGGATAGGCAGAATTCCGTTGGTAGGATTGTGACAACGCTCCCCTCCCTTATGACGCCGAGAATTAATTGAAAAGCTTGAGAATACCTCGACTCACCGTGTTTCGGATATAATAGCTCACAAACGCCTTCCTCGGGATCTCAGGCAAAGAAGCCCCGGAATGCTCGGCCTCAAGATAAGGGACCATAGACTTCTTGGCCGGCTCGTCGAGCGTGATGACCTTGAAGCGGAGGTCGATGTTGGCGGGCCAGACGGATCTCACCAGGTCTGCGGTGGTGGAAATCTCCGAGGCGGTTAGTGGACATAATGGGTGTGCGGTGTGGTACTTGGCCACTGAGGGCTCGGACGAGAAGTCTTGGAGTTGGGCCGCCATGTTTGCACAGACGATGGTAATGCAAGTCTGATGAGGATCGGAAGAAAGTCAGGAAAGGTTGATGTTGGCTATGTATGTATGTACTGCTCTGAAGCTTTGTGTTATGGCGAGTGCAAGTGGGGACCCTGGAAAGCCTTATCTGACAAGTGCTAAGCAGACCCTGTCCCTTGTCTTAGCCGGAGGGATAAGTCCAATGAACAGTGATTCCGCCAGATGGAGAAAACGCAGAGACTTGGGCGTTCAAGCTGGGCCACTACCCACCGCCGTTAGTCCAGGAAACCCCCCATTCGCCACCGGGTATCAAGCATTTGAAGAATAATCCCAATCAGGAAAGAGAGAATGCGGACAACCTCAGAATCCCTCCCGGCAATCGATTTGCTCGACCTCGCAGTTGATGTTGAAATAGCAAACGTTGAGATTAACCCCAGTGGGTAGCTCTAGCCGACCAGCCAGTCATGTTCCAGGATCGCTGCCGCCAAAGTCCGCTGATGTTGTACATGCTTTATCCAACCCAGCAACAACTTGATATTCCATTCCAGATCATTCGTTCATGTCGACTGTACGTATCATGCCTTGACCGACTTGAACACTCAAGAGCAAGCTCAAGTGCCGGGAGCCTTACCCGGGATGCGGATCAAGTACTTCGGTCGAGATTCATTAGCCTCTCCAATGCTCATGCTCCAAGCTTCCTTGATAGTCTGCTTCGACTTCGGCTCGTCAAGGAAAAATTTGCTGCCAACTTGGAACCACCCATTGCCCAGATCGAATGCCTCTGCGATCCCAATATTGTAGCGAGGCCAGTTGGGTGGAGCAATCTTGATACAGTCGAGCTGCTCGATGAATTCCTCGATAGGCATTGAATACGAGGCCGTCATGACGCGGAATTCCTCGCAAGCGTTGGGAGGGATGTAGAACTGGTTGTTGGCGTTGGTAGCGTATCTCTGAAGCACGTCGTGGGTGAACAGATGGAACGTCGCGTTGTGCTTTGAAACGACGTGCCCGTGTCCGCCGCTGTCCTTGACCACAATCAAATTCTCCTTTACGCGATTTCCACTGACTGGAGGCTCGGGAGCTTTCGCGGCTGCTTGGGCGACTGCACCAGGGGCGGTGGGTGGAGGGACAGGAGGAGCTGGTGGTGCTGGTGGCGCGGCGGCAGCTGGTGGCGCTGGAGGAGGGTGTTGCCACCAACTCGGAGGTGGAGGAGGAGCTGGTGGCGCTGCTGCTGGCGGAGGAGGACACCACCAACCCAGTGCAGCAGGAGGCGCCTGAGGAGGTATTGCCCAATAGCCTGGGGGTGCAGGAGGCGCTGCAGAAGGTGGTCCGTTGGGCACACACACAGCACCGGGAAAGCCAGGTCCTGGGGGGACCATAAAGGGGCCAGGCTGAGCTGGTGGAGCGGCACCTTGAGGCATAAAACAGTATGCTGGCGGAGGAGCTGGAGCAGCCGGTGCAGCTGGAGGTGCCCCCTTGTTCGGTGGCCCCCCATCGCGGGTCATGTAGTGGTAGACGGTCTTGCCGATCAGGCCTGGTCCTGGAGCTGGGGCTGGCATGGCGAAGTATGGTGGAGGAGGACAGGCCATGGCTGAGTTCTCCAGAGATGGATTGCTTTTGTACTGATGAAGAGCAAACCGAGCTTGCCACCGGTGATCGAGAAGCCGCAATGGGGGTGAGGACCTTGGTCGACGACGAGCTGTCCACTGGTAGTGAGAACAGTTGATTTCTGAGAGGCTGGCCACTGAGATTCTGTTTGACGGGATACCATCGAACGAGGTGGGTGAGTCCCAAGTACTTATGATTGAAAATCATGGCTCTGGCTCTCCAAAGAGTCACTGTTCTTTCTCGTTTGACTCTATGATTGTGGGTATATGATTCCTCACAAACGAGAAAGCTCACTGTCGTGAATGGACATGTCAGAGGGATGCATACAGTCAGGGCGGTGATGGCCCATGTGACAGGGCAATACGCTTCTTGGGACTCACGAGGGATCGGACCCATGTCAGACTCGTGAAAGAGAACGACATCGAAGGTGGGTTCCAGCATCGTTTGTAAGCTTGGGGGTGCAGGGAGTTCCGTGCCGTAAAAGGGGTGACATGGTCTTGACGAATGACCTAGCAGTATCAAAGATTCTCACTGACGAGAGTCATTCCCAAGTGGACATCGATCACTAACGATGAGGACTGTCATAGCAAAGGCGTTGGTGTTCTGCACGGTAACAGTGTTGAAGAAAGGGGTGACAGGAACCTGCAAACGAAGATCGAAGGTTGACACCATGATCTGCTTGTGGGTCGACATAGCAAGTCAGGTGCAAAAGCTGTCGAACTGGAGATGAGTCGATAAAGGATTCGGATCACTTTGGTGGAGGAAAAATGAACAGCATGACTTGAAAGCAAACAAACGAATGTAGTTGGGAGCCTTCACACTTTGCATTTAGCCGGCCGCTACGACCGCGAGCCCGTCATAGATCTTTCGCTTCACGCGTGTGAAGTTGTCCACGGTGTGAGGAGTCAGGGCAGTTGCGCTGACCGGGACGCCTTCCACGATGATTTTCCCGGTTCCCAGCTTCTTCACAGCAATCATGCCATCAACCAGCAATGTTCCCTCACCTCTGAACTCGGCAGCGTGGCCGTCCATTGCAATCAATCTGCGAAGCTCAGCAAGCCGCAAGTCTCCAACGTGAATTGCGTGAGCCACTGGTCTCGTCGATGCAGCAAGACTGGCAGGCAAAACGTCAAGCACAGGTTCAAGGGGTGGCCCTGCTGCAGGATCCGCTGCGAGAGACACTTCGGTATCCAGCTTCTGCTTTTTGGCTTGAGGATCATCCTGGAGGTTGTCGCCTCTTCGATTCGCCTTGAGCTGACCCTGGATTGTGACCACTCCCATATTCTTGACGTTTTGCCAGTGAAGCGTTCTGGCTAGATCGCGACTCAATTTGACGATCCACGCATTCGTATCAACACTGGCATCGACCGTCTGTCCCTCGGCTGGTGTGAAGATCTCCGTAGCCGAGTCATCCTGTACTCCAGCCATCCTAGCTCCCAGGAGCTCGCCACAATCAGCAGCTAGAGCGATGGTATCTGAGCTATTCCCACCCACCAGAATGAGCTTTTTGGGACCGATCAAGGGAATGAGCATCTGCAAACTGCGCTGATCGTGCAATCCGGCAAAGTCCACAAACGCTATTCGAGCATTGACGGTTATCTCTGACGTCGAATACACAATCTTTGCAGGACCTTGAAATCCTTCATGCTCAACTTGAGGTTCTGCGTCTGAATCATCCGCATCTGAATCTTGTTCGGACTTGCCACTTGCTTGGGCTTCTGGCACAGCTCCTCGATTTCTCTTATTTGGTGGATTCCTTCGATCATTCGCTTCGTCCCACTTGCGTTTCTGCCCAAGCTGGCCTCCGCCCTTATTGTCGTTGATAGCATCTTGTTCTTCCTTTTCTTCTTCTCTGAGAAAGTCCTCCGGCTTGATGAAGTCTCCGAACTCATCACCTCGCCGCCGCGAGTGCGTGTACGGGAAGAGAGCGTTTCTCCCCTTCTTGTTTCGCACATCATAGTCATAGACTCCTTTCTTGCGAACAAGAACGTTGACTCCCAGGTCAGCGTCACTCAGAGCGACTTTGTTTCGTGCTCCATGGCCGATGGCGGCAGAAAAGTTGAGCACGCGACCTTGCTGTTCGTCGTCTGATTCCTCAGATTCTGTGGTGGTGGTATCATCGTCGTCCAAGTTGTCATCTGCGATGGCCTCATCTCTGTCTGTTGCGGCAAGCGAGTCTTGTAATTGTCTTTGTGTGGCAATATACTGCTGGTAACGTTGATTTTCTTGGGTGCTCAAGGGCGCTCTTTCGACATTCCTCAATTTCAGCATCCTGCCTCCACTATGAACCTGCTCGAGCTGTTCGCCCGTTTGAGCTGTCTCGAGGGCAACACCGTCCGAACGGTCTTTGAACCACGTCCAGAATACTTGGCTTGGGCTCTGCGAACCCGGACGGACATCCAGCATTTCTGTCAAGATGACCAGATTCTCCGGTCTCTGAGTCACATGCTCGAGGAGTGACTTGGAAAATCCCCAATCCATGGTCAAGTCGCTGGCAAGGATAACTCTTGGACCTTCTGCTTTGAGCAACCTCTCAAACTGCGACTTCCGTTCGACAATCTTGACATTCTGAAACTCGAAGGGTCTTGAAGGCTTGGCTGTCCCGTTGACCTGCTTGCTACCGCTTCTTCTGTGTGTCTGTACCGGAGCTGGATTCTCGTCCTCGCCCTCGAACTCGCGGACAATACTGTCATCCATCCATTCGAGGAGACTTCGGGCATGCCGTAAAGTGGCATTGCCGGACCGACTCGCCATGTATACTTTTGCCTGTCTCAAGGACGGTGCATTCGCGGGATCAGACCAAGCCTTCTCCAGGATCCAGGCCATTTCGAGCACTCTTGCGCTTGAGTCGGTTGGGATCAGAACAGTACCGCCCTTAGCGATGCTGCTCCTAATATGGGCCAACAAGCTTTCGTCCCTGGCTTTGCGGCCACCGGCCAGTGCTGCCCTTGTCGCGCCAATGCTGCTGCATACCAGCGCTGTAGGCTTGCGAAGCTGCTCGATAACTTCGGCACCTCCAACACCTCCAAACCACGCAGCTCCTGCTATGACGTTCTCTCTTGCTTGATTCCAGTCCACCGCATATACTATAGATTCCATGCCGTGTTGAATGTGCCACACTGTGCCTCCCAAGGTATGACCGGAGTTGTAAGCCGTCAGCGTCAGGCCTTCGATCGGCGCAGAGAACGAGGAAGGCGCCGGCTGATGTGGTTGTGAGTACTTCAGAGGCGTGATCAGTGTAAAGTACTTGTTGATCTCTTCAAAGGTCGGACCCTGACGCAGAATGTTCGCCCGAGATCTATCGCGGACACTGGATCCATCATCAAGGGAGCCTGAGCCGGGGATGAAGGTCGCAGCGAGTGGAGAGGAAGAGTAGAGATCTTGTAGGAGGGTTCGACCGAACGCAATGACGGGAGCTGTGGCGTAGACGGGGATCTGGGTGAAGAGAGGGACATGCTTGCAGCAATGGGCGAATGCGCCGAGGTGAGAGATGGTCGCATGTGTGAGAAGGATGAACGAGAGGGTTGACGTATGTTTCTCTATCTCTGCTAACTGTCGGGTATCGAACCGCTCATCCCAGCCGACGTCCACCAGAATCTTGATTCCACCGTCCAATTCAAGGATAGACTGAGAAGCCCGGGATGTGCTTTGCGCACCAAGAAGTGAGGTGAAGGTGAACATGCTTGCGGCGCGGTATTAGTCGACTGTCGGTGATAACTTTAGGGCAGCCTTTGGTTTGAGAAGGTCGCCATGAATGACCGGCGCGTCGACACCTCGACGGACGAGAGATCTATTGGTCTGGCGCAAGGGCAGAACAAAGTGCAGCGCAGTTGTGCAGGAGTGAATGTAGATCAAATTGAAAAACAAATCATTCGTCTGACGTAATGTATCTCTGAGATAGTGCGCGGATTCTCACGGGTCTGACGCTTAGGGTCGCAGACCATTAGTTCATCGACAAGGCTGGTGCCCCTCATTCATTCCTGACTTCAAGTTTACTGTACCATCACCGCTATGGACTGGAGGCTCAATTTGAGTTGCACCAATTTATGGGGAGTAATGGAAACGCTCGACAAGTCGAGACTGGCCGGCCAGAACCCACGGCAAGTCTCCCAGTTCAGCAGAAGGCAGACATAATTCCGTTTTTCTGCTTCAACATCAGGACGTTGACCTCGATTGGGAGTGTGAAGCAAGACTCAACGCCGTGCATGATACGCCCGTCAACATGGAACACGAAGCAGAAGAACCGCAGTCTGGCCTCTCTACACCACAAATGACGGACAGCCTGCGCTCTCATCACGCTGAGCTCGAGTCAAACCCAGACTTGGTGGCTCCAGCCAAGGGCGCCGACCGAGAGTCTGGCATTGCACCTTCAAAATCTTCCAGGCCATCAAACTCGCCACGCGACGCAAGACAAGCCAAGCTACTGGCCTCAATCGCGACCTTGGAATCCAAGATCACCACCGCCAACTCTCAGCTATCAGTCAAAACTCAAGAAGTCAGGCAATTGCAATCCTTCCAGCAGCAACAGGTAGTGACGGATGATCCGGACAAAGCGGCCCTAGCACATGCCCAAGTCATCGCCAACAGCAACATTTCTCTGCTCAAACGCTACAACGAGATAAAGGACGTCGCAATGGGCATGTTGAGTCTGATCGCTGAGAAGGAAGGTAAGCGGTTGGCCGAGGTGATGGAGGAAAGAGGTATCAGTGAGAAAGATTGATCATGGGTTTGAGCTTGAAAGGCAACAGGATCAGGGAACGGGCAGGAAGACCGGACTAGCAAGAGGAATGAAGCCATGCAGGCATCAAGGGAATTGTCAAGGAACAACAAACTACGCAGGTACGTTGCAGATGAGAAATGAGCTCGGTTTCATTCAAGGTTGTGGAGATGATTTCTTCCACTAGACTCTGTCCTGAGTAAAGATTATTCTCCTTCCAGGATGTACATTCGCGATCCTGCTATGCCAAGGGACCTTCCGTCTAATGCTGGACTGTTTGTCGTGTGCGGTAACAATACCCACGAAGCCTGATAGTCAGAGCTTGGCTGACTGATTACAATATCCTGGTGTATGTCCAATATTCCCACCCAACGCTTGCTATGCACCTAATAATCCAAGAAAAAGAAAACAATAAACAAAAATCCCAAGATGGCTCACCGCTGCTTCTCCAGACTCTGAAGACTGACCAGCTCTCTGTATCGTCCTTTCAGCGCCATCAACTCGTGGTGAGTTCCTTTTTCTGCAATGACACCCTTGTCGAAGACGTAAATGATGTCTGCTTTCTGTATCGTGCTGAGACGGTGGGCAACAGCAATAGTAGTACGGCCTTTGGCAGCAACGTCCAGAGCTGCTTGGACCACCTTTTCTGACTCTGAGTCGAGGGCAGAAGTGGCTTCGTCAAGCAGCAAGATCTTCGGGTCACGGATCAACGCTCGTGCAATTGCAATGCGCTGCTTCTGGCCTCCAGAAAGCAACGCGGCTTTACTCCCAACATCGGTCGCAAACCCGTCCGGTAACGACATGATGAAGTCGTAGATATTGGCGTCCTTGCACGCTCGGATAATTTGCTCGTCGGTAACCTCACCCCTATCTGCGCCAAGAAGTACGTTGTCTTTGATGGTGCCTTGGTACAACGTCGGCTCTTGCGAAACAAGCGCTAGGTGGGATCGGTAGTCGTTGAGGTTGATACTGGAAATTTCCTGGCCGTCGATGTAGACGCCACCTGCGAGCGGGTCGTAAAAGCGCTCCAGCATGGCTATTGTCGTCGATTTGCCGCAGCCTGATGGGCCGACCAGAGCAATGTACTGCCCAGGCTTGACGGTCAAATCAAGCCCACGCAGCACTGGCACATCTGGGCGCGAAGGATACCGGAAGTGGACATCGCGGAACTCCAGGGTCCCTTCCACGTGATCGAGAGGCGCCCCATCTTCACTCCATGCGTCAATCTGAGGCCGTCGATCGTAGAGTTTCAATAACTGTGCTGCGGAGTTTTTGGCTTGGGCCATGTCTCCAGCGAAAGAGAACACCGTCCCAGCAGACTGGGCGCCGAAAATGATCTCGTTGAAGACAAGGAAGAACTGAAACAACGAATACTCCCCGCGAACGAGGAGTTGACCGCCATACCAGAAGCCGAGTGCGAAGGCCAGAAACATTCCGGATTGCGAAGCGGCATACAATGACGAGTTCTTCAAGTTAGACTTCAGAGACGCCGGTAACTGAGCTCGCAGTTGGCGTTGGTACTCGGAGTGGATCTCATGCTCTGTCGTTAGAGAGGCAACCGTTCGGATGGCATTTGTGTGCTCGCAAGCAAAGCCTGCTGATTTCTCGTAATGCTTCTTGTTTTCTGCTGAAAATTTGGCGAGTGCTGTCTTGCCGTTAGTATACGAATAAACATCTTCTGTTGACGGCTTGAACTTGAAAATCTTGGATGACGCGGAATGGGCAATAGAGGAAGCACTTACTCCAGAACCTCAGATAGCCTGTCCCGAGAATAACGGGCAAGGCACACATGCACACCAGTGCTAGCTTCCAGCCAATTGCCAGTGCTACCACAATTGCGACCGTTAACGTAGTGGTGCAACTGATCAAGGTACCCAACGTGGCGCCGGAGATCGATGCCAGGTGCGTCGTCTCAGTAGACAAGAAGGATGTGAGGGCGCCTGTCGAGTGCTTGTCCTCGTCAAAGTAAGAGATATCCTGTCTCAAAAATCGTCTGAAGGCTCCATCCCTCGCGCGCTGAACCAGTCTCTCGCTGCAGTAGGCGAAGGCAATGCCCTGAGTGCACATTGCGATCAAGGTCACAAATGCCAACATTAGGTACATTAATGCCCAGAAGTTGATGTCGGAGCGAATCTCGTGTCGGAACAGATCAGGTGGTCGTGCCAAGGCAATGATGCACTTCGCAAAGAAGACTCCTTGCACAGGCTGCGAGGCACCTGCAATTGCTGTGAAGACGAAGCCAATGCCCAAAATCCACCATTCTTGGTCATTGAATGCTGCGATGAATTTGATGATTGTCCACAGGGAATATTTGGTGTCTTTTTCAGGCCCTTTATCGGCAAGCACGTTCGAGGAGATAGACTTGCCACTCTTGGTTCTGCCGAGAGCAAGTTTCTCATCATCAGGGTCCACCATCGGTAGATTCCCTCCAGACTTTGTTGATTGGGTGCGAGTCAGCTCTGGTTCGCCGGCATCGGACGACTCCTCAGACTCATCGTCGTCCTTGTCACCGATTCGTTGGGCAGACACCAAGTTGAAGTAGGCCTGTCTGCGTTCCAGAAGCTCATCGTGAGTACCTTGCTCAATTATCCGGCCCTGTTGCATAACCACAATGTTGTCTGCTGTCTTAATGGTGGACAACCGATGAGCAATCACAATTGTCGTTCTGCCGATAGCGGCCGTCTCCAAGGCATGTTGCACCACGCCTTCAGATTTTGTATCGAGCGCGGACGTAGCCTCATCCAAGAGAAGAATCTTTGGGTCCGAAATGATAGCGCGAGCAATCGCCACACGCTGTTTCTGGCCCCCGGACAATAGAAAACCACGTTCGCCAACGGAAGTCTCGTAGCCATCGGGAAGCGATGTAATAAAATCGTGCGCATTAGCTTGTTTAGCGGCCTCAATCATACGCTCGGTCTGCTTCTCTTCAGGCTCATTTTCGTACTTTGAGCCGACAAGCCCGTTTTTGATGTTTTCTCGGATGGTTGAGCTGAAAAGAATCGGCTCCTGCTGAACGAGCGCGATCTGTTGTCGCAGCCAGTGTAGGTTGAGTGTGCTGATGTCATGCCCGTCGAGCAGTACTGTGCCACCAACTGGATCGTAGAAACGCTCAACTAAGCCAACAATAGTGGATTTCCCTGACCCAGATGCGCCCACAAGAGCAGTGGTCTTGCCGGCAGGTACAACAAGACTGACATCCTCCATGACTACAACCTCTGGTCGAGATGGATAGATGTGCTTGATATTCCGTAATTCGAGCGTGCCTTTGACTTGGTCCAATTTCTGGCCGTCCTCAGACATCGGGTTCACCGGCGATGTTCGGTCGATTGTAGAATAGATCTTAGCGGCTGCGCCCACGCCGGCTGCGAAGTGCTGTACATGCGGACCGACGTTGCCGAAGGAGAAGGCGCCGATCATAACGGCCAGAATGATGGTCAGAATATGAGCAAGATTCGTCTCGCCGTTCACGTAGAATCGGGAACCCATCCAGAACGCTAGGCCATAATTCAAGAAAATGAGAGCCAGCAGGGATCCAATCATGCAGCCCAGAGCACCTTTGCTTCGAATCCCCCAACGGCGAGCCTCAATTAGATGGACGTTGTATTGCTTCGCCAGCTTGTCTTGTGTCCCGAATGCGACTGCATTACGGATCGAAGCCAAGACTTCTTCTGCCACAGAACCGCCCAGGCCGTAAGCTGCGATCGACTTCTTGTTCCAGCCGGCCATTTTCCGACCACCAGCGCCCATGATAAGGACAATGGCGACAACGGTCCCGAAACATATTAACGTGAGTTTCCAGAATCGGATGAACCCGATAATGAAGGCAGCGAAGAAGGCCGCCACACCAGTCAGTGTCAGACCAACCTTTTCGCTGATGGCTTCCTGGATGAGATTCGTATCAGCCGTGATACGTGTGGTAACTTCTCCGGCACCTAGTTTGTCGAAGAAACCGATGTTCTGTCGCAGGATCGCCATCAAGTATTGCTCCCGTACCTTCGAGGTAATATGTTCGCCGGTATAGATGAAGAGGACGGTAGAGATGTAGACGAGGAAGAACTCGCCAATCGCCAAGTAAACGAAGTAAAGCACATATCGGTTGAGTGTGGAACTGAAGCTCCGTAAGATGTTTGGGTCCCCTTGGGCAAATCCACCGAAGTTACCGCTCAGATTGCCGAAGACGACGGTCATCAGAGGTAGGACAGCGCCGGCTCCGATGGCTGTTGCACAGGCTATACCAATGAACACCTTGTCCCAGGTCGTCGCATAGCGATATAGCGACCAATAGGTAAGCTTGGCGTCAGGGATATCCAACTGTCTCTTTATGATGGCCCTCTCGTGTTCTGGCAAGTGCGCCAATGCATCATCTCCTTCTGGGACATCCCGTATCTGGACGATCTTCGAGTCGTACTTAGTGAGGTCTGGGCGAGTGTCCGAGTCGGAAGACTGCGAGACGGGCGACTTGGGCGGTGTTGCATAGGTTGGTGACTTTGGAGTATTGGGGACATGAGTAGCGGGTGTCTTCTCTGATAGAAGTTTTGTTTGTTTTTGTTGATCCGTCACAATTCCCAGTTCGGCTCGTTCTTTTTCTTCTTGATTGTGTTCAATGGCGCCCAGGCCAGCCGATAATTCGCCTTGACCATCGGGATTCATGATAGCTGAGGCCGCTCGGATCGCCGAGATGTGTGAGAGGGTTCGGCCACTCCTTCAACGCAACATATCGAGCTAAGAGTCTGAGAGTATCTATGCAAGGAAAGGGTGTGATCCTGAAGAATATTCGGAGTGACTGAGTGCGAAGGCAAACGTTGGGGCACAGCTCGTGGACGATGTCGGTTAATGAACGGAGCAGGCAAAAGAATGCAGGCCAGTTAAAGATGGAACGAACGGTGTTTCAATGAGGATATGTACAAGATAACCAGGCAGCAAGAGAGAATCTCGGGTCCGAGAGGTGGTAAGAGAGGACTGCATGTAAAAAAGTGGTGACTGCTTGATGCATTGCCATCGGACTTTCGAGATGGCGGACTCCATCACGGCGGGATGGTGACGCCTCTGGGGCTCGCGTAAAGATTGATTGGTGCCCATGTGGGGTCTGTCGTATTCTAACTTCTTTGTCTCGCGACTTTTCCTCTTACCGGCTGCCGGGCGCGAGTGCCTGCATAACCCATTCATAATGCCAGTTGTGCGGTTCGCTGTTGGCCACCACGATAGTGTACGATGCACGTTCAGTGGTTGAAAGATGAAGCGGCACACTGTTTCCTGCGTTCGACCCAGGGCGCTTTAGGGAAGCCCCGCGTTTACAGGAACGGCAGCCGTAAATGAGAAAGTACGCGAGATCGCAGACACGAGCGCTTTTTGGAAATACGCGGTTACGGTTCCCCGATCAAGCAAGATTCAAAAGTATACGTATTCGCACATCGGACCATAGAGTTAAACAAGACTCGTCCCCTGCTGCCTCATCCTCTGGGCACCAATTGCCCGCAATGTTTCAGGCCCGGGCATCCGAACCCCGCTCATCGGCCGATTGCCTTTCAGATGCCACGGTGCGCAGTCGCGCAGAGACAGGCAGCTAAACTCACCAGCGAAGCCGCAATGCAAGACTAGCAGCCGGTGAACTAGTCTTTCGTCCTCGACATTCAGGTCTCTCAAAGTCACCATCACAGCTTTGCCCTTTGGACCACAGCCTGGTAGTCGTCCACCCTCCTCCTTGCCTCCAGATCGCGACGACTTCTGTCTAGATCTCTCCCAGCCAGCTTGCCACGAGTTTCGGCAGCCTCGTCTAGGTCTTTGACAATCTCCCGGTACAACTCTTCTTTGATCTGTCCGTACGATTTGCCCTGAGCCTTCTGTGTCAATTTCATCTCCGAGATGAATTTCAGCGTTTCGTCCACAGACCCAACCCCATCAATGATACCTTCTTTCAGCGCGTCCAGGGCCGGAAATCTTTTGCTCTCCAGGACCATGTTCCTGAATGTGGTCATACTGAGTTTGACTCGGAACACCGAAGCCATGGCAGGCTGAAGAGCTGCACCGAAATCGAGCTCATTCAAGCACAAGAACCCCTTGTGGGGGTTCATGATGCGGTAGTCATGCATCATTGCAGTCATCAGGCCTCCTGCAAAGGCATGCCCGTTCATCAACGCGATCGTCGGCATTGGATACTGCAACCAGTAAGTATTTCGGAGCACTACTGTAAACATCCAAAGCCTTCTGGGGTGACTTACAGTTATCAGCCGCCTCCATAGAGGGAACAGGCTATTGGGGAAGAAATTTGGATCCTTGATCGCGTTTTCGAAATCGAGGCCATTGGAGTAGAACTTGTTGATAGAGGATGTCGTGATAACAACTCCGCGAGGTAGCCGATGCTCGATGATGTCCAATGCTAGCAGGAACGTCTGATTGAAGATAGGAACAAGTCGGTTGTCTGGGGGACTAGAGAAGGAAAGAAGATAGACTTGGGGAGCAGCTTGGGTGCATACAAAGCTTCCTTGCGCCCCTTGACCAGTTGAGCTGGCGCTCAGTGTCGGGGGGACAGGAAGCACGAACAAAGGTGGAATCGGCGGCATCTTTAGTAGTACGACAGATGTCTGCCTCCTGATTGTTGTCCGTTTGAAAAAGTGAAAGAGATGTAATTCCCAGGTAGACAGTCAGGAGAAATTGCCTGACTGCCTCTGGATAATACTTCCGTCGACGTTGATCAAGCACATGTGATTAGTTGGAAGCGCGATTTCTGATCATCAAGAGGAAGCCGAGGTGCCTTTGTGCCCGGTAGGCTGGTCATTGGTTGGTGACCACACTGCCCCTAAGCGTTTTGTACTTGCAAGTACCAGTCTGCTCCGGAGCACACGACACGCTCGAGCTGTCAATCGCCGACCCTCGAGGCCCTAAAGCTTGTCTAGCGTGCCAGGCGCCTCGTGCCTTGCTCTGGGCGAGTTCTTCGGTTGAGTCAGCCCGCTTGGTGGCCCGTCAACGGCGGTGTCCTGACTAAGATATGCCTCTGTGAGCCTGAATCCAATGACGTTGAACACCCTTGGAGTAGATCTCCAACGCATGCCAGCTGTGTTCTCCGGCTGGAACCGGATTACTGGCTGCACATATTGACCCAAAGGCTAGCAAGTCCAAAGCCCGTGCCGTGGCTTCACACTGGCAATCTGCTTTCCTCTGCGGTAGAAGTGGCCTCCCTCAAAAGCAGAAGACATAGCACTTGTCGACCAGCTGCCTGTCGCCAGAAGAGCCCATCGGTCCTCAAGGGCTGCCCTCCTTCTCGATTCAATTCCCAGTACCTGTCCCACTTGCTAACATGGCGCAACCAGCGGAGGGAGCAGCATTGCGGTCCACAGCGACCACCACCTCCAACAGGACATATGGAGCCTCCTCAACGTTATGGGACAAGACCAAGAGTGGCTCCAGTACTGTCTACAACAAAGCCCTCCTGCCAGGCTTCAACAAGGCCTACGCAGTGGTTGACAAGCTAGGAGCTCCAGTCAATCGACTATCCAACAAGGTGGGATCAGAGGCCTTTTGGCCGACGACAATGGACAAAGAATCGGAGAAGGCGGCTCGCATCCTGCGCGGATTCTGCAAAGACGGATTTTACGAACAGATAGAGGAGCAGGAGATGAAGAAGGTGGAAACCCGGAATGCGACAACGGTGGGCATACCACAAGGCAAACAGAGGATAATGAAGAAGATTCCAGCCAACGTTATCAGAAATGCCGTTGGCTTGGCCATATTCACAACCATGCGAACGGGCTGGCTATTCGGTGGCTCAGGCGGCGCTGGAGTTATTGTCGGAAGGCATCCAGAGACGCGGGAGTGGAGTGCTCCCAGTGGCATCCAGACGCAAAACTTGTCCTTCGGGTTTCTTGCTGGAGTTGATATCTATGACACCGTACTCGTCATCAACACGTATGAAGCGCTCGGGGCATTCACCAAGTGGAG
The DNA here is from genome assembly GCA_030247875.1 of Cladophialophora chaetospira. NCBI lineage: Eukaryota > Fungi > Ascomycota > Eurotiomycetes > Chaetothyriales > Herpotrichiellaceae > Cladophialophora > Cladophialophora chaetospira. The sequence continues at coordinate 160,157 of JAPDRK010000022.1, read as the reverse complement.
GACCACGCTGGGAACCGAGATTGGGATAGCAGCTGGCCCAGTCGGCATAGGTGGCGCCCTTGACACGGAGTTGACCAAGCGTCAGGCCCCCATCTGGTCGTACGTGAAGAGCCGTGGTCTATATGCCGGCGTGGCCCTGGAAGGGAATGTCGTGATTGAAAGAACCGACGAGAACGCGAAGTTCTACGGCGAGAAGATCAGTGTGACCGATATTCTGAACGGAAAACTGCGGCATCCACCCGTCGAGCAGTACCAGGTTCTTCTAGATACTTTGAGGGCTGCACAGGGTGAAAATGTGGATGACAACCTGCTACCTGACGGATTTGCGCCGAGTGACATGGAGATCATTCCACCAGGTGAGTGACGCGGCAATTTTCGGACGCTGATATTGACACTTATAGGGGGTCCAATCTTTGGTGTACCGGCAGAGGATGATCCTGATCCGTACGGAGTGAAAGCTCTCGAAGCTGAAGGCCTGAACATCCGGGAAGCTGGGACTCACCAGAGACCGACCGCTGAAGCATTCGAATTCAGACCATCTCCGACCAGCCCAATCTATTCGCATTTCTCCCGCAAGAGCGTTGACGGATCCATCAGAAGCCGGACATGGAGAGACAGCACGCACAGCCTCGCCAGTGTCACTAGAGGCACTCAGACAGAAGAGGATGAGACGAAGAGCGCAGGAAACAGCCCGCACAGAAACTCACGAGGTTTTGATGAGCACTTTCCTAAGAAACACAGCCATCTTGTAGACGATGCACACGACCGGCATGAAGAAGAAGATTCCTTCTCAGACGTGGAATCAGATGTCGAAGTGTCTACAGCAGTGCCGGTGATGGCACGCGCGAAGGTCGTAGAAGTCCCGAGACGTGTGCCACCGGCCTTACCACCACGAAATCCTGGCCGAGTTGCATCCCCCATATCAGACACACAAGCACCTGTTGATGGATTCGACAAGATTGACCTGAACGGGAATGCTGATCAGAGGCATGAAGGTGGTCACGTTCTCACGCCATCTTCGACTCGTGAAGGCATCGATTCCGCCTTTCATTCCGTACCTGTGACACCAAGCGATGAAAACAAAAGCAGAGAGAACGATATCCCTGGGTCATTTCAGTGAGCGACTGGAGGCAGCGTTTTCCAAAGTACAGCAATGGCTTTACGATTTGAGAGCTTGCACTTAGCAGGCGTGCTTGAGACGAGTCTTCTTTCCATCGTTCGCGGAGCAATGGTCGCAAGCTCCTGCCTTGGGCGCGCACCCCGGCGACAACGCTATTGTTTGGCAAGCACGGCGTGCAAGGAAGCCGCCTCCCACTTTCCTGGACTTGATTGTTCTCCTCCCTCCAACTTTCTTCTTCTCTGCATTATGCCACATCCATCATCACAGCATTGACCGCCCTTCTTTTTGAGCTTCATCGTACTGGTTTGCATTGATACACTACATTCGTTACCATCACTGGTTGCCTCCCTCGACATCTCACAGCACTCACTTCATCCACGACTCGAGGAAGCTTCATTGCCATGATGCAACCGCCCTTCCTCCTCTTTGCTCTGGTCAATGCATTGATCTGCTCTGTAGCAGCTGCACCTCCGGCCAATGTCCCTATCTCCCTTGCTGTCTCTGCTCTCGAACAGTCTGCATTGGTCACGGACCAGCGTCATGGCGCCAACACCTGTGGCCGTTTGAACAAGAAGAGCTGTGATCCCAATTCTACTGGTGGTGGATGGTGTTGCTCAGAACACGTGAGTTGCTCTCTCCCTCTCCCCCTGTCCTGAAAAAGCATTGCTGACAATCACATACAGGGCTTTTGTGGTACCTCTAACACTCAGATAGATCGATTTCCAACTGATCACGGTGCTATAGGCAATGGACAACTCTACTGCGGCAAAGGCTGTCAAGACAAATACGGGTAGGATGACAAAACATCTACTCCTGGTACATCTCTGACATGGTTGCAGCAAATGTGATCTCGGAGACGAGAAAAACCGTCCCCCCAAAGTCCAATTCTGTGGCCCCAAGCACAAGGATCAACACTGCAGCACCGGTGACTGTTGCTCGACTGACGGCCTTTGTGTGAGTCCAACACCACGAATCCTCTTTGCACGTACTCATTCCTGCAGGGTGCTTCCAAGGACTTCTGCGGTGCAGGCTGCCAGGCAAAGTTTGGCAAATGTGACGAAAACAAGAAGGCAGCTCAACAGAAGTGCGGACCAACGCATGGCAACAAGAAATGTCCCACTGGTCAATGCTGCTCTCACGCTGGCAATTGCGTGAGTGACCTGGTCCATACCTCATTGTAGCCATGGCTAACAGCTCCTAGGGAACGGGCAAGGACTTCTGCTCGGTTCCATTCAACTGCCAACGCAAGTTCGGTCTCTGTGATTCTGACCACATCCCTGCTGGCTACAACATGTCGACAGACCCAAGACGCCAAAAGGGCGACGTCCAGTACGGCAAAATCATCACCCGATGCAACGTCCCCAGAAGCATTGCTCTCACCTTCGACGATGGTCCATCAAAGAACACTGAGGAACTCCTGAACATCCTCAAGAAGGCCAATGCCAAGGCGACCTTCTTCATCGCAGGAAACACCAATGGCAAAGGTCCCATCGACGGAAAGGAGAAGTGGACCAAAGTCATTGAACGCATGATTGAAGAAGGCCATCAAGTTGGTTCACACACCTGGTCTCATCCAGACATGGACAAGATCGGCTCAGACGCCCGCAAGACCGAGATGTTCAAGAATGAGCGTGCTCTCGCCAACGTTCTGGGCAAGTACCCGACCTACATGCGTCCACCTTACCTCCACTGCACTGAGACTCCGGGGTGCCTTGCGGACATGAGAAGCCTTGGTTACCACGTCATCTCCTACTCTCATGACAGCGGCGACTGGTTGCACCCCGATGACCTCCAGAAAATGAAAGAAGGAGTTGACCGTGCCCTCATGGAAACTAGCCAAGATGGCAATATGTTGTTGATCCAGCATGATACTATCCAGAAGTCCGCCATTGAACTCACCAAACATGTCTTGCAAAAGGCTCGGGAGAGAGGCTGGAATGGTACGTTTTTACTTACAGCGTCCTCCCCCAACCCAATTCTCATGAATACTGCGAGCTCATCCCGCAGTAGTTGGTATCGATGCTGACTTCTTCCACCTAGCCATGCCTGTTGGCCAGTGTCTTGGAGATGAACCTGAATTTTGGTACCGGGAGCCCGTCTGGACCACTCCGGCCACGAGGGCAAAGAAGGGCTGCGTTGTTTCAGGCGACCACTTCTGCGGCAAGATCCATCACTTCAACGACAGGAAGATGTGTTTCGAGAGCAACCATCACTGCCACAAGGATGCCGCCCGCTGCAAGAAGGATGCACACACTGACAAGGCAGCGTGCCAGAGGATGGAGCGGATCTGCAACATGCAGTTTCTCTACTGTACCGAGTGTGGAAAGTCAAAGCAAAAGGACTCGAAGAACAAGCACAAGTGTGAGACCAAGCACTTCATGGTCAGCAAGTACGATTGAGTGACTGTCAATGGCGGATGAGGCTGAGTGTTAGCTGTTGGTGAACAGTCAATCGTGGTGGAGGTACTTTGTATAGCTTAGACTTGAGTTGGTAGCATCATTAAAGTATCGACACGACAACGATACCCGTTCCAGTCAGTCACACCTCGTCTCCCGTTATCAAGCAGGACATATGTTTGCAGGGATGTAAGAATGCCCATACAAGTGACACGAAGTCACGGTCTCGATGTGGGGGACGCATAAAGGGATCGACCGGCAGTCTCGGCGGGGATGCGAGTCTGACCCGATCCCGAAAGTGCAGTTCATCCTCGATTTCAACACTCGCGAACAAGTGGATTCATCAGACTATTTTCACTTATCTATACTGCCTGACCTTTTCAAATAGCATATCATGCGTGCCTCTCGATAGCTGCCATCGGCCGCCTCTCGCAGCCACTCATCGAATCAGCGGATCCGTTCGGAGCATCGTCGTGATGAATCGATCACACTCCTTACAACACTCGCGAACATCCACTCCTTCGTTATTCCTCGTCCTTCTACTCGCCTTTGTTACACCCATCTCAGCTCATGGCGGCCATACCGATAAAATCCCCGAGGGCGAAGCCGTTTCGCCCGACCCCTTAGATTCTCGACTATGGATGCATATACTGCTCATGATCCTGTCGTTCGGACTGATTTTCCCTTACGGCATGGTTTTGGGTATAATCAAGAGCCGGTGGCATGTTCCTCTACAAATCGTGGGCACCGTGATTGCGACGGTGGCGTACTTCTTGGGTCATATGCACAAAGGACGACAGTTCAAACACCCCAACATACATGCAAGTTTTGCGAATAGCTTAGTGCTCATGCTCATCGTCCAGGTTGGCCTGGGCGTTGGCTTGAAACTACACCTGGAAGAGAAGAAAGGATGGATTGGAAGGGTATTCGGTGGTAAAGCCGGAAGAGGAGGTCGACGTGGCGTGGTGATTGTCCACAGCTGGATTGGCAAGATCATGCCCATTGTGGCGTGGGTGCAGATGCTCTTCGGCGGGATCGTCGCGCTCGGATTTTGTCGCGCCGACCATTTGGGCCAGTGTCTCGCGCACTTCATCATGGGCAGCGCGTTCATCGGGTATGGCATCATCATGACTTTGCTGCTGCTCGTGGGACAAGCGTGGTTGAGGTCAACAGGTCGCAGTCAAGAGTTCTTCGACAGCTGCGTTATTGCGGCCTGGGGATGCGTGAACACCTTTACCGAGCACAGGTGGGGACATCCTTGGGTCAAGAACGACTTGCAGCATACGAGTATGGGCATTGTGTGGTGGTGTGCTGGACTGCTTGGAGTGTGGCTTTCAAGGTCGAGGAATGGACGGCCGAAGCGAAATATCCTGCCTGGCTTGGTGATCTTGATGACAGGTTGGGCGATGAGTGCGCATCCTCAGGATCTACCACTCAGCACGATGGTGCATACCGTCTTCGGGTATACCCTTATGGCAGCGGGTGCGGCGCGCATTGTTGAGATCTCCTTCGTGCTCAAAGACAGTCGAGGTACAGGCGACGTCAACAGCTGGCAGCATCTGCCTCCATTCGTGAGTTCCCCGTACCTTTACAGATTGTACACATCTGGCTAACCGTTGCGTTTAGCTTCTCTACGCCTCCGGCTTCCTCTTCATGGGCGCCACCGAGCAACAAATGCATCTCCTCTCAGATGCCGACGTCACGCACGTATCCTACATTCTCATTCTCTACAGCCTTGCCTTCCTACTCTATCTATTCGTCAACATTCTCCTCTACGTCTACGCCAGCCACGCTTGGCCAGAGGACGAGAGCAACGGTGTCCGCCCATCCAGCAATAGAGGTGCCAGCCACGCAAGGAATTTCAGCGTTGCAGGACCCAGCGGCACGGGTGGTCATAGCCGTAAAGTGTCTACTTTGCCCAATGGTGGGCTTAATGGCGCGGCGAACGGGAGTGTACGCCTCCCTAAGCATCGAGGCAGCGCTAGTCAGCAAGTGCGCGACGCGGAGGAATTCGAGCTCGAGGGTTTGATTAGTGAGGATGGGGAAGACGATGCCGAAAGTCCCCGCGTAGGCAAGAAAGAGGGAGGCGTCGCTTTGGCGTAAGAGATTTGATTGGGTTGTGTATATGGAACGATTCATGGGCTTATTTCTTGCGCGTGATGCTCCTGGCGCGGATAATGCATAATATGTTCTTGCATGCTCAGGTACATAGAGAATTTAAACTTGCATATCGCGACGAAGGCATTCGAAATGGGGTATCATTGTCATTATCGCTTCAAATCGCGCTGCTGGTGTGGATCGCATTCAGCTCTCCTCAACTCAGATCGCAAGCTACTCTCTCAGGGGCAAAATCTTCTGACTCAGCACACTCTGCCTACACAACGGACACTCGGCCTTCTCCTTGACCCAATCCTGCACGCACGTCCAACAAAACACATGTCCACAGGTCGTCACACTAGGGTCGCGAAACGGCTCGAGACATAACGTGCATTTGCGCTGTTGCCCGGCTGGAATCCACGCCATGGTTTCATCGTCGTCGAGGTGGTAGCGTGGGCCGTCGAGGATTGGCGTTGCTGTATTTGCGCTGAGGCCTGGTGGGAGGTAATGCGCCATGTGCACCGTGGAGAGGAGCTGGTTGGGCGTATTGGCAGTCTCCAGCGGTCCGGCGAGGTGCATTTCAATGCCCGGTCCGACCATTGCCGACGGATTTCCTGCCTCTTTCGTCTGTCCGCCGTTTGTCGTCGAGGCTGTTGCTTCGATGTAGGTCTCGCGCACGTGTAGGGCCGATTGCACGGCCATTTGGAGGACGAGGAGCACGCCCAGCACTTCATAGCCGACGCGCTGTTCGTTGGGTTTTATCTGTTTTGTGAAGACGTACCGTAAGGAGAAGAGGCGCTTGGAGAGGTGGTAGTACGCGCCGGTGAAGTAGAACGTCGCGAGACTTAGTGCGTAGATGGGTTGTGGGGAGGTCAATGTGTCGAGGTGTTTGAGGATGTATTCCTGCATTTTGAGCGCCTGACTTGGCTGTCTTCGTCGGGCTTTGGCGTGTTCGATGTTGTATTCTAGTTTTGAGCGCAGGCGTCGCCGTAGTGCGGGGAGGCTTTTCCCAAGGATCCAGGGCGCGAAGACCACGCTGGCGATGTAGCCTACCCTCCTGCCTAGGCCGGCGAGACGGGATGTATCGTCCTCGATCTGGATCACGTCGCAGTATTCCTCGCCTAGCGTTCTGTTGCCGAGGAGCGTGGTGATACAGAGGTACAGGAGCTCGGAGAGGTGATTTGTGGCATCTGAGTATTTGTGCGCAAATCGAGCACCGAGTAAGGCGCGGAGGATGGTGCTTGCTTGAGTCGCTATCGTGCCGGAGATGTAGGCGTCTTTTTGGTGCGTGCGGAGGATGTCCGGCGAGGTTGCGAATGGATAGTCCATTGAGGATGATGAGGAGAGTTCTGGGGAGGTGGTGATCGTCGAGGCGGTGTCGTCTGCCATTCTGTTGTCATTGAAAGCATTTGTGCAGTGGACCTGCGTATGCTAGATTGATGGCAGTTTGAGGTGTGAAGATGAGCCGAGGCCGAATTGCGGTAGAGTAGAGCGCCTCGAGCGCAAAGGGTCTCCTTGTTGATCCCTGGAAACTAGACCTCATATCTGTCCTAGTGCAAAGATCTCAAAGCAACAAGATGCACGTTGTGCGTACAGTGCCTGGTGCATTGTTCAAGGTCGTGTATCTTCCCCATCGGCGTTGCCATGCTGCTGCTCACGCGGGTTGGTGCCCGATTCAGTGGTTTCTTGGTTCTCTCTTGGTTGCGGGGGTGGCTGATTTTCGCTTGGTATAGCGTGGCGAGTAATCCTTGCAGGACGGCGTCGAAAGATCTCGTACAAGAGCAGTATCAGAGACTCCAACACGCTGTCCAGAGCCGCGATGATGGCAAGTGCAATCAAGACCCCCACGATGATGCAGCCGACAATGCCTGCGAGCACACCCCTTCCAACATTGATGAAGAAGGTCTTCCACCATTGGATCCTTCCTGGATTGGGCATTTTCTGGTAGGCAGTCAAAGGTTCAATGCAAAGCTCTACGATCAAGATTCACGCAGGTGGATGAGCTGTTGTTCTACCTTTACGAACGGAACGGACTTCTGGCATTGCAGACTCTCATATACCTACATCTTGGAGATGTGACATGTCTGTGAGCGTTTGCTTTGACAAGAATTCCCCTTTGAAAGCTGGTGACATCTTGACGTCTGTTTGCCTTAGTTATTCCCTTCTGTCGGGCGTGAAGAGCGTGCTTGCCAGATGAGACGGCTCAACCAATCAAGGAAGGCACTTGCCTGCTTCAATGCAGTGCCACCCCAGACCCACCACTCAAGAATGTTTCTTCTTTCCCGCAGGACAGCGGCCAAATTTCCTCTTCACTACACTTTGTACTACCTGACATCGTTGCCTACCATGACCACGGAACCCAGCAACCGTGAAGGCTACCGGCCAGAATGGCTTGCTGTGAGGATGAGCCCCGCTAGTCCTGACCCCGCGTCTACTTCTCTTCCCACTCACTGACATTATGACAGCTCGAAGATGCATCGGGTGGGCGATATGTGATGACAGGGGATTGGAGCATCGATGTGCCAACATTTGATGCTGTCTTTGCTGCGTTCGCCAAACAATGGCCTCAGCTGCCTGAAGAAATGGAAGTCTGTACGTTGGTGGCCACATCCATAAAGAATCTGGTTCGCCCTTGAAATGTCACTAACTCTTTTGAAGGGGATGAGAAGACTGACAGCCAGCATGAAGGGCTCGATGTACGGATATACAAGCCCGCATCGGACACACCTCTACCGCTGATGATCTTTTATCCTGGCGGCGGTTACATCGCTGGCAACCTCGATACTGAAGATGCGCATTGTCGCATCTTTGCCGCCAAAGTCCCCTGTTTGGTCATCAGTGTGAACTACCCAAAAATCCCCAATGTCAAGCTCGATGGTATCATCAGCGCGGCCAGTTTAGCTGTTCCCTGGGTGCGTACCGAAAATCCATTGCTGAGCATGCTGACTTCTAGCAGTGTCACAAAAAAGCCAGAAAACTCGGTGACAATCCTACCAAGACGATCCTGACAGGCGGCTCTGCAGGTGCCATGCTTGCCGCCCAAGTGGCGTACCGCTTTATGTCTGAGGGTGATCACACTTCCGTTACCGGTCTTGTCCTTCTCTTCGCGGTCACGCTCAGAAGAAGTCAGAACTCAACTATCGGGTACAACAGGCCTGAGGAGGCTTCATTCATTGAGGTCTGTAGGCTCTATCTATCTAGCTATGACAAACAAAGAACTCTGTGGGTTACACAAACGCCTCATTGCCCTGCCACATGAGTGGCTAATGCGTATTACTGATAATATGCCTGTTTTGTTGACTGAATGGGATTCCACCTTCTCTCGCTCTCCTGGAAGTATGACGGCAAGTACAAGGACATTTATACCGCTTGGGAGGAGAATGGAAATGCCGGGACACCCGTCTTTGGCATGGAGCTCGCCAAATTCATGTGGTGTAAGTTGTCACGGTCCGACGCGTTGAATAGCTTATCTGACCCTCGATAGCTCATTACGACATCGACTTCGATAGTCCACGACACCTCGTCTGCCTGGCGGATGACCTGTCCAAGTTTCCTCCTTCGTATATTGTCACTGCAGAAAAGGATTGCTTCCGCGACGATGGCAAGGTTCTGGATGTCATGCTCAGAGAGAGCGGTGTCAGGAGCAAACTCGACCACTATGAAGGGCTTCCGCACTATTTCACGCCTTCCCGACCCTGGCTGCTGCGGGTGAGATGATGGGCAAAGCTGTTGAGAGCTCGTTTCGTGCTGGAGTAGAGTCGCGAGACAAGTCTCGGCAGTTGCACTTGTTCTTTGAAGTGAGGCTAGAGGTTCTCGGCTGGGACTAGGGCTGGTGGGCCGGGCTGCATTTCCGCTCCATAAATGCAAGAACGGCACTCCGCAGCCGAATCTTCAGCTAAATCGACCGATGCAAATCACAAGCGTCTTCAGCAACACGAATAATTTTCTAGCTTGGGCTTTTCTTGACCATTCTTGTGGCCTTGAAACCCCTGACACGTCACAGGCACGTGCCGAGGCTCCAATGTGGCTTTGACGCTTCTGATGCGAAGCCGGCTTCCGGAAGTGGCCATCCTGAAAGAACAACAATGTGGGCACCACTCTTATGACAGATTATCATGAATGAGGACTGACTCGACATGTTTCAAAACTTTATTCGGGCGCGGAAGGGCAAACCTGCGGATGCGCTAGCAACATCGCGAAGATGCCTCCGTCCTTCTTTGGTCAGGTTTGTGGAAGCTTGACTTGGCTGGCTGACCAGCTCACTCTCACTCCGGAGTTCCAAGATGGTGCCCCGCAACAAGCCCATGGTCGAAATTCAAAAGTGGCAGTTGAGCAGAATTCGATTAAAGACGTTCAGGTGCTTTTCTGCACGCCTTGCCTCCTCACCGTCTCTCGAATGAGATACCATTTTTTCTGCAAGGGTGAACGCTGACCACCATTGTCCACCCAAAATAACGATCGGTTCGGCCCGTTCAAGGAACAACGTTTTCAACCTTCAACAGCAGGCCTGCTCAAAAGCATGAAGTAAGCACAAAGCTACTACTACCTCGCAATCCCTACCGCGGGCAGGGGCAAAACTCTCATGGGACCCATACTTGACGTACTGTATGCCTGAGAGTTGCGGATTTGGATAATTTGTTATCCGGTCTATAAGCAAGCGGGCTCTCGGTTGCGTTGCTGTTTCGTTTACCCTGGTCATACCACCCATCCGCCTTTCAGCGCATTACTTGTACCCTGGTACACGCCACGAGGCTGGTTTTCCTGCACTTCTTGCGATGTGTCACGAGGCAGAGGAGACTGCAGATGCGCGCAGTGAACGCTCGAGTCGGATTGCGCCCGATCCTGTAAGCCAGAGCGTCACTCTCTGTCCAGCTCCAACGGAATGGTACCTGACTGCAATGCTGTAGGGTATAAACGACAATGACTCGGCATACGGTGATGATGCGTGAGTGGGAGACCCAGGTGCCGATCTGACTATAGCTAACTCTGCGCCCTCTAGCTCGACGGAAACAACATCAATCTCGTCGTGGATACGAGACTATCGCGTTGAGAATGGTCGCACCTACCACGCCTTTAAGGATGGCAAATACTGGTGCGTTTCTCATGCGAATTCTAGAGCCGCGCATTTGGAGGATTGACCCCGAGTCCACAGGGGAGCCAACGACGAAGAAGCTATGCAACACCACGACATCGGTCACAACCTCTACTTGAAAACACTCCAAAACCGCCTCTTCGTCGCACCCATCAAGCCCGATCCTTCTCAAATCCTCGACCTCGGCACCGGCACCGGAACGTGGGCCATTGAGGTTGCGGACCAATTCCCATCCGCCATCGTGACCGGCACAGACCTCTCCCCCATCCAACCCACATGGGTGCCACCAAACGTCCGCTTCGAGATCGACGACATGGAAGCCGAATGGACCTTCGAACCCAACAGTTTCGACCTCATCCACATCCGCGGCCTGCATGGCACGATTGAAGACTGGCCCGCTCTGGCAAGTCTCCCTTTCTCCGAATACCTGTCCCATTAATTCACAACATTGGTTTTGATTGCTCCGTCAACAATGGTACAGGCTAACCGAGAACCACAGTACCAACAATGCCTCCGCGCGCTGAAGCCCGGCGGCTGGCTAGAACAGGCCGAATACTCAGCGCAGTTTACCAGCGACGACAACACCATCCCACCAAATGGAGGCATTGAGGCCTGGAACGCCGTCGGACCCGAATGTCACGCGAAACTCAACCGCGAGTTACAGGTCCTGAACTCGGCGCACGGACACTTAATCAACGCGGGCTTCGAATCCGTCACGGAAGAGCGATATAAATGGCCGATAGGACCGTGGGCCAAAGACCCGAATTTGAAAGAATTGGGCGCGTGGTGTCGCGCGCATATCGAGACGGGGCTGGAAAACTGGACGTTACGATTGTTGACGAGCGTGCTGGGCTGGACGGCCGACGAGGTCAGAGTTCTTTGCGCGAGTGTGAGGAAGGAGATTCGAAATCCGCGCGTCCATGCCATTCATCGCATGAATGTGATTTATGGACGGAAACCTGGTGGGACGTAGGAACACCTGTTCCCGGGAGAGAAAGTTTTCTTGTGCTTAGGCGCGCATATCTTGGGGCTTGAGTCATTTCCAGGCGGACTTTTTGGGTGGACATCTGAGCGCTTTCATCATCATCGGGAGTCAAGCACATAAAAGTAAGCATGGCTGTTTCGGGGGTGGGGGAAGAGCGCAATTCTGGACTTTACCACGGTGAAGGGAGGTTGTCTGTCATTGCCGATAATCCATCATCATACGAGCACGGTGGACTCTGAGGGGACGGATCTTGCATTAGTCATGGAGAGCGGCCCATGGAATCCAAAGTGGCATTGGACGGGACAGAAGTGAGACGTGTTGTGTCGATCTGACCTGACAATGCTTTCTCGAGCTTTCGCCCTGCCCATTCGGCGGGGAGGAGGGAGAAAGTCAAGGATGTAACCTCCTATCTCTATCTCGTCTTCGCGGGGCCGAGCCCCTTCTCCTTTGCCAATCTGGCTGCCCATCGTCTCGCTTTCACCCTCGCGTTTACTCGAAGATACCAATTGCCGCGTGTAGCGGCGTCCTCACGGCCGCCTTCACCTCCCTTTTCGAAGGCATGATTTTTCATCAGCCGTTTTCCGCCGCCGGCTTTCACTTTTGGTGTAGCCGTCTCAACCGGTCCAGGGCCTTCTTTTCATTTCATGGCTCGGGGGATTTTCTTCTCACTTGCTTTCAATGAGACTTTTGTGCCGGCTGCTCCTTGCTGCTGTCTTTTTGCCAAGGTGTCGAGTTTCACTTTTCGGCGAGCTGCTTTGATTTCCTCTTTTGACCGCTTCGGAGCTGCTTTGACCTTTTCTGATGTCGCGGTAGGGAGATTTGGTTCACTGCTTTTACGGGCAAGTTCTGGAGGATTGCGACGGCGCCAGTTCGCCAGTGGACCGGACCACGCGACGACGGCGCGGTCGGAGATTTTGGAGTCTGTTCCTTGCTCGAATACCTCTTCGAGGGCAATGGGTGTCTCGAGAGGCAGAATTCCGACGGCCTCGTCGTCCCTCCATGTCTCGAGTTGTGCTCCAGCCTCTTTTGAGAATGCCAGTGGATCCTTCCTTGATTTTGAAGAAACCTCCGAGCTTTTCAAGAACGCCAGAGGAGTCGTCTTGTCTGATCTTGCAGAAACCTCCGAGGCCTGGTCCAGCGCAACTTGCTTGCCTACCCGCAGGGCTTGGCCAGAGCCACCGACTTCCATGACCAAAAGTTTCGCATCGACTGCCCTCGCTATGCGGATGAGGGGCTGGTAGAAAAGATCGGCCACTATGATTCCAGAAGGCAGGAACCGACCCATGTCCACGGGCACGAGCGCCTCTTTAGGTTCGTAATCGCGAACACTTGGCTCGGTCTTTCCACCTAGTGCGTAGTCCTTGGGTGAAATGTAAGGAGGATTTGCAATGACCATGTCCCAGGGTGCGGTGAGGTTTTCCTGGCTCAGGTTTTCTTCGGGAACCCCAGCGGCCGCGGCATTCAATAACTTACGTATTCCGAAATCCGGAGCCTCGCCCTCATCGGCCTTCCGAGCCAAGTCCAGGACATCCATCCGTTGGAAGGAGACAGTAGTATACGAGTCCGGATGGAGAAGGTTTTTGCTATTGTTTAATTCCAGATTTTTCCGTGCGATATTGATTGCCTTAGGACTTAGATCGACACCAAGTATCTCGATATCAAGTTCAGGAGGGATTTGCGGCATAGCAGGATCGACTGGCTTGAGTATCGAATGCAGCAGTAAGGCGATACAGCCTGTGCCGGTGCAGAGATCCAGTATTCGGAATTTCTTGCGTCCCTGATGGGTGTGTAAGGCTGACATATCTGGAGAATTGAGCGCTGACAAAAGCAAGTTTCCGACCTTCGTAGTATATATTTCAGTCTCGGGTCTCGGGATCAAAACCTCTCGTCGGCAGAGGATTTCGAGGGTGCCAAAGGGTTGATTGCCTATGAGGTATTGAAGGGGCATTCCGCTCGATCGCTTCTCGACATTTTCCACCAGAATCTTCTGAAATTGGCGGTCGGGGCTGGGCACGTTCCCTGTTTCCTGACCCAGCTTTACCACGCCAGTTCCATTGGGCGATCTTGTATTTGGCTCGATCTCGGAGAACGAAAGTTTCTTGAACACCGTCACTGGCTTTGAAATACCCTTAGCCTTTGAGGCATGGGCATTGTTGATATCGGCTGGTCTAATCTCCGTTGGGTCAGAATCATGATTCTGATAGCGGATTCTGAAGGCAGGGAGCCTTTGAGCACTGTTATCCGCGCTGCTGGACATCTCTTCGACTAGATTCCGCATCCATTGAATCTCCGTACTATTATCTTCTTCTGGTGCGATATAGGCACCGTGTTTTCTGAACCGAAAATGCTGGGCACGCTTTCTTGACTTTGTACGTCTATGGCTGTTTTCAAATCCTGCATGATCGAGTGTAGTCGTTTGTGTGCTTAGCCCGGCCATCTCTTTTGGAGTCTCGACTCCCGCGTCACCATGAGGAGGTGGTGGTGTCGGTGCATGGCTGGCGTACCTCTTCGCATGGACAGCATCGCGGGCGTGTTCTTGTAACCAGCGGAGCTCGTTTCGAGCGGAGGGTAGATCGCGACAGACTCGCAGAAGCTGGGTCAGAAGTGGGTTCTCGGATGTAGCCTGGCGGATCAAGGCTGGAGGAAGACGTGGCATCCGAGTCTCCTGGACATGGCACGTTTCAAATTTGTTGCAGGGATAGATTGAGATCTTGGTTGACTCCAGGTAGTTTGTGGTTATACTTACAAGAACGACTCGAAGAAAATGTTAAAAGATATCAAGTGTCTGACAGTGCTTTGTTGCAACGGCAGGCAAGGGCAGGCGCCCGTTCATTCTGTCTGACGGATCCCACTTTTGAGTTGGAGAATGCATCGGCCTCCTCCAAAACGCGTCGACCATCTCCGTTTGTGAGATATCATGGCCGTGCATGGAAATGGCTAAGATGGCTGACCCCCTCACCTTCAGGTTGTGCCGGTTGAGAAGCAGGACTCTCAAAGCCAAAAGGTCTGTGCTGCTGCCACAACTGACCGCTGAGACTCACCGCAACTACCTCCGATATGGGCAAGAAAGTCCTGGTCGGGTATGGCATTGATGTCGACGCTGTCAGCGGCTGGATCAACACCCAGACGGGTCAAAAAGCAGACGTCACTAACATCTCTCGAGGTGTTTTCGGCGCTACAGTGGGCACTGACAGATTGTTGAAGCTCTTCGAAAAGTACAATATCAAGGCAACCTGGTTCATCCCGGGCCACTCGATAGAATCTTTTCCAAAACAGATGGCGAAGGTTCGAGATGCTGGCCATGAAATGTAAGTCTCACCATGACTGGCCATGGCTGGATCGACGACACGAGTGCTGATGCTGTGCATATGGTCCCAGAGGACTCCATGGCTATACGCACGAATTCATCTCCCAGCTTTCGGCGCAACAGGAACGGAACGTACTCGAGAAGTCCATTTCGGTGATCACGGACTTTACAGGCCACCGCCCTCGAGGCTTCACCGCACCAGCATGGACGCCATCCCCAGATACTGTCAAGCTCTTGGAAGAGGCCGGGATCAAGTATGACCATTCGTTTATGCATCACGATTCCCAGCTGTACTATCTCCCTTACCCACCTCAGCAATGGAAGGAGACGGACTACGCGAATCTGTCGGCCGGCGAGTGGATGACTCCAATGTCTTCACTTCGGCCGTCATCGCTTGTCGAGATCCCAGCAAATTGGCACGTCGACGATTGGCCTGCTTTCCAGCCAATACGAGGACCTGGGTCTTCAGGCTTCATTGACCCACATCACATTGAAAGATTCTGGCAAGAGCAGTTTGAGTTCTGCTACCGGGAGTACGAGCATTTCGTGTTCCCAATCAGCATCCACCCTCAAGTCAGTGGGAAGCCACAAATCATTCTTCTACATGAGCGTCTCATCGAATGGATCAATCAGCATGAGGGAGTCGAGTGGTGCACCTTTGAGGACATGGCCAACAAATTTCGGCAGGGAGAGATCCAGGGTATTGAGGTTGAGGGAGGAGTTGACCTCTAAGACAGACAGAATTGATGCGTCTCCTCATCGATGGCCGAATGAGGGCCCATGTCACACTATACCGAGACCTCTGCACGTCCAGGTAAACGGATGTCGCACGCGGAGGACTGACACTTCTGCACGAGGCTGGAGCTTCCTGCGGGCGGCATGTGCCATGATTTTGAATACATTCGAGAAGGCCTCAACGGCCCAAGGAAGAACTAGGCTTGCAGCCGATCTTTTCCGTATACGTCCTTGCACTGCGTCTGTCATATGTTTCATGGATTCCTTCCTTCTTCCCCGGCTTCAGAGGCGGTCTTGCCTCGAAATGCCTACGGCGACTTCCCTGACCCTGTGCATCGTTCCTGCTCACTGCTTCTGGAAACGTGCTGGCAACGGCAGAATGTGATTTTGAATTCATGCATCTCGTCACCGACTCTTACCCCCGCAACTCTCTTTATTGATCTGCTCGTACTCATCCTCAGGCCCAAGCGGAAGATGGCGCAAGTCGTCCCCTAGCGAGGTAGCTAGACTCCTCGAGCCAATCCCGAGTTTACTCTCCAAGAGTCCTAGATTAGCTGCAGGCCAACGTGTGGAAAAAGGAATCGTGCATTCGGCCGCAGCACTCTGGGGCCGGATCCAATGCGCGATGTCAGCCTCCTCACCGCCCCTTTGGACCTCAGCGATTCCCGTCCAGAAGCCCACAAACAGATCTTGGTAGCAAACAATTGGGACGGACACTCAGTGGCACCGAACGCTCACTCCGATATTGACGGTCTTCTGGTACCATCGGTCATAATCGTTCATGTAGTACGAGGATGGCGTGGACTATCAGAATGAGCTACGTGATACACTTCCCGTTTGAAGTCTGAACAACCACACCGTTCCGCAAGGCGACACCGAGCCTTCGGTCCAGTGCCTTGTCGCAGTGGATGCCTGGAACAGGCCTTGCATGGCATATTGCATACGTAAAGAGACTAAGGAAACACCGGAGATGCCTCGCACAGCAAAGGTCTGGCTCTGGGCGCGCGGTACCGAAACGCCACACAGTCACCGCATCTTTGACAGCTGACACAATACAGCAGCACAGAAGACTACTGCCCGGCCAAGACGAGCTCCATTTTGGGTCGACTACGTTTCCTGGAAAGGTTGCGATGTACTCGGTGCCTGAATTGGCTCCATCCGAGTGCTTTTACACTTTGGCATCATCCCAGTCATTCGTATGCCACCAGCTTCACCCTGGTGTCACCCTTCCCGTTGGGACCTGCATATAAAGGTCCCTCTCCATCCCCCGTGTTCGATGGCTCTGCTCTCCAGGTCATTCTCGTCATACTCATACGACGAATTCAACAGTACCTTTAGACCGCCGTTCTTCTTCAGCTGATCGACAGTGCAAATTCAACCATCAATATGGGTCGAGGACATTACGACGTTGCTGGTATTTTGAAGCCCATGGGTCCTCAGAGACCGACTCCCAAGAGGGCGAGAGCCTCCATTCCGGACACAACATACCAGATGACTCCAACGAACAGCCGACGTTCGTCCTTGCGCTATCTCAGGCCGTCGTCCGCAACCCATTGATCCCTCGCCGTTCCCGTCGGTGCCAGATTGAGCAAGGCAACGTGGATCGACATGAGGAACAAGCACCCCGCCAGCTCTCTCCAACAGATCTGGGGGCCAAGAGCTTTCGTATGCTAATACCACGATCGATCACGTCAGACATAATATCAGGCCGCCTGGCTACCACAGCCGGTTCCAAGAGCACATCTTCTTCAGCTCTACCACACTCGTTCAACATTTGTCTGACAATGCATTGCAACCATATCGGAGCCCGTGGCCCAGTTACCCCCTCGATATTCGAGGCACCAGACCACGCTGCCAACGCATCAATGCGAAGTTGTTTGACTTGACCATGCATCTCACTGCGGGCGAGCGCCTTCCCAGTTCAGCGGCCGTCCAGTAAGAAGAGATAGGAACACGCGACCATCTTATCCCATGACCAAAGCCTGCAATGCAAGCACGGCACGACCGGTCCAATGTATTTTCGTCTCCTCGAACGGGTCACGGCCACCAGACGAACCAAGTGACGGCGCTATATGGTGACTGCATATCGGCATATCGGAGCTCTCCTGCTTTACCGAAACGACGACCTGTTCGCTCACGCTTTCTCTTGGCTGGCTGAAGCTTACTCAACGCACGTGGCCACCATGGCGGACAATTGCTCTGAAACCGAAACCAACATGTCCAACATGTCTCGGCTGCGGCTCAGCAGCTGAAAGATGGAGAAACGTTCCAAACATGGGGAAGCGAATAAGGCAAGACATCGGACCTCGGGGTGGCGTGAGGCTGAGCTGAGTATAGACACGGCTCGACGGTAGTCACACAATAGAAAATGGGGCAGCTTGGCTTTGGGAATAGTGAGAGATGACAGTAATAGTGCTAGCTTGTGCAATGCATGTTTTTGTCCTCTTTTGCCACGCCGATCCCCCGAACTTTCCTTAATTCTTCAGCCTCACCTTACCTCCCTTGACTTGCAAGGAACCATCTCATCTCACTGCATTGTTGCTGAATAGCCGGCCTTGGGGTCAGCCGATTAGCCGCGGTCCTCACAATGTAAACTTGAACACAAGCCAGCCATCCTGCCAGCCGCGGTCCTCGAAACATGAGGAATGACCGCCCCTTGCTATTAGGTTCTTGACAAAGGCATTGTTGATTTCCTAATACTTCGTCATTCTCCTTCTGACGCTGCTGTTCATCGCCGTCAACGAAAGCACTTCGCTCAACTTCAGAAATGTAACTGAGTGGAGGCAGTGACCAGCTCTTTTCGCGGTCAGCGGACAATGTCACTTGATCTCCGCCTCCGTGGACGGAACACAAGATGAAAACTCCAACCATTGATGATGGTTTCGTACACACGACTACAAATTAATCCCTCGCCACGATTCACCCATAATATTGCAATGTTCTCTTTTAAAACTTACAAAGGAGAAGCAGAAACAGACACAGAAGAGTGGAAGATACTTTTCAGTAATCTTGTACAGTAGTATGTCGTTGGAAATGTCCAGCTCTTGGAACGCCTCGCCATGCTATATGGGGTATCAAATCTAATCAGCTCAAAAAGCCACAAGTGCAGTGTACACAGTAGAACAGGGACAAATCGGCTGGACGTGCCTGTCCAGACCCGCCAGCGCCGTCCAAACAAGCCAGATAATCGTCCTCTTCGCCTCCCCATATCCCCTCCGTCCGCTGTAGTACTGAAGAAGACTCCTCAAGACCTTTCTAGCCTTGCGATTTCGCTTGTCAAGACCGCGTTCAGACTTTCCGTCGCAACCTCGAACTTGGTCTTCTCCGCACTAGTGAGCTGCCCTAAAACCCAGGCACTAACGTCGTTCTTCTCCCTGGAGAGGGGCCTTCCAATGCCAACGCCAATTTTGATGAACCTCTCGCCCATTGCAGCCAACAACCCAGCCGATTTAAGCGACGATTGCACAGATTTGATGCCATTGTGGCCCTTCGGAGAGGATTCACCACGCCGCAGCTTGATTGTGCCCGAGGATGACTCGAGCTCATCGTGGAGGACGACAAGGGCAGTGACCACGTCATCCGAGGCGGGACGAAGACTTGTAAATGTTTTCCATGCTTTTAGAGTCCCTTGTCCGGAAACATTCATCATGCTCGCACTCTGCCACAGGGTATATTCTGGGCGACCAACATCGCCACCAGAACTGACAAGGCCAGATCCGAGCAGCTTGGACTTCGTGAGGGTAGGGAGACGCAGCTGGCTCGCTAGCTGTTTCAACACAATGTGCCCTGCTGAGTGGCGCGTAGAATGATATGGTGGAGGGTTGCCCAACGAGGCGATCAATAGTCGAACCGACCGCATGAGAGTTGGCGGTGGTTGTGGAGATGGCGTCTTGGGTTTGCGTATCCGTAGAGGAGCAGGGATGATGGGTGAGAGGGCGGCCTTGTTAACTGGTTCGACCACAACCGGGGGACTCTGAGAGATTATGGGCTGAACGGGCCGTCTCTTGACCACATCTTTGCGAGGTATTCGATATTCAGGTCGAGGCCGAGGCTCGGGTTCAAGAGACGCAGACGCTTCAACAGCAGAGGGATCAACAGGTTCGGGCCAGAACAGGTCCTGGTTTGGGTCGTGGTGCTGGTTGAAGGAATGCAACTGCAAGTGTGAGCTAGGTCGACTGCGCTGCTGCGTCTGCGGTTGACTTGGATTGCGGTTAGCCATAGCTCCCTGTTGCAAAGAAAAACAACGTCGAGAAAATTGCAAAAGGATGCTCACCTGAACCTAATGAGCGACGAGGAGTTGGTCTATTGTTGGGTCAAAGCGTATTGTGTGTGAGTCAGTCGACAAAAACCGAGTGACAAAGGATTCGAATTGACTGGAAGCCCGTCTGCGTCATTTTCTTGTTGTTCGGGTCTGAGCCCATTTAGGCCTAGCCCGAGCCAAAGGTCTAAGCTTGTGCTTTTGTGTCCGGGCGGATTCCTCAAGCCCGAGGTCCGATGTCGAAAATCAGTCCAGCTTCCAAAATTGTGGTCCGCTAAAGAGCACAGCATAACTGCAGTTATTTGATGAGGATAGTAATTGGCTTCCAAAGGTCATCGCCACAGCACAAGATTGACATTTCAAACTCCTTCATATCGTCGTTGTGTCGCATCAGGGGCTGTCAAGTCGTCATCGTCCAAGGGATATAATCGATCCAGTGTCCAGTCTGTGTTGGCAACCGGCGCCGGTTTCTGAACAGACCCTGCGGTGCTCGTACTACTCGATCCCGGTGTAGCCTCCACATTCACTTCCTTTTCTTTGGAAAGATCAGGACTGTTCGCCCAGGAGGCTGGGTTGTCCTCCTTTGTGCTGTGCAGCTTGAGTTTATGCCAGGAGGATTTCCGAATCTCGGTATCTGGGTGACTAGTCTGTCTTGACCGGGGTTGGCTATTGAGCTGCATCGCTCCCGCACTGTAACCATTAAGCTCTCTTGGTTGGCCGGCTTGGATGTGGCCTGCGGTCGAGTCGCCGAAAAAAGATCGGAGCTTGAAGACCTTTCGGATGAGTGCCCAACTATAGGGCATATTTGCCACAATCATGGCTGTACTGGACTCTCGACAATACCAATATACCCACTCCGAGCTGAAGGGTTGAGTGAAGCTCAATCGTTTGCTTAGTATGGCACAAAGCATCGTGAATAGCCCCAGGGTAAACGGGAAGACGAGCAGGACTTTCTTTTTAGTTGGCAGATGTGCCTTGATGAGCAGTGGTAGAGGAATCGACAGAATCAGGATGTCGCTCGTAAGATTGAAGACGAGGTTCATGATGAGATGATGCAGCGCAGTTGTGCATTGCACGTTTGTTGTGGGCGTTTGCCAATAATCATGAAAAGGCCGGCACCAGACTGCAAAATAGAAGATCTCCATGATGATGTAGGTGGCCAGGACATACCCGGCGGCCACCTTGACGACAAGTGCCTGTCTCAGGTTCTGGGTGAGGCGCCAGTATAGAAGGAGCAGGCAGGTTTTTGTTCCCCACTGCACAGCGCACATACACTGCTCGACGAGGAGGACTGTCTTTGAGCCCCAAGTGCGTGTCGAGACCTCGTGAGGCGTGAGATTGACTGGATGGGCTGGATCAATTAGGTTCGTAGAGACATTGAGGTCGATATTGAGGAACGCAATAAGTATAGTGTAAAGACACTGGCAGTATTAGCGTCTATGAGGAAAAGATGTGTGATTCTAGTGCCACTCACAGTCAGAAACACCATCAAGTAGTCCTCGGTCTGTAGGCGAAGGACTGATTTGAAGTGCATGAGTCGCACGGTCCTTTGTTCACTTGTCAGCCCACATCATTTGTCTCGATTGACCATAGATCTTACACTCGGGCGATGACCATGCATAGGGTTACCGCATACCATATCCATGACTCCACGACGAATGGTGCACCCATTGTGTTTACGACTTGTGAGTTGGGTTGTGGCTGTTCGATGACGTCGGTCGCTGTCCGTTCACGAGCTGGCTGGAAATCGAGGGTTTGGATCGAGTCTTGGAGTCAGGTTCTTGCAAGGAGTCGTCATGTTGTAAGAGACGGTCGAAGTCGAGGCCAGGTCTTCAAGTCGAATGCGCCTGGAGCGTTTGTATGGGAAACGAGCGCAGGTTCACTCTGCAGAGATATCACCCGGTCCACTGGGACGGTGGTGGTGATAAGAATCCCTAGCTCGTGCCTCGGAGAAGAAACGTGACGGCGGGCACAAGCGAGCCCGTCCTGATGGTGAACTCTGATTGTCAGGTGGGATGGCGAATCGAGTGGTGAAGAGGGGGAAGCCTGTACCGAAGTTCGTCAACCGGTAACGAGCAGAGGTCAAATAAATCGGTTTGCAAACCCCGATCGTCTCTAGGACAAACGATTGGGAGAGACCCGAGTTGACCTGGAACGAGTGTTGGTCAATCAATAGCGGGCGCCATGCAGCCAGAGGGACCCTTGGACCGCATTGCGTTGCATCGAGAAGAGTGGGATGAACAGTCATCAGGCCCACGTCGAAACTTTGTTCGCGTCAGACCCTCGGGTTGTGGCGAGTCGAGTTTATCGTGTAGGTTCATCGTTTTCGTGGAAGGTGCAGATGTCTTCACTTGAATACTCCGTCGCTGGCAGGCGCTGATGAGCTCCTGCCATCTGATGCGTGGAATTGGAAGAGCGAACGCAGGGAAATGCCATGCTCGGGAATGAGTCAGTGGACTGCGCGCATGCGAGGGCTCAGGGCAGCCCAATGAAGATTTTGGTTAAGCGTCAGGGCCTGGCCATTTTAAACCACAAGGATTGCGGGTTCTCGGGGAAGCGATAAGCTTGACTTGATATGGCGGAAAGGATCCGTAGGCCAAGGCGACTCCCATATCAGCGCGCCTGACCCGCGATAAGAAGAGCATGGCGAATTTCTTTATCAGCTGAAGCCATGGTCAGGGCCTGTCTGATTGCACGATTCTCATCAGAATCAGGAGCCTATCGATGGTAAGTCGATTGACGTTATTTGTTAGCTCACGCGAGATCCGAGAAAGGATTTCCCCCGAGCCTCTGTCGCAATGGCCCGTGGACCTACATCATGCAGAAGTGACTGGAAACCTGATCCTCAAGGAAATCGTGTCGCCAGTCAACGAAGCAGTGTTCTGACAGCGATCTTTTACTAGAAGGTTGCGCTATCTATTATTGCTTGATCGATATCGACTGAGACAACCAACTGTCTCGGAAGGGAGACACTGAACCACGGTATAGGAACAATGAATCACCGTTTATCTTGCGGCACAAATGCTGTGCAGACTTCATAGTAGGTGCCTATTAAATGTAGCCATTAAGCTAAATGATAAATGTATCGTGTATGCAGTCGGGGTATCATCTCTATGTTCGCATAACTTCGCACCTCGAATTGTGCGGTGTCCTTTTTGTCCCCAAATGACCGAATGACCTCCCATAATCGCTCCCATATGCCCATATGTTCGTTGCCGGTTCCCTCTTTTATGTCCCAGATCATGTTCGCTCAGGGCCGTCAAGTTTCAACTCCGTCGTATATGCAGATGAAGACTGAATGAATGAAGTGAAAATATCCGCGGCCAACATCCGTTCCGCAATCAGCCAGTGGAGGATCTCAATTTCTTGTTGGCTCCTGCTTGCATCTTGCGCATCATGTCGCGATGCAGACCCTGCATATCCGGCCGTCTCATCATTTGGTCCATGGCTTGCTGCTTTCTTTGGTTGGTGCTCCGCTGATACTCCTCCGCCAGTCTCTGATTGTCTCTCTCTGCCTGCATCTGCGCTCGCCTGTGCTCCGCCATGCTTCCATCGTTGATTCCTGTGCTGGCGGCTCTATGCTGTTGTCCGAACCGCCACTCGGCGAGGAGGGATTCGCGCTTTTGTGCATCGGTCCTGAGGTCTTTTTGAGGGGGCAGGTGTGAATTATAGGATTCCATCCGGGTACCGGTAGAAATACCGGGCCTATAGCTTTGCTGAGTGTATGGACGAGGCATTTGCAGCAAATCGTGAGTACTGGAAACCGGGCTCATGCTGTAAGCCGTCTGAGGGCGACTGCCGCTGCCGCTTCGTTGAGGCGTCATGTAAGGTGCCGATACGCGTCGATTCGGTCTCTTCGGACTCGTGAACTCCATCTGTGCATCCTCGTCGATGGGTGTATTAACAACAGAATTTTGCATCGCTGGATTCAGAGAGCCGCGATTTCCGCGGCTGCTAGAATGTCTCACAGAATGCGACGAGTTCGAGCGGGATGGCGTCCTGTGGCCGCTTCGACGACGTTCTTGGTCCGAGTGCGAGCGGAACACAACTGGTGGCTTGTAAGCAATGCCAACGCCAGCCCCACCTGCTTTCACAGTGGGTGGTAAGGTGGTTGCGGGCGGTGCTTCGACAGCCGACGCTGGAACCACGTCTTGCTTTTCTATATGATCCGAGACTGGAGCCAACTGAGTGGGTAGCTCGTCGTCAATGCCTTCGATAGTCTCAGGCTCGTCATAGATCGGCTGTTCGGCAGCCGTGATATGCTTCGCCCACTCATTTGTACGGTATGATAGCACCACTGTCGATAGCTGGCTAGGAACTGCCGCAAGAGCAGTAGGCGTCAATATGTCCGCGCTCGAAACGGTCGATTCTGATGTGTGTGACGACTGAGCGTGTTTGATGTCTCCCGCCTCCGTCCTGGCATCACTTCCGTCGGTATTCTGGACTTCGCTGGAGCTTCTCCCATCATTGGTTGACAGTCTATCTGGCTCATCTAGCAGAGGATCCCTGTCTAAATTGCCACCCCCGCTTGATGAAGGGGTGCTTTGCATTTGAAAGGGACCGTTGCTGAACTTTCTTGACGTGTTGGGTAGCCCAGTCTCATTGCTAGCCGCGGGCGAGATGACAATCTCCGGCGGCTGTAACGTATACATGTCTAGATCGACGTCAAGCGCGTGCACATCCAGCTCTTCGTTATCCAGGTCCACGGTTGCGGCTACAGAAGACGCTCTGCTCGTTGGCCTTTGTTCGTCAATGAGATGTTCTTGGGACTGCGAATTGCCACCGTAGTTAACACTAAGGTGTTTCGATATCCGCCGCAGCGACTGCTGCGAAAGTCGTTTCAATTTCGAAGGATCACCAGGTTTGGCACCGGAGGTTCCTAGATCAGAGCTGTCGCCTTTCGAAGAACCAGTGGTTTGCAGAGAATCACGACTGTGTTTCCGCTCCACTCCGGCGAGAGGAGTTTTAGACCTCTCCAATGCCAGCAGCGCTCTCTGGCGTTCTTTCGACGTCGCAGCGTCCCCTTCTTCTTCTGCCTCTTCGATGACGTCGACCGTGAATGTGCTTTGCCGCTTGTTCTTCGAGCCGTAGGCTCGGTCAGCTCTTCTTGACCCGTACGCATTCAATTCCAAGCTTTCAGAAGAGGCTTGCTTCGGTTCTTGGTCCAGTTGAACGACGGAGACAGACGAGTATCGCTTCTCTGGATGAGCATCCTGCCACAGCACGGTGTTGCGTTGAGCTGAAAGTCGATTCCCGTACTGTTTCTCCCACTCGGACTTTTCCCGATCGTTCTGGCGTTGCAAGTGTCGCCCCAAGGCAGCATCCACTGCTTCTCTCTGTCTGGAACCTTCCTCATCCACCACTTCCCTCTCGCGCTCTTTCGACCTGACTACCTTCCAGAACTTCAACTGTGCCACCACGCCAATTATGGTGCCGATAACAATGGTGGCAATCTCGACCTTGATTCCCCTCGTCAGGGGAAAAGTGGTGGTGTTTAGCGGGAAGAGATCATCGTTGAGGTCCCATATGTAAAACCAAAACTCTTTTAAGCCGGCCCTGGTGAAACAGTCGACGCCCAATGTGAATGCCGTTGCGCCACTGAACGAGATTGATCCGATCAATGCATATGGTCGAGTGTATTGCGTCCAAGATAGAGCCCAAATGGTGAGACAGAATATACCAATAAAAACACCTTTGCCCACTGAGCCTGTTACGAGACCGCCAGGTTTCAGTGTGAGCAGCCACATGCTAAAACAAAAACCAGCCAGCAAACAAGCAAAGCCCTCGGTAACCTCTTTGAAGACTAAAGCTCCTCCTCCGAAAATCACACCGGTCATGAAGATAGCCACAAAGAAGCCGCCTTGGACAGCATCTGTGACCGGTGGGTTCATGACGTAGTCGACCAATGCTGTTGTCGCTATGCTCGCAAGGAAACCACAAGATAGAAATATCTGGACCCATCTGCTCTTGACTCCTATCATCGCATACGTAGCTCCGAAAACGATAAGGAAGACGCCTGCTATGCCGAAGGCTGGTGTGATTCGGGGTTGGAGTGGCAGCACTTCCGGCTCCTTCGAGTCAGAACCTGCTGTGGCGTTGCTGGCGGCGGTGCTGGAAGCAGTGGGAAGAGTCGTGCTTGAAGTATGCCTTCTGGTTGAAGAAGGCACGGCGGAGGTCGAGTTCGTGTCTATTGTAATTGATGCTGCGGCGCTGGACGGCCTGGCAAGCTGTGTTGATGTCGCAGCACCGCTCCCTGAAGGTGCGAGGTCTGTTAAGGTACTCGGGGAATCGCTCGTCAGGGCTGGAAAGCTGTCCGTTGCATTCTGTCGCCTTTGTAGATCCGTACCAGGTTCACCACAAACACCCAAAGGCAAAGCCCACCCCAGAACAGCCCACACGAAGATCCTAGACCCGCGCATTGTTTCGTCCTCCCGTAATATGTTGGGCTCTTAATGTCCGCTGTTCACGGAGTGAAAAGGTTTCACTGCATCCAGATGCGAATCCACGACGATACCGCATCAGACTCTGCGATTCTCGTGGTAGTGACCTTGGTTTACCATTGATGTGGCTCTTCGTTAATGATTTGACAACGGAGAATATTTGAGGTATTGTAATAGTGCAGAGTAAGTCAGCGACAGAACAAAAAGCCACAGCCTGTCAACACCGATCGCACCTCCCCATCTGGCAACAGTGACAGTCTTCAATAACGAAGGGGAAAAGAAGAGCTCAAAGGCGGGTCGATCCAGGCTTGAAGTCGGGGACGCGGCAAGCTAAGAGTGAAATTGAAGGTGATCAAGCAAGCCACATCCCTCGCATGAGCGTACCCTTCGGGAAGTGGAGGGGTTGAGATTGTGCCATCGTCATTAAAGAAGCAAGCCAGAACGAGGAGAACAGAAACGTGCTGGCTAGCTTCAGTCGAGAATAACCGCTAAGGCCCATAGCGTCGACCAGGGTAGGAAGAGGCGGCATCGTGGATGTCAAGTCCAGGAAATTATGCCCTGAATTCAAGCCCCGGAGCTATTGGTGATGATCGCGGGTGCAAAGTGTGCATCGGAAAAATCAACCTATCTCGAGCACAGAGGTGACTGGCAATGCCTGCTTTGATGCTGCAGAGGATGAGGTCGACCTGCATACAGCCGTGGTCAGTGTATGGACGACGGACAAAATGTTTCTCATGGTCGCAAGGTCGCCGCCAACCCGAAGGGTTTGATGGAGCGTGATCGACCAGACAAGAAACTGAGCGGGTGGGATGCAGATTTGGTGGAGACGGACTATCCGGGGTTGAAGGCCCGAGATTGGAGGATATCTTTATCTGGACTCGGGCGACGCCTCCAGCGCCCAACAATTGGCTGAGCATTTCTGGGGGAGCCTCTTGAAATTGATACCCTTCAGCCTCCAGGCCTTCTTTGGGCATCGCTCCAGGCAAAAACAGGAAAGCCACGCAGGGCTGCTGCCAGTGACAAGCTTTCCGGAGACCGCCTGTCCAGGGGTCGGTTCTAGCTTTCTGTCGACTGCTCGAAAAAGAACGCCATTTCGTTGGTCAGGTCTTAAACTTCACCTCATGCCATGACTTCAGCTTCATGGAAA
The DNA here is from genome assembly GCA_030247875.1 of Cladophialophora chaetospira. Taxonomy (NCBI): domain Eukaryota; kingdom Fungi; phylum Ascomycota; class Eurotiomycetes; order Chaetothyriales; family Herpotrichiellaceae; genus Cladophialophora; species Cladophialophora chaetospira. The sequence goes on along the minus strand of JAPDRK010000022.1, from coordinate 132,580 downwards.
TCTCAGCGTCTCCAACACATCTCGGTTGGGCGCGCGTGCAAAAATTGTCCGGGTTTCAAAGCTATCGATAAATTGATGTTGCGTGCACTTTGATCTCACCCGAAGTTGTTTCATGGGCAGGCGAGATTTCAGGCCGATGCCGTGTCGCACGCCTTGCGCCTGCCAAATTGCGGGGCGGAGTTTGTAAATCGTCACTGACACTTGACACTCGGACACCGTTCTTGACTACTTGTATCTCGATTGCCTTGCCTTCCACGTGTTCGCAGTGGCTAGGCTGCCAGCTGTCAAAGAGCCCCCTACGTACGTAAAAAAACCGCTGGTTGTCACCTATATCACGAACTTCGCGCGTCACATCACGTCGCAAGAGGCGGAACATCTCTGCGGTGCTCTCGGTATTGCACTGAAGCCAAGCGTGGTAAGGTTGAGCAAGATCAGGAAGATGCCATGATCAACACGCGTACGAAATGTATTTGTTGTCGAGGACCGCGCTTGAAAGTTAGCCTGGGCGGCGAAGCCAGGCTGTGATGAAGTCGTCAAGGAGAGCCTTGTCAAAAGAAGCGTACACCAACTTTATTGTATCGGTTGGGTGATAGGGCTGAGGACTGGTCGTCACATGCACAGCAGTGGGCGTTTGGTGAGGCTGGGTTGCACGCTGGTGTAGTCGGGGCCATCTTGGCATGAGATGCGCCCTGCTGTCGAGACTCATCGGGGATCTCAGACTGATCCAAAAGCATGTCACTGTGCTTGTGTTGTCATAGCTACTGACTCGCCATGTCATTCCCACCCCCGAAAGCTCCCACTCCGGCCTCGAATGCGGACACTACCAGGTCCAATGCCGTTGCCGTGAGCGTGAGCGTTGTTGGTTCGAAGATACCCCTGGCGCTTCGTGATAGGCCCCGGAGATGAATCCTTCGCAACGCAACTGCAATCAGCAGAACCGAGTTCGAGACTCTGAGATCGTCCAGTTTGAATCCCAGGATTCTCCCCTGTTAGCCACGGGGACAACGCTTGGCAGATTTCCACCTTCTCGAGCTGCCGTGCGTACCCGAATCTTGCCAGTAGAATGTGCTCTTGATGGCTCTACCCGCTCAATCTCCCGTCAAGAGTGTGCACAAGGTGAAATGATGGCAAAACTCTCACCTCATGCTCAAGCCATGTTGTCCGCACATCTCCCCAGCCCTCGATGGCTCCTCAATGGCTAGAGTCCGGGTAGGCATCTGCCACCGCATCATACTTCTATTCCGGAATCTGGTCTTTGTAAGGATTGACGAAAGTTTGCGAGGTAGGCGTGCCTTGTAAGGTCGAAGACAGCGAATGCGGGCGACCCTTCTCGAGGTTTGTGGTGCGCTTCTGCCCATCCTGCCGCTTCTGAGCATCCTGTGTCCACCAGTGGAGTAGTGATAGCCATGGAAGCCAGGTGACTAGGTACCGCAGCCGAATAGGTTCGTCTTGCACCAATTCGTCGATGTCTGTGTCTTCCGGCGGCATGTCTTCTGGCAGCTGTGGACGGGGATTGAGGGAATTCGTTGGTGGCGCAAACACCTTGAAGAGCCTCTTCGCCCCGGGAAATTCCTGCTGAGTCTTTGAGGGTCGAGGGTCAGTGGGTAGAGAGGGTTCGTCGTTCGGGTCTCGCTGTCGCTCAAGGACCTTGTAGATCAATCGGACAAAGCTGAAGGAGCCAATGATCATGGGAATCAGTTGGGAGGGGAAGAATATTCGATTTCCAGGTCCGAGAACTTCTTTCACATGATTGAAGTTGAGCGTGCACTCGACCAGGATCCTGTTAATCTCTGTTAGCCTCTTCCAGTGTTGACAGGACAATGATGCTAGATCTTGTGAAAACAGAACAGCTTTTTGCCGAGATAGTGAACGTACATGGACCACACGATCCAGACAAAGTTGCCCACCCGCAGAAAGTAGAAGGTTCGGCGAAGCCTAAGGGATCATGTCGTCAGCAATCTTGCTATCAGACATACATGGGTCTGTAGTACTCTTTGTGGTACAGCCCTGTGGCATAGTGTAAACGAGTGGTCGTCCGCCACTTTCCCTGCTTGGCCAGATCTACTGCCTTCGCCGTTCGGGTAAGAAGCGCCAGGGAGGAGACAAGCAACATGATGCCGAAGTAGACGACACAGCTGATGCAGACGATGATGTAGAATATTCTTACACCTGTGGATATTCATTAGCACAACCAGTTATGGAGGCAACAGTGCTTTGCGGACGGGGTCCCTACCGCCATCGGCACGAACCTTCGCAAACATGAAGGTGTAGACAGTCTGTAGAGAATTAGAAGATTAATGGTTCGATCTAGGACGGCCATGAGGCTAGCAACTAACCTTACACGGACCAGTGTCCACGCGGATGTCGGTGGCGTCCGGTTGAATCCCAAACAACCAGAACCATAGCCCAAATACTGCCACGGCCAAGGAAAGCAGAAGTCTCAGATGTGTTCCAAAGCCTCCGAAGTGCCGGATCCCTTTCGGACCTTCTTCGATGTAGTGACACGTTCGATATCCCCAAAGGCTAAGGACCGAGAATACCGTTCCCCCAGATAGATGCATGAGAATCACACAGTCCAGCTGGGTCAAGACCATTGTAATCGTGCACCGAACCATCTATTGTTTCGCCGGCAAGTTAGTAGTGTTGCGGAAACTGATGGTTATAGCACGAGCTCGAGGGATGGCAGGCTCCACGGGACACAGGGCGCAGGAGATTCAATTTACCGCAACGAGGTTGGCGAATAGGAATATAGCATTTGTGTCCAAAGCTCCGCCAATATCTCCAGACACAAAGGAATTCGCCTTGTGAACGTCAGCGTATGCACAGCAACCAGAGTCGTAGACTTGGCTCACCACCCAACCTGTAAACCACGAAAAGTAGATTCCCTGGCAGTAACCATGTTAGATGCACCGTTGAACAGATCGACTGCGACCATCCTACCAGGCGGACACCGATCCCATAATAATCAGCCGCCCTGGCGCTCTCACATTCATAGTCGTTCGGGTTCGGTCCTGTAATGTTTGTCCGTGGAACAAGCCACCTTGTCTTTTGCTCTGCTTCAGCAGCGATGGCAGGTTGTGAGAAAGTCAAGAAGAGCAGTACGGTGAGGTAGCAGACGAGAGTAGTCTTGCTCGCCATAATGCGGGTCAAAGTGCTTCCCAATTTCAGATGTTGTGATAGAAGTCATCACTTCAAGTGCAAGGGAGTGGCATTCACTTTTTCAAGTTCCCAGCTGCAAGTTCCTTAGGCTGCAAGAGCATATCCAGGTTTGTGGGCGAGGCGTCCTGTCGAAGCCTGAAGACGGCCGTGCTACTAAACGATGTTTAGCAGATGAAAGCCAGCTGCTTTTTAGTTCGAAGTCAAATGGCAGCCGACATCGAACTCAGAGCTGCAGAAGCATTCAGATACATTCTTCTGATTCGACGTTGAGTGGCAGCATATCATCGAATACTAGCTCGCTTGGCCTCGTAAAGTTGAGGTATGACTTCACTTGGTATTGCAATACGACGTCATAGCCGCATTCCTCTTACGGCGCAAGGCTGTCCACCGATCATGAACACCACCCTGTCACTGCAGGAATGCACATGAAAATGAATGCAAGTTCTGCTGGCACGGTCAAGTAGAACAGCTGTTCCGTTTGGTGATCTTAGGGACACCTGTACCTGACCTCGAGGATTCTCCTCGGCGTTCTGCGCAAGGATAAGCACCAACTTTCGATCTTCTCCATATATGTGTTCATATGCGTGTCGAGTTTGCGGCTCTCATCGCTACAGTAGGCAATCATACCACAAGCTTGTCCAATGTCCAGTCCTTTGCGAAAAATCATCTTGAAGCACTGTAGCACCGCTTTCAAGATTGACTGCTCGTAACCGATCGCTGATCCTCATGCCAAGCGTTCGTGTTGTGGTGGCAGACCGGGCCACTTGTCAATGTGTGGGAGGCCTGAAGCCCAAATCTCGATCGCCACGAAATGTGCTGGAGCGATTCACAGATGGAGTGGCAGGCCGGAAGCCACAAATAGCCAAGGAGCAGCAAAATCAAAGAGCGATCGTCCGTGTCCGAAGCTTGCTGAGGCAAGCAGCGATACGTTATGTAGGAAAGGGGATCAAGTGTTTTTGGAGCTGTTTGGCTCTGATACGGTGCCAAGTCTACGGTAGATTCAGAGACCAGTTTGTGCAGTTTGTACCGTTTGTCGTTAGAGATTTCCAGCACCAACATTCTTCCAAATTGCATCCAACATGCTTCGTCTCTTTCCCCTTCGATGATAAAAGCTATGGCAAAAGCTTGCGCAGCTAGCTCTATCTGTGATTGACTCTTATGACGAGCCCCGGCTGACGGAAACTCGGGGATCCGTTCAAAGGCAGCTTCAGATTGGGGTTCACTCTAAGAGAGCCGCCCCGAGACCATGCATCGTCCTTGTGAGTCATGACTGAAGCATCGACAGAAAGGCGTGCCGGTATCATGGCTCCAGAATCATCATCGCCTTCGGTGCTTTTCTCGAAGCAGAGAAACTCCTCGAGCCATGCCAAAGCTAATGGGGATAACTCCCAAGGCCACCAATCAACAATCTCCGTGGCCCAAATCGGCCTAGCTTAGTATGCACAGTCCATAAGCCATCCTCCTCGACACACACAGCCTTGCGGCCGTACCAAACGACGAAACTCTTGTAGATGGTCTATAAGAACATCTGGGATTATCTACAATGAGCACTCAAACAACAGGATCACGTCGAGAACATCAACGAGCAGAACAAAGAGCACCATCTTCACCAATAAGACAAGTTTCTTCCGAAGCACTTCAGAATGACAATCCTTGTGACCGGAGGTACAGGCAGGACAGGTGGCGCCGTCGCTCGCCGTCTGCACGAAGCCAACTTCCCTTACCTCGTCCTTACTCGTTCCGGCACCGCCTCTGCCCCTTATGAAGCAAATGCATGCCGTTTCGACTTCCTTGACCCTGGTACATTCGGCATCCCGTTTGACACAGCAAAGACTCCTGTTTCGGCGATATACGTTGTGGTTCCAATGGCTGTCAGCGACGAAATCGCAAAGCCGGTGACTGATTTTATCGACTTCGCCAAAGGCAAAGGTGTGAAGCGGTTCGTGTTACTGTCCTCAAACGTCTACGAGCCTGGAACTCGAATCTGTGGAGCTGTACATCAACATCTGATTGACCTTGGCGGGGATGTTGAGTTCTGCGCGATCCGACCAACCTGGTTCATGGGTAGGGTGGCCACACGCTTCACCTCCGACACGGTCTTTGCTGACGCGTGGACGTGCAGAAAACTTCAGCAGAGCTTATGTCCCTTCAATCAAAAAGGACGGAGTCATTGCTTCCCCGTCGAAGGATGGCAAGGCTAGATGGATATCCACGGACGACGTTGGGGCTGCTGCCTTCCGAGCCCTTACCGACACAACGTTGACGAACACGGACCATATCCTCCTGGGCCCCGAGCTTCTCAATTATGATGATGTAGGTTGAGATCTGTACAATCACCACGACGTTCCTTGCTAACTTCACCACCTCAGATCGCGAAAATTCTGACCGATGTCATCGGCAAGAAGATCACATATTCGAGAATCTCCCTGGACGAATACAAGGCAGAACTGGAGACTTATGGGCTGGTTGGTCTCCGTGCTCAGATCATGCTAGAGCTTCGGGACGAACTAGCCAGAGGTGTGGAGAACAAACCGGACAATGGCGAAGTCTTGCGGCTTACCGGCAAGGCACCCATCACCTTCCGAGAATGGGCGGAGAGAAACAAGGGCATCTGGCAGTGATGTGCTTGAAATGTCTAAGACTCTCCAGGGACGTATTTCCAAGGAAAATTACACCACCAGACAACTTCATTGGGAAGCTTAATAATTATGCTCTTGTAGACTTGAGAGTCCCACCACTCGCGAGGTTGATGCAAGGCATGCTCTCGAAAGAGTCGTGATTGCTCTTTCCATTTCCACGCCAGACTCGCTGCTTCCAGGCTCCCTGATCGGAATGAAGGAAGGCACTTCTCTAGTTTCGTCTTTCTTTGAGCTCGTTACACACAGAGCTCAATCCCCCAGAGTCATTGCAGGTCTCCGTTTCAAACCATGTCTCGAGCGGTGGTAGCCAACGGTGCACAACCACGACCACACCATCCGCATGAAGCGGGGTCAGCCAACACTGTTTGTCAACCCTTCGTTGTTTGACGTGCAATGCCCTTGTGGCAGGCATCTATTTGCTGTCAATAGTTCACCGTGGGTCAGTCAGTCCTCCAGCACGAACTTATGGGTAGAAGAAATGCTGACAATCTTCGCAATGTGGTAGGAGGAGAAAGAAAGGAGTTTGTTGGTCGGTACTTTAACTAACTCGAGGTGCTTAGGTCTAGGCCCTCGCATCTAATGCTAGGGATGCTCCCGGGCCACTCGAGGGCCACAGGCGGTGGTCAGCAAAACCTGCCTCAAATGACGGCCACTATTTTGGGGGGCCGCCAGAGTAAAATCCCATCGTCATTTGAGGCAGGTTTTGCTGACCACCGCCTGGGCCATTGCGCTAAGTCCGGGTATCTGTATCGGGCCGGCAGACCGGGGCTAAGAGCCAAATCTTCCTTTGTTTTGATTCCGAATTCTCCAGGATCTCTTCGTACGCAATCTTCAATCCGCACACACCAACCTGTTTGATCGGTTCTTAGCTGCGTAACTTGGACCCCGCGCGTCCTGGATTGAACAGACTTTAGTAGTGTTGCTACCTCCTTGGTCGGTTCCCCCTTCAGGGTTAGCACTTCTCGAAGCGACAGCGTGGCTGTCAAGAGGAGATCTCTTTCGGGTTCCAGATCACCAATTGGGCCGTGAACCACTGCGCATGCAGAAGAGAGGTCACCACGTCGTTTCGTTCGAGACCTATATGCGAGTGACCGCCTACTGATAGATCATTTTCACCTTATCTGATACAGCGAAGGTGAGCCAGACAAATCAAATGGGTGGAGCCCAAACCAGAAAAGTCCAACCTTCACGCACAACATGTGTTGTTTGCTAGACGTTGGTTCTTTGAAGACACAAAGGCTCAGTGGCCTGAGCTGTGTTGCAAATCGCTGACGCTATTGACAATGCGCCCAAGCACCTAGCATCTAACCCTCGAACAAGCCGCTCGATAGGGAAAGAAGGGGTATTAGCGGTCAAAATCGAGCACGAGAAGGTGTAGAACAGGTCACACACACGGACACAGAGACCCAATCCTGTGAACCTCAAAACGACCATGCGGACAGAGCTATAAAGAGCCATTTCGATTCTTGACTCACATGCTCTTGACTGATTTTACTTGATAGCACTTCGCATTCTCCAGACGTTTCAGCTCCAGCGAAATGCTAGAGCCAGAAAACGAAAAGTTTTCGTCACTTCCTCTTACTGCTTGTGTGATCACTTTCATATGATTGATCGCATTCACATTTTCGTCGACACTAATTACAAGAGGCTCCGGCGACCCCGACATCTATGGCAGTCCCCGAGCCTGGCCGAGAACGCCGGAAGAATGTGTTCGTGCTATGCTTTGATGTGAGTCGCAACGTTACCCTCCTCTTTTTCATAGTTGCTAACAGATCGAAGGGTACTGGAAACAAGTTCAGCGGCAAAGAGACGGATAGCAACATCCTCAAGCTCTATCGCATGCTTGATAGGACTGACGTGAATATGTACACCTGTGCGTTGTCCTTCGTTGGAGAGAATCCGGGAAGAATCTTCGCTGTTTATCAACTGAAGTTGTAATGCTAACGAAGCGGAAGTCTACCAACCGGGCATTGGGACTTATATTACTTCACACTCGGTGGGTCAGGCTAACATCGCAGGTTAACATCCTTGCAGCTTACCAACACAGATACAAACGACGTCAACCCTGGGCAGAATAAGATCCTGGTACATGAAGACCAAAGACGAGGCCGTCGGCACTTCGTTTGCGGATCATGTCATGGGAGGCTATAAGTTCCTCATGCGATACTATAGCTGCGAAGACGACTTGTACTTCTTCGGCTTCAGCCGGGGAGCATACACTGCCCGCTTCCTGGCCGAAATGCTTGACAACATTGGCTTGTTATCAGCGGGGAACGAAGAGCTCATTCGATTCGCCTGGAAGACATATTCAAAATGGGCTGCAAGAAGGAACGACGGCAGCGAATCAGCAAGGGAAAAGGAGAAAGGACAGTATGAATTCATGCGAGGTTTCAGGGAGACATTCAGCCGTCCGGTACGACGAATTCGCTTCTTAGGTCTGTTCGATACAGTCAACTCCGTCCCGAGGTTTGAGTCTGCGTGGATGCAGCGAAGCAAATTTCCCTACACGGCTCGTTCATCAGCTAAGGTAATTCGACATGCTGTCTCGATCGACGAACGGCGAGCGAAGTTCCGGCAAGACCTCATCGGCGGTGCACAGCAACAAGCGGCCAACCATGCGGAGCCTCAGACACATCGGTTTGAGTCCGATCTCGCGCAGATGAGTGATAAGGCGACCCAGAACGGAGTCGAAGGACATCAATCGTCGGCACACCGAGGTCCGAAGCTGGAAGTCACTGGTTCGACCAGTGAGAAGCTATCGGTACCTGCTCAGCTTGCATCACAGAGCTCTGCGGAGAGTCTCGCTGCGCCTATGGAATCTGCATCCACCGAACATCTCAATGAGAGAGCCAAGTCACCGCGAAGGCATGCCAGACGAACCTGGTCACGGACGAAGCGTCCGCAAGACATTCAAGAAATTTGGTTCTCGGGCTCGCACGGTGACATTGGTGGAGTAAGTTGCTCCCTCATCAAAATTGGATCCCTGATTGGACAAATTGTCGTTATCATTCTTTCTCGCCCGGTACAGGCTAACAATGTTGCAGGGTTGGGACAAGAGCGACAAGGAGCAATGGATGCTCAGCCACACGCCGCTGGTCTGGATGGTGCATGAAGCGGAAATGGCAGGCTTGAAGTTCGACCCTAGGTAAGCCCTTCACGTGCTACATCGTCCGAATTCTCATCCCAAGCAGGAAGATGGCTCGTCTAGGATGCTCATTCGACTCCGTCGACGAATTAGGCGAGCGGATCGCAGACGGCACAGCACGTCAAGAGTTCCTCCAGGGACTTGAAAAGTGCTTCACCGACTCGGTTGTCCACGACTGCCTAGAATTCGGTGGCGGTCTCCCGCACCTCACGGTATCATTCTGGAAATTGATGGAGTATCTCCCTTTTCGACGCATGGATCTGCAAGACGGCAAGTGGAAAGCCATTCGCTGGTAATTTGCTACTCTCGAAGAGGAAGCCGTGTCATGTTGACTTTCTGTGCAGGCCCCTGCCAATGGGTGAAACCCGGGACATTCCGGACGATGCCCAAATTCACATTTCGGTTATCAGGCGCATGGAAGCTGATCCGCAGTATCGACCGGGCAACCTCATCATTGGCGGAGGAGGTCGTGGAGTCCGCAAGGCCCCTGAGCACAAGGGAATTGGTAAGTGGGTGCCGCATCGGCACGAGGATGACATTATTAGGCATACAGTAGTGCGGGAGAAGTCGACGTGACGTTGAGTATTCGACTCTGAGGAGGTAGCACTCAAATGGGGGAGCGTGATTAGCAGGACATGCTGGAGGCATCAGGCAGCCCGACACCGAGTGGGTTGCGGCAGTGAGTGGAATGACCTGGAATTAGTACAACATACTACCTGTCAATGCAAGAGACATGCTGTCGAGACACACTTCTATGCCCAGCGAGGCTTGTTTGCAGGTGCTCAAAGCCATCGTAGCTCATCAGATCCCAATGGCTTCGGCATAATATCAAACCCCACATCAACGCCCTCAATCCTCGCAGAATGCTTCACAGCCTTCAACATCCCGAACTCAGACATCTTCTCCTCTAGAAACTCCTCAGGCACTTCCGCAATGGACTTAGGAAATTGACATTGAAACCCCGAGTTGCCCTCGTATTGCCCCAGGCTTCTGAGATACTTCATCGTCCCCGCAAGACTGACGTCCACCTGCCACGACCTGCCTTCCTGACTTTGCTTGTACAAAGCGGCCATGATGCCAGCAGCAAGAAAATAGCCGCTAGCGTGGTCAAGAGCCTGACAAGGCATGGGCTTTGCAGGAGGATCATTCTGCCCGAAATGCTCCGCTTCAGACATGTTCATCCCGGTACATGTCTGCACGAGAGAATCAAATCCTCGTCTGCGAGCCCATGGCCCGGAAGAGCCATATGCGGAGAGATTCGCACAGATGACCCCTTTCTTGCCCTTTCTTCTGCGCCTTGCCGCCAGCTGTGTCGGAGACAGACCTCTCGCGGCTAAACTCTCGGGCCGATACCCCTGAAGGAAGACGTCCGCGTCGTCCAAAAGCTCAAGGAGCTTGTCCAGGTCCTCTTCCTTGTCAAGGTCGAGCTGTGCAGTTCGCTTGCCTCGCCCCGTGTCTCGATCGATACTAGGGAGATCTGGCAAGTTTGTGCTTGTGATCCAGAGGACATCCGCCCCATGAGCAGCCAACGTTCTCCCCGCCACGGGCGCAGCGATGACCCGACTCATTTCAAGCACCCGTAAGCTACGAAGGCACTTGTCTAAGGTGGCACCTGCGAATCCCTCAGGCCATCCTGCCGGTCCGTCATCAATCTTCCTGATCAGAATGGGGAAGTCCGCAACCGCTTTCCCTTGCGGCGATTCATCCCACTGCTCAAAACTGCGCAACGCCGCCATCACAGCACCAGCCTCAACAGCCGCAGTCTCCAGTTCGACGGCCTTCCACTTCGAGATCGCCGCGCCGACGGCGTCTCTGCCTGCGTCATCGGGAAGACCGAGTAGCCTCTTCGCAGCAGCGCGATGATTCGGGAATGAATCGTGAACACGGATATATCCGTCTGCGGTTTTATGCAGGCCGCCGATAGGTCCCCATGCCGAGGGCATCGGTTTGCCATCGATAGTGTAGAACCCTTCGGATTTGAATTCCAGGAGGGCATGGTGTAAAGGGACGGTAACGCGTGGGGCCGTCTTCCGATTATTGCGCTCAGAGTAGATCAAGGCTGCGAGCAGCGCTGTCAGGCCGATAGACCCCTGCGCGAGCTGCCCGATCTTGAATGATGACGGAGTGGCTAGAGAATGTGCTTCTGGGAAATCGATAGCTGCAAGCGCTTCCTCAGGAAGGCGGAGACCTTTCCAAAGGTGGGTGACCGTCTCCATGGCACGAAAAGTGAGTCTATTCGGACTGATGGCCGCGCGCCGGATCATGGAGCGATGACTCGGAAAATTCACCTGGAGTTGAACGCATTATACCTTTTGGAGGTCTGAACTCTTGGAGCATATTACATATTGGCGTCGTTGGTAACTAGAAGGGTGTCGTGTAGAGTAAGATGCATAAAGGCGTGGTCCGAGTTTCAACCTCCACTGAAAATGCTGGTAGTAGTCTCAATGCCTCGGCCGGGTGGGCGGAGTAGTTATGTGATGCCTATCAACACAATTCCTTGATGATCGTATCGCCAGCTGCCAGTTTTATTTCTCATACGAGCCTCTCACACGCCCTTCAACTTGTGCAGATCTTTGACATGATGGTATCCCGCATGTTAGCCTTGTCAAGTCGCGCATCCAGACTTCAAGCACCCTCTGAGCACAACCTGCATCTGACGCACACCGTCTTGATTCTCTTTCGCTGTGCTTGCGGCGCGGTATGATTCTCGTAGCAGCATCTTGACTCCATATTCACCGATCAGGACCAAGGCAACCGGCTCTTCCGTAGATCCCTTCGAATTTATCCCACTCCTCCTTGTCCACCGAGGCCTCCGAAGCAAAATCCTTGCCTTTGAACCACTCGCGTCTGATTTTGTCCTCAATGTCCGAAAAGTCGGTTGCACCGAAACCACTGCTAGCATGAGAGTCTTTGCCCTTTCCACACATCACTTTCTTCTGGTGTAGGAATAGTAGCGTAAAGAGGTAGGTGAAAGGGTTGTCGGCTTGACATAAGGCCATTTTTTCGATGGTGGTGTCCGGAATACCGATGTCTTTCCACTTCTGGGTGCCGTCGAGGCCATACAACGCTTCCAGGCTTGGAGAACGGAAAAGGAAAATCCCAAAGCTAGTTTTCCCAATGAAATTCCGCAGCTTCCGAATTTCAAGGTCCCCTTTGCCTTGATCAAGCATTGAGTCGATACTTGAGCGGACTGGCTTGAACATGTTCATGGCTGACGCGTTCTTGGAAAGGTCCGCGAATTCTCTCAACACTTCGTCGAACCTTCCCTGGCGTGTAAGCCTAAGAACCTTCTCCATGTGAGCTTGGCTATCTTCGTCTTCGGGCTTTGGGAGGAGAGTCTTAAGAGTCTTAGCCATTCCTGGTCCTAGGGCTTTAGTCGCGGCTCTGTTATTGGAGGTGATGGCACGGATGACTGCCTCAGTTTCGACAGCTTTCCTGAATATGGCGGCGGCCATGGAGATTGGATTGTTCAAAGAAGCCTCCCGGTCTTCATCAAAGATCACCTTGTCCTTCACCAAGGCTTTGAAATCGATCTTCAAATTGGCGTAGACTTCAAAACATCGTCGCTGCATCGAAAAGTAGTCGAACATCAACGCGGGCATCTCGGCATTGAAACCTTGCGACAGGCGGATCAGGGTACGAACCATCTTGCTCTGTGCAGGGAGAAGCTTGGAAGTCAGTGCGTTATCAGTAACATAGAGGTCGTGTTCGAGCTGTTTCTGGTATTTGTTGCCGGCGAGAAGCTGCTCAAGTTGATACGAGGCCTCGTCGACTTTGCGTGTTTCACTTCCTAACCAGCGAGCAAACAGAACCTGTGACAAAGGCGACTGTTCGAATTTGCGGATTCCGTCGCCACCTTTTCTGAATCGCATGCCTCTAGAGTCCCTCGCCAAGCTTGATGTCGACATGCCACAGCTAAGCATGAATCTCTTCTCTGCATCTTCGAGAGTCTGAGGGCGGCCGCCAATAAAGAACTTCCCCAGGCCTTGGTTGCGAATTACTAGCTCCATATCCGCCCAGCTAGGTGCATCAGGACACAAGATGCGTAAAGCCGTGTAGAGATGGCAAAGCACAGGAACGTGTTGCGTATAGTTGACCAAATTCAGCCCCAGGGTGTGCCATTCCAATAGCAGCTCGCTCTTCATGGTGCCACAGGTCACAGGAAAACTGTCGAGCAATGGAACTCGGCCACTTGCCCTCATAGCAGCCTGGGGGCTCAATCCTGCGTCCATGTGCTGCCGCAACTCTATAGGATTGGACTTGCCACAATTTTTGCCGTCGATCCACTCGTTGAATTGGCTGACCAACGTACGAACATGTTCTTGCCATGTCTTTGTCCAGATCTCGCCTTCCAGAGACTCGGTCCACTTGAAGTGCTTATCAGCTCGTTTCCTGATCACCTCGAAAGCTTGCTTCAAGTCCCGAAATGCTGGAACGGGCTTGACTTGACCCAATCGTTCGAGATCAAGTTGAAGCTGCAAGGCGAAGCTCACCCAGATTGATACCACTTTTGTTTCGAGAATGTGTCGGGCGGCATGGAGGATTTCGTCCTCGAGGAAAATTCCTCGAATCATGAGCGAAAGAAGAGAGAAATTTGGTAGGATTTCCTTCAATGCCGTCATTGCGGCTTGGCTTGGATTTCTTGCATGGTAGAATTGGGCTCCTGCCACCTTTCCATCCGGGAATGGTGGAACTTGACAATAAAAGTCATTCTTCTTGCTCGGAAACGTGGGCGGCTCCTCCTCCAGCACGTGGACGTACCAATTGGCCGTAGTCCATGGCACATAGAGCAGGAAATCGCAGATCTCACATCCACATATGATTGCCGTGAAGGGAGTATCGAGATCCCAACTCACAGGGACTGTCGTTTGGGATGGTATGTGTATCTTGAAAATGAGAAAAGGTAGAGAGCCAGTGGGATATTTGGCAGCGGGATAACTCTGTGGCCGATGCAATCCTGCCTCGAAATCGGCCTCAGCTCTTCTGATCAGATCGACGGCGTGGTTGGTGACCTGGGCTGCTTGCATCAATTCGATCTTTCTATCACAGTACAACTGCCAGGTTGCAGCGACGTACACCCGCACTGCATAAGCATCGTGCATGAATGACCAGATTGCGAAGAAGAACTCCGATTCGGCTTCTTTCTCGCTGAATTCAATCTTTGCACGTGGAGGCTCTGTCTTACTGCCGATTTGCGAGTCAGCGAGGACACCCGCATGATCCTGCTCATCATCAGAGATTATGTCTTCGACCTCGAGATGCTCGAACACATTGTTGAGATGCTCAAGTGGTGTCTCCTTGGCCTTCTCTTTTCCCTTGTGTTCGGTGTGAGGTTTAACTTTGACAGGTTCGTAGCAGGGTTTCAGCGTTGCCAGGGCTTGTTCGAGAATGGAAGCGAAATGAGAATGCTGCTCATCGATAACGACGTCGGCATCGGTCTTGTCTTGGAACCATTGGCTGAATTGGCGTCTCATTCGAATGGTTCGTTCCCATACTGCTTGCATAGCTTGGCTCAGAATAATCTTGGGCCGGTATTTGACGATGTGCTTTGCCATTTCCACAAACTCCGCAGTTGTGACAATGTACTTGTATGTCGACTGCTTTGGGCCTGGAGACTGCTTGGCAGCATCTCGAGCGATTTTCCGAGCTCTGCCTTTGAGCTTGGGCTCTTTGGTAAGAGAAGCGTTGCTGGAGCTTGGCTTGTAGCCTGCCAGTGCAGACTTTCCCGCAAGCCAACCGGCCACAGTCTCGGTGTCGATCTTGTAGCGCTTGTAGGCAAGGGCCAGACCTGGAGGCAGACCTTGAGTCACCATCATGAGGCTCGGGAGGAGTAGATCAAGGATGAGGACAGGAGGTTGAAGCGGTCAGGAATGGGGTAGCTTCCACGCAAAGGTTGGGTAATGTGTCAAGAAGGGGGTCAAGGGAGAAGATAGGATGAACTTGGAGCAGAGGACTGTCGAAGAGAAATGGATGGGAGTGGTGAAGTAGGCTAGAAGGTGAGGTTGAAGTGAGGGTGAGGTGAAGGTGAGGGCAGGAGCAGCCTTGTAAAGCGGTACCTGAGTTTTAAATCGCTTTACAAACAACAGGCTTTAATCTTGCGAGGTGCTTGATTCACTTACCTGCAGGGTCCCGCTCCCAAAGACTTTCGATACCGCCCATTCTCTGTCACATTTTGCTGAGCTTTGCAGTTGATGCTCAATGCAACCTGCTTGTCTTGGACAAATCTTTGCAGTCGATACTTATTGCAGTCATCCTAGATTCAACCCTCCCTGGCCCAAGAAGCATCTAGTCAGAACAGCCAAATTTTGACTATCTCTCATATTTTGCGCGTTAAGCACATGACTGTCGAGGCAACTACGCCAATTTACACTTGAGCCGTTGATGCGAAAGGTCCTCAAACCAATCGCCAACCAGCTTTTGTTGCGAGCTGCAGCATACTCTCTTGGACTCTGGAAATGGTTTGTGGCGGCATTTTACGCTGGAGCTGGAATGGCATTTGTTGACGCTTGGTAGCACCTGATCCAGGAGCGATGGCTGGTTGAAGCATTATGAGGACTGAACCTGGTCTAGAAATGCGATTTTGATGCAATGATGCTGGGGCCCATCTATGCTGAAACGACGTCCGAATCTGGGAAAAGGAGAAAGGAAAAAAGAAAAGACTCTTATTTCCAGAACTTGAGAAGAGCTTGGAGAAGGGCTTGGTGGGACCCCAAGCATCAATAGCGTCTACCTATCGGCGATCTCGTCGGACGATGCCGTAGCGTTGGTGCTCAATCTTGGCCCCTCGGCCGCCGATGCCCGAGGTCCCGTTGGTGTTCCGTTGATAGGCACTCAAGCCAGGGTTGACAAAGGTTTTCCCCCCATCCAGATCCCAACTTCCTTCATCCTCGCTGTCCGGGGGCATCAATGTTCAACATCAACTAGTCATGCTGGGTGGTCGCCGCGACGAGATTAGGAGCTCATCTCCTTGAAAACGTGCCTCTCGTGCAATCGGCATCACCAACCGAGATGTGTTCACCTTGATCGAACTGATACCTTCTACGTGGTGTTTGTCACCGTCGTCCGCACAATGAGCTGCCCAGGTGAAGACTTCAATGAACTGCCAATGTGTTAAGACGAACGCCAGGAAGGCAAACATGGTGACTGACGTTTGGAACCCAGTGTTCGCAGGAGGTGGGTGTTTGAGGTGAAGCGATGGACGGCATAAAGTTCTTTTGAGCTTCGCCTTGCTCGAGCTGGTCTCTTACGAACCGCGTCAATACGTGCATCTGCAATTTCATCCTGGAGCCAGATTTGAGTGACTCAAAATAACAGTGAAGCAAAAGATGAAAGGTGGCAGAGGAAATCAGAGGAGCGAAGCAAGCAGCTCATCAAATGGCGGAGACCTCACTTTCCAGGAAAAGTGGAAGCGCCATTTTTGGCGCTGGTGGTGGGCGTATGTCCTTTTGATCTTCGCTATGGTGGTCATCGCCATCGTTTTCCCTATGTGAGTGCATTGCGATGTGAAAGCCAACACAATGCTAATACGTAGAAGCCTCTACGTCGCATTCCCCACCAAAGCCCAAGACGAGATCAACAGCGCCGATCTGGTTGTGACGAATCAGTCTATCTTATCGCCAACGGCAGATACCTTCTACTTGGAGCAAACCATCGTACTGGTGACTAGCAATGACGATTCCGCAACTCTTGACGCTTGGAAGGCCAGCCTCTGTCTTGAACAGCAGTGTCAATACCCCTTCGCGGAGATCGATGTGCCCAAATCTCAAGCCAAGAACGATACTCGGCTCCAGGTGTCGCAAGGTGTCCAGATCATCAACATGACTGAGTTCGACAAGTACACGCGGCTTGCGCTTGGAAGTGAAGTGTTCAATTTCTATCTGAAGGGAAAGGGCAAATTACACAAAGGCGCTTGGCCGTCAGCGAACGTGCACTACGATAAGGAGATCACCCTGAAAGGTGTGATTCCTTTCATCTCCGTCATGTTTCGATGCTAACATGAATTCTCCAGGACTGAATGCATTGAACGGCTTCAATGTGACTGCCTTCCATATCATGATTCCTCCCTTGGCCGATGGCACCAATGTAAACGGAACAGTTTACATGCCAAATCCTTCCATTTCGGCCTATGAATTGGGTGGCCTTGCCCTCAATATGTCCGTCGATGGCACGCCGATCGGGACAGCTCTCTTGGAAAATGTTTTCCTCGGACCGGACAACCATTCCTTCCCAATCACGGCAATCACGAATCTGACGATGGTAGCGGGCTTGGTCCAGGGACAATACCAAACTGGGGTCCTCCCTGTCGATGTTGTCGGCAGTTCAGTTATTTACATGGGACAGCACATTCCATGGTATGAGCAGGCTCTTGGAGCGTTGCCACTGAGGGTGGATCTGAACATCACCCCAGCACTACAGCAGGCGGGGTTGGTGGGATCACTGGACATTGGACCTCCGCCTTGAAAACCACTTTACAAGTAGAGTTGGAGACATGCAAGCTGTCGGCGGCTGTTAGGAGCTTAGGACAGGACTCAATGATTGAATGTTGGTAATTCTGCTCAGATTTGAGCTGACATCGAGGCTGTATGATGATGTAGTAGTAGCTCAGTTATCACTCTCACTTACACCAGCACTTTCTCAACTGCCTCCCATCCGGCTCCCTGCTTTGTGGAGCCATACCCATGAGTCCTCAATCATGGCACTCGCTCGAGGTGTGCCAACTATCTGCTAGCTTTGGTTGCGCCACGATTGCTTAGATACTCGCCCCTTGTGGTGCGGCCGGGACAGTCTTCTCTAACACAGTTGCATTCTGCATCTTGCCTCCCTCTCTCAGCTTCGCCTCCGCCGCCTCGTTCCACTCAATCAAATGCAGACACAATCCCTCAAGCGTGGTATGACCAGGATTATACCCCAGTTCCTTCCTCGCCCGCGAATCGTCGTAGAGGATGTTTATCGTCGAGTAGTTGAACATGGCCGGCTGCAACATCTGAACTCCGAACTTGGTGATCTTTGGGAGAAAGCGGAGGTATCGGTGTTGGAGTAGCATGTAACCTTCGATGAGATGAGCCAGCAGGAGGATTATAGCAGGCGACACGTGCTGAAATTTCATAGGTGTGCTCGGATGCGCCAGCGTTGTCAGTAGGCGATAAACGTCCGTATAGCGGAACGGCGGGCTCGGATCGGTGACACAATATGCTCTCCCGCCAATGTCTCGGCCTTCAATCAAGCGTGCTTCGTATAGCAAGTGAGCGAGGGAAACATTCTGGGCGGAGACATATTGCAGCACGACAGGCTCAAGCCAGCTTTTGCAGGAAGTGGTCAGTAGTGGCAATCAATCTATGGGACACGTTTGACTTACGTCTGAAGACCACCTCTTCTCAAATAATCATATATCACCGCCATTGGATTTTGATCACCATGGCCGTAGATGGCATGCCCGGGCCTAATGGCACCTGTCCGGAACCCAGATTTCTTGTTGTCCGCATCCGTGACCAACTTCTCCGCCACCGCCTTGGAATAGGCATAGCAGCCTGCAAAGTTCTCCAATCGATCCAGCGGTGGTGGATCGGCATTGTCCGTGACTTGAAGATGGCGCTTGGGATATTTCTGCCAGGGCGGAAACAAGAAGTTGGTAGGCCTGATGCCTATGCTTGCCGACGACGTGGCGATGAAGGTGTCACAGCCGGCTGCTTTTGCAGCTTCGAGGACGTTCCTTGTGCCTTCGACATTCACTTGCATGTATTTGTCGAGGAAGTCCGCTTTGCCATAACCGGCATGGATGTAGGCAACAGTGTCGAGGACTGTCAGAGGGAGCTTGGCGACTTTGGCTGGCCAGGGAGAGTCGAACACATCCATAACAGACGAGGGATCAGTCACATCGGTTTTTATATGCTGGATCTTATGCTTGACAGCTAGTTCTCGGCGGGGTGCCTGGAGGTCGGCAATGCGAATGGCGGCTGGGTTTTCGCCTCGCATGATCAGGTGCTCGACAAGCCAGCCGCCAACGAGTCCTTCAGGCAGTCAGAGATCTGGAAGAAAGGAGTGTGCAAGAAGAAGAGCCGTAAAATCAGGTGGTAGCTAACCTGATCCTCCAAACACGATATATCGCCTATTCTGCTTCTGTGGCAGATACTTCTTGAAATCAGGTCGTTCTTTGCGGCACTTTTCGTAGGCATCTCGAAGCACCTCTTCTGTCCACGGCTCACCCGCATGTTTCGCGACTTCGGGCGGCGTCGAGGTCAGCACACTGTTGATGTGGTACAAACATATGTTCAGAATTAGGCTGACGATGACCGCAGGGATCGCAAATTCGAGCCAACTCATGTCGTTGCTTTACGGCTACCTTGGAAATGAAGGTTGGGAAGACAACAAGTTCTTTGCTCTCCAGGATCTCGGAAAGCAATACGATGGATTATGTATATCATGCGCTCGATCTCGCTTCCTGTCTGCATGTTCTCACATATTCCAATCATCGTGACAGATGAGAAGGATTCGTATGCTGGTGGCCTTATTGCGGCATGTCAAGGCGCATGTGCTGCCAGCGCAAGAGCTGCAAGCTCACACCGCGGGGAGTTGGCGCCAACACCACTTGCTCTTTCCCTCCTAGTGTACGAGGTTTCGTCTCGTATCCGGATGTGAGGGGCAGCTCGTCGTGTCCAAGGCCAACAGCATTGTTACACACACTGCAACAAGATAGCACTAAGTGCTCTCATTCATCACGCTGGTGTGAGGACCTCAACCGTCTGATTGAAGGAGATGCATCGTCCTTCTTGTACCGATTTCGAGTAAGTTGTTGGACGCATCAAGAATTATTCGTCGTCGGAACGCGACTTCCCGAATCACGCGTCGTAATCTTATCGACGCGACTCCCCATAAAGTCAAGCTCATCAAAGAACTCCAGCATTCTTGTTCTCCTGCCTTATGAGGGTTCATGATAATCCATTGCAACTTTGCAGAACGTCGAGGAAAATAAACAAGTCCAGAGTCGGGATATCATGTCCACCTTTGCATGGAAGTGGTCAATCAGACTGCTCATCCTTGCGCTGTTGACTGCCTTGTACTCGTGGGCTGATACTGTGAAGGTACGCTATTTGGCCCTTATTGTTGCCGTTTACTGACCCAACGTCATGTGGCTACAGTCTAAATGGTACATATTCGACCATGTGGAACTGCAGAAGCTCGTCGACTCAAGTCTGAAGCTGTATCCGAACTCGACTGCCGGCGTGGTCCATAACATTGTCTCTACCCTTAGGGAAACCCACGGTCCTACCCTCATCAGCATAGACCCATTTCCCGAAGCAGCTCCAGATAAGCTTGACATCTCGCCTCTTTCACCCCATCCGTCTTTATGGGTGTTCAATAACGCTGGAGGTGCCATGGGTTCAATGTACATTATCCACGCAAGCATTACGGAATACCTAATTATCTTTGGGACTGCACTAGGCACCGAAGGTCACAGTGGCCGGCATACGGCGGACGACTACTTCATGATGATCGAAGGCGAGCAGTGGGCTTACCCGTCGTATTCACTGGAGCTCGAGCGCTATCCCAAGGGAACCATGCATCATCTACGCCGAGGCGAAGTGAAGCAGTACAAGATGCATCGAGGAGCCTTTGCATTGGAGTTGGCGCAAGGCTGGATTCCCCCTATGATGCCGTTCGGGCTTGCAGACACCCTTTCCTCCACGTTGGACTTCCCTACATTTGGCAGAACCGTGTGGTTGACAGGGCAGAAGATGATCGGAAGTCTGCTCGTTGGCAAGATCTAAGGTGCGACTCATATCGATCTATTATCTTAAGGGCGGCTCCCTGGGTGACAAGAAATGCCTCAGACCACAATTGCACCTTTCGCACCTGCTTGTCGGGGCACAGCACCGCTGTCGCCGTTGGCTTTCGCTGGCCTGATCATGACGATTTGTGCATACCAACCATCTTTTCTGCTGGGGTCCGCCCGCAATCTTTCTTCCTCGAATTCCTGACCTTTATCCCCACCATTTTCCCACCTCGTCAGGTCAATCCATATTTCCGCCCCAGGCCAATCTGCTTGTCGAAAGCCAACAGCTTCGTAAACTTTCATACCCGCAGGGCTAGCCTCCAACATTGCTGGCAGTCCCAGATCGTCAGCTTCTTGACACGCATGACGCATGAGTATGCCGCCAGCACCACGGCGTTGATGGGCAGGATCAGTGTATAAGTTGTCAACCACCAAATGAGAGCCCAGAGTTTTCATAGCATGCTTGCGAGCGGCTACCATCGGTCCAACAAAGGCATTACTCAGAGCCTCGTTCTCATACCAAGATTCATGCGCAGGCTGCTCCGGATTGTCGATGACCTCCTGGGTTCCTGTATCCGGATGTGGGCCCCCGCCAGGGACGAGGTAATACTTGATGGCGGCAATGACGCGACCGTGTGGACTCTGTTTCCCATCCTTCTCGATGGCGTCCTCTACCAGCTCATCGTCAATCACCACAACGACCCGGCATCGGGGCTCATTCTGCAGAGAAAAGATATGCCGCTCGATGTACTTCTTGATTATGATTGGATATGAGCTCTCCCCTTTGTGATATATGTGCCGCATAAGTGGAATCGTCATCCATGCTGCGGCATGGATTCGTGCGACAGCTTGCACCAGTCTAAGGTCCCCAGCTCGGTCTCCTGTAAGAGTGTGCAGGAGCAGTGTCATGGTGTCGGTTAGGGTCGGGGAGAGCTCTTTCGGTCTTCTCGAGTTTTTGCCGCGTCCTCTCGGAGCAAAAAGGTGCGAGAATACTAACCTTGAGGATGCTCAATGCCGCTTGAGTGATAATAGTCCAGCCACTTTGCCAAGGCTTTTCTTTGATGAAACAGCCAGGGCCTGATTCCTTCCTGTGTACAGCTGTGTGGTCTCGAAAAATCGAAATACCGATTGATGTACGCACGCCGATTTTTGCTCGCTTTTTTCAACTTCCAATGCGACGTCGGAGTTCAACGCAGCCCTGCCAGTGACCTATTCGGGCTACGGTGGGCCTGTTCCACCCATGCCTACTGTGACCGAGTCTGTCTGCCTCATATTGAAGTTGGCTTGACGCTGTTTGGACTTGAGTACCTAATAAAGCGCGCATCCAAGCCACCAGATCACTAAGGCTCTACAGATGTCAAACTGAATACCAACCTCGCGAACTTCGAAATTGGTCAGGAGCTGGACCACATGTTTGTTAGTCCGAAGATCGCGGGCACATCCAGGTGACGGCCTGGAATTGAGGCATGTCCACATGAAGACGTATGAGCTGTGCGGATCTGATCTTAGATCAGGATCCGAGTGTGGCAAGGGTGAATATTTGCAGAGACTGTGCACTAAGCTGGGTGTGACTGAACGATCACATCGACATCAACCACACGCGCTGACTCACCCGACTCATGGCCAACCACCCGTTGCCAAGCCCGGCAAAAACAGCCGGCCCCCTCTACCGCCTCTCTGGATACTAACTCCCATGCTGCGAAAGGGAGACCATGCGGAACGTACATCTTATGTAAAACTTCTGAAAGGGATGTTTACAGCCTCAACTACTGCTTCATCTGGCAATCTCCCGTCCCGACTAGGCAGTCAGTCAACTTGAGCACCCAACAAGCCTGGAGTTGTTCTCCGGTGAGGTGGAATATGGAGAGATGATGGACGTGGACGTGAAATTTGAGTTACTCAGTCTGGCGAGGGTCGTGTTCGGTTTTCAGTCGTGGCGTATGACTCGACACAATAATTTGTACATCCTAGAAGGATATCACCCTCTGGATGTCGCAGGGATGCTGTGATTCCGAGATTCTACCTGCCACCCGCTATCAACCCATCGACGTCGAATGCACTGCAAAGTCGAATTCGCCACGCCTTCCTGCGGCAAAATCACGTTTACCTGATGGATGCGGTGCGCCTCAGGCAGCACCGGGAACGCCTCCCACTCCTCCTTTCTTGGCATCTCCCACGCATTGAAGTCCTCATCGAGCTTCCACCCCTTGTAGAAATCGGCCTCCTCGATCTCAACAACTCTCCTAGCAATCGCCGCGCTGAGCTCTCCATCCCAAACACCCTCGCGATGCGGTGACGCACACATCATGTTGATCGCGTGTCGCCTGATCCGCGGATTGCGGCATTTTAGCGCAAGGTAGTACAGCACGGGAATATACCCCATGTCGACGGTGAATGACTTCTTCGCACTCCACGGGGAAGGTCGGTGCGACATGTGCACTTTCGCCCCTTCCGCAAGCTCGATCGCTTGCTTGACGAGGGAGACGAAATCGGCGGTGTGGAGATCAAAATCGGACTCAGAGCCTAGTGGATGGCAGACAGAGGTGATGATGGACGCCATGGTGTGATACATGCGGAGGACCATGAAGGCAAGAGTATCGGTGAAACCGTGTTGCGTTTCGGCAAGTGTCTGATGATATGTCTGAAGCCAGCTCGCAAGTCCGGACTCGAGCTGTTGTTGATCGTGCACGAAGGCTTCAAGGTTGAGTTTGTCCCCATCGCTGCGTTGACTGTTGCACCGTTGCAGCAGAAGATGGTACGTGCCGCCGAGTATTCCGTCGAGTTGTCGACGAGCTTGTTGGACAGATTCAAAATAGGTGGGTGTCTTGAACGAGAACAAGGATTCCCTGGGAGGTACGTAAGTGTGTCTCGACCCCAGGCCAAACAGAGCACATTGTAGGTTCAGACGCGCAAATGCTTCGATGAGATGATCATCAACCGAGTCGGGTGGGTTACCCTTGACCAACATGCACTCTCCGTTGGGATATCGTCGAGCTTGAATGTCCCTAACAAGGCGAAGTCCATTCAGCAGGTGAGTGTCCCCTGTCCTCAGATTCCGCCGGAGGTATTCAAAACAGATGAAGAGCATGCAAGTGATCAGAGTTACTCGTAGAGAGCATAGATCCGTATGGATCAGATGTGCCTTGAGGCTGCGAATAGCCCTGTTGTATTCCAGAAGAGCACGCGTCCCTTCTTGGTCCATATGGCCATGCAGAGTTTTTGCATCATACTCGTCTCTGGCCAGGCGGTCACTTCGGTATGCCGATCCAATGGCAGCCACGGCATGCAGGATAGCCGGCTCATCGAAGCTAGCTTGAAGAACAAGCATGTCCCAGAAATCCGAGTCGAAAATCCCCGACAGTTTGATGCCCATCTTTCGTTTGAGCATTTCAAAGGTCATCCGATCTTCGTTCCATGCATGATTAGGTATTGAGTAAACCGCCGACCGCGTGGGAAACCTGGACTGCATCATTTTGGATTTGTAGCCATTGGGTCCGTAAGGGTTTCCTCCGCCTCCCCAAACGCCGTATCCGTCACATACTCGACATGCCGCAATGCATTTCAGGCACACAGGCCACTCCTGATCACACTTGATGCGTTTCGTTCTGTCTGTGTCATCACGATGCGAGTCAGGCAGGCTCCGAGCGCAACTCACTTACAGGTTCCGCAACCAAGCTTCGAGCGGACTTTGAATTTGTCAACGTGGATCTTCCTTGCCTTGGTGGTCTCCCGGACGGTCGCCATTGAACCAAACCCACTGTAGAGATGTGACTTGAGACCGGAGACTAGATTGCTGCCGATGATACAAGGAGGCAGGATTCCAGGAAGCCGTCAGGAAGAGCGTAAACAAGGACTATCTTTTGCCCGCTTTCGAAGCTTGGCTACGGACAGCCACGGCTGAACGCAAGAGGTTAGAGGCGAAGCTTACCCCTGTACGAACTGCATCTTTCACTCGCCAGAGAGGGATGATTCTCGACCTGGTTGGCTGTAGTAGAATCTCCGCACAACTGCATAAGCGTGAAGCATGTAGCATATGGGTCTTTGAAGCAGAAAGAGAGTCGGATCGGAACCATCTTCATCGAGGGTGTAAAATAACACCTTAAACATTTAAATGCTGGCGTCAGCGATTCAAGTTTCGCCCGTGATCGGATGAAATGAACTTGCAATGTGTGAAATAGGACGCCGGAAAAGATATAAAATGGAGCGTCGCCCTCTGGCTGAGAAGCCGTGTTGGGATAACCGATCTGTATCCTCAATCTTCGCAGCGCCGAAAGACAACAAATTGAACACCCTGAACACAGACTTCAACATCTTGCGCTCAACATGTCAACACCCACAAGACAGCTAGGCCGCAACGGTCCCCAGGTGACCGCCGTAGGCCTCGGGTTGATGAGCATCGGTGGTGCTTATGGCCAAAAAGACACAGAAGCAGAGAAGCTTGCAGTTCTGGACCGCGCCCACGCCATTGGCGAGCGGTTCTGGGACACTGCCGATGTATACTTCGACTCTGAGGACATTATCGGAAAATGGTTCAGCCAAAACCCTGAGAAAAGGAAAGACATATTCCTGGCAACCAAATTTGGACTGCAATTCACGGAAAGCTTCGAGCAGAGTGAGAGATCTGATCCGGAATACATCAAAGAGGCGGTTGAGAAGAGTCTGAAGAGGCTGGGCATTGAGACGATTGACCTGTACTATTGCCATCGTGTGAACAAAAACACACCCATCGAGAAAACGATTCAAGCTCTTGCGGAGCTGAAGAAGTAAGGCGCCGCCCCCTCAAATTTTGCGAGTAGTGGTGCTGACCGTGAGCTTCAGTCAAGGCAAGATCCGTTACATTGGGCTCTCGGAAGTCTCCGCTGCCACGCTGCGACGCGCCTGCGCCGTCCACCAAGTCTCGGCCTTGCAAGTCGAGTACAATCCTTTCGTGCTTGAGATCGAAAAGAACGAGGTCCTGGACGCATGTCGCGACCTCGGTGTTGCGGTCGTGGCATACTCACCCGTTGGCCGAGGCTTCCTGACGGGCCAGATCACGGCACTCGAGGACCTGCCTGCGAATGATTTCCGCAGGTTGACGCCCAAGTACTCGCCTGAGAACTTTGTCAAGATCATGGATCTTGTGCACAGATTCGAGGATGTGGCAAAGAACCACAAAGCCTCGCCAGCGCAGGCCTGTCTTGCTTGGTTGATGGCTCAGGGAGAAGACATCATCCCAATCCCTGGCACCAGAACCATCAAATACTTGGAGCAAAATACCGAGGCCGCTACCTTGGCACTTACGAAGGACGAGGTCGAAGAGCTCAGGGTGGCTGCAGATGCGACAGAGCTTCCAGGAGACCGATATCCAGCAATGTAAGTGCACAAGTCTCCTTCAGGGTACTGATACTAACATTCATCGCAGGATGATGGGACCAATCATGGGCGAGACAATTCCTCTGTAGATCCAGACTGGTGCAAGGTGCTCCCGAGTCTCATATGGCCGAAAGTTGAAAGGCAGTCACGCATGGAGTATCCATAGCATCAGGCTCCATGACCTTTTCCTTGCCATACTTATCGTAGGTCGCTCGGGTGCCTTTGTTGGACAGGACTTAGTAAGCTTCTCCTACTGCTTGAAATCGAGCATACGCGGTTTCGTCGCCAGGGTTTTTGTCGGAGTGGGCAGTGATGGTAAGCTTCCCGAGGCCTTCTTGAAGGCATCTAGCTTGACCTTAAAAGCGTTATGATATACAGTGTCGACAACCATACTACCTACTGTCCAGAGGTCAAGCTGTAACAGCGACGCGGGAGAGGCGGGTACAAATATCGAGAAACGAAAGGTTGTGTATCTGGAGATGTGTTAAGATTTTGTTGCAGCCTTGAGCCGCGTCGACTGCCGGCCGGTGATGTCAAACGATGAGAATATTTCTCCATGATTTCGATTTTCGGTTCTTAGCTCATCGTATCTCCGCGCGGATGAAGCTGTCTGTGACATACGGGCACAATTGTCTCAGTGCTTTGGTCTGGTGCGGTGCACCGAGAAGATCCATTCTTCCCCAGGAGATCAGATTGAGTGCAGTGATCACTACCTGTAGATATCGTCCAAAAATTGAGGCCCCGAAACGTGCCCAGAACGACGGAGAATGCCGTTGCGAGACCCTGGTCCTTGTTCCGCAGTGTCTGAAGATCGGTTGCAATTCGTGTCAAGCTTGAAGACAGGGTATGCTCAACATTATTAAACGGAAGGGGCAGAAAGTGGTAAGTATGCATTTTCTGACCATTCTCTCAACAGCATCTGGTAAGACTATCGCATCGATGACTTTGCCATGCGTGGTCCACTTGCAAATAGCAGGTTACAATTTCGAAGTGTGTAAACTACACACAACGGTGATGCTCCAGTGACGGTGTACACCAGGTCCAAAGATGTTTTCACTGATGGTTTGGACGTGAAGGTCTGCATGGTGCAGCTGCGGTCGCAGCAAACAAGGCTGAATAAATTACGTCATTGCAGAGACAAGGCTGCCATTGGGATGGTGAATATGCAGTGCAGTGGAAGTGAACAGAAGGCGAGAGAGAAGTGAAAAGTAATTGTCCGCGCATTTCGCTTAGTCGTCGCCCACATTTCGCCTGGTCGGCATCTCAACCCCAAATGTGTCGATCGTCAATTCGGTAACCAAAATGAGCGGTGCGCAGGCGGATTATAAGCTGAGCGCCGTACTCAGCGGCCACAAGAGTGATGTGCGTACTTTGCGGCTCTTCAAAACTCTCCCGATCTAACGCGGGCACAGGTTCGCGCAGTCCTACTTCCGGATCCTTCTTTTGCGGTAACAGCATCCCGCGATGGCTCGACACGAGTGTGGAAGCGCATCTCGACCTCCCCACCGAAGTACGACGACACAGAATCATCGCATGGCGCACAATTCAAGACTTGTCTGGCCTTTGCCCCTCCCTCAAAAGAGTTTGAAGAAGGTCTCGTCTTGTCTTCGGGACAAGACGCCCTGATTGAAGCGCGGCAGCCTTCCCTGACCACAGACCAAAATGCAGATGCTTTTATGGTCGGACACAGCAATCAAGTGTGCTCAATAGATGTCCGCGCGTCGGCTGGCTACTTTGTGAGCGGCAGCTGGGATAGTACCGCAAAAGTATGGGGCATTGGGAGATGGGAGGTTGCCGCCGATCTAGAGGGTCATACAGCAACAGTATGGTCAGTGCTAGCTTTCGACCGGGAGACTATTGTCACTGGTTGCGCAGACCGTGCCATCAGAGTCTTTGACGTACGAGGAAAATTAAGGCACTCCTGGGATGGTCAGGACATTGTTCGTGCACTGGCTAAGCTGCCTGAGGGGCACTACACAGGAGCAAACATCGCCGCTGCCACCAACGACGGCATCATTCGCCTCTGGACGCTACAGGGCGAACTGGTCGCTTCTCTTCTCGGCCATGAATCATTCATCTACTCTTTGACAGTTCTCCCTTCCGGGGAGCTTGTCAGCTCTGGGGAAGATAGATCGGTTCGAGTATGGCAGGGTGCAAGCTGCATACAGGTCATTACTTTACCAGCAATTTCTATCTGGTCAGTTTCGGCTGCTCCGAATGGCGACATCATTGTTGGGTCAAGCGACAAGATTGCGCGTATTTTCACCCGAGATCCAGATCGAGGGGCCGACGCTCAGACGCTCGCTTCGTTCGAAGAATCTGTGCAGGCCTCAAGCATACCTCAGCAAACCCTCGGCCAGATCAACATGACCGACCTGCCTGGCCCGGACTTCCTGACACACAAGGTTGGCACTAAGGAAGGTCAACACCAAATCATCAAGGAGGATGACGGGTCAGCATGTCTGTACCAATGGTCAATACAGCAGCAGCAATGGGTGAAGATTGGTACTGTGGTCGACTCTGCCGCATCAAGTGGAAAGAAGGTACACAACGGCAAGGAATACGACTATGTGTTCGATATCGACATCGAAGATGGAAAGCCTGCTTTGAAGCTGCCTTTCAACGTCACGCAAAACCCCTACGACGCTGCGACCAAATTCCTCCAGGACAACGAATTACCTCTGTCTTACCTCGAACAAACAGCCAACTTCATCATCACGAGTACGCAAGGTGCTACACTAGGACAACAAGCACCCGTAGCCGCGGATCCTTGGGGTACCGAGAATCGATATCGACCAGGTAATGCTCCCACGTCTTCATACCAACCACCACCTGCAGCGAGCAAGCAAACCCTTCCTCAGAAAGAATACTTATCTGTCGTCATTGGCAAGCCTGCCGCAGCAATGGCTCAGGTCAACAAGAAAAACACCGAGTACTCTGGCAGCGGTATGGCTCTTTCTCCAGCAGATATTCAGGCGTTGACGGAAATCGCTCAACAGCTGGAGAAATACAACTTCTCTGGTCGACCATCAATGCCTACTTCTCCGGCTCTCTCGTCTAGCGTCTCCGTTCTCACAAAGGTCGCCACACTCTGGCAACCACCAGCCAATCGACTGGCAGGATTTGACTTGCTTCGCTTCATTGCAGCAGCGGCTAAGGACTTTCCTGACACAAGCACTGACGGCGGCAACCCCGTGGTCGGCATTGTGAAGAGCGGCATCTTCGACGAACGTTTCCTGCGAGACAACAACAAACTCGCCATGATAGCAATGCGCTTCTTCTCCAATTTACTCTACGGTTCATCCACGGGACGTCAGCTAGTAACGGAGAACCTTGTCGCCATCATCGAAGCTCTCAAACCCGTCGCCCCATTCGCCTCTTCTGATGTCTCTGTCGCGATCGCCTTGACGACGCTGTATCTCAATAT
Organism: Cladophialophora chaetospira; assembly: GCA_030247875.1. Lineage (NCBI taxonomy): Eukaryota > Fungi > Ascomycota > Eurotiomycetes > Chaetothyriales > Herpotrichiellaceae > Cladophialophora > Cladophialophora chaetospira. The sequence continues at coordinate 103,088 of JAPDRK010000022.1, read as the reverse complement.
TTCCGTCCTGATCACGACCAAAGCAGGAGATACGGAACGATACGCTGGCCACGCCCTCGATCTGCTCGGTGATTTGTCGAGCCTTCTCACCTCTTTCCCGGCCGTGAACCATTCCTCTGCGTCCAGCAATCCGGCGAGCCAGTCCACGGAGCCGGCTTATCGCTCACTGGTGGCTCTGGGCACGATTCTCGTATTCTTCAAGGCTGATAGCGAGTTGAAGAGTGCAGCAAAGGAGATCTTTGACGTTCCAGGCACGTTGGCGAAGTTGAAGCAGGGCAAGTATCTCGACGAGCCGCGGTTCCGGACTGTTGCAGGGGAGATTGAGCGCGCCTTGAAGTGAGTGGAGCTGATGCTGAGAATGGGGAGTGGAAATGAGATGAGGTGACGGTCTAGAATTAGAGCCAAGCATAGACACCGCAATAAGCGAAACGTGCAGATTGGAGCCAACGGTCTCCCCAATGATAAGAAGTGCCGATGACCATGAGTTTTCACATCCTCTTTTCGACTCTGTACCTTGCCCAACAGTGCCCTCCACACCGAACCCGATACCGTTGATAGGGCGGTTGCACGCAACGTACGCCTTGCTGCAAATCGGGTTGCTTGAGGATGGTTTCCACGTCATGTCGGGGACATCGCCCGTTTGTGGTGTGATGCCCCGAGTTAACGTCAGTGAGCTCCTCGCGGAGAACTTATCAACCACAGGGCTGTTTGAACAGTATGTCGGGGGGTATGGATCATTCGGAGCTGTCTAATGCCTCATCTTCCATGCCGAGCAGATGATTCAGGCGATTGCCTCGACACAGGTCGACTGCAATGCGGTGTTCGCTGTTAAGACCTGTGCTGTTCATGTGAATATCCTTTCGCGTTCAGACCTCTTCCACCTATCTCTCTGAATCTGCAAGTCGTCCTTTACATTCGACCATGAATTCGTGCCCCAACGCCGTTCGCTATGCCCAGAATGTACCGAGTTGATATACAATGTGTTTAAGCGATTGTCGTCCGTCTCCTTCGATTATGCTTCCTGCTTCGCTGGTTCTGCTTCTGGCTTTGCTTCCGCTTTATATGGTATCGTGGGGAATCTCTTGACTGTGGAGGGTTTTTCTTCGACCAAACCAATCTAAGGCGCCGTATTAGCTACTGGGACAATCTCTTGACATAGACATCTGAACTCACCAATCTCAACAACCGCTCCACCGGCTCCGTGGGCTGCGCCCCAACTCCAAGCCAATACTTCGTCCTCACCACATCCAGCTGCACGTCCTTCTGTTTCTTTGGCATGAACCTCTGCCCATCTTCCAAGAATTCGGGAGTTTCGGGTGACTGCAGCGGCGTCTGCGGGATGGGATTGTATGTGCCCAGGACTTCCATAGGTTTCTTGTCGCGTGCGGATTTTGCTTGCGCGAGGACGATGTTGTAGATCGGGCGGCGTTTTGTGCCGAAGCGGGCGAGGCGGATGCGGAGGACCATGGTGGAGATGGGCTGACGAGAGTTTGGAAAGGGGGGAGGATAGGTCGTTGCAAAGGGTGTTTGTTCGTTATGTGAGCGTGATCTGGACCTTGTAGAAGTTGAGAAGCTCGATTGAGGGAGGGTTAGTTTAGGCAAGGCTTTGAGATAGCCTTGTGCGGAGCAAGTAGTTCCTCTGATTGGCGGAACGATCACCACTCGCGAAAGGGTATGACGATATACTTCGATCGAGACCTTGATGATATGTTTTCCGAGGAAGCTTTACTGGTGAAGGTCACTGTTCTTGAATCCTTGGTTGAAAGAGCTGGCTCTAAGAAAGAATTTCGCTAGTGCCATTAAAGGGGAATTTTATGCTTCGGGCCCTCCTTCCCAGACGGACTCTCCAACCTATACTAACGGCCAGGAAGTTTTCGAAGATGGTGCTCAAGGTAAGGTGGCTTTGGCCGTGCTGTCATTGCGCTCGTGCAGCCTTGACTCAGGCGAAAGCAGTGGCTTGTAGTATGTGCGGAATGCTGACATCTCTCGCCATTCAGACACTAGGGCCACAAACGGCAGCAGACCTGGACAAGGAGCTGATGAGCGAGGATGGAGGCTTCACGATTGACCAGCTGATGGAGTTGGCAGGACTCAGTGTCGCTGAAGCTGGTGAGCACCTTGATAGAGGTACATCGTCTGAATCAGAAAGCTGAATTTCGTGACCCAGCCTACAAGGTTCACCCTCCTTCGTCAGGCAAGAACATCCTCATCGCCTGTGGTCCGGGAAACAATGGTAAGCATTTCACAATCCTGCACAACATCTTCCTATATCTTACGCTCAAATAGGAGGAGACGGTCTCGTTGCCGCCAGACACTTACACCACTTTGGGTACACACCTAAAATCTACTACCCCAAGCCGACCAACCAACCCATCTTCACCAACCTCCAAAAGCAACTCCACCACCTGCACATCCCCTTCGTCTCTTCACCCGAAGACTTCGATTCCGAACTGAAATCCACGGACCTCATTATCGACGCTCTGTTCGGCTTCAGTTTCAAGCCCCCCGTCCGCGAACCCTTCGACAAAGTCCTTTCCAGCATCATCTCCTCGAAAGTCCCCGTCTTGGCCGTCGACACCCCCTCTTCCTGGGACGTCGAGTCCGGACCCCCTAGCGACGAGTTCGTCGGCCACGATTTCATGCCCGAGTATCTCATTAGTCTGACCGCGGCTAAGCCGAGCGTCAAGTTCTTCAAAGGTAAACGGCATTTCATTGGTGGACGGTTTTTGAGCCAGGATGTTGCGAATAAGTATGGGCTTGATGTGCCTGATTATCAAGGCGTTGATCAGATCGCGGAGGTAGAGGTTGGTGCCCCGGTGGAGAAATTGTAAGGTGGTCGTCGGTGCTTGAGCTGGAGGATGTCAACAATGCCTGGAGTCATTTTCGGCGATATTGGCCATTACTCAGCCCAGGCCCCAGGGGGAGAGAAGTACGAAGAGAGGAGTGAAGCTCTTTGCTAGCTTCAGTCGCTCAAATGTAGTGTGATGGATATGAACATGAAACAAAAGACAATGACAGAATGTGAAACTCTGGTGAGAGCTGAGAATTGTATAACGGCACAACATTTATTCGATGATAATGCAACATCGTTGAGGACAGCGTTGAGGAATTCAGGAGATTGAATCTCAGCTAGAAGTTGGAAATTTTTGTATTGAAAATTAATCAATTCTCAGGAACGCTTGATTTCCCGCTCTTGCTCTGGCATTGAAAGCGTGGCGAACGCCTTGGCGCAACCGATGTCGAATCTCCTTGACACACTCCGCCGCATGCTTACCATAACGAAGCCGTTGTAACTTGCGCCGTGGTCAAGTCTCCAACCACCGCCATGTCCTAGCGACAGAAAAACAATGCTTTGCTTTTCGTGAAAGCGACTCTTTTTCTGCTTCCTTCAGATCTCCTTCGGGAGTCCTCTTCCCGGCCAACCTACACGCCGTCTCGTATTGGGTATCACATTAATTTCGTAGACCACTTTTTTGTCGTTACCAACATCGACCCGCTCACCTCCTACGGCGTTTCCAGCAAAGCACAAATGCTCAGATTCCTGTCTTTTGGGCTGGTCGAGATGTGTCCATTCAAGGCCACATCATCGCTGCCGCACATCTGGAGGGAATGGCCCAAAACTCATAGGAACATTCGGAGCTTGAGCCATATAATACGCAGGAGACGTTCCCCAACGTCAGCACCTCATGACAATGCCTCCTTGAGTTTCGTCTTTTGCGCTGCAGTCAGAGAACGCGGAAAGTTGACCTTTACCTTCACAACGAAATCGCCCCTCTCGCCTGGTTTCTTGCTGATGGGCATACCAAGGCTTGGAAATCGGTCTTCGTAGCCTGGTTGAGTTGGCCCTGCGCCTGAGACGGGGAGTTGTTTGCCATCAATGGTCGTTACTGTCCGCTTCCAGCCAGTGAGCGCCTCCTTCAGGTCCAACTCGATCATCGTTATCAGATCGTCACCGTCCCGGGTGAGCGTAGGGTGAGGCTTCTCAGTAATGATGAAATGCATGTCTTGAGTGCCGCCCTCCTCCTGATCGCCGACACCCTGGAATTTGATCTTTGAGCCGGCTTTGATGCCTGGTTTGATGTCCATTTCTAAAATCTTGTCCTCGGATATCCGTTGACCCTGGGCATTGTATGTCTTTCTTTTGATCTTCAACTTCTTGTGTGCGCCTTTGAAGAGTTCTTCCAGCGTGACTTGCAAAGGGCGCTCGATCACGGAGACTTCGGGTGTCTGTGGCCTCGGCTGCCTCGCAGAGAAACTGTTCGTTCCACGTCGACTTCCACCTGGCCTGCCGCCGCCGCCGCCCAGATTGCTAAACATACTGAAGATGGGGTCATCTTCGTCCATTCCTCCGCCTCCACCGGCACCACGGGCAAATCGAGCAAAGGTTTCAGTAGGATCTGAGAAGTTGAAGCCACCCCCACCGCCAGTAGAGTAATGGAATGTTCGAGTACCACCACCACCAGGCATTCCACCAAAGTTGAAACCACCAGGCATGCCACCAAACCCACCGCCGGGCATGCCATCGGGCATTTCAGCACCTGGGGGTGGTGCTTGCCCGCCTCTCAGAAGGAATTCCAAGCCATATTGATCATACACCTTCCTCTTTTCAGGATCTGAGAGGATCTCGTACGCCTGGGAGACTTCTTTGAACTTCTCGGAGGCATTAGGATTGTCTTTGTTCTTGTCAGGATGCCATTTCAAGGCTGCTTTCCGGTAGGCTTTCTTGATATCGTCTTGTGAGGCGGAAGGGGAGACAGAAAGGGCGTCGTAGAGTTTCGTTTCTGCCACCATTTCGGTGAGCAGTTATGATTGGTCCGGATGTAGTCTTGTTTGTGTAAGGTTCAAGGTATTCTTAGTGAGAGGAAGAGGCAACGAGACAGGTGGACGGAAAGAAATAGAGACGAAAAGTGGGAGTGACAAGGCTAGGCGGGAAAAGATTCTCCAGCCCAGGCGCGGGATCGCGGCTCGTGATGGTCGAGTCGCTGGAACAATCGAGCAAAATCTCTACTGAAAGCGGTTGAACTCTCATGCACGGAAGCAGGTGCTCGAACTTGAAGCTGATGGTCTCAAGATGCTGCAGGACAGGAAAACACCGCCAGCGGCCTGCGAGGGCGGGGATGACGTACCGGCGCCCGTCTTGTTAGACTCCAGAGCTTCGAACGTTCGAGAACCTTCTTTCCCAGAAGGCGCAATCAACGTCGAGACACCCACAAACCGGGCTCGAGCCTCACCAGCCTGGTGTATATGTCACACCTGACTCGCCTTCATAATGCAAGGGACTTTAGTACTGTCGCGCACTTCATCTAAAGCGAGACGTGGGACACAGGCACAGGCAGCTACTATTCTCAAATGCCCTGTCGCTCTATAATGGCGCCAGGAAGGTTGTGCTGCGGGCTTAAAGCCTTACTGGAGTTCGTGAATACAGTAATCGATGCATAAGCATGGGACAAAAGCACCTGGAAAATAGCATAAATCAACGACTTCTCCTGCAAGTGTGCATTACAGGCTTTTGCCTCGACAAAGAGAGCGTGATGGCCACTATCAAAGACGCCTAACCTCACACAACAGCGCCTATCGATGTTGCCACCGCTGGGCTGAATCTTAGGTTCAACACGTTTTTCTGGTCCTCACACACGTGCATACTTGCAACGGCACCAGGTTACACCCGCTCGACCCGCTCCTCTGCGTATTCAAGGCTGAGCCTCCGATCGTTTCTACAACCTCAGCACCAGCAGGTCGAGGCGTGCTAAAGTGCTGGTGCAGATTTTTGCCACTGAGAGGCGTTACCGCAAGAGCTCCTGCGAACCAAAGGTTCCACGCTACTACGTTGCTACACACAGCGGGAGATTTGCTGCACCGACCTCAACATCGCAGCAAGTGCAATGACACGAGGCAATCGCGGACTTGTCTGTCTTTCACCTGCTGTTTCTTTCGCCACCTTTTCAGACAGGTGATATCAATACTTGGGCGTTTCCCACGCACAAGTCCGTTCTCCTCCGCCTAACTGATCAATATGCAGAGTTCCGTCCTGTCCTTCATCAAGGATGTTCAGGTAATCAAAAAAACTCGCAAGGCCGCAGGCGCGCAGCACCAACAACAAGGCGGTGTTCGGGCCCGACGATTTCCCTGTTGACATTCGAATGAATGGGCCCCTAAGCTGGAATGAGGCACCGCCCCACTACAATCGAGATGCTAGTGTATGTCCGTTACTAGTGTACGATCATGATAGACTGCTTCTGCTTTGATCCCAACAATGGCTGGCTTCATGTACGAGTATCCGAGCAGAGAATGCGGTTTTCCTATGCCAGGCTTCGGGACATTGGCCTGACCCTTGTCATGTAACAGCGTTTCATCAGTGTCCAGCTGCATATCCCAATCACCGACCTACCGGAATAGGGCGACCACTTTGCTCATGCATGAGAGCACTACCACTGATACGCACCTCGGCATTCGATCTTGGATGCATACGCATGGACAGTCATCTTGCGGCCCGACTCCGCTACCGCTTACCTTAGCCACCGTACCGGGACCATGCCGCCACATATGCCCCACGAGACCCGGCGATATATCCTGAAGTTGCTTTCATAGCTTGATTTGGTCAGGGTTTACCGCAGGATGGATGGAAAGTGGACTTCGAAGCTTTCCTCCACACCTTGTTGGTACTTAGGTCTGAGCACGGCCTAGACTTACCAGCAGGTCCTTCCTGATCAGACCTCCCAGGTGCGAGTTACTGTCCAATACTTTGACGTGGACAACTCAAGACATCCTCAATTCTCCTCCTTGACATGCATATTTTCCACTCTCAACAGACGAGCGAGACCGATGGCCCCTACGAAGCCAACCGCAGTTCACTTCGTGGATTCACACCCCTTTCCCGCCAGCAAGCGGGAACAAGAAATCCTCCGCGCTGCGGCGCGTTCTCATGCGGCTAGGGTGTCGCATCCTACTTATCGACAGGTCTCTGAAAAGGCAGGTGAAGAAGGGAATGACAATGCTGTGCAGTCCGCATTTTCCGATCGCTTCGTGAGCGAGGAGAAGTCACTCTCATCAGCTACGTCCACGATATATCCAGTTGCTAAACCTATCCGAGAACTCGCCCAAGACAATGCGAGACCGTGGCAAAAGTTCAACCAGAAAGACCAGCCTTTTCGCAGGTACCGGATTACCACTCAAAAGCTCAACAAACCCATTCTCAGAGAGGTCAGTGGCGGACACAAGAGCGAGGACACCAGTCAGGCTGCTGGTTACCTGCAGGCGGTCCACGCCAGGAGCTCCATCCCGCTATTCAAGGGGAACTCAGATCCATTCGACGCCACAATTGTGCCTGTCAGCGCACTGGAGCACTTGCTACTCCAGCAAGCTCGGGCGCAGTCGATGCAAAACACTTGGCCTTCAGAGATAGCTCTCCGTCACAACCATTCCGCTCTCACTGCCGAGTCCTTGAAGAAGATGCCGCCCTTTATATCTGACAAAGCATCCAGTCATGCTGTTATAGCCCATGCATACTACAGTAGCGGGAGTAGGCAACGAATTCGCGGTCAGCCGTATGAGAAATTTCTGGCCGATGGCGAAAAGCACAAGTTTCTGGGACTGAGAGCTCTCCAAAAATTGATCGAGGAGCAAAATCGGACGGGAGACCCTTTGAAGCTCAACTACATATTCGTATCCTGCTGTTGGTTGGCTGCCGCAGAGATGCTCAGTGGGAACATCCAGGCTGCTATCGTGCATCTGACCGCGTCCAAAAAGATTCTTGATGCCATGGGTGGCTGGTCAGCTACAGGGCGCATGCAGCAAGAAATCCTGCTTGGAGCCGTGGTGAATTTGGCTGCTGGTTTGCGTTCTCGTCCCGTTATCGACATTGGCGATTTCGACCCTGGGCCATGGCGGACACGCCAGCAGAGTCCACCTCTCAAACGATCGCCGTCCCTACATAAAGACCTGAGGATTGCTTTTCCTGACACGCCATCTACTCCAGCTTCAACAACCACCAATGTCAGCCGTAGATTGAGGACTATAATCGATGACATGAAGGAGTTACTGGCAGTGGAAGAGCTCAAGTTCAAGTACGCTACCTCTCCAGCTGCCGGTACCACCCAGATCTTTCGCTGGTCGCATGCCCGTAAGATTTCTATCCGGGCCCGAGCGCTCAATTACTGGTGTGACTTCAATGAAGCTGCCAAACATCAAGGGACACCGATCCTCACAATCCATGTGCCAGTCAGGGTCGGAATGGCCCTCCCATCGCCTCTCACTCTCAGCTACGAGTTCGCCTTGTGCGTGGCCATGCGTACCTTCGACCGCTGCATCTTTGAAGAACACTACCAACCCGCCGGCGTCTTTCGGGAAAGCAAGCGTTACCATATGGAGCTCGCTGCGGTCATGAACGAGATTCGACCGGCTGCTGAGGATTTCTCCTTGGTCCCGAACGATCACAACCATGATGTACTTTGGATCTACTCCGTTGGGGCATATCTCGAAGACGTCTTTATGCGGCCAGAGCTACGTAGGAAGGAAGATCCTGTTGCAAACGAAGAAAAGTTCTTCAGCATGCGATTCTCCTACTTGGTGGCCACCAATCTCGAGTTCAGGAAGTTCGAGGATGTCACAAGGTTATTACAGGAGAACTACCTCTACTTCCCACGGCTGCAGGATGCAAGCCTGAGAAAACTGATCGAACTTTGAAACAGGTGAAAATGCTGTTCGAAGTCGTGTCCGTCCTATGCGGTGGGAAACAAATCAGCCGGCCCGAACAGTCCTCTGTATTGATGATTCTCTCAAGCTACGCAGCATGCCCAAATTGAGGGTTCGGTTCCAGACCCTTTTCCACAACGCACACCCTTGGTGTGCTTCCATCTCGCTTACTTTCCTAATCATACTCGAATGCTGGTCAATCTTGATGGCTCAGCACTAAAAGCGTATGCGCTCAGTCGAGTTCCTCATCAATATACTGTTGTGGGAGAGCATGGCCCGTCCACGCCCGGGAGTCCCGCGTGGCGATTCTAGCGGATGCTTAGAGCGAACATCTGGCGGAAATCGTGTTTGGAAAAACATACAGGCCCCCAGATTCGTGGGCTGACCAACGCGCGGGTACACCAACCTCTACCCGCTAGGGGTGGCAATTTTTACTCCAGCCTAAAGCACAAAAGTACAATCAAATCGATCCATGAGGTATGCCACGTGTTGTAGTATCTCCAGATTCGAGTTACGTGCGTGACACCACGCGGACCTTGTCCCGGGAGAGAAGCTAAGGCACGAAGAAGCATGTGGATCCTCAGCCCTATGTAAGATGCACATTGACCCGATGCGACAGATGCGAATGAGAAGACGATTCAACTACTGAAGGACAAACGATGTAACAAAACAAATATGATTCCATCATCTCGCAGCAACGCCAAGCTGTGCCGAGGTACGCCGATTTCAACGAGCTGCATCGTCAGATAGCCGAAAATTAAGCTCAGGGTGGTATTCTGACTCCAGTCCCGTTCTTTAGCTTTACCCACCGGGTCATATTCTCTTCATTCACAGTACCCGAATCTATCGTCTTTCCAACCGTAACGCTGTACCGACCTATGCGGATGCTGTGACCAAGGACCCTTTCAAGAATCCGAAACCGAACCCGAAGCTCGACGCATTCCTTGGAACGGTATGCTGTCAAGCACGTGCTACGATTTAGTGTGTACCATGCTACGGCTCATGTGTTGCAACGTGGAGAGAGGCAATGCATCAAAGGTGGTCAAGGGGCTGGGCTGAGTGGCGGAGATGCAAGTCTTTCTTCTACAATGACCCTGAACAGCCTAGCAGCGGCACGGGCGGGCTTCCTGGTCGACGTAATGGCGCTCGCGGGAACAAGGAACCCGCTGCTTCGATCGGAAGACTACAGTAGGTCTAAGGTGTTTTGGTTGTGATTCTAGGCTGCTCGAGACGGAGAGTTCGCCTTGTCGATTTTGCCCGACGGAGATTTATGCCCTGGTAATTGAGATCTGATGTGAGGACGGCCAGACACAAGTCTCGAACAGTCCCGTCGCTATGGATCTCTCATTACGGGCCGCGTGTGGCACTCGCCCCTTGACGCTCCAAGTACGCCGCCACAATCCTGGGTGCATTCGAGCGGCCTTCAGGCGAAGCTACGTCGTGATAGACGTGCATTCAGACATACGTCTTCCAACATTACAGAGGTTTCATGACGTCTTCGCCAGTTCGCTCTTAAACGCCGTCGTCCGAACCTCGTCCAACAAACTTTCCCCAAAGGCGCCCTCATACCCATTCTCCGCCAGATACATTCTGAACTTGGCGTCCTCACTCTCTAGCGCTCTGTCCCGATCAGGAATGAACACCCACGCGACGATGCCGCCCATAGCAGCGAACCCAGCGCCGATAAGGAAGACAGCTTGAGTCCCCTTCTGAGTGTTATCGAACGAATTTTGTATGGGTGTGAAGACCTGTGTACCAATTGCGGCGCCGGCTTTTCCGACAGCAGCAGCGAAGCCCATAAAGTGCCCCCTAAGGGGTGTGGGGAAGGACTCTGCCGCGCAGAGGAAAGTTGCCACGCCCGGGCCCATCTCGCCGAGGGAGTTGAAGATCCCGTAGAGCACGACGAAGAGCGCGAACACAGACTGGATCTGGTTGAGTGCGCCACCGAGGATGAAGCCCAGGACGGCCCAGAGTGCGAAGCCGAGGCACATGGTTTGTTTGCGGCCGATGCGGTCCATGAGCAGGCCGCCGACTAAGCAGCCGGGTAAGTAGAAGCAATTAACAACAGTACCGTAGCCGATGTTTTGGATGAGGGTGTTGTCGGGGTTGAGTTGGCCGATGATCGTGGAAGAGAAGAGGCCGAACGGGTAAGTAACGCTGATAGTGGTCAGCAGAGGTCGAGAGAGCGGAGATTGTAGAGACTTACAAGTCATAAAAGAACCACGCGAGCGAGGTTCCAACCATGGGCTTCCAATAACGCCTGATGATCAACCAGTACGGCACGTTCCTCTTGATGGCATGTTTGCGATACTGAGTCGACTCGACCATTCGAATTCGGAAAAAGAACAGCGCCACGGGGACGACGAAGCCTAGTCCGAAGCAGACTCGCCAGACTCCGCTGGAGACTTTCTCATGATAACATTCCAGTACGATGAGGGCCACCACGCCTGCCATCACGAAACCAAAATCGATCGCGAAATCAGTGGCTACGGCGACGAGAAAACCTCGCTTACCCCGGACATATTCGCTCTCGTCCGAGGCTTCGGCGCTACCTGTTCCACAGGTAGGATATTCACCTGGCGAAACTGTTAGAACGATCCTGCCAGTTCTGCTCTTGCCAAACTCACCGCCCGCACCAAATCCAGCAACGCCACGAGCAACGATCATCATCCAGAACATGCCGAGCTGAGAAGTGCCATGTGCGGCCGTCGCCAGCACGATACCGAGAACGAGGAAGAAAGTGGCGAACACGATGCCCGTTCGGCGGCCGATCTTGTCAATGACGAAGCCGAAGAACAGCATGCCGAAGATCTCGCCGATGAGGTATGCATTTGACAGCCTGGTCTTGATGATGCTGGACATGCCGTCTTTGTACAGGTCTGTGAACAGGGGCTCCATGTAGCTATTTCGGGCTGGTTAATGAGGTGTACCATTGAAAGGGAGCGTTTCATACCCGATGATCTGAGCGTTGTACCCATCGCTGAATAAAGCAAGACCAGCAACCAGGACGGTGATGATGGACGAGACCTTGGTGATACGGGCGACGTCGACTTGGCTCAGTCTCCTGTCTCCGACCTCGGTATCTTGCGCCACGGAGTGGCCGCCATTGAGGTCTTTGCCAGAGATCTCATAAGATTGCTGATACTTGTCGTCACCCATCTCGATTGGATCAAGGTTGGTGTGTGATTAATTGAGTGGGCGACAGCAGGGATTGCTGTTGGGCTAGGATCTGACGGCCATCATATATGTCTTGTAGCGAGGGTCTTTACCGAAACTTTTCTGTCGCTTCATCCATCTTCCTAGGACGAAGCTTCCAATCTCGGAACGTGACCGGTCGCAATGCAGCTTTCCTGTGGCCATCTTCGAGATTTCTCACTTTTGGGATAAGGTTAAAAAAGAAGTCGTGATCGCGCCATGGTGATTCCTCGCCAGTTGCGTGAGAACGTGCCTTCTCCTGGTACGAGTGCTCTTCGAATTCGGATAGATTTGCGCAGGCGAGAGTCGTTCAGCCTTCTCCTCAAACGCCACTTGGTCGGAGCATGCTTGCATGAGCTTAACCCACGTGCCAAGGTGGGACAAGCTGATTCGGATTTAGACCCCGGAGAAGAGGGCGATCTTTCATGTGAGAAGAAACTCATGAAAATCCATGCAGTCACACTTGCTATGGTCAATCGGTTCGAAGTGCGAGGTTTGTTGTCTGACATGCATTGTTCCCTCTTTTCTGTTGTGTTCAGAGAAACTTTGATGAATTTTTGAAGACCGACGTGTCTGACGGGGAAAGCGCTGCGCTGCAGGAACTGGAGCTCATCCGCCGCGGAACGGCACATCCATAACATTTTCCGAGATTGGCTGGTAGGCGAGAAAAGCGAAGTCTTATTTCGGGACTCTAAAAGCGCGAGTACGAGCGTGGATGAACAAAACAGAGGCTCGCGCGTTCGACCAGAATTACTGGCATTCCTGGAACTTGGGTGCTGCGAGAAGCAGAATGTTGTCCGAGGCTCAGGTCCAGTCGTTTCGCCACGATGGCTACCTGATCGTTCGAGACGTTCTCTCAGAGCAGGAGACAAGAGACCTCCAAAGATGGGCACAAGAAGTACATGACTGGCCGACAGATCAGGACAGTCCATGGATGCCATACGAGGTAGTTCATCATGGACTTGTGCTGCGGGAAAGCCATACTGAGGAGTGTGTCAGGAAATCAACGCTCATGGAAAGACGGTGCTCTGCCGGACTGAGAACTATGCCAATTTTCATGATGGACTCGGTGGCCTGCTCCGAGGACAGAAGCTGCTAGACTTGCTGAAGCAGCTGTCCGGCGAGGATATGCTTCTCTTCAAAGAAAAGATCAACTACAAGCTTGCTGGAAGTGGTAAGTTCTTCAATTCCAAGGTAAGCCGAGTTGCTACGCCGCTCATCGGGAGACAGGGGGATTTGCGCCTCATATCGATTCAACGGCGTACACCCACATCAAGAAGATCAAACATCTGGCAATTTTGTTGGCGGTGGATCCGTCGAACTCGAGAAATGGAGGTCTAGAGGTTGTGAAGGGAAGCCACGAGATGGAAGTGCCAATCGGCGCAGACAATTGCATCGAGCCAGAATGGGTACGACGGCAGACGTGGACTTCTGTCGAGCTCGAAGCAGGTAAGTGGGTATCTGTTTGCGGATCATAATTCGATCCGAGCTGAACGACGGTCCACGTACCGATTGAGGCTGACCTGCAGCTTTCAGGAGAGATCCTCATATTCGGGTCATATCTCGCGCACCGGAGTGCCACCAACCACAGCAACGTGGATAGGAAAGCGCTATATGCCACTTATAACTGTGCCAGAGAAGGTGATCTGCACAACGAATATTATGCACACCGAAAGAAAGTGTGGCCACCTATGCAACTGAGAAAGAAGGGTGAGGTATACCAGGAAGGTGCCCTGCGCTACGGATATGGCAGTCCGATGTTAAGTGTCGACGCTGGGAAGCAGCTTGAGGTACGGATGATAAATTTCCGCCGTTGGTGCAAAAAGTGAACTGACCCTGGTGTGCTTGTCAGTTTGGAGAAGATGCCTCGACCTCAAGATCAGCTGCTTCACAGACTGCGTCTCGGGTCATTGGCGTCCTTAACAAGTATGGACAGAGCGATTATATCGGCGAGCCAATCTCGCAAATCGAGCATTCATTGCAGTGTGCCAATCTTGCTGTTCGCCATTCAGCGGATAGTCAAACAGTGGCTGCTGCTTTGCTGCATGACATTGGACAAATCATTCCTGAATCCGAGTCAGAGACCTTGTTGGGAAACAAAGTGCAGAACATGCGTCAGCATACTGTTGAATCCTCGGATTCGAAGACTTCAGATAGCGTTGGCCGAGTGTCGCACGAAACGCTAGGCGCTCAGTATCTGCTGGCACTAGGATTCCCCTTAAAGGTGGCACAGCTTGTTGAAGCACATGTCCCCGCAAAGAGATACCTCTGTGCGATAGAGGAAGGCTATCATGAGACGTTAAGTGAAGCGAGCAAAGAGAGCTTGCGGTACCAGGGTGGTCCTATGAGCCCGGAGGAAGTTCAACATTGGCAGGAAGGCAAGTGGGCACGAGAGAAAGCACACCTGAGAAGATGGGATGATGCAGCTAAGGTGGTCGGCTTGGACGTGCCTTCTATTGAGACATATCGATCGATTATCGAGGCGGTCTTGAGTTCGTAAGTCGTTCAGCCGCAATGTTTAGAAGCTGGTATGGTGCTTAAGAACTTTTGCAGTACTCGGCATCTCCCCCCTCGGCATAGTGACCAGCCCCCACCTGCTCAGCCCCCCGTTTTCCTGCACACTCTTTTTCAACTCCGCACCTGAAAGGCTGTCTAGGCCTGTTATGTAGAAGTGAGACAAGCCTCTCTATATATTTCAGATGCTCCATTGGCTTCTTGTGGCAACTTGCTTAACCGACTTGCTGCACGTCCATCTCATGGCTGTATCTACCTCAACTGTGCTTGCGCCTCGCAGATCACGTCCAAATGTGAGAGGGGTCTGGCCCGTATCTGGTGCCCGACAACCAATTATCCGTCAAGAAGTAATGGGTGCTCTGCCGCTGCTGCATCGTGAGTGTGCGCCCGACTTTGCCTGTGTGCTGGAGGACTCATATTGGTGATATGTGGCATGTTGCCATCATCATGTCGTTCAAACGATGAAGGTATTCTGGCGGCGTTCAAGGCCAAAGCATTGATGTTCGAGTCGGCATGGGTTTCAAGACACGACCTGCCTTCCAGGCTGTTGCAGTGTCCGACCATGGAGGTAGGCTTTCGATATACGCTTGTTAGAAGCCTAGAGCCTAATGAAACACAAAAACTCTAGATACAGGTGCGCCTAAAGAGCCCAGACGGCAGTTCTACGTTCCTACAGCCACCAGAGCACCTTTCTTGGTGGCACTACTCTGTTCCATCCTGGCGTGCATCGCTCTTTTGGAAGTGGTGGTCTCCAACAGCGTGAACAAGCACAATGCCAGTTCATCATTGTCCGCCTTGAGCAAACGACAGGTTTTCACCTCGGTCACCACCTATTCAGACCTGACGGGCACATCAGCAGGCATCACTGAGACGTTCAGCGGCACGACATTCACGGTTTCTTCTACTACTTTCACTTATCCTGCCGCAACGTTCATACGTCCTGGCATCGCGGTGACCGTTTCAGAATCGATTTACACAGGTTATTACTTATCTACGACCATATCAGGTGTCCTGACGATAGTTCCTGTGTCTATAGTGTCTGAAGTTACTTTCGTTGGCAGTGAGACGCCAACTGGGGCTCCAGTATCACAGATTTCTGACGGGCCGATGGTATACCTCGATACCGCTACACCATCTGCAGCATGGACCACCATCACTATGACCATTACAATATCGGATACGCCTACAGTGGCGGGCCATACCGTTGCCAGCACCGCAGTCCCTGAAGCATACCAGAGCACCTCAACATCCTCAGTGGTCGTCCCGGTCCCCACACCCGTCCCAGTCGCATATCTAGATACAGCGACTCCTTCCATCTCCAGCAGTGTATTGTCATATTTGTACACGACACCGTCAACTGGCCAGCTCAGTACAACCCTCCCACGGACCTCTGCTACAATGAGCCCAGCAGCATACCTGGATACAGCAACTCCTTCCGTCATTAGCACTGGATCGTCATACCTGTACACCACACCATCAACCGGTCAGTCCAGTACAACTGTTTCGGTTTATCTGGGTACACCCGTGACTTCAGGAGCATACCTAGATACAGCTCTCCCTTCCGCATCTAGCAATGGATTGTCATATGTGTACACCGCACCATCACCCGATCAGCCCAGTACAACCCTCCCTCCTACTACGTCCAATCCAGCGGCATACCTGGATACAGCAACACCTTCCGCCTTTTCTAGCCCGACAGCTCAGTCGAGTACTTCACCAACTACTTCATCTACATCGGAGCCATCCAGTCCTTCTCAAACAGCGTATCAGCCAGGCCCCACGCCTTCGATGACACCTTCAGCATTGTACGACACGGTTTCCTCAACCACAGACTCTCTGACGAATTCTCCAGCAGCATCGCTGGCCTCTCAAGTCACCGCACAACCAAATATCACCATCGCTACATCCTCATCGCCAGCATCTGAGACCATCGTGGAGGTAACGACCTTAACTACAACCGTCGCTCCCTCCGCGGCACCAACCAGTATATCGCCAGATGCAGTCGTAAATATTACCGCTCTCCCCCAAACGGAGCGTGTTGTCACCGGAAAATTCACCATGCAAAGATATTATGTTGCAACCTACCTCTGCCCCCTCGTCGTGGTTTTGCTGAAATGTATTTGGGGCACAGTAGTCGGCTCTATCCGAATGACTGAACCATTCTATCAACTTTCAAAGCCCGGTGGCGGCGATGCTAAATTCTCTCTGTTGGCAAACTATCTGTCCTCGGGCTTTGCTCTGACGACGTTATCGAGCTCACTCCATCGACAACCGATTATGCTCCTAGCTGTCACTGCTCTGACGATAACTACCGTTATGGCTCCAATTGCTTCCGAAGCTATGAGCATCAGAGCATCAACAGTGTGTCCACAAGACGATGGAACATTCACACATTGTGCTCCGGTCTGGCTATTGAATATACCATGCATACGTCTGCTGCAGTCGTTTCTCAGCCTGCTGTTCTGTTTGATCGCAACTTATATCGTCCTGAACTTCAAGAGAAGCAGCGGTGTCTTTTCTGACCCATCAAGTATTGCGTCTGTGGGCTCATTACTTGGAAATCAGGATTTCGTGCAGGAGCTACGGGATATTCCTACCGTTTCTTCGACGAAGGATGTCAGGCGATTGCTCATGGGAAACAAATATCGACTGGCGACGTTCCCTGTCGAGGGCGGCAACCTTTCATATGGAATCGTCAAGGAAGCCTCCGAGCAAAGCAATGGCTATCACGTCACGAATCTCCAAGAGGCTTCGACCACCAAATCGAAGAAGTCCTCGAACAGCAGGGGCTACCTACACGACCTGTTGCTTCTAATGCTCAGTACTGGTCTTCTGGCGGTCGTACTGGCTTACTACAGGGACGGCAAGAACGACGGCTTCAATAGATTCTTCAACAGTGATGGCTTTGGTCCGCGATTTATTCTCAGTTTCGCTGCCACCATACTGGATAACCGGTGGAAGCACCTTGAGAAGGAAGTCCGCATGATGCAGCCCTATCGACAATTGTACTCCAAACCAAGAGGAACGAAAATATCGACAGAGGCACTGCTCGTCAACACAGCTTCCACAACTTACACAAGTTTTCCAATCGCGCTCTGGCGGCGCAACTATTTCGTCGCACTTGTCTCCTTTATCGCCGTCTTGAGTGACGCACTTATTATCGCTATTGTCGGCATCCCGTTCAGTTATGGACAGTTACTTTCGTCCTTCTACGTGGTCAATTGGTTGAGCGTGAGTATACTCAGCTTGATGATCATCACAGCTCTCCTAGCCATGTTGTGGTGGCGAAGAGGTAATCCAAAAGGGATGCCACGAAGGCCAGACACGTTGGTCTCCGTCGCATTGTACCTCTGTGCAAGTCAGGTGACGGAGCAACTTGTGCCATTGTCCTTGGAGGCTGAGGCGACGCGGAATCATGTGGTCCGGGGGTGGGGTGAAGGGTTTTGGTTTGGTCAAGGTCTGGGGGTGGACGCAAAAACGAGGTGGCTGATCGATAAAGGCGATGAACTGTATGAACCGAGAAAGGCACGTGTAGGACAGCGATATTTCTAAGGAGTCCCTCACTATGAGGGCCATTGAATGTCACAAGTTTTGTCTCTCTTTTGTTCAGGCGATATTCCAAGAGTCGGGCGTGAACGGCGCATAATGTTGTCATTTCCGAGTACTCAGTCTGCATGTGATCTCTGGAAGTGCAGAGCGTCCATGAGTAATGTGATACCTGAGACGAGCTCCTTTATCTCGTGGCGCTCACAGTTGCTAGGAAGTATTCAGTCACAGGTGAAAACTAACCACAGGACATTGCTCGCAAGGTAAATGATCAGGACGGTAATCCTATGACAGGATTTCTGTATATACCAAAAGGGGAGGCTAGGACATAGTTATACTGAGCTTAATCACACCGTTGGAAAGCAGCAACTAGTAGAACGTGGAGGTTAGGTAATGGGCGGAGAGGAAGTGAAAAGGAGTTGTGTTGTGCTCGTTTCAGCCTCGTGGTCTCAGCTGCCAAGGAAGCACTAAGGAAGGTCAACCGAGAATGCTTACCTAACACTATTTGCATCAAGTTGCATGTGGGAAACATTTCTCGAACCCGCTCGATGTCAAGCAGCCACCACCCTTCTACCCACCTACAAACATCCCGGTGAGCAGCATGAGGTGGCATGGGGCTGTTGCCGTTGTGACGACTCTTCTGCTTCCGGCGCATGCAATCTTCGCCGATGAAGCCTACCACATAGATTTCCATCATGCTCTGCTGGGCAGCCCGCAACCTCATACAACCTTCTTCCACAAACCGTACTCGAACACGAATGCCTCCCTCCTCTACACCGTCTCGGACAAGGCGGTATTAGGCGCTGTCAACCCAAAAGATGGATCTCTGCTATGGCGCCAGCCTCTTGCAGGACAGCCGGTTAGCAATGCTTCGAGTTCATATCTGATTGCGGGAGAAAATGGCCAACTCGTGAGTGGACATGACAGGACCGTCGCCTGCTGGGATGCTCAAGACGGAAGGCTTGTCTGGGATTTTACTGCTCCGGAGGGAACGAGAATAGCAGGGTTGCAGGCTATCAACGGCGTCGAACCCGTCACAGGCGGAGTTACGCAAGACTTTGTGGTACTAGCCGTGGCTGCGCACTCTAATGCTCATACCACCGTAGCGAGGATCGCCGGCGACGGGAGTCAAGCGAGATGGCAACATGCCGATTCAAGCACCTCTCATGGCTCTTCCGCCTCGATCGCAGTGGCAGGAGACCATATCTATTACATTACGACCTCCCATGGCTTACTGAGCAGCAACAAGGCCAATATTGTGTCTCTTGATAAAGCAACCGGCAAGGATGTCGGTCAAACAAGCACTCCTGTCGACTCGGAACCACTAGGGAGTGAAGGTCGATATTTGACAGCTGTTTGTTCCAATTTTCCTTTCCTAATCTCGGCTGAAAAGCCATACAAGTCGCTCAGACTTAGTCTGCTCGACAAAGCAAAGGTCACCACTTTCGCAGTGGATGACAAAGGAGAAGAAATTGTGGACATCGCCGTCGTGCATCCCTGTCATCCAGCCGCAGCATCGCATTTCCTGCTTCACATCAAGAGCAAAAATCGACAGTGGGCCGAGGTTTACCACCTCAATGTAAAAGCGGCCGAATTCAAGAAGGCCTACTCTCTCCCAGCTACTGGCGAGAAAAGTGTCTTCGCCGCTGGCAACATTGAAGAGACAGTCTTCTTCACCCGGTCCACAGAAACCGAAGTCTCCCTCTACTCATCAGAATCTCATGGGCAATTGGCACGATGGTCAAGACCAAACTTCAAAATATCTCCTGGCAGCCTGCGGCCACATGCTACAGCCGAAATTGTTAGCAGAGGTAAAGCCAGCTACGCCGTCCGGGTGGCCGAATTCTCCTCAAGTGGTAACTGGTCTCTCGTTCGCAATGGAGAGTTACAGTGGAGCAGGCCTGAACAGCTGGCCTATACGACGATCGCTGCCTGGGATGAGAATGGGGTCCCAGATGCTTTGGCCGGAGAGCTTGATCTTGAGGCTTCCGTCAACCCCTTGACTGCATACGGCCACCGGCTGAAAAGGCACTTACATGATATGACGGGCCTGCCGAAGTATCTGCAAAGCATTCCCGACAGCATCTTGAAGTCGTCTCCAGATGCTGATGCAACGGCTCGCCAAAACCTGGTAGGAACGAAACTCGTCGTGCTTGGCACTAGTCGGAAAGAAGTGATTGCTTTGGATGCTACCGTGCCGGGCAATATCCGATGGCAGGCCGATCTTTCTGCCACCATTCCAGAAGGTATCGAGATGAAATCCATTGCATCCGGCAGCGGAAGAGTTTCCATCTATCTCTCTGATGGATCGTTGATTGTCCTGAACTCGACGAACGGAAATCTTCTTGAACACAAATCTGGGACCATACCATTAAACAAACTCATTCAGATACCAGGTAGGCCTTCACCGGCTGTTATCAAGGTCGGAAATGACGGTGTACCTCATCCTGCTACGGACTTTGCACCGAATACTGCGGTGGAAGGAAACATCGTCGTCACGATCAATCCGGAAGGCAAAGCGATTGGCTGGACCATCGGCCAGAACGTTGAGAAGACATGGATACTTCAGCCTCAACCAGGTTTCAAGATTGTCAATGCCGTCTCTCGCGCCGAGCATGATCCCGTTGCATCGATTGGGCGAGTACTGGGAGACCGACATGTTCTGTACAAATACCTCAACCCGAATGTGGCACTCCTCCTGGCCAAGTCCGACTCCAACGCATTGACGATCTACCTCGTCGACGCGGTCACCGGATCGATCCTACACACAGCCACCCACACCGGCATCCTCCCAAGCAGCCTGACCCCTGCTGTCCTCTCAGAAAATTGGCTCGCCTACACGTTCACATCCGTCAACCCCACCACCTCAGCCCTGTCCACGCAACTAATCATCTCCGAACTCTACGAATCCGCCCGCCCCAACGACCGTGCCCTCCTCTCCTCCCTCTCGACGAATTACTCCTCCTTCGACCCTGACGCCGCAGCCGCGCGCCCCCACGTCCTCTCTCAGTCCTTCACCGTCGCGGAACCGATCTCCCACCTTACAGTCTCGCAGACCGCGCAGGGCATAACTTCCCGCCAACTTTTGGCCACACTGCCCAATTCACAAGCCATCGTCGGCATCCCGCGCGAACTCCTCGACCCGCGAAGACCCGTCGACCGCGACGTCAACGCCACGGAGCGCGAGGAGGGGCTGCTCCGCTATTCGCCGGTGCTCGACCTCTCTCCGCAGGGCTACCTGACACACGAGCGCGAGGTTCTCGGGATCGAGAACGTCCTCTCTAGTCCGAGTTTATTGGAGAGCACGTCGGTGGTGTTTGCTTTTGGACATGATGTGTTTGGCACGAGCGTTACGCCGAGTATGGCGTTCGATGTGTTGGGGAAGGGATTCAATAAGGGGCAGCTTGTGCTTACTGTCTTGGCGTTGGGGGTGGGGACATTGGCGTTAAGGCCTTTTGTGAGGAGGAGGGGTGTTGAAGGGAGGTGGAGGGCTTGAATGGCATGTAAATGAATAGCCAGGAGCCACGGAAGAAGATACAGGCGAGGACTAGTTGAAGGGTGACGTTGAAAGAAACGAGGCCCGGATAGGTGGGATTGGAGCTTAGGATGACTCCAAAGGTTGCGACTCGGCATTACAGAGGAAGCCAATGTAGCTAGACGAATATATCAGAGCCTTTCAAGAAGACAGGATCCTTCGTAATGTCTACTGTAGAATAGCAAACTTGACGACGGCGGCTTCTCGAACTGGAAATTTCGGCATCCGGTTACCTTTCACGCAGCAAAGAATCTGCAGATGGAATGGTTGTCTTCCAAAACGCCGTTAATGCTTCTACACACTTCACTAAACCAATATTGGTCGCGTGTGAGACTCCTGGCTTGGAGTCGTTGCCAGCCAACGTCGTCGCTCATACATATGCTATGTCCTATTGGAGCAGAGTTAAGGATGCTGTGAAGGCAGCTACCACTAGAGCTCAAAGTTCTCCTCGCTCCACTCCTCTTCATCCGCTTCGACAAACGGCGCGAACCTAGCCTTGAACTCCTCAAGATCCATGTCGTCTTCAGCCACACCGACAGCACCAGGTGTCTTAGGTGGGATCAGGACATTGGACAGGACGTGTAGGACACCATCGGCAGCAATGCCATCTGACACTGCAACACGAGTGAAGCCGTTTATTTTGATGGTGATCAGGCGGCCATATCGTGCAATATCGATGCTGAGGCTCTTGCCTTCGAGACCTGTTGGGAGGTCGACGTGGATGAATCCTTTGGGCACCCCGTGTGGTGGGCCGGATTTGGCCTGCGACTCGGCCTTGTAGATGGCATCGGAGTATAGGGTGATATTATCGGCAGCATGGTACAGAATCAGTGCCTTCAGGTACTTGAGACCATATCTGCTGAAGAGGAAAGCGTTGATTCGAGGCCCCAAGCGCTGGAAGGCGAAGTTGGAAGGCGCAAAGAGAGTGCCTCCCTGGTGGCTTGAAGTATCATTGAAAGCAGGATACAAGCCAGTCTTCTCCAGAGCAAGGTCAAGGGTGCTGAACTCGCCGGGCAGGGCAGACAAGATATCAACGACCTTTGGTGGCGGCAGGAGGAGGCTGTCGAGCCCGTGAATTACTCCGTTGGTTGCGAAAATATCGATGGCAACAATTCGCGAGTAGAAGTTGACGGTCAGTCCTCTCAGGCCGATTTGAGTCGACAGACGCTGAGTTACCTTGCCGATGAATGGAGCCTCGAGGGCAGTCGGGATAGTCCTGGTAACTAGGACTCGGCCAGCAGGGTAGAATTCAGGAGAGACGTGGTAGGACAGGACCTTTTTCAAGAATTCCTTGGGCGGCTTTGGCGCATGTTCGGGGATCTTCTGAAACGCACGATCCGTGGGAGCAAACAAGGTGTAGTTGGCCTTTGTGCCATTGAGCGTCTCCACAAGCTCTGGAAACTCTTTGATGGCAGCGGCAAGCTTGGTGGTATATTTGCTCTCGGAGATCAACTCCCAGATGGTCTGGTTGGCATGATGGGGATGATGAGGATGGTGGGGCCGCTTGCCTGGGCGTCTCCCGGGTGGACCATGGTGAGGAGGACCGTGGTGAGGTGACCCATCGAACAGATCTGTTTCGTAGTCCGCAGTCTCCAGCCAGGCCTCGCCTGCGAAAGCGTCCTGGAAGTCCTGGCCATATTTGACGGCCGTGTCATAAGCCGACTCAGCGACCTCTGAGAATCTGTTTTTGGCACAAGCAGCTGTCTTTGTCCACTCTTCCTCAAGATCCTCCCAGAAGTTCTCGGCCTTGTGCACCTTGTCCCAGAATGGGTGCTCTGAGGGTTGTTCGATCTCTTCATTCTGGATGGCTAGAGCCTCGAGAGTAGCCTGGTCTGGAATCACCCAGGCAGAGGCAACAGCCGCCGCTGCCAGGACCGCGAGAACTCTCATGATGGAGTGCTATTGCAAATGAAGAGGGTGGGTGAGGATGAGGGAGGCGAGGTGTGAGGACGTGGAAGGTAATGAAGAAAAGGATCTTAACAGGCAGACGCCAAAACCGTATGCACAGCACTCGGAGTTCGTGTACGTGCTCACTCCGGCATGCCAAAGTCTATGACATGCAGGAAACAGAGTGGTGATGCGTCAAGATGCCTAGAGATGGTGTGAGAGGAGCATTCGCGGGGAGGTTTCGCTTGAGATGACTGGCTGAGGGGCTATCTCACTGTTCGTTTTCGGGCCTGACTAGACCACAGTCAGCTAAGCTTGCGACAGCCAGCCGCGCACGCAAACTGGAGCCGAGGTGACGTCGACGTTAGGGAGCACGCCTGGGGTAAGCTCCCGGGCGCCGCGATTCCCGATCTCAATTAGCTGCGTTATGCAAACCAATCCAGTGCTTCAGACGACGTGTGCCTCCAGTGCTTTCAAACGGACGTCGCCTCAAACAAATTGGCACCTCAGCGAGTTATACAACTGCAGACTGAATGTAATAGAGCTGGACCAAA
This sequence comes from Cladophialophora chaetospira, assembly GCA_030247875.1. NCBI lineage: Eukaryota > Fungi > Ascomycota > Eurotiomycetes > Chaetothyriales > Herpotrichiellaceae > Cladophialophora > Cladophialophora chaetospira. The sequence continues at coordinate 79,166 of JAPDRK010000022.1, read as the reverse complement.
CAAATGTGACGAGGGTAATGGACCATGTCGGAATTGAGGTAGGATCACAACCCATAGTGAGGGTGTTGATTTTTGCAGTTGCACTTTCCTCACCGTTCCCTTGGTCGCAAGTTTCGGGCTCAAATTGTCTGAACAAAACAGCACCGGTCGCGATGTCGACTTCGACTGATGAATCCGTGGTCATGGCAAGTGCGATTTATGGAAAGAGCACCGGCTCCTTGTTGCAGTGGCCAGTGTCTCTTCTTGGTCATCTTGGTCTGCTGTTTGTCGCGAGAGCAGAGACAACTCGATCAAAGGTGTTCTGCGCTGCTTGAGTCGTTCTTTTTGGATTCCCACTCTCCCCTTTTGGCTCTCGATTCTCCTTTTGGACTTACTTAGAACATATCGTTGCCCCAATGCGCCCAGTGCGCCAGCATTCCTAAGGCCAGACCAATCATTTCTCAGCCTGGGCGTGAGCACACCCGTGGGAGGCAAAACAAACATATTGCGCTTTTCGATGCTTGGACTTTTGGAACTGATGGAGTGGACTCTGAAAGAGAGATGAAGTGAAGACTAGGATTCGTTGTGAAAGTCTCTGCCAGACCTTTACCTTCACCAGGCTGCGACATCGTCCTCAGTTCCTACTAGTAAACAAACGTCTTCGCCGGCCCTGCTTCTGGGACCTCGAAACCTTCCACCTATTCCACGACAGGCCTTCTCTCACACAAAGAACAACTGATTCTCTTCGATAACCCCGGTCCGAGATATCCTCGGTCTTTTTGGATAGGTAAATCCACCCTCCCGCAATGATCATCTCATGTACTGACGCTCCTCTCCTGGAACAGTGGATGGCGGGTCTTTTACAAGGTTTCTGATCGACATGTCCTCTTCCCAGAAGACGTCTGCTCGTCCCATGGGCACATCAAGTCTTCACTCCCAGAGTGCCCAGCCTGCAACCACCAAGAGGAATGTCTTGGGCGAGATTCAACCCCGAGCACAACCTACACCTGTCTCGCCGCGTCGACGTCCGCAAAATCCTGCAAACTCCTCACCACGTCTACCCCACCATGAGTCCCTCAAACCAGAAGGCAACCTTTCTGTTCGCGAAAGAGCTGCCGGCCGGCCGATTGACAATAAACGACTCTCAACTGTAGCTGACGAACTTGCAGCAGAAGGCAAACGAGACTCGCAGGTCTCGACAACGTCCACAGGATCCGGCACTGCCAAAGCTAAGAGAAAGACTCACGTCGGACCATGGCAACTGGGCAAGACTCTAGGCAAGGGAGCCACAGGCAGAGTCCGTCTGGCAAAGCATCGCGACACGGACCAGATCGCCGCGGTCAAGATTGTCTCCAAGAAGTCGGCTGCTTTGGTCCAAAGTGCAAGCATGGCCCGGATGGACCATGACGAGACAGCTTCAATGATTGCTACTGGCCCTCGGACGATGCCCTTTGGTATCGAACGTGAAGTGGTTATCATGAAGCTTATTGAACACCCAAACATCATCAGCCTGTACGATATCTGGGAGAATCGTGGCGAACTATACCTCGTCCTCGAACATGTTCCTGGTGGCGAACTATTCGACTATGTCTCCAGTAATGGTGCTCTACCCGAGGAAGAAGCTGTCAGATTGTTCCGCCAGATCATAGCTGGCTTGTCGTACTGTCATCGCTTCAACATTTGTCATCGAGACCTCAAACCTGAGAACATCCTCCTTGACGATAAGCGAAACATTAAGCTAGCAGATTTTGGAATGGCAGCTCTCCAGCCTGACGGGACGTGGTTAAACACTTCGTGTGGCAGTCCACACTATGCCGCTCCCGAGATCATCCAAGGCCACCAGTATCGTGGCGACTTGGCCGATATCTGGAGCACGGGAATAATACTGTTCGCTATGCTCAATGGGTTTTTGCCTTTCGACGGCGGCAACCTGCCTGCGACTCTCCGACTTGTCAAGCAAGGAGCCTATCACCTCCCACCATCCTTGAGCCCGGAAGCATCAGACCTCATCCAGCGGATCTTGCAGAAGCGACCAGAAAGAAGAATCAACATGGAACAAATCTGGGCGCACCCACTCCTCAAGAAATACGAGAAATACCATGCAAGCCTGGCTGCACCAGCACCACTCATCGGCGCTGCTCCTCCCTTGAGTGTTGAAGCGCGTGCCAGACGTGTCACCAAACGTTCGGAGATCGATGTCGATATTTTGAGGAATCTTTCAACTCTGTGGCACGGTGAGAAGCCAGAAGAGTTGATTAGGAGACTCATGAGTGAGGAGCCCAACCATGAAAAGCTCTTCTACTGGGCGTTGGCCAAGTTTCGAGATGACCAACTGGAGAACTATCCAGGAGATCCGCTCCACCACTCGGCAAGTGACTACCACCACGTTAGCAGACCGACGCCGAAACCCAAGCGTGGCCACAATCGCCGTGCCTCTCAGTTCTCCATCGTCAGCGATGACAACAACAAGCGTGAGAGTTATTACAAGAATCCTGCTACCGCTGCAAGCAAAGCCACACAAGGTAGCTATGATCCGTATCGCGCTTCAAGGACACCTATCGATCAAGGCACTCACCAACCTGCGGTTGTCCGTCGTCGTCCAACTACTCCTGGCGCCCGCTCCGTGAGCTCTACTGGCAGCGTACGACATAGAGCTGTCGATAGGCTGCGACCAGAGGTTCCCGCACTGCCCACCTTCACTACAGAAGAACTAGAGAAGCTCATTCAGAGGAAGCGCGCTTCATATTCCACCGCGACCTCCAAGAGCTCCCTGTCATCAAGTATAAGACGTCGTACAGGTATCAGAAAATCAGTCAGCTATAAGCGCCAAGTCAGCTTTCAACATCGCCGACAGAACTCTTCTGGCACTGTCAACCGCCATGCTCGACCTCTATTCTCCGAGAGTCGCTTATCTGATCGTCCCCATACTAGAAGTACCACGACTGGAAGATCCGAGACACAGAGCAACCCGAGTCTCTATACTCCAGTTCCAGTGTCACGTCCACGCAAGTCAAGCTCGGATATCGACATCAAGAAGCAGCGAGTCGCCAGCTATTACTTCAAAGACGAGACACGAAAAGTCAGTGCTGAGCTCGGGAAAATCTGCGAGGAAGCTTTCAATCGGTCCTCGGTCTCTACTGTCAGCGAAGCCAGCCCAGTTGCCCCGATAGAATCGTCGGCCACTTCAATGGGCGCACATGTTCACGTCGTACCGGAGAGCATCCGCAACCGACCTCTTCCTGCAACGCCGGCTCTGCAAGAGTTGACCGAGCGTCGGCAGAAGATCATTGAGACTTGGGGTGATGCTGATCCAAATGTGCTTGCCGACATGTTGGCTGCTGTCGACAAGCGCATCGACGCCGAGCTGGACAAAATGAGAAGCTTCGATAAGCGGGCGGCATCTGATCCTACTTACAGCACAAAGAACTACTCTAACATGACGGCGGTTGACACGATGGAGGATCTGAGACGCAATCGCAATGAAGGTCCAAGAGCTGCATCGGATCCTGTCAAGTTCAAAACGCCCAAGCCTAAGCAGGATACGACTATTCGCCTTGTCAGTCCCGACCCGACCTCACCATTTGTTCGTGCCGAACCGCTGAGAGTCAAGAAAAATAAAGTCGCTCCAATTAACTCGCTGAGAGGTGGACCGCTAGAGGCATACGAGCGTGGTGGGTACGATCCGCGCCTCTACGCGAAGCGGGAGCTCCACACGATCGACGAGAACCCAAGTTCGCCAAAGAAGAGGAACTTCCCGACGACGGGACCTCGCAAGTGGTCATGGCTGGGGAAGCGTGGCTCTGGTCCACATGATCAGCCACAATCTAGCAAATCTACCGAGGATAGCTCGCAGGACGGTGTCTCCAATGCCTCTCAAGTTGTCCAGCCAAGCTCATCTGGCAACTCTTCTACGCTCTCCACTGCAAAGATCAGTGATCCTCAATCACAAGATCTCGAATTGCACCTGGAGAGGAAGAGAAAATGGTTCCAGAAGATGTTCGGCAAATCATCGAGACCTAAGGAGAGTGATCCAGCAACTATGACCGAGCATCGCATCGTGCGGGACTTGTCGGAGGGAACGGAGTCCAATCATGATGCAAGCGCCGAGACGAACGCCGTCGCTAGAACAAGCTACCCACCAGCAACTAGTGTTGATGCCGCCGCAGCTGCTGCAGCTATCAGTCCGATCGAGATCAACCAGAACTGGTTTGCCAAGTTCTTCCATATTAAGCCAGCCACCCGAGTTCTCTGTCTTACTATCAGCGAGGCCAAAGCTAAGAAAGAGCTTGTCAAGGTCTTGAAGGAGTGGCGAAAGTTCGGACTGAGAGACGTCGTCTCTGAGAAACGTGGTGGCACAGATCTCGTGCGCGGACGTGTTGATGCAACGAACTGTGAGTTACACCATATCGTGTTCTACGCAAACTAACGTCATGTCAGATCTCAAACTCAAGCCCGTGCATTTTCACGCACTTTTGTATTCCGTTCTTGAACATGGCCGCAAGGCAAATTTGAGCATCATGAAATTCACCCAGGAGAAAGGAGCGGCGAGCAGTTTCTACAAGGTTGTCGATACACTCGAGTCGCTATTGAAGGAAAAGGACATGCTTGTCGTGGATTCACGGCGCAAGAAAGGCATTGAACGAAGCATGAAGGAAGCTGGATTGTGACAAAAGTGCGGTAATGACGGAAATGAATATTGGGTTGTTGGACATTCTGTGGAGGTCGACTCCGAAAATGCATGGTTGGAGACTTTGAAAGCGAGAAGAGTTGGCTTACTTTCAAAGGTCTACTGTACATTCTCTTGCACAAAGATTGTGGTTGGACTGTTCAAGTTGGAGAAAAGTATTTTTGAGTGGGATAGGATACATATGGTTGGCAGATGCCGACAGCGAGCGCAGATACAAAGGTACTGTTCTCAGTGAGCTCTAGAGATCACTTTAATGGTAATGGAGTCGACCGCGAACAAAGATGATGCTCCGTAACATACTTTTAACATATCACTAACGTACTGTGCGAACTTACTCGACGTGCTTCTCAAACTTGACGTACCATGCACCTGTCCCGGGGCCGAAATGAGGAGCGAGTTTATCAATCTCCTCTGCGAATAGGGCTGTCTGGCTATATTTGTGATGAAGCTGCCAGAAGCAGTTGTCAGCTTGACGCCGTTGAATCTCGATCGATAATCAAAGGCAAAGTAGAGGTAATCAAATAGCCAATAAAGGCTCAAAAACGTGCTCAGAGAGACTCACCTCAACGCTCTCCCAACCAAGATAATAACAAGCCAACCGCCTCTCTTCCAGCTTTAGCAGCTCGACCTCTTCTACCTCTCCTTCCATCCCCTCCGCATCAGTGACTATCGTTCCATCCGTATCATTTGTATTCACAGCATATGCCCAGGCCCCACCCTTAAATCCCTCTGCGAAATAGCAATCCGTGAACGTCTTCTCCATCGAGCGATTGAACGAGATATCGACTTTCGGAGCCGTGGAGGACAGGTTTATGATCGCGAATTCGCAGACTGGTGAGGTCAGGGCTTTGGTCACTTCGGGGAGGGAGGAAGAGGGGAAGGGGAAGAGGAGGGAGCGGGCTTTGTGTGCGGAAGTGGAGGAGGCGGTGGTGGAGAGGAGGTTGTTTAGTTGAGTGTGGGATTCGGTAGTGCGTTGCGGAAGTGTTGGAGAGGGCCATTCTGTAGGATTCAAGATTCTGTTAGTTTCCGCTCGTGCCAAGCATGAGGTGTCAGTCGTAGGCGCAGTGTAGTGAAGGAAGCGGAGGGAGAGTTGTGGCACAATAACGCTACCCCGCTCCTGTTCGTCGGGTCATCAAGTTGAAGACCTTCCCGAAATAGGAATCAGAAGGTCTCTTATCCTTATCACAAATGTGGCGGAAGCGAGGTTCGAGGTGAAGGCTCAGGGCGGGGCGGAGAGGAGGCGTGGCGCAGTCGCAGTTCCAGTGCATGATCCGCCCGGCCCTCAGTCCTTAAGTCGAAAATCTCCCGAGAGAGAAGGTCTCCCGCGCTATTCCTCTTTTCGTGACGTTGTCGGAAGCGTGGTGCGAGACGTGAGGGTGGCGGAGGACGGTCTGTGCACTGAGAGGCGTATCGGAGCATGGCAGCCTGGGACTACCCCTCCATGTTTTCGTCGGCTCATCAAGAAGTGAAGCCTTCCTTTTCGAGCAGTTGTCTCGCCTTTTAGTGCTCTTCAAGTTTCTGTCGAAACCAAAATGTTTCCGCAGAGGTACAGTGATATTCAAGATTCTAGATTATTGCCAGCAAGGGACTCTTGTGGTCTGCCATCACATTCGTCGCGGGGATCTCTTCATAGCATCAGAATCCTGAGATTCGTTGTAGAGGTCACTTCCTTTCGACCACCGAGGATGCTGTTTGCAGGGTGGTGGAGTTGATGCCTGAGTGGGGAGGCGTGACAAAACGCTGCCGACCCAGAGTCCGAGGAATACCAATACCGTGGTTCGCGCCCTGCACTGCCTCAACGGCTTTTTTTCGTCGTGTCACCAAAATCGATGACTTTCCTTGATGGGAGATATCTTGACCCGCCGAGTTGGGCCGATAACAGGCAAGTGCAGCGACTTGCTGCCTGAGGCCTTGCTTGCTGGTACCAGATTCGGCGCCAGGAGTTCGACAGCGCATTATCGTGTGGTAGCAGCTGGACCTCACTTCGTCTTCTCATGAAAGCAGCCAACTCCTCCCTTAGCATCGTCTCTTACTTCATGCCGCCGACGAAGAATGGCCGAATCGAGGTGGCGTGGTCACACTGCCGCAGTAAGGTGTAGTGTCGAGGCGAGTGCCAAGGCAAGCTGTGCATTCCGATTTGTAGTTTAATTTACCCCTCCATAAATTTGTCGTGTCCTGAAAAAGAGATGCCTTCCTTTCGCGGAAGGTCACAAGCTTATTCCACCGAAGCAATTGCGGAGGCTTAGGCGTGTCGTTGCCCATCCAGTTGCCACCACATTTCAACCAGCCACTCACGCAATAAACACAACACACACAGGATACAACTCGAAAGAAGTGACTTACGGATGACCCAACACATCTCATGGTCCCTCACGGGCAAGCCTGTTCCTTGAAACGGAATGACATACCCGAAGTACTGGTCACGAATGTTGTAAGTCTTGGCGATGTGCTGGCGCAGATTGAGAAATTCGGCGGCTCTGGTCTTGGTGGGCGGAAGGATGAAGCGCAAGATTTCAGAGAGAATGGCCATATCGAAGTGAGAATTGGAGCTGTAGTGGTTCGAGGTTTGAAGAGTGCAACTCGAGGGAAAGCGACATGGGATTTCAGGTTGTTATATATTTCTCGACCATGCAAGGCTGGGACGTCCGGGGATGATTCCGCCAATGAGGCGTTGTGTAAGCATTCACCGCGAGTTCGGCCGAATTGTTTCGAGCATAGTGGCTTACCTCAATCAACGATGCATCATACAATACACTTCCTGAATGGCTTACCTTGTCCGTGATCCTCACACGTCTTGTATGACATTGTTGCAGTGTACCAGACTGGTGACCACCAGAGTCCCCGGGCAAGTCTTGCGCCCTGACAGCTGAGTGTCCCAGGTTGGTCGCCGGACAATGTACTTTGTCGTCGCAGTGCACCGACAGGCGACATCATGGCCTCAAGCAGCTTGCACAGGGTGCTTTCATGCTGCGAATGCGGGTACAGACACTTCCTGTTGCTTCTGTGAACCGCGAAATTGTTCTTATCTCCTTTGTCCATGTGAACCAACCTGTAGTGCTTGGGGTCGTGTAGTAAAGTTTTGTTCCTGATTACATTCCGCCGCGGATGCGCGCAGTTCCCCACCTCACCAGCCGCAAGTCATCAGCCGCAGAGACAGTGCGAGCTGATAGGGGCGGCCAGCAGTCTCCGCATGCGGCTCCTCGCGTGGGACCTAGCCTGGACACCCTTTTCACCTTTATATTTTGTTTCTTCGGAAAATTGTCTGTCAACTGTGGGTTCCATTGGGAGGAGCCACGCCACGAGTACGAGGACTCAGCCGTCATTAGGCGTGGTGGAAGTGCCCTTGCACACGCGGCCGTGACCCCTTGCAGTGGTCTCCCCAGTTGACGCTCTTTTTGCCAGTTTGAAAGTCATAGACAGAGACTGGTTGATGCCTTGTTATTCCTGCGTGTAGTGGCAGAGCACAAAAAGTAATTTCATGTGTCCGCACACCGGGATTGAACACCAGGGGACGTGGGTGAAAGTCTCGGCGAGGGTCTCCGCTGTTTCACCAACCAAATATAGTTGGTGGTGGTTGCTTTATATATTGGCCGTTCGGAATTTCGTACTGCAGTGGGTGATGAAATGTTCCATGTCGACGACAGCAGCATCTCATCACCCACTACCGTTTTTTGGTGTGAAATAATAGGGGATGGAGGACTGCATTGGGGCCGACCCTGTGAATCAATTGGATGTAGTCTTTAAGCCATTGTGTTGGCACTGGCGAGTATTCGCATTTTTGTCGACATAGTTGTTGCTTCAACACCTGAGATTGTGGGCTAAACTCCCGGCGCCGTGCCACTAGCTCAGCTCATAAAACAAAACGCTGCTTGGACTTCGCCATCCACAGGTGCAAGGTCGAAACATCCCGGCAGCAGTTCCAATTTGTGCAGCCAGTTGACACATCCCAGACTGCATCCTTGCCATCACAGTCTGTTTGCTTTCGGTGATGGTCCAATGGTCATTCCATATCTCTGACTCTTGCACAACGAGTTGATTGCCTGACATGGGGTCACATGCCTAGGGCAAGAAGTCGAATTTCATTCCTCATATCATGTCAACCGGACAGCAGGTGTCGCCTACACTCCAATATGCATCGACAAACAAGACTTTGGCTTTCCTGGTTGCTGAAACGTGCGTTGATGGAGCTAGCAGACAAGGCCATACGGTCCCACTGCACACAGGGTCGTGAACAGGACTGCCCAATGTTTGTGTCCTGAAATCATGTGTTCAACGGCAAGATGCTTTACAAAAGCTTGCTGTGCGCTCTCCTTGTCTGACTTTCAGAAGTGACGAAGGGAGATCAAGATGTGTACCCCAGGGGAAACCTGACATCGTATCAAAGGATCCTCCTACGTAGCGCTGGCCCTTTTCCTCTTCCAGCGGCCAGGTGTTGCTGAGCTCAATCCTCCTGCTCGTTGCTGTCGAATTTGGACGCCCTATTCGGCCGGCAATGTGCTCGTTTGGGTAGTGCATTGACTTTGATGTTCCGACAAAAGGAGAATCGTTGTTCCTTTACACCGTCTTTGGCGCCCGCAGAGACAGGGTCTGACCAAGTCCCTGCCGGTGGCGCTGGAGCTCCGCTGTCGTTGTGACGAGTTGTGAAGTCGCGCGGACGTCTTTGTCTTTCGTTGCTAATTTCCTGGTTCTTGAGCTAGCTTCGACGTGGACGATCGTGGTCAACAATTAAGAGCCCGGGAAAGAGGAGATGAAGTTGTTGTGATTGACTCGCTCGTCGCCTCATCCTGCACTTCTTACACCCTCAACTCGCTTATTCCTTCCTTCCCTGGACGGTACCTGGATTATTTTCCGCCGACGCAATCGGAGCTCTTCAAGGCTTGAGGAATCGCGACAAGGGCATTTCTACACTTCTCCAGACCTCTACCCAGCCGTTGACTCGCCTAAGGGTATGTCGTGATCCACTGAAATCGACGGCCTATTCCCAGAAACAGGAGCTACTGCCACGATGGGCGCAGGGCAATCGAAACTTGACGAGTCGAGCAAGCATGTCTTCGCCAGTGATACACCAATTCAATTCTCTCAAGAGTACGTTCCGGAGGGCTGGAATATCTGTGACAGACTTGCAGTTAGCTCAAATGTGGGAAGCGAACCTGTGCTGACCCCGGTAATCAGGCTGATCGACTCCCTACAATCATCCTCAGAAGTATGAAACATAACTGCCTCAAGGTCTGCTAACGACCACGCGCGCAATGCTGACGAAGCTACCCTACCGCAGACGAACTCCACCCGCGCAAAGACATTAGAGCTCCATATCCAAAAACGCGTATCCGAAGAGCTAGAAAAGATCAAAAAGCACGAGTCGGGCGCCCTCGAGGCAATCCGAAAGAAGATCGCCGAGGACACTGGCTCAGACCCAAGCTCGGTATCGCCCAAGGACCTGATACCGGGGGTAAAGAACGATGACGAGCACAAGCGGAAAGCTCAAACAAGCCAGAAAGTGCAAGAAGAGATCGAAAAGCTGAAGCAACAACTTGGCCAGAGGAAAACGATGAAGGATATACCGAAGGAGGTTGAGACCGCGTACGTGCTGTTGCGCTGCAATAATTTTGGCATTTCTGGAACGTATCGAGCTAATCAATGCAACAGGAGACAAGATGTCATTTCGTGCCTACGAATAAACGACCGAAAGCCCCTTGATTGCTGGAAAGAAATTGAAGTTTTCAAGAGGGAAGTAAGGAAATTGGAGGAGAACTACGTCTCGTCTGTACTATGAACCCGTGGCACTTTTGGCTCATGAGTCCTGTTTATCTTGCGTGTGCAGAGGAGAAGAGCAATGTATATACCAAGCGAGATCGGGAAACGGGAAGTAAAGAAATCCTACGTTTCCGACAGAGCTTGATTATCCTTGCACATCGAACCGGCGCCTTTCTCCAACAGCCGTGGATGACCTCTGTGTCCCCCAAATGCATGATGAACGGCCGCGGGTCCACCGAGATTGGTCAAAGAGTTGCCATCGGGTTCCTGGACCAATTGTGAAGACTCATTCAGAGCCAGACTCCCTCCTCTGCCACCCCAATGCCCCGATGAGCGCTTTGTCCTTCCATCGTCAAGCCCGGGGCAACGACAATTTTCCCTACCTCTCACCTAACCAGACCCGCATGCGCATCCCGCTGCAGTGGGTCCCAGCGTGAGCCGTGCAATTTGGGACTGGACAAACTGAAGTCTTGAGCTCAATAGTCGCATTCAATGGCATGTCAATCAAGATGGAAGCGCGTTGTGTCACAGTATCACGTCGCGCAGCTCCCTCCTGACAAGCCAGGCGCCGCTCGGTCTCAACCTCGTGTAGTATCGCTCCACCAACATGACACGTTTGAAGCCACGCTTGGCATACCATTCAAGTGCATCGTCGTTCTTTTCCCAGACGTGTGCATAGATGCAAATCGGATCCTCCGCGAGGGTTTCCACGGAGAAGAGAACAGCGTTCAGGAGGATGGTCGCCAGGCCAAGGCTCCGATAGGGCGAGAGCAGGGCTAAAGCTTGAATGTATATCTGTGACAGAGGTGGGTTGGTCTTCGAGCTGAGGGGACTATCCAAAGAGCATGGTTCCAAACGACAGCGAATCCAGCCAACGGGCTCTGTTTCGTAAAGGACGACACGCGACAGTTGCTGTGCCATTGGGTCGGTCACGGTCGTTTTGAAGAAGGCGTCGCTGTATCGGACTGGTAGTGTGGTGGCCGTCAAGCGCCTTATTGCTTGCAGGTGGCTTTCTAAGACGGGTGAAATGGTTGCTGCCGGAAGATGAGGAACATATAGGTTGCCCGAAGGTCTTGGCTTAGAGTCCGTTGGGGTGTCAGAAGGGTGGTTCGAGCTTTCCAAGTCATCGCTCCGAGCAGCAGGTGTTGCGCAATGGATTTTCTTGAGTTGAACACTTGACGCATCGTCCTTCTGCAAAGTGGTGCTCCGAGCGACCTGCTCCCGCGTCTCGTCAAGTACGTGAGCTGATGCCCGCTTGTTGGGTACATCGTGTTCGTCCTCGGCATGATTATTTATTCTCGAACTTGGAGCCACCACCGCTGTGGTTACCGTTTTGGCGAAGTATGATAAAAGGCTTGCTTGAGGCATCTTGAGATCATGTCGTCCATCCTTCGCTTTCGAGGTTGATGAGTCGGCGACCGTTTCTTCGATGCAATACCTAATTCAGGGAGAACTCGTTCAAGAAGGACGACGCGTGCCCAGCGACGACGCGATCGGCACGCGGTTGGTTCCGACGCTAAAGCGATAGCTTAGCGAACCCTAATCCGCCAGCCCGGACCACAGCCATTTTCTTTCTGCACCCTGCGCTTCCACGTCTCCATCTTGCACATTCACACATGCATGCTTCGAAAAACCTTCTAGGCCTCCGTTCACAACTACTACTGGTCTGAAAAGCCGGAAATCTTTGCATATTTACACTACGCACATAACTCGACTACCCTGTCACGAGAATCACAAGCCTCCTTCGCACTCGGACGTCCCTTCTTGCACGGCGGGGCACCTCTGCTCGTTTCCTAGACCAAGTATTTTCGATTGCTCGAGTCGGCTACTGGCAAAGAGTCAAGAACAGATGCACGCGAGCGAATGAAGAGAAGGTTGTAGGGTGCGGCAGGAGTGAAGGTGGCTGAATAGTTTCGGGGCGAGGCGTTTATTCCACACATCTATATCGGTAAGTGAATATACTGCCAGACAATAGGATGCAGCGAGATAGATTCGCAGCATTATCTACTGTTCTTCCTGCAACAGGCAATATGGGATATCGCTGCTATTTTGGCTCTCGCTGTCCTTCCTCGAATTATTTTTCTTTCACACATATCCATAGAGGACAGAAGAGGCGGATCTCGCTCTCTGTTTCCCTTGCACATCAGCGGGCAGCTTGTCGTTCTCCTACATTTCTTTCTTGCTCAAAATGGACGTTGGAAGACCGAACATTTGCCTGGCGCGAAATGCTGTCCTCGACCCGGACTTGTGGAGGCGCTTCATGAAAGACGAGAACATCACAGCTGACGCTGAGCCTCCAGCAAAGGACCTTAACGAAATGGCTTCGCTCAAGTCATCCAACTCGAAGCTTGACAAGGTTATCTTGACAGCTTCCGATCAAGAACAAGTGGTCCGTTGACTTGACGGCTGGTTCCTGTGTCTCAGACTAACATTTGCCAGATCTCCTGTCTCTTCGAACGGACAATTGAGAGCATACTCCATGACCTTCTCCTCGACATTCACCAAGAGGAGAAGATCTGGCGAATGCAAACGGCTGTCGTGGAAGTAGAGCAGAGAGCAGAGAAGCTCGGCAAGAAGCAAGACAACGAAGATGAGGACCAGGCCGTAGAGGAAGTTGTCGAGACCAATGCAGCCACGTTCAATTCTGGCCAGATTCAGCTCAAAGGCAACCCCATGAAGACAGTCAAGCATATCCGATGTCCCAACTGCCGGCTTCGACGACTACTGTACCCCAGAGTCGGCTACAACTCGCGGCCTGTCCCAGATCCGAATGAGCAATACTGCAAGACCGAACCGATGATCATCGTCGACAAGCATGACGTACACGGTCAGCGCAAGAAAGGCGTCAAGGTAAAAGGCCAACCAAAGAACAAAAAGAAGAAGAAGGACGACCCAGGCTCTCCCGCAGCGTCCGAGAACTCCGACCCCCTGACACCATCCTCCTCAATGCCTGCGGAGTCATTCGAATTCAAAGAAATTGACTACCCGGCCGCGAAATGCCCCAACCGCGAATCTCACCTCGGCGATCACTGGAAGTCAGTCAACGTTTTCGCTACGCACTTGAACGGAAGCTGCTATCTCAAGAAAGATCGCGCGGCAGGCCGAGAGGCAAATGCAAAGATTGGCGGCACCCCTCGTGACAGCCGGGCAAATTCGCCCAAGCCAACCACCAATGGCGGCGTCAAGCGAAAAGCAGAAGACGACGAAAAGAGCACCGGCAGCGGGCCAACGAAGACTAAGAAGCAGAAGATCTCGGCCACGGATATCAAGAAGGTAGATAAGAAGGCGCCGCCGAGCAAGCTGAAAGAGGTCAACAATGTTGGCGACGCGAGCAGTCCAGGTCTGAAGGAGGCGAACGGCGATACCATTCAGGTGACGCCAACCAAGGCGACCAGAGATGCGAGTTCCGAGCCGCAGATCAAGTTGAAGCTGAAGACCAGTGCTGCTGCAGCTGCCGCGGCCGCGGCATCTGCTGGAGATGGCGTCGCGCGCAAAAAGCCGACCAAGCCAAGCAAGAAGTAAAGAAGAGATCTTGTACCATACCACGCCTGCATAGCGACGGATATATGTGTGGGTTCCTGGCGTTGAGACGAGGAATGTGCGAGTGGCAACACACAGGCGTCAAACCCGGGTCACGGATGATGCAATGAACTTATGTGTTTCATCTTTTCGAGGTTACCGCCGCAAAAAGCTCACCTCTATGTGGTCCGCGCCTTCCGTTGCCAGCCAACGTGGAGCGTACTGGACAGCCACCAAAATGGATGACCCGAGCTGCGATCTCCGCCCACGAGAAGGTCTCCGTGTCGTCCAACTAAGGCAATGTCGCTTCGACAATATTCCCTGTCGCGCCTCGCTCTCTACTCTGCCAAATCTTGACCATCTTCAACCCGGCCCCCTCCAGAATCTTCTTGAACCCATCCGCAGTCCGCTCCTTCCCACCCATTACCATAACGACATTGTCCATTGCCGCAGCCGGTAAATCGGCTTCATACACACGCTTGGGCATAACCATGTCGGCGATCAACACCTTCGAGTCCGGAGCCATGGCGTCGCGCAGCCTGGCCAGGATCTTCACACAGTTCTCGTCCGAGTAGTCGTGCAAGACACGGCGTAGGAAATAAGCCTTGGCGACTTTCACGGGCTGAGGGGTCCAGAAGTCGTGGACCATGGCGTTCACGGCATCGGGTAGGGTTTTGGAGTCTTTAGCTTGTGCGATTGGGTGGGGCAGGTCTTGTAGGACCATTTTGGAGGGTGGGATGGTGGGAAATGCGTTTAGGATTTGAACGATCGATTGGCCTTGGCCGCCGCCGACGTCGACGAGGGTGGCGCGATCGCCGTCGGTTTCTGCGTTGTGTAGCGTGGAGAAGTCGTAGAATCCGATGATAGGGACGGAGTCCTCTTGGGACATGAATCCCAGCTGGAACGCCCGTAGGCGGTCGGGGTATTGAGACATGATTTCCCAGACTGGATGACCGTCCATGTGATGCCGTCGGGTGTACGGATTATTGAGCGGGTCATCCGGTTCTTGGACAGGTTTGTTGTCCTCTTTGGCACGGTCTTTCACGTAGCTGTGCAGGTGGACCAAGGTCGAGAGGCATTCATCATGAATGAACTGGAAGAAATTTCCTGGCCCTGGAACTTGGATGTATGCTCTTGAGAATTTCGTGTGCATGTATCCGTAGCTGTCATCTTGCTCGATGAATTTCGTGCCAACCAGGATTCGAAGTTGTCGTTCGAGCAGGGAATCTTGCACGTCGGTGGCCTTGGACAGCTCCTCTAGCGAAACGGAGCCTTCTGGTGGGATCTTGTCCAAGACACCCAGGCCCATCAATGTTCGAAGGCTGACGATTTCCAGCATCTGCATCTTATCAGCATAAGTTTCCCGCGGCTTACTTGAACGGCACCTACATTGACCGAGTGATGCATTGACATATCACTCGGCGCCATCATTAGACGGACAATGTCCTTGGCGATGCCAGCAACATTTGTCCTCGCAATATATCCCTTTGCCCCTGGGGCGTAGTCACAAGCTTTGGCAGCATCGGTGAGCTGCTGTATCAGCTGCTGGAGCTCTCCAGCCTCATTTTGCTCTTGCATTGCCATTTTTGATCACAGCTTGGTACACCGACATCCACGAGTGTTGTTTCTTATCGCATCTCAAATTTATGCGTGGACGGATTCGGCAGTTCGATTCAGACCAGGCACACACCAGGGTAAGAAATACAAGCCTAGCCATGAAAGGCAGCTCTAGAGGACCGTCCCCTGCCTCCCGAGACGCAAAGAAATGGTTCTGGATTAGCGGTGGACCATGGTAACAGCTCACCATGCTGCAGCAAAACAGCTACTAGCTTCGGTCAAGCCGGAATGCTCGCTTGCTTGCATGCTTGCAGCATCCTTCAGGTTCATGTCAAGTGGTGTGGATGAAGAATCCTCTCACTTAAAGTGGGGGTGCTGCCACTTAAGCTGCAAATGCCAACTGCCTGCCGAGACCTTGATTGGAAGCTAAGGATGCGGAACTACGTTTCTTCTGCACGTGGCAGACGCCCGCAGGAATGTTGAGCATGAACTTCGCCAGGCTGAGGAACCTGTCCGGTGGAGGTGTCTGGGAAGAAGGAGCTCGCCCGCATTTTGCCTCGTATCAGGCCACGGATCGATGCGGAAAAGAGCTCCCCATGCCTTCCATCAAAGGAGTGGAAAACCTTATCGCTCCTAATGTCTTCAACTCATAGCGTACACCCCCGCCTTCAGCATGGCTTCTTCCGGCTTCGAAGCTAAGGTATTGCCATATCTTCATTTACCTCCCCAAGTTGAAGTCAACATAGCCTTTCGGAAGCCGACCAGTACTTAAATTTCTACATGGAGGCTGACGGGAGCATTGCCGTAGATGACGAGGGATACGAGACTGCGTCAACGAGCTCGAGCTATGTCACCAGGTAGGAAATCTAAATCTGGGTCTCAACCCATTGCTCACCATGAGAACAGCATAGCATCAGAGATCCGCAACGGCATCGAAGAATACGGTCGCCGCTGGGCCTCGTACGGGCAACACTTCTACGGCCTCCCAATTGATGATCAAGAACAAGAACGGAATGACCTCCAGCACTACAAATTCTTCCTGCTTTATGAAGGGCGACTTCATCTCGCCCCAATCCATTCAGAGCCCCAAAATATTCTTGACCTAGGTACTGGAAGCGGCATCTGGGCCATTGAGATAGCCGACACGTATCCTTCAGCACGAGTAATTGGCGTCGACATTGCCGCGGTCCAGCCAACTTGGGTGCCGCCTAACTGCCACTTTGAAATCTTGGATGTCGAGTCAAGCTGGGAATTCCGCGAGAACTCTTTCGACCTCATCCACGCTCGAGAGTTCCTGTTCTCCATTCGAGATTGGCCTGCACTGATAAATCAGGCCTATGACCATCTGAGGCCGGGTGGCTACCTGGAGCTCGCCGTGACAGTTCCCGAAGTCGGCTGCGATGATGGAACGTGTCCTCCCGACTCAACGTACACCGAAATGGGCAAGATATTCTTCAAAATTGCGGCCGCCATGGGCCTGGACGGATATACTTGCAAATCGTGGAAGCAGCAGCTCCTAGATAGAGGCTTCGAGGACGTCCAAGAAAAGATCTTCAAGATCCCCACAAACACCTGGCCGAAAGACAAGAGGATGAAGACGATCGGGAAATTGGAGGTCCAGAACTTCTTCGATTATGCTCAGGCCGGGTTCGAGAGGGGTGCTGTAGGTCTTTTGGGCATGGATCCGAGCGAGCTTCAGGTCATGCTTGCATATACGAGGAAGGAGATCCTGGATCGAAGAATTCACACATATGTCAAGTTGTATGGTTTCCCATCCCCGAGAGCCGCCCTGAACACTGACAGTCAGAACAGTTTCAACGTGTACGGACGAAAGCCGGAACAGTCAAACTCGTCTAGCTCCTAATCCTACAGCTTTCATCTGGTGTCAAAAGTACAACACAAGAACGGGAGGCCGATGCAGCACTAGCTTGTGGCTTAGTGACGCGTGTCGATGCACTCTGAAGCTCCTACAGCGACCGTGGGCGACCAGAACGAACCGCAAAGCTGCAACGGGTCTGATCTTGGGGCCCAAACTCCACATGAAGCTTCAGGGAAATCTGAGTCCTTGACTTTCACGGAAATCGACATCGCGAAGGCGCGGCTGCTCGTCATGTCTGCTACTAGTGTGATTGGGTTTTCTCCGAGGCCGAATTCTTCGATTGAAGGTCGCTCGCCGAGTCGCTCGCCGACCATGAGGGGCATTCGGTGGAAGAATCAGGCGGTGGTGGATCAATTCCAGTCTCTGCCAGTCCCGTGCAGGATCTTCAGGCGCAAAGTCGCCGTGAAGATCGGCTCCTGAGTGCTGTGCCAAGATTTGCAAACTCGTCAACGCAATGTGTTTGCATCACTCCTTGTGGCAGTCGGTGTCGATGGGATTGAGTATAGCACTTGGGCAATGCTAGAAGGCTTCGTCATGGCATGGGGCCGAGGACAAAGGAGAAATATGTGCTGCATACTCCATACTACTTGTAGTACACCTCCACTGCCAAGATCGCTTACTAAAGCCGAAGTTGGGGGCGGCCACATCATCTTGTCATAGGGAGGTGAACTGCAATGTACCTTTGGACAGTCACTCTATGCAAATCGGCTGTACTTATGTATGATCTCGGCCTGGTCCGGAACTCGGCGACTAGTCGGCGAGCTTTCCAACCATGGTTGTCGAAACCGACCCTGCCCCGTCTCCAGGCTCACCATGGGAGCATTTCGATCTGCTTTCTACATTGGGGACTAGGCGAGTCCGCCTGCAGATCTACCCCAAGCGCGTGAGATTGAGACACGCGTCCATCAATTGCACAGCCTTCATCATCATGAGATGCCGACTACCGCGTCTATGGCCTCGTCAGGTATATGACCGGAGTATACCGCAACAGCCATCATGGAGAGGTCAAAGGTGTTATACATCTGCAAGATGTCGATTACACTAACAATATTCACGCTTCTTCTGGGTGCTGTGGCAGCATGGCAAGTTCTTTCATGCCACCACTACATCAGAATGCTCTGTCTAATGTATCACCAGGAGGTCTCAAGAGCCGCCGTTAGTCTTCAGACGGCAGGCACAGGGCAACGATCTCCTCGCCCAATATCCGTGAGTACTCTACGGCTCTAAATGGTTCGTCTAATTCCCCACTCAGCCAGCAAAACTTCACAATGCCAATTGATCACTTCCACAACATATCCCGCTATGAACCTCATACAAACGCCACCTTCCAGCAACTCTACTGGCTCGACACTAGCACGTACGTGCCAGGAGGTCCCGTGATCGTGCATGCTTTGGGCGAGGATTCTCCGAGCTTTGATTTGGGGTGGTTCCAGAACGGCTTGTTGCATGATATCGCGAATCTCACAGGCGGCGTTGCTGTTCTTTGGGGTCAGAGGTATACTTCCCCCGCCGTACAGAGAGAGGGGCTGGTTTGAGATTGACTGGCTTGCAGATATTACAGTGGCGGCTACGACATAGTCCCTGACTACCATTATACGACGGAGAATCTCCGCTTCCACAGCAACGAGCAAGCATTGGCCGACCTGGCATACTTTGCCCAGCGAGCAACTTTCTCGGGCTTGGAGGACAGAAACCTCACAGCCCCTGGAACGCCTTGGATCATTCTGGGCGGCTCATATGCTGGTGTTATCTCCGCGTTCACACGAATCCAGTATCCAGATCTCTTCTGGGGCGGGCTGACCTCTTCCGGCGTAACGACCGGGTTGATCGACAACTGGCAATACTTCGACGTCATTCGGCGACATGCTCCTGCTCCTTGTGTCGCAGCGCAACAGCAGGTGACTAATTTGATGGACAACATTTATGCGAGCGGCAATAAGACAGCTTTGGCAGAGCTGAAGACCGCCCTAAATGTTTCGCAGGCATCTACTTATCCAAACATTGCGCTTTTGCTCAGCAGCGCCTTGAGCACTTGGGAACAAAATTGGAATACTAAGTCTACTGCGTACCAATTCTTCGGTAAGCCGTCCACCAACCATGATCGACGGAAGTGTCTGACCTATATCACCACAGGCAGCCCCAGCTCATACTGCGGCATGCTCACGTCTCAGACGATACCTTCTTCAGCAGGTGTATCCCTCCAAACTATTACACACTCTCTCCTTACCTTCGCAAACAAAACGGCAACTCCGAACACTAACACGCTTTATCATCCCCTTCTAAACTTCTTCAGCTACATTCGAACGACTATAAACTACTGCGCCGGCCAAGTCGTGGGAGACTGCCTAGGTATCGAATCTCCCAGCCCATTCGACTGGCTTGTCTGCACAGAGGGCGGACAATTTGCGACAGGCTACACTCCCGGCACACCGGGTCATCCGCACGCCTTACCCCTCGTCTCGAGGACACTGACGCCCAAATTCTACCTGGATGGCTGTCATAGCAGGTACAATATTAGCTATGACCCCGTCATATCGAGGATGAACAAGTACGGCGGCTTCAACCTAAGTTATCCCCGCCTTGCCATCTCTACGGGCCAGCTCGATTGGTACCGCTCAGATGGTCCGTTGGCTGAGCTTCTCGAGAACGGGAGCCCGAATCCGAGGGTCAAGAGTAATGGGACGGTCAGTGAGCCGCAGATCATTATTGATGGAGGGTATCACGAGTGGGATTTTCCAGGTGTTTTTGCGAATCAGTCGATCACGGTACCCCAAGCCGTGACGGACGCGAAGAACAGAGAGATTGAGGCTGTGAAAGCGTGGTTGAGCGAGTGGAATCAGACACATGGTCTACCGGTGTAGCTTCACTCACTGCCAGGGTAGACAAGGTACTTCGAAGAGAGCTTTGCTGGGCTCTGCAAATCCCGTGAGCTCGGATTGCTAACCCTTGGCATCTGCTTCGTATGCCAACGCAAGCGTGATATGATGGTAAAAATGACATAAGCTGTCGCATCTTCATACCGAAGGATCACATTATCATTTACACACAAACTTAGGTGGTCTACTCCGACGAGCTCCTGTCCCACAATCCTCAATATCTTCAGATCCCAAGAGCTATAGCGCCAGGCAGGGTGGCACCTAGACAGAGACCTCTCGTGCTACTTTTGCTCTGGGCTGGCAGATTGAGATCGCAATCACCCAGATCCTCTCCCGGCCGAGCGTCCTAGCTCATCGTGTTCTGGACGAGATATCCTTTCGCCATCACTGTTTTGCGGTCCGCACTCGGATTCACTGCTGTTAGGATGAACCCGTCCCTCAAGGCCGCATACTTCTCCCCTCCTCCGATGGTGAGCTCCTATCCGAACGCACATAACATATCAGCAACCGCTTCTTGATTTGCAGGGGGAAAAAGTGACGGAGAAGCACGAGCAAAGACCCAAAAAGAGCAAGAGAAAAGGAAAGAAAGAGACAAACTCAGAGAAGGGCTCCCGACTTACGATTCTGGTGATTTGCCCTTTTGGCGTTCCGATCCCTGTTTCGCGGATGTAGAGCTCCGCCCCGTCGTTCGTGACCCCGTACATTTCGATCAAAGGTGCTTGGATGGTGCCGTTCTTGAGCAGCGAGGGGAAGGCGAAGCCGGCGGTGATAGTGCCATTTAAGGCTGGACCCGTGACGGTGCCGTTCAGAATTGGCTCCGCGATGATGACTCCGGCGCTGGGGGTGTCTTGGATGGTGATTGGATTTGAGGGAGGGCCGAGATTGAGAGTTGCCGTGAAGAGGTAGGTGGTGTTAAATGGTAGGCTGGGATTGGTGTCGCGGGGAGTAGGGGTCGCGTGTACGAGGAGCGAGAGGGAGGATAGGAGGAGCGTAGCCGACAGGAAAGGTGGACGCATGATTGCTAAGGATCTTAAAAGGCTGTGATCTTGTCCTGAAGAGGGTTTCCAAGATGAAAGGTCCGCTGATAAAGTGCAAACGCAACGGGGTGCTTGGCCTGGAAGAAAGAAGCCTGGTGAGAAGATGAACTTCCACGTCTTTATAGTCCTTCCCTCTGGATCTTGAGACAGCTACATCGCGCATTATACCTTTCTTCCCCGCCACTTCGTCATCAACTGCTCAGATTCAGGTACCAGAAGACGCCAACCTCGGACGCCTGTCCTCTTTCCAGCGCAGAAGCCGCATAAAGCTTGTTCCAAAGCTTCACACAACCCTGATATCCTTCATTACTTTACCTTGATCTCAAGATGGCGACTGAAGCAGACGATCGACTGATGTTAGTGAAATGCGGTCCGGCATATGGCCTCGCAAGTTAGAGCCCTGATTGGGAAGTATGTTGATGGAGCGCCTGAAGCTCTCATTTCCGGAATAAGAAAGTCTTGGCTGGGGGAAAGGCTAGCAGTCCGTATTCATACCTCTTTTTCGACATCGGCTGTGTCGAAGGAGGTGAAAAAGATCTGAACAATAATGTTGATCGTCAGGCGTGGCGGCGTGCGGCGATGCCGCTATTCCTTTCTGTGTCATCAAGGAGCGAGGCTAATGCAGGTCACTAATTAGAGTTGAGGAGAGCAGAACCTCACAAAACTTGGCAGTATCTTCCGGTCGTTCATACTACCAACTTACCAGATCGTAAGTACCTAAGTTGCACGCCTGAACAGCACGAATGAGCGCTGCCCGACCCCTATTGGCCAATTGCATCTGCATTGATGATACTTCGAAGACAGGCGCAAGGAGATGGGAACATCTCTGGTAGCCTCTGCTAACATCGCAGCGGGCCTCATCAGCTACATAGTGCAGAGGGAGGTCTTGGTTAGGTTCTTAATGTCTCCATTACTCTGAAACTCTGAGAGATCTGGAGCTGTGCCGAAATCTGTCCCGGCGACAATCTCTCCGAGAAACCAGAAATGAACCGAAGCTATTGTGCGACATCTGTATCGAACTTGACCTAAACCTCGGCCCGGAACAGCTTCTGACATAATGGTGGGCATACCAAGATCGAAAGGCTGCACGACATGCCGTCGAAGGAAGATCAAGGCTCGTATTTGATGTCCCCTACTGCAGTCATCAGCTCACGTGGACAATTAGTGCGATCTTGAACGTCCATCTTGTGCCAAGTGTGCCAAAGCGGGCAGGACCTGCGAGGGATACGAGCACTATCCCATCTTTCTCATCAGGACGCCGGAAGGTCCCGCCCGACGAAGTCACTTATCAGAGGCCAAGGCCATCCCCCGTCCATCGTCTCTTGGTCGTGATGGCTCTCTGCCTAACAGGAATGACGATGTGAGCCGCGGTGGCGCCGAAAACTTCGGCCTGCCTGCGGATATCACCAACCATGGTGCTTGGGAGGCCGGAGTGGTTGCTTGGTTCTGGAACTCTTATACTCCCGCGGCTGCAGCGTCCGACACGTCGAAGGGCACTTCCATCTGGCTTTATCACACTGTCGAAGTGTCAAACCCTACTCCGGTGCTGCATCAAGCCCTGCTTGCTTTATCGATCACTCGATATGGCAGTGTCAATGGCAACATTGCGATGAAAAAGCGCGGCCAAGCAATATATGGTAACGCATTGCGATTGTTGCAACAAGCTTTGTACGATGAGGTGTTGATGTTGCACGACGAGACGTTGGCGTCTGTTCGTGCACTCGTGCTTTATGAAGTAATTATCCATTTCAGCTGTCCCTATCGAAAGGCAGCCGTCTGATTTTTCTCTAGCTTTTTGAATCGACTTCCAATGATCCTACTGCCTGGTACCGTCACCTTGCAGGAATGACCTTGCTGATGCAGTCGCGAGGACCCAGGAGGCACTGCTCTCCGATTGCTAGGACTGTCCTGGAAGACATTCGATATGCTCTTGTAGGTCACCTGTGGCAACATGCTCCTGCGAACATTTATTGACAGATGCAGATGTTGAAAGCACTGATGCTCCGCAAAGCCTCTTTATTCGGTCAAGATGATTGGCTCGAAGTGCCGTGGCAGGACCGAACGAAGTCAAGTGAGCAACAAGTATATGACCTTGGCTTTCACCTCGCCGTCATACTGGACAGGGCGGATCAGCTTGGTGAAGCCGAGGCGTACGCCAAACCTCTCGAGGAGACCATCGATCTTCTCGAAGCTTGCAACATCCTGCAAAGCCGTCTCGAAGATCTATACACCAATTCGTTCAAGCCGGTGCTGCAGGAGCGACGCCACGACTGGATCCAATCGCACTTCAATGACAAACCAGACGCAAATGCACTGAGTACTGCGGACATAAGTCACATCATAATCGTGATTAACCTCTGGTCCTGCCAGCTGTTATTAGGCTTTGTCGCCCACATTTTACGGCGGAGACTCATCGAGGTGCTGGAAGGCCACCTTATGCCCGCTGATCACACAGAGGAAATCGAGTCACTGTGCAATATCAGTGCCGAATACACAAGCCAGCACGCACTTTCAGATCTGGCACACGCCATCTTGCGATATCTCCCCTCTTGCGTTGGCTCAAGAGCCAGCGAATTTGCAGCAAGTCGGACACTCTACCCACTTACGTGTATCCTCTGGCAGTTGCGGCATTCCGAAGCTCATTTTCTTCAGGCGATTGCTTTGATGCGGCAGGTATCCGAGGCAAGGAATGTACGATTTGCGGGTGCGGGATACAGTGTGACAGCGTTCATACCATATATTGTTCGCGGTGACGAAGGACTTTTAGCCGCTCAAGGGCCGCAGAGTGCTCCGTAAGTACATGTCTTTATCTGGTTGTTGAGCGTGACAATGGAGCGCAGGAAGACTTGTGCATGGCCGCTGTCCATTTGGTGGAGCGCTCGAAATCTTGTTGAGTGGCTGCGTGTATTATGCTGCCGCAGTGGATATTGTCTAGAACTATGAGGCATCTAGATTCTTCTCGCGGGTCGGGTGTATGGATCAGGCGACTGGTTCTGCCTCTGACTTGTCGAGAATGAAAGAGAATGATGGGAGAGGCGGTGTCCCAGATAGGTATAGCGTGACATGGCGAGTCCCATATTTTCTTCAGCCACCCCGACTCTGCTGATTCTGTTGAACGGGGGTAAGATCAATGAGAGGACCGGCGGGACGTACTAGAGTTGGACGAGCGCCGGTCGGAAAATGCTTTACTGTCCATGGAAAGGGCTGATACAAACAATATCAAATGCTCCATAACCACAGGCTCGTCTGCAGCCGATTCCTAGGCAGGGTAAGCCTTCGGGGGAGAAGGGCGGGCCCTGCAAAGCTGCTGTGGTAATCTGCGTTCTCGACGTTCTCGATGTGTGTGCTGACGGCAAGGCAATCATACGAATCATGGCCTCGGAGCTCAATGTAGACAGATGATACTTCTCTTGGAAGGTAGTATTCTGAGAGCTTGCGATCGCCCCATAAAGTGGTATGAAATCCTGAGTTCATCCCGGACTTCGGAAGGTTGCCCGGCAGATGGATTATACCTGCCAGTCTCAAATAAATCAGCGCATGTGATGGGCTCTTGTTGATGCCCATAAGGACAGCAGGATCGCAATTGGCTCCGAGCAATCCTACCCGATAACTTCTGAGGATGGCCGAATAATTCGGCATCACTCAAATAACACAGTCTGCAAGTGAAGAGGCCTGCACGGTACGTCGAGTGCTGGGGTTGTGGTATTGCACGCTGTTTCCCGTTCAACCTACTGGTGACAGTTTGAGTCAAGGTCGAGAGTGGAAACAGTCCCTGTGCAAAACCGTCCTCTTTCTTTCCAGTCGGTACGGTTCTGGTGCGATCGCGCATTCGATGTTGAACATGGCTACACAGAAAGTCAGCCTTGAAGCTCGTTGGTCTGTTGGTGCGAATGTGCCGAGTAAAGCAAACGCCCGAAATCAGACTCCAAGAACACGCATTCTAGTCCGACTGAGCGGATTTAGATCTCTCGGCATTAGACTCGCCGCATTAAGCAACAAATCTTGGTGTCTCTTCTCAACGCCTTCCACCCTGATGGCAGTTTCTATTAGGACTGGCATAGTTCCAACTGCTATCGCCTTGGTGAGCCACAGAGTTGAAGCCTCGAGACCGCTTGAGGCGCTGAACTGAACCATATAGTAAGGTATACCGTCTGTATAAGTCAATGGCATACGGCTCGGCTGTGAGACTGTCGGAACAAATGGTGACAGTGAAGGGAAGTGAGGGCTCTTGTATATCGCCCTTGAGGGACGCGTATGCCGGGTGTTGATGAGCCAGATCTTCCGCAGTCTGGGTTGCAGGATGACAAGTACGGCAAGCTGTACCAGAGTTCACTAGTCTCATCACAAATTGCTGGTAGGACATCATTAAGAGGAAGCAAGCACGAAAAGAGTTCGTCACGAGTCGATGACTGGGAACTGCACAAGCTCAAGAACGCCGCCTCTGATGTGTGATGTCGGGGAGAGTGAGAGGTCGGGACGCCGACGAACAACAGATCATACGAACTGTTTGTGTTGAGCAGATAGGTGATGGATTCATGTGTCAATCGTCGCAGATTGATGGAAGTTGCAGAAGGCGTTGATAACGCGAGGTCGCCACAAACCTGACCTGCCAGTGTGGTGGGATTGCACGACTTTAAGTGGGCCGAAGATTTTTAGTGAATGGCGTCCTCAATCTGAGTTCACTTTGACGCTCGCACTTTTCATCCATCACCGCTCTACTCCCCTTCAACTGCGCTCTCTGTTTCCCAGCTAGTACTGCAAGCGACTTCATTCTTCAGCGACAGCAGTGAGGTATCTCTCACCGCAACCTCGCCGAATTGAACGAATCGGCTGCGATTGACCACTGACCTTCGACTCTCCACCATTTTTGACCTCTACGGTTTTTGTTGA
The DNA here is from genome assembly GCA_030247875.1 of Cladophialophora chaetospira. Classification (NCBI taxonomy): domain Eukaryota; kingdom Fungi; phylum Ascomycota; class Eurotiomycetes; order Chaetothyriales; family Herpotrichiellaceae; genus Cladophialophora; species Cladophialophora chaetospira. The sequence continues at coordinate 52,988 of JAPDRK010000022.1, read as the reverse complement.
CCTCAAATCCTGATGGCGTCAGAAATCCCCAAGCGTCCCGGCGCGACTGCTCCTACACCGCAGAACAGCAAGTGTTTCTTTCAGTTTACAACGCCAATGTTGACTGACATTATTCAGCTCCCGCTTCCAATGCACCCATTTCAAGCCATGCCGCCCAACCGGGGGTTCCTTCAATTGAGGAGGAGGATCTCGACAAGCTAGTGAGTCGACCCAAAGACCTATATTAATGTCTATGGGACACACTGACCATTTAACAGGCTGCTGCGTCTCTGTTCGCAAACAATCCGTAAGTGATCTCAACCTGTCGTCTTTCTGTGCTGACAAAGTGCGCAGAGCACTTGTCAATCTTATGCAACAGAAACTCGGCACCCTTGTCGGCCGCTCCTCCGGCTACATCGAGAACCTGCCGGCCCCTGTGAAAAGACGTGTCACCGCCCTAAAAGGGGTGCAGGCCGCTCATTCTAAACTTGAATCGCAATTTCAGGAGGAGGTCTTGCAACTTGAGAAAAAATACTTTGCTAAGTTCACACCGCTCTACGAAAAGCGCGCCAAAATAGTCAACGGCGAGGTCGAGCCAACTGCCGAGGAGATCGAAGCTGGCCAGGCCGAGGAAGAAGACGATGACGAGGCCGATGCCGATGAGACAGAAAAGAAAGAGGAGGCATCTGCAGACGACACCAAGGGTATTCCCGAGTTCTGGCTATCCGCCATGAAGAACCAAATTTCCCTGGCAGAGCTGATCACCGATCGCGATGAGGAGGCTCTCCGATCTCTGACCGATATCCGCATGGAATATCTCGATCGCCCTGGCTTCCGACTGATTTTCCAGTTTGGCCCCAATGACTTCTTCACCAACAAGACTATCTCGAAGACATATTTCTACCGAGAGGAGAGTGGCTATGGTGGAGATTTCATCTATGATCATGCGGAGGGCGATAAGATCGACTGGAAGGCGGGCAAGGATCTCACAGTCAGAGTCGAAAGCAAGAAGCAGCGAAACAAGAGTGAGCACGCCCTTTCTATGCAACAAGAAGTAGCCCTGACTTTTAAGCAGATACCAAGCAAACCCGAGTCATCAAGAAGACAGTCCCCACAGAGTCGTTCTTCAACTTCTTTGCCCCTCCAGCTGCACCTGAAGAGGAGGATGAGGTTGCTTCCGACATTGAAGAACGTCTCGAGCTCGATTACCAGTTGGGTGAAGATATCAAGGAGAAGCTCATTCCTCGCGCCATCGACTGGTTCACCGGCGAAGCCTTGGCATTCGAAGAATTCGAGGACGGCGAAGAAGGCGAGTTTGACGATGATGAGGATGATGACGACGAGGACGAAGAGGACGCCGAGTCGGACGAGGAAGATGAGGAAGAGGGCGGAAAGCCTCGATCTCAACAAACTTCAGAATGCAAGAACCAATAGGGCTGTCACGCTTCGCACGAGAGCAGCCAGGAGAGGCTTGAAGCATAATGGGCGTTTAAAGGTGATGCTGCGAAACCATTTCCATAACTTGTGCATACGCACAGCGGGCGAGTCGCGTCCAGGCGGTCCTTTCCTCTTTCTCGACACTTAAAGTGTTGACAGTGGCGTTGAGATGGCAGAAGAAGAAAAGAGCAACAGAACGTTCCCTCGGAATCATGGCACTATAAGTACGTATTGTTTGGAGAGCCCGACACGTAGCATGGGTAATGAGAAGTAACGCAACCTCATTTTTCGTGTGTATGAATTGATCAGTTCCACTTGCAGTTGAGATCCGTGACCATTCTAAGAACATCATGGGGAAGATCTCGTGGAAGGCGCGAAGAAGGCTGTCACAGGCATCCTTGTAACCCTTGATCGTGCAGACAAGCAAAAGGGGTTGACGAGTGCAAGCCCATCACTGTGCTCCGGACAATTTATGAGGCCATGGGGTGGAGCGCCAGGGGGAGGATGAAGCTGCGCTTGGGCGGAAAGAGTTTAGTCGCGCTCCCGGGCCCTCTCGTTCTGGTGTGCACGCGTCTTGTTGAACCCGAACTTTCTGACACCCGCAAACTTGTCCCCAAGAAAGTCACGGCCAGCCGCACCTGAGCGCAGCCCATTGAACACACAACTCAATCATCATCCTATCTCTACCACGATCTACATCTTTACTTCTTGTCAGTTCTTTGCTAGCCATTCACCGGTGCAGTCCCGAACCGGAGACGTTAAATTGACACGTTGCAGGCACTTTCTTGCAACTCCGACTACATGGCTGTCCTCGTTGGCAATAGTTGAGACCTCAGCCCTCACGTTCATTACCGACAGCCACCATGGCGAACTGGGAGGTCGGCACTCGGGCCTGGTTTCCGAACCAGAGCGATGGCTTCATTCCCGGTGAGCTTGCGGGCAGGAAGGCTCTGGGAGATGGAAAGATAGCCCTCATCTTCACCCTCGCCGATGATTCCAAGCACACCGTCGAGACCACCGAAACCGCACTCCTCGACAGTCACAATGCCTCGCTACCGCCATTGATGAATCCTCCTATGTTCGAGGCTGCCGAAGACTTAACGAACCTCTCCCATCTCAATGAGCCTGCCATCCTGCAGGCTATTAAGCTTCGATATGCCCAGAAAGAGATCTACACATATAGCGGTATCGTACTGATAGCAACCAATCCTTTTGCACGAGTCGACTCCCTGTACGTGCCTCAGATGGTGCAGGTCTACGCAGGCAAGCAAAGAGCATCACAAGCACCCCATTTGTTTGCAATCGCCGAAGAAGCATATACAGACATGTTGCGGGACACGCGGAATCAGACTGTTGTCGTGTCTGGTGAATCCGGTGCCGGTAAAACCGTCAGTGCCAAATACATCATGCGCTACTTCGCAACTCGAGGCGCTCCTGGTCAAGCAAAAGCGAGAGCCGATGCCATCAGCGCGACCGAGGAGCAGATTCTGGCAACCAATCCGGTCATGGAAGCCTTCGGCAATGCAAAGACCACCAGAAACGACAACTCCTCTCGCTTCGGAAAATATATCGAGATCATGTTCGACAAGAACACCAGCATTATCGGTGCACGGATAAGAACTTACTTGCTCGAAAGATCGAGACTGGTATTCCAGCCTTTGAAAGAGCGAAATTACCACATTTTCTATCAGCTGGTCGCAGGCGCCACTGATGAGGAGAGGCAGGATCTTGGACTGCTGTCTGTCGAAGAGTTCGATTATCTGAACCAAGGAAATGAGCCTGCCATTGATGGGGTTGACGACGCTGCCGAGTTCACGGCGACAAAGAAGTCACTGACCACGATCAATGTTTCTCAAGCTTCGCAGAAGGAGATCTTCCGGATACTGGCTGCACTTTTACATATCGGCAATATCAAAATCACTGCTACGCGGACTGACTCCACCCTCGCATCAGGCGAACCGTCTGTGGTCAAGGCCTGTGAGATCTTGGGCATCGATGCGAGCGACTTTGCAAAATGGACCGTCAAGAAGCAACTCATCACTCGAGGAGAAAAGATTACTTCGAATCTGACCCAACAGCAAGCCACTGTAGTCCGAGACTCGGTTGCCAAATTCATTTATTCTAGCTTATTCGACTGGTTGGTGGAAACAATCAACCATGGCCTTGCAACCGAGGAAGTTCTGCAACGATTGAACACTTTCATCGGCGTCCTCGATATCTACGGTTTCGAACACTTTGCAAAGAACTCATTCGAACAATTTTGCATCAACTATGCCAATGAAAAGCTTCAACAAGAGTTCAATCAGCATGTCTTCAAGCTCGAGCAGGAAGAGTACATGCGTGAAGAGATCGACTGGACTTTTATCGACTTTTCTGACAACCAACCTTGCATTGATCTGATTGAGGGCAAACTTGGTATCCTGTCTCTCCTAGATGAGGAATCTAGGCTTCCCATGGGCTCGGACGAACAATTTGTCACAAAACTACACCACCATTTCGCTGCAGACAAGCAAAAGTTCTACAAGAAGCCCCGATTCGGCAAGTCGGCGTTCACGGTCTGTCACTATGCCCTTGATGTCACATACGAGTCCGATGGCTTCATTGACAAAAACCGAGATACCGTACCCGACGAGCAAATGGAAGTTCTCAGGAGGTCTACAAATCGCTTTTTGGTAGAAGTGCTCGAGGTCGCTGCAGCGGTCAGAGAGAAAGACTCTGCTCAGACGTCCTCGAAAACGGTTGCTCCAGGCGGAGGCCGCCGAGTCGGTGTGGCTGTTAATCGCAAACCCACGCTTGGTGGCATTTTCAAGAGCTCACTGATCGAGCTCATGCAAACCATCAATTCGACAGATGCACATTACATCCGATGTATCAAGCCCAACGAAGCAAAGGAATCGTGGAAATTCGAAGGACCCATGGTCTTAAGTCAACTTCGTGCTTGTGGTGTTCTCGAAACCGTCCGGATTAGTACTGCTGGATATCCCACACGATGGACGTATGAGGAATTTGCTCTTCGTTACTACATGTTATGTCGATCGACAGAGTGGACAACCGAGATCCGGACAATGGCACAGAATATCCTGGTCAAGGCGCTGGGTAAACTCGCCCATGAGAAATCCGACAAGTACCAGCTTGGTCTCACTAAGATCTTCTTCCGAGCTGGCATGCTGGCTTTCCTCGAAAATCTTCGATCAGCTCGTCTCAAGGAGTGCGCTATCATGATCCAGAAGAATTTGCGAGCGAAATATTACCGCCACAAATATCTTGACGCGCGACAGTCGATCCTCGATTTCCAAGCTGCAACACGAGCGTTCCTTGCTCGACGAAGAGCCGAAGAGACAAGGAGAACCAAGGCTGCCACGGACATTCAGAGAGTCTGGAGAGGGCAGAAAGTCCGCAAGGATTACGTTCGCATCAGAAACAACGTCATTCTGGTCGAATCCATTGCGAAGGGTTATCTTTGCAGAAAAAACATCCTCGAAACCCGGATCGGCAATGCAGCCATCACTATCCAACGTGCCTTCCGTTCTTGGCGAGCTTTGCGTGCCTGGAGGCAACATCGCAGGAAAGTTGTTATTATACAGAACTTGTGGCGTGGCCGGGTCGCCCGACGCGACTACAAAAAGATCCGCGAGGAAGCACGCGATCTCAAACAGATCTCGTACAAACTCGAAAACAAGGTTGTGGAGCTTACACAATCCCTTGGGGCTTCGAAGCGCGAGAACAAGGCAATGGTCTCTCAACTGGAGAATTACGAGAATCAGTTGAAATCGTGGAGATCAAGACACAACGCTTTGGAGACTCGTTCCCGAGAGCTTCAGAGCGAAGCCAATCAAGCTGGCATAGTCGCAGCGCGACTAGCTGCCCTAGAGGAGGAGCACGCCAAACTTCAAACCAGCCACGACGAGCACATGGGCAACGCAAAGAGGCTGCAAGAAGAAGAGCGCAAGCTTCGAGAGACGCTGAAAACGTCAAATGCAGAGCTCGAGAGCCTGCGGCGATCCGTATCCACCCATGAGAGCGAGAAAGGTACGCTTCGGCAGCAGATCAACGAGCTCCAAGATCAGCTCGAAATTGCCCGGCGGGCACCTCCTCCTCCCCCAGTCACCAACGGCACAACAAATGGAGAGTATGCCAATGGCACCTCTCAGCTGGCAAATGGTCTCATCAATCTCGTTTCATCCAAGAAACCTCTCAAGCGCCGCAGCGCCGGAGCAGCCGAACGAAGCGAACTCGACAGATACAGTGGTGCCTACAACGCCCGACCTATGTCCATGGCAATTGACAACCACGCCAAGACACTTTCCGGCTCTACGTTCAATCCTGGCCTGGACAGTGTGGAGATGGAACTTGAGAATCTTCTTGCGCAAGAGGAGGAGCTCAATGATGAGGTCACCATGGGCCTCATTCGTGGCATTAAGATCCCTCAACCAGGCGCCAATCCTCCTCCTACGGACAAGGAAGTGCTATTCCCGTCTTACCTCATCAACCTGGTGACATCCGAGATGTGGAACAACGGCTTCGTGAAGGAATCAGAACGTTTCCTCGCCAATGTCATGCAATCCATCCAGCAGGAGGTCATGCAACACGAAGGTGAAGAAGCTATCAACCCGGGTGCTTTCTGGCTGTCGAACGTGCACGAGATGCTCTCTTTCGTGTTCCTCGCCGAGGACTGGTATGAGGCTCAAAAGACAGACAACTACGAGTACGACCGCCTGTTGGAAATTGTCAAGCACGACTTGGAATCCCTCGAGTTCAACATCTACCATACCTGGATGAAGGTCCTAAAGAAGAAATTGCACAAGATGATCGTACCTGCCATTATCGAGTCGCAGTCGCTACCAGGTTTTGTGACCAACGAAAGCAATCGCTTCCTAGGCAAACTGCTGCCGTCCAACAACACACCGGCCTACAGCATGGACAACCTCCTCAGCTTGTTGAACAATGTTTTCAAGGCCATGAAGGCATACTATCTCGAAGACAGCATCATCACGCAGACGGTGACCGAGCTTCTTCGTCTCGTTGGTGTCACTGCCTTCAACGATCTGCTCATGCGTCGCAACTTCCTCTCTTGGAAACGCGGGTTGCAGATCAACTACAATATCACGAGGATTGAAGAATGGTGCAAGAGCCACGACATGCCTGAAGGCACACTGCAGCTTGAACATCTTATGCAAGCCACTAAGCTACTGCAGCTGAAGAAAGCTACCCTCAACGACATTGAGATCATCCAAGATATCTGCTGGATGCTATCACCAAATCAGATCCAGAAACTGCTCAATCAGTACCTCGTCGCGGATTACGAACAGCCCATTAATGGTGAGATTATGAAAGCCGTAGCCTCGAGAGTGACTGAGAAGAGCGACGTGTTGCTGCTTGCGCCTGTGGACATGGAAGACAGTGGGCCGTATGAGATCGCCGAGCCGAGAGTCATCACGGCTTTGGAGACCTACACCCCGTCATGTAAGTTTATGTTTTGTTACCATCGACACCGGCTGCCTTCTTTGCTCCGCCCACGACATCGCGATGACGGTGCTAACCACTCTTGACACAGGGCTTCAAACACCACGTCTGAAACGGCTGGCGGAAATCGTCTCCGCACAGGCAATGGCGCAGCAAGAGCAGGGTCCGGACGGGGCTCTCAGTGATTCTGAAGCCTTAGTTGCATGATGAGCGAAAGATTTTGTGATACTTGGTTGCAACCGTCGAAATCAGGCAAGGCGAGGGATTTCGAAGCGAATGCTTATACACCTTTTGGGCATAGCACAACGGAGTTATATCAGACAACTGGGATGCTCTGCCATGCGAAGGGCAGCAACTGAATTCAACACAATTTTTGGGCGTGGCGTTCTTCTCTGTTGTCGATTGGGCCGCTATATGTCAATGGTAATGTTGAGTGAGAGTGCAAGAACAGCTACCGAAAGGTCTGACAGCAAAAGACAATTGATGAAGCTCAAACTTTCTTGCCCAAAAGATTACTGACTAGTGACAGCAAGAGCAGAGCTAACACGTTGTTCTCGGAACGGAGTTCTGGAAATCTCGAAAGACACAGTCACTGAATACGAGGATTTCGAGAGAACAGAACCAATTTTCTCGATTCCGACCACATACATTCCGAGTGCAACGATTCGGAAAACACTGACTCGGTAGCGACTTCCGGCAGTTGTCGAGTCTCTCGAAAAGCCCAGCGCTCCCTTGTAAGAGTGGGAGGACTGCAAGGCGGAGAAATAAGAGGAGAGGCCTCCTCCGGACTCTCAGAACAAGAAGCCTAGAGTCTTGGCACCTCGACCTCGGTCTTGGTCTTCTCCACTGCACGCCTGTTTATCTGCGACCCTGTTTGCTTCCTAGGTCTCTTCGTCTATGGCTCTCTTTCCCAAGACTGTCCCTCATGCCACTATGACTCGCGCCAATTCAACGCAGCCGGCTTTTCAAAGTCAAGACTGGCTTGTAGAAAGTCTTGTGCCCAACCATTCGCGGCCGAGAGGAATCGCTTGCATGCATCTACGTCTGAGGACACTGGCGCTAGTCATCTATCCCATGGGACAAGAACTGTAAAGCCTTACAAGCATGCTGGAGACCGAGGTCTCGGGAACAGTGCGGCAATACTGGGTCGCTTGTTACAAGAAGGAGCAGTGTCCGTCTTTTGATGAACGTAGGACTCTGGTCCTCTTCCTCTACAGCCTCCGCGATCCGGAGGGAACCATCTTGGCTATTCACCAATCTGACAATGGACGAGAGACCACGCCAAAGTATCAGTGACGAGAAGAGGGATGACGCCATCGCCCATGTTTTCGCACGCCACGACGAGGAAGTGCCAACGCCTCCAGAGCAAGACTGGACAAAGGAGGAAGAGAAAGCCCTTGTGTATGTCTTGCTGGCCCTCTTTAGGTCGTGTGAACTAACCCAGGATACAGCAAGAAGGTAGACTGGCGTGTCTTTCCCATGCTTTCTATCGTCTTTGGCCTGTCCTTGCTCGATCGAACCAACATCTCGGCAGCGTATATCGCTGGCATGGCCGTGGACTTGCAACTCACAGTCGGAGCGAGGTACTCTATTGCTTTGCTCGTTTTCTTCATAGGTCAGTGACTCGGTGCCCTCAACCGGAGGCTCCTTGAACCAGCCGCCGACAATTGATCCTAAGGTACGCCCTCTTCGAACTACCGAGCAACTTCGTCATCAGGAGACTGGGTGCACAGATATGGCTGAGCTTCCTCATCACCGCGTGGGGTCTTTGCGTCCTCGGCATGGGTTTTGTGCACAGCTGGGAGACTTTGACAGTCTGTCGTGCGTTGCTTGGTATCTTCGAAGCTGGCTGTGAGTTCCCGCATTCCTGCCCAAAGCGTGAGCATCGCTAACAGTCGTCAAGTGTTTCCTGGTGCGGTTTATATCATTGGGTCCTGGTATCGGCAATACGAGACGGCTCGTCGAGTCTCTCTCTTCTACATGGCATCGCTGCTCTCTTCTGGCTTTGGACCAACTTTCGCCTATGCGCTCTCCTTGATTCGTGTCGGGAACGGCATGTATCGCAGTGGTTGGCGTTGGATTTTCATTATCGAAGGCATAGCAACAGTAGTCGCTGGGCTTGTTGCTCCTTTCTTCCTTGTCGAATGTGAGTTCCCCCCACTATGTTTGGCCTTCCTCTGTCACTTTTCTGACTCGTCGAGAAGTTCCTGAGAGGGTCAAGTGGTTGAACCCGCGACAGAAGCACATCGCATCGGCGCGGCTACATGCGGACAAGGCAGCCAAAGAATACGTCCATCCGACTATCAGGGAGTCGCTACGCATGCTGCTCGACTGGAAACTTCTTGTCTTGTACGTTTTGATTCCAACCCCTAGCTGGTTTGATTCAAGTTCTCACTTCCTTCAGCTCACTGCAATACTTCACAATGGCCTCGAGTGTCTACTCGATCGCCTTTTTCCAACCTATCATCCTCCGAGAGGGCATGGGATTCAGCTATGCCATGGCCCAACTCCTCGGCTCGCCGCCCTACATCTTCGCCGTGTTCGCCAGCCTCGCCATGGCGTGGGTATCTGACAAGTATCGTATACGCTGGGCTATCTTGGTAGCCCAAAGCCTGACTGGAATCGTGGGCTTACTTGCCATCCTCTATCCGAAGCCACCTGGGGTGCGATATTTCGGGCTATTCCTAGCAGTCTATGGCTGTCAATCGAACATCCCTGCAACGCTGGCTTATGGGCAGAGTCAGACTGCAGACGTGAGAAAGAAGTTGAGTCTCCGAAACTTCTATCTGGCCACTCAGGACCTTATTCAAGACTAACAACATCAAGGGGGTTGTTGCTGCAACGATGATAAGTGTCGGTGCCGCTGGTGGAATCACTGGCAGTACGATATTCCGAAGCGAGGATGCTCCGGTAAGTTGATTTTGGCGCAGAGCTGCTCCAACTCGTACACACTTGTTGAGGGATTTACTGCTGACGCTACATTTTGCAGCAATACCTTCCCGGCATATGGTCGACTATTGCGATGCTGATCCTTCATTGCATTATGACCTTCGGTCTGAGTATGTATCTGAAGCGACAGAATCGCCTCGCGGATGAGGGCAACAGACCCGCACTCGAGGGTGTTGAGGGTTTCCGATATGCTCCTTGAACGGCCTTTCAAATATTGCCGTGGAGAGGGGATAGCAAACGTTCATCGTGAATCTGAGCTAGTAGACACAAGTTCGAGTCATCAGGCTCAAAAGTCAAGCCACATTCGACGCTATCATAATCAATAGGCGAAAGGATACTCTCACGGTCAAACTTCCCCCCGCTTGCGTGCCATTTTGGCGAACCAATGACCACACCTTGCTCAGTTATTCACACCTGTAAGGCCTCCAGCAATTCGTTGGTTTTGTTGTCCACCGGCTTGAGAAATGTGCATCGGCCTTTTCTCCAACGGCGTCCGCCTTCCAGGCCCTTCTAAAGAGACGAATCAGAAGAGGTCCATCTCAAGCCACATGGGTTCCCTCCACGTCGGAGCATGAGCCCAACCAATTGGAGTTGAAGGAGAATGGAGCCATGTGGATGGAGCTGGGGAAACCCACATGGTTTGTGGAGAAAGCGCGGGGCCATGCTCCTTCCCCAGAAGTCGACAGGGTCTGGAACCTGTTCACTGCGGGATACATATCCTGAGTGAGTGGACCGATGATCGCAGGCATTTTCTACGACTTTGATCACCTTTGCTTTCGGCGGACGTTTTGATAAGAACGGTATCAAGCCTACCGCAATCATGGCTAGCATCGAGAAAGTTCAGGCGACAGCCTACGAGGAGCCTCTTGCTCACGATGTGTACATTGAGGATGACCCGCATCGTGCTGCCCTGGAGCTGAACCCCGAGAAGCCTGAGAAGTTGACATGGCAGACCGTGTTTTCCATCTTTGTGAGCATACCTCAACCCCTTTCATGAGCTGCCACCGCTGACATTGGCTTGTCTGCAGTTCTTAGGTTTGGGCTTCGTCGGACCTGTTTCCGGAGGATTCCTCCTCGTCACTGCCATCCTGTTCCAGATTGGCACCGAGCTCGGCGATGTGTCCAACATTGCTTGGATGCCTGGTGGGTGGTCGATTGCATCTTCGGTGTAAGTCTTCTTTCCTCCGAAAAGCTGTACCATTTTTACACAACGTCATTGTTTTGAATCCATCAATAACGGCACAAGCTAATGAGAATCGTAGTTCCTTCTCCATTGCGGGGTCTCTCAGCGACATCTTTGGCCGCAGAAATGTGACGCTTAGTGGCCAGGTGATCGCGGTAGTCGGAGCGGTAAGCTTTCTCCTGACGACTCCTTGGCGATCATGAGCGAGGCTGAGCTTCAATAGATTGTTGGCGCTACTGCACAAACGACTACGACTGTGGTCGTCGGGTGTACCCTGCTCGGTTTCTCGGCGGGCATCATCTTTGTGTGCGTATCTCCCAAAATCCTTTCTTGATCTGTGTTCCAATGCAGGTGTCGAAGGCTAACGTTGAGAAATAGAGCTTATGCCGGCATTCCAGAGATTCTGCCCAATAAGTGGCGGTAAGTACGAGCCTCAGTGGTCGAGTTGAGGTATCGGAGTTGACCCTGAGCCAGCAACGTCGGTCTCGCCTGGACGGAGGGCGCCATGGCCATACCCTGGGCAATCTGTGGCGTCATTATCGCCAACCAGCTGGTATCCAAAGCCACCTGGCGATGGTAAGTAGGGCGCTTTTTCGACAGTCTGTACCTTCCGTATAAGAGCTATGACTGACGGATCTGCAGGGCCTTCTACATCGCAATCATATACGCAGTGATTTCCATGATCGGCACCGCAATCTTCTACTTCCCACCGTCGCGGCCCCGCCGAGACTTCGAAAAGACCCGCTGGCAAGAGATCAAGGAGATCGACTACATCGGCATTATCCTCTATACAGCTGGCCTCACCATCTTCCTGGTTGGATTGACCTGGGCAGGTACCCCAGCGCACCCATGGAGATCCGCCTCCGTGATTGCGCCCATTGTTCTCGGCGTGCTGGTTTTCATTGCTTGCTTCGTCTACGACTTCATAGTTCCGAAACAGCCCTTCTTCCCACTTGGCCTATTTCGACGCTATCGAGAATTTACCCTCCTTCTCGTCGTCGTCTTCGTTGCCGGAATGATCTTCTATTCGATGAGTGGCCTTCTTCCGCAAGGGACGCTTTACATGTTCGAAAGCGATCCCCTCCAGATCGGCCTCACGCAGCTGCCGAACGGGATTGGTAACTTCATCGGCGGGACGCTGATACCAGCAATCGGTAAGTCTCAGTCTCTGTCAAAGGCTTTCAAAAGAGTATATGCTGACGAAGGTCCCCAGCCCACAAGATCAAACACCTCAAGATGCAGATGATCGTGGCGTTGACCGTGCAATTGGTGTTTGTGGCACTCTATTCGGTGGCAATCCCGCAGAGCAAGGGTGCGTGGATGGCGTTCCAGTTCTTCGGCCAGGGCTGCTTTGGCATGATCACTTTGCTCTGCTACTTCATCGCCGGCCTCCACGTAAGTGCTTCATTGTTCCCCCTGCTCGCACCAGTGTCGCTATGTTGTTACACTTTCGTACCTGTCAGAGCAAGGCTGAACATCTCACAGGTCCCGCTCCGAGAACTTGGCATTGCTAGCGGTCTCATTGGGACATTCAGATCTGCTGGAGGCTCAGTCGGCAATGCCATCTTCAACACGATCCTCACGAGTGTGGTGACGACCGAAATGCCAAAGCGCGTCATCGCCGCCGCTCTCGAAGCTGGCTTCCCAGCCTCGAACCTCGCCGACCTCATCCCCGCGACCGTTGGGGCCGCGACCGGAGTTCCCGATGCCTTCGCAAAGGTCGAGGGAGCAACGCCCGAGGTTCAACAAGCTGCCCTGAAGGCCTTCCGCGCGGCGTACGGGTATGCGTTTAAGAGGGTGTTCTGGGCGACGATCCCGTTCGGTGTCATCGCGATCATTTGCGCCTGCTTTGTCCTGGACAGTAGCCAGTACTTGACAAATCATACCGCTGTGCGCATGGAGAAGGAAACTATTGGGGGTAGAGGCACCCATGCCGATGATGTGGAGAGTAAAGAGGTGCACCATGTTAGCGAGTCGGACAAGGATGCGTGAGAATATGGGCTGCAGAGTGTTCTCACGTGGAGAAGAAGAGCATGGGTGTAATGTGAGGCCATCGGAATTTGTGAAGGCTCAAAAATTTGAAATTTGGATGTAAATTGACAAATACTTAGTAGCTTGAGCCCACGCCAGACAAGGCTCTACCCAAATCGAATGTCCATGCGTCAGGTCTCTGACCTTCGCACCTGCCTTCTTCTCAAGAGTAAAACCAAAACATTAAATCGGGACTGACTCAATTGTGCAACTCGCCTCAAAAAGACGACCCTTTCTGCCAACACGCACATCTCAGGTTGAAGATACTTTGCCCATTCGGTTCGGAGAATCAAAGTACGGTCTATGTCAACCTATTCCACAGAAATTTTCAATGCGCGCGTTTCATCGGTCTTCACCGAGCTGAGACCTACCAGAACCTACGCACAGAGGATATGGCCAGGCGATTTCGACTATACCTTCTTCTCTCCGTCACCGAAAGGTAAACAATTCCCACTGGGAGAATTTCGTCAATGCTGACCTATTTGCGTAGAGAACACGCTCTACAGTGGAACCATTGCATAAGATTCGTGGGGCAGAACATGGACAAGACGATCGAGATCTACAATCAGATCGAGACACGTTCAACAGCCGAAACTGCGAGCATTTTGGTACATGACGAACGAGATCTCTGTGCTATGCGGTCGCTACTTCAGCTCATGAAGTTCTTCGATTCCATCGACGAGGAGGTTATTCCGTGCTTGAACAGAAGCTGTTGTCGTCCATTTCGGAGATGCTCTACTCTTACTATCGACCGGATTCGCAAAGTTTATGATGCTGTCACAAGTGCTTTGGAGACGGCCCAAAGCGAGTCCATGCCTTCAGACAAGCTCCGAATCAGAAAATCACAATTGAAAGAGTTGCAATGGGCATATTGCTTTATACTGCAGCAGTGGTTGCTGGTGCGGATATGGGTGGCCTGCTTCACACATGAGCTTCTGGACGAGACGTCTCAGTTCCCTCTGATGAGAGCATCTTTCGCGATTGCCATCGCCGAAAACGTGCTGGAGGAAAGCCCTCAACTAGGGCAGGCTGCTCTTGAAGTCCATGGTGTGAACATGATCGAGCGCATCTACGACATCGCAATGGGAGTGATAATGGCTGCACAATACCAAGCCAGAGTCTCAGGATGCAAGCCGTCAACGACAAGAATCGATTCCATCCTCAAGCGGTATTTTGAGCTGCTAGACAGGCTAAGGAATGGAGAAAGCAAGTTCATGTCGGCATTGCAGAAAGCTTACGAGTCTGTGCAGTAGCAGAATCTTTGACATTCCAGGTTCTGGCTCGAATACTCCAAATCGAGCAAATCTGTACGTGAAAAGCACAACCCAGGTCATTAAAGCAGAAGAAACTGCATCCTATACAAAGAGCCTCAAATTATCCCGTATTTTCCAGGATTGGAGTCGCCTACTGCCGAGAGTGTTTGACCCAGTCCGCACACATCAACCAATGGTGACAATGGGTCGGTGAACAAGAAACAAGGAGGCTGACATGTGGTTCAAGACTGATAATGTTGGCTGAGTACGTTTTGGAGACGGGTTCTCCACTCGCTCTCGCGGAATCCGTTCAATGCATCTGGATATTGTGGCATCGAGCCAACCAAGAACGAATCATGCGCCAGAGCCACAAAGACTTTACCAGATTTCTCGACTTGCCGGATTCTTTTCAATGTCTGCTGGGCGACCTTAGGATCGCTGTGGAAGCCTCGTCCACCCGGGCCACAGGTTACATTCATAGGTCGACTCCCCATCAGTAACGAGCGGTGGTGACAACAATCTCCTCCCATAAACACCCACTCGTCCTGACCCGTTAGAGCAAGAGCACCAAGGTGGCCAGGCATATGTCCAGGAGTTTCGATCAGGAAGAAGCTACCATCGCCAAAGAAGTCGTGTGCGCGATCAAATGGACCTAACGGCGACCACTGCTCATTTTCGAAGCTGAGTTCGCGAAACTTCGGGTGCTGTACGGGTGCGCTAGAAAATGGTGATTTCAGATTTACTGGCCAACCCTCACCATTTGCAGCTTTACTTCCGGGTCCTGCAACTATTTCCGACTGTGGGAACTTGGTGCAGTCACCGATGTGGTCGAAATGGAGATGGCTGAGGACAACTGCGTTGATGTCTGATGGCGAAACCGGGCCTCGAGACAGGACTTGGAAAACATCTTCAGCCACGGATGGTTGAATGATGGGGAAAGAACTTCTGATCAGCTCCGGGACGAGATCGAAGTCCTATGCTGGTCAGCAAGCATCGGTCAACAAAGCTGTATTGAACGGACCGATGTCAAACCCAGGTCAAACATTATGTTCTTGCCAGAATGATGTCGAATGAGAAAGCAATAGTCGGGGTAGGGATGTCGGGCTTCCATGATGTCTTCGTCTCCATCTTCGAAGAGCCATCGATCCGGATGGTTCAGCTCGCCGGCGGCTATAGCATAGACCTGCACAGGTCGTGTGTCGCCGCTAGACGGAAGTGAAGACATTGTCAGCAGCAGTGAAGGTATGGCGGGCCTCAACAATTGCCCAACCTCTTGAAGTGCTGATAGCGACCAAAGAGCTTGAGGTGGCGGCCATTCTGACAATCTACTCGTACCTTCATGAAAAGCAGACGGTAGACTCAAGAGCTTGTTCAGATCGCTACCGTGTGTTCCCCACAATCCGCTGAAGCTGAATGCGGTCGCCATGCGGGACGTGAGTGCTCCGGGCGTAACGATAACGCCGGCAGAGCCGAAATATCCGCGTTCCCCTTTTAACATGTAGCCTTATGCCCTCGAAAGCTTAGAAACGACGGCCCCCGACACGCCCGCGTTTCGGCAACGAAGCTGTGATTTTATTGAACACAAATGGCTCTCGTGTTTGGAAAATGAGTTTCCCACCATTCTCACGGAGCATGTAATCAAAGTCAGTCGCAATAGCCAGTGTCCATAACTTGCAGCGCTGCACTAGACATCCTCGAACTCGTCTGCAACTGTTTGACATGGCAACCATTCTCAATCGACACATTGGCTCGGTTGGCTTTGGTCTCATGGGATTGACGAGACCGGAGTCACCAATATCGCAGGAAGAAGCCTTCGCGGCAATGAATGCTGCTCTGAAACATGGCGCCGTTTATTTCAATGGTGGCGAATTTTATGGTACGCCGGATAGGAACTCTTTGCATCTACTAAACGAATACTTCACGAGATATCCGGATAATGCCTCGAAAGTTGTCCTCGCCATCAAGGGAGCTCGCGTCCCGGGTGCTTTGCCTGTAGCTTTTGACGGTAGCGAGGAAGGCGTCCGACGATCGGTAGATGAATGTCTCCGGGTTCTGGACGGAAAGAAAAGCTTAGACATCTTCGAATGTGCTCGCGTTGACCCGAAAACGCCCATTGAAGAAACAATGAGAATTTTGGGTGTCTTGGTCAAAGAGGGCAAAATCAAAGGCATTGGCCTCAGTGAGGTCAAAGAGGAGACGATTCGCCGAGCAGCCAAGGTTCAAACAATCGCTCAGGTGGAGGTGGAACTGTCGCTATGGTCTCCAGATGTCCTTTACAATGGCGTCGCAAAAGCTTGCGCCGAACTCGGAATTCCAATCATCGCTTATGCGCCATTAAGCCGAGGCGGTCTTACAACGGAATTACTGGCGGAGGACAAAAAGCTACCTGCGCATCTAAGCAGGTATCCGCGGTTCCAAGGAGTTTCGCTGGCGGCTAACAGAAAGCTGACCCAAAAGGTCCACGAAATGGCGCAGGAGAAGGGCTGCTCGGTCCCTCAAATCGCCATAAATTGGGTGCGGGCGCAAAGTGGCAGAAATGGAAATGGCACAATCATACCGATCCCGGGCGCCGAGAAGCCTGAATGGATTGCAGAAAACTGCACCTCGATCAAACTCACGGAGGAGGATTTAGAGAAGCTTGATCAGATTCTCAGAACTATCCCGGTTCAAGGTGGAAGGTATTCTGAAGCCGAGAACAAGTTCAGCGAAGGTTGACCACCACGCAAAAGAGTGTAAATAGGAGTCTAAAGTGACTCTAGAGCATTGCTTGCCTTTCCGCTTTCTGTGATTATACTGGAGAGGTATGCGTGCTGGGAGAGCCTGACTTCCGGCGAGAGATAATGATTTCTGTGCGATGAAACGGAGGCTGTCATGGCCGACCAACGCAGTGTCACTTCTACTTAGGGCATACCACGATCTCTAAACGTGTTCCCTCGCTGATCCAAAGGCATGACTGTTGGTTGGTCTTGAGGCTAGTCACACTCATTATTGGAGTCGCGCCAAGCCTTGTCTTGTGACCGCGCACCCAGCGGCTTTGGAATTGTTGTACCTGTTGCGAATATCAACGATTTGTCGGCCTCATGGTGAAACCGAGAAGCGTCTAACAGAGCACTGATACTTCTCTGAATACTCCTCAGCACCCAAACACCGACATCCCTTGTCCATAAATTGCTGCAGGGATGAAGAGAGGCCGAACCAATATTCCCCCGGACTGCCGGGTATGTCGGACTCTCCGCGCTTGGCAGGAATGTTAACGCCTGTGAGGCTCCCACCGGGGACACAGTTGACCGAGCTTACCGTTGCATGGTCTTTAGGGACATGTAAAGTATTAATGATGGTCGTGTTGCGGGATAGAAGCGCAGAATCTCACTGTCAAGACCCACCAGCTCCTGGAATGCCAAGATGACCGTCTCTCTTCCAAGCAAACTGCCAACGCTCGATGAGTGCCTGCCAAGGCATCGCAGCCTATTTTACAATGGCGGCTGGCATGAACCTATTAATGGACAGTATCTGGAAACGTTCAACCCAGGGAAAGGGACAGTGATTACAAAGGTGGCCTTTGCAGGCGTCAAGGATACCGAAGCAGCACTTGAAGCCGCACAGGCTGCGTTCCCGGCATGGAGAGCCACACCATCATTACAGCGTGGGAAACTGCTTCGGAAGGCAGCACAAGTGATTCGAGATCACGCCCTCGAACTGGCTATCCTTGACGCTGCTAACATAGGCAGTCCGATCACCATAATGGCAGGAGATGCCTACAACGCCGCCGAATACCTAGACTACTACGCGGGTCTGATTCCTGCAGTCACGGGCGAGACCAACCATCTCTCGGACGCGACCTTCAACTATACTATCAGAGAGCCTCTAGGCGTGGTCGCTAGGGTCGTCGCCGCCAACCACCCGCTAATGTTCACCGGAAACAAAATGGGACCCGCTCTGGCCATGGGGAATACGGTTGTCATTAAAACTCCGGAACAGGCACCCCTGTCTGCACTGAGGCTATGTGAGCTCATTGGGGATATCTTTCCTCCTGGTGTCTTTAACGTGCTCTCCGGCGGTGTTGAGTGCGGCAAGACACTATCAGTACATCCCATCGTAAGGAAAATAACCCTTATTGGCAGTCTTCCGACTGGAAAAGCTATCATGAAAGCAGCAGCAGATTCGCTCAAGCTTTCAGTTTTTGAGCTCGGTGGAAAGAATGCTCTCATCGGGTACCCAGATGCAGATATCGACCGTCTTGTAGACGGAATCGTGGACGGCATGAACTGGTCGTGGTGCGGACAGTCTTGTGGATCTACATCCCGAGTCTTTTTGCATGAATCCATTCATGACAGGGTCTTGGATCTAGCCAAGGCGAAAGTGGAAAAGAAATATATCCCTGGAGACCCCCTGGATCCAAAGACCACAATGGGGTCCATAGTGAACCAAGCTGCCCAAGCCCGAGTACTACGTTATATCGATATTGCCAAGCAGGAAGGTGCCAGACTTGTCCTCGGCGGAGAACGACCTAGTACGGCAGACACGAAGGGAGGCTGCTTTGTGCTCCCAACCATCTTTGCAGATGTCAACCAGAGTATGACTATTGCCCGGGAAGAGATATTCGGGCCCATTTTGTCGGTACTGAAATGGAACGATGAGGACGAAATGTTTAAGGACGTAAATTCCGTCGACTATGGGCTCACGGGAGCTGTGTTTACGACCAACATGAGCACCGCACAAAATGCTGTCAGACGGATCGAGGCGGCCACTGTGTGGGTGAATCACTCGGCTTCACACTACATGGGCATGCCCTGGGGAGGATACAAACAGTCAGGGATTGGAAGAGAAGACTGTTTCGAGGAGATGGTCGAGATGACGCAGCGGAAAGCGGTGCATGTGAAATTGTGATGTAAATACGACGCTGCGACGTTGTTCAGTACTGGACTCGGTGGCCTAGGGTACCTTATTCTGGGCACGCATGTCACCAGGCTATGGACGTTGTATCTCGGCGCCACTGGTGATTTGCACCAAAGAACGACTCAATAGCGAACAGATTTCGTGACGGAAGACCTACGAACGCGCTTCCATGACCTTATTGGCCAGGAGGGCTGGCAGGTATACTTTCTTAAGGTGGCGGTCTTTGAGGATCCTGTGCACTGGCTCTGTTCCTTCTTCACCGAAACCATCATGATGATATTACTCAACTCTATGGCAAACATCCCGTTCGAAGAGAAAAGGACGAGCCAGCACATACGGAGATCATGGAGGACTTTGTGAATGTAAATGCTAAGATTGGGCTACTTGACGATGACGACCAAGCCACTGAACTTCAGATCCACAAGACTGAACCAGGAAGCAAGACCCCCATTGACGTCAACACTCCGGGCGAGAACTTGGCGGGCACCGTCTTCCAACTCAATCAGACCTTGTCCGTGGAGCAACACCCAAGTGGTGGACGTCGTGAAGTTCGGGTCTGTCAAAAATGTGAGAGCGACGAAAGAGCGCGCTCTCAAATTTCTGCCATCGACGATAATGATCCCAACGTCCCTGAAAGCTGGTCGACTCAGACGAACTTATGCACGAACTGCATTGCAAACCCGAAGCGAACTAAGGTTGACGAGGCGCAACATTTGATCATGAAGCAAGCTCGAGCATAACTTCAGACGCTGGCGGACGAGGAACGCGATCGACTGGAGATTCAAGCTCACGAGGACGATCTTCCCGTGAAGTGTTGGCATTGCCAGGAGACGCCGGGTGAGAAGAGAGACAGGGAAAAATTCTATTTTGTCTCGGACGACCTTGGAAATCCAGGGTATCTTTGTGCGACTTGCGCGCAACAGAGGCGCAGGGCAGGTGTCCTTGTGAAATGTGTTCACTGCGGAGAACCCAAAGGGACCTTGCGTCGTTACAACCTATTTGGTGTGATTCCTTACTTCGGATGCGTTCATTCAAGGCGAAATCGACTTGGTTGCTCAGTCTGCTTCAAGCACACAACTGGCAATGGCACTCCGAGCGAAGGGCATGGATGGTCTTTGCGCAATGGGCAAAATCTTTGCAACTCCTGCCTGGTGGAGGGTATCGCAAATGGCATCTTTGAGACTTATAAGGCTGTGGGCCGTTTCCATGATTCGAGTTTGCCAACCGCTGCTTCGAAGCGAACACCGCTCAAGGTGCGAGTAGCAGGATTGCAGCGAGACAGACAAAATGATCGTGGGAGGCGGTGGGGAACAGCTTTGACAAGTACATATGTGTTGTCTGGCATGTCAGCTTATTTGGCGAAACACTGTTCCAGGTGCTGTTCAACACCGTTCCTGACGTGGTCTGGGCCAAATGGTACGGTCATCATGCTCAGGTTATGGCGGATACGGTTACGGAGTCACAGACTACGCCCTTCTTGGACCAGAATGACAAAACGCACATCTTCGAACGCATCATTGTTGGGGTTGGGCCTACACAGACGACGACGACACTTGAAACTGGCAATGTCGAAGCATGCCCAGATGGCGCCGTCTCTTCTGACCAGGCGGGTCCCACAGCAATTTACCAACTTAACAAGACTCTGTCCATAGAGCAGGTACCTCGCAGATACAATAGGCAAGAAGTCGTCTGCCGAGATTGCAAGGGTGGTGAAGGAGTTTACAGCCATGTGCGACTGGACGGGACTGGTCCGGAGCAGTGGTCTGAAGAGTCGTATCTATGGGACCTGTGCTTCTACGATCTGAGCACAACGGTGGCCCAAGAACAACATCGACTTCTCGGCAAGGAGCTGAAAGCAAAGGGCGTCGATGTGAAGTGCTGGCACTTTAAGGCGAAAGAACAGACGGGGAAGAGGTTTCAGAAATCACGAGACCCGGACGACAATGCGGGATATTTATGCGTATCCTGTCGACTGAAGCAACTCAGCTGACAGGCCCTGGTCCACTGCGCTGATTGTGGCAATCATCGTCTAGTCATGTTCTATGGCTTGTTCGATGAGCTTCTTTGTGGTACCTGCAACCAGCAACGGCTAAGAGATGAGGGATGTTCTAACTGCGGCACGCACGACTAAACGTCCCAGGACAGATTACCCGAACGAAATGGGTCGGTGTTTTGCGGTGCATGCCTTGCTACAATGACGCGACGCGGCCAAGTTGCCCCTAAGAAACTATTTTTCTACTGCGTCAACAGTTATGTCCGATGTCTCTGTGACGAATACCGCAAACCGAACCCTACCACCGATCCGAACGCGACAAGCAGCAGACATGAAGGGTGTCGGAGGAGATCAACCTGAGTTGCTCTTCTGCATCTTGGTCATTCTGGTATATGTGCTGATGGTTCTACAGGAGAAGTATCGATTGTTGTTTCCGAGCGGGACTGAGCTGCCTTATCCAGTCTATCATCGATCCTCAGTCAAATTATCGATCATCACAAAGACGACTGGACCACGTCGGATGGAATATTCAGTGTGGGCGTTCGTGAGCTTGCTTGAACTCGATTCGGCACTCAATGTTATCTACGATGCTGTGGTTGACGAAGCGAAAGTTTCTTCTCGGCCGAACTGGGATTTGTCCTTCCGAACTTCTTCGATTTCTGCCAAGAATGACAAAGAAGGAGCATCACAACATACGTGGCGACTACATCTGTATGCTCGCCGAGCATGAGTCTGGGGCTTGGTCTTCGTACATCGGGGTCAGTGGTAGCCTGGGCGATCGAGAAACACAACATGTGAGCAGCATTATGAAAGCGATGGAAGCCGAGGATGACGCTGGCACGTCATGGTACAATCTGGTGGCTGGTCCAGGCTGGACAGTACATCGTCTTGTTCTCGCAACCTTTGAGGACCCGACCCACTGGCTTTACAGCTTTGTGGTGGAAACTGTTTTTATTCTGTTGCTCAGGAGCTGCCCCAACGAGCCGTTCAACAGAACCGAATACCCAGCTTGGCATACTCAACGCATAGCCGACTTTGTCAACACGTTACCGGCTGTGGAGCTGCTGGATAGCCACGGCAACGTCATGCAGACTCGATCGTTTGAAATTGGAGCCTGTCCAGCGAGAGTGTCTCCTTTGGCCCATCGACAATTTTGCAACTCAACAAGGCGCTGTCGCTCGAGTAAGGACCAAAGGGGAAAAACCGTCAAACCGTGAAGTGTTCTAATTGCAGGCGAACCGACGGCAAAATTTACAGTCATGTTAGCGCAGAGAATTCGTCTGTCAAAAGATGTCTCAGAAATGTCTCGAATGAGAGCGGGACGCTCGTTCTCCTGCTGCGCGTTCATGATTGCAGCTGGCTATTTGATAGCTGCACCAGTGGCAATCGGCGCGCAAGATGAGCTTAGTGTGAGAGTGTTGAAGCTTTTGTGGTGTTGGTGAGGAAGAAATGAATAAGTGCTGAACATAAAGTGACACGTATGAGGATTTGATTTTTTTTTGCGGGTGCGGCGACTGACCTTTACTTCACTACCCGCACAATGGGGTGTCTGTGATTTGGCTGCTATTGCTTGTCTCCTTTGATCCCTAGACAACGAGTCGCACGAGAATGCTGGTAGGCTTCGACGTCCTTGGTGGTACGGCGTATCAGACTCAATCTCGGACAGCGACTCGAACGGGGACTGATCCTCGATGGCAAAAAGATTCGTTGGCTTCGGAAAAGTCTTCATCGTCATCACCAACATGTGAGAAATGAAGCAACGCACTGTGAGAGGACTCACCGAGCATCTCAAACGGAACACCTCTGAAAAGAGGAGCTGATGGGCAGGCACGTTGGACGCTTGCCTTCTCTCTACCGCAGATACTTCCTCTCCAATTCGCGCATGTCACTATCCCCTTGCAGCTCGAAGATCTCCGACACGCTCGCAACCTCCTCTTCCACACCAGCAATGCCACCATCATTCACAATCTTTCTAAAAGCGCGCCTCATCCCTGCCACCGCCGCGCGAATCGCATGATTTCCACAAATCAACAGACCTACCTTACCATCCGTCAGACGAGCGATGTCAGAAAATGACAGTTGCGGGTAGCTCGTTGGCACCACAACCAAAGGAACTTTCCCCGTCCAGGCACGGCAGAAGGACAGGATCTCATCCGGTGTACTCTGCTTACTGTGAATGAGTATCGCGTCCGCGCCGGCCTTCTCGTATGCTAAGCCTCTCTCGAGGGCTTCGTCCTGCCCTAGGCCAGCAATGAACGCCTCTGTCCTCGCTATGACAAGCATCGAGCACATTGCCTTCGCCGCTGCAACCTTGCCCTGAAATTCCTCAACCGGAACAAGTAGTTGGCGCCCTCCTGGTCGTAAACTGCTGTCCTTCGGAAAAGTCTTGTCTTCGATCACGATGGCAGCCACCCCGGCCGATTCGTATTTTTTGACTGCATAAGCCAGGTTGATTGCATTGCCAAACCCTGTATCGAGATCAGCGATGATCGGCAGATCCTGAACCTCGCCCATGGAACGTGTATTTTGCAAATGCAGGTCCGGGGAAATAATGCTGGCATCAGGCACAGCGTTCGCAGCCGATAGTTCAAATCCGCTGGCCCAGATGGCGTCGAAGCCGCCAGCTTCGGCAGCAAGCTTTGCGGCTAATGGGTTGTGCGCGGCCATTGCGATTGCCGGCTTGGTGCTTGCATGGGCCGTCATTGTCAACTTCATGCGAAGGGCGTCTGTCGCGGCTCGTTTGGCCATTTTCCACAAGCAGCGGTGCTGCAGGTTGAGAAATAGAAGTAGGTGTTGCAAATCGAGCGAAGAAGAAGGATTCTTCGGAGATAAAGCTCGTGAGATAGTTGCCCCAACATTGGGAAGTGGCACAAACTGAGTCCACGTATCTGCTAAGCCGTCTCCACATTTATTTGCAAGCTCGGTATGAACTCCGACCCGTTCCCTGAAACCTAATGTAAACCGTTGCCAGTTGAAAGCGTATGTGTAGAGGGAGTCTAGCAGGGGTCAGTATACTCGCTCGCAGCGTGTCGGGCTTTTCTGAGTCGCGCGGATTGGTTCATCCTGGTCGCCGCCCTCATCAGTCGAGAAACCACGGGCGGACCAGTCCATGCTTGAATGCTGACCACCTCTTATTTCTACTGCCTCTGATGTGGCGATATCCAATTCTCTTGCAGTAAGAGGTGAAGGTCATCTCTCCAGAAGAACTTCTGGCCGAGCGCCTCCAGGTCCCACCATTCCCAGTTGACTAGTTCAGGAAGCGCCTTACGCATAGAGGAGAGGAAGAGGACGCCTTCCTCAGAGAGTTCACTGCAGTTGATTGAAAGGGACAAAGAGTCCATGGCCACCAGCCAGATCCAGATGATGCAGTCTCGTTCCGTCCGTGAGTCTGGCAGCTTGAAGGATGGAAGTTTTGCTGTCAAATGTGTCGTTGCTGAATGGTAGATGCACGCCCGTGGCCTGAAACGATTTGCGCGATTTGCACAATAGCGGAATAACGCCAGACACAGCAGGTGCTCAAGAGATGGACCGTCAGGACCGTCAGGTGTTCGAAAAGCTGTGCAAGCATCCCGGAAATTCCAAGCCTGACCGGTGACGGGTCGGAAGACCTTAGATCGGGCTTCACCTTGCCTCTCCGCGTAGTTCGAATCCTGAGGACTCCAATCCCGCTTTGCATTGATCCTGCGAATGATATTTATTGTCTCGGAGGATAATGCTCCAGTTCTGACGAGATTTTGGAAACCAATGGGGAGGTCTATGATCAACTTCATCTGGTCCTCATCCGGGAAATGCAGTGTAGGCCCTCGCGCAAGAGTGGGTTTGGGCGGTGGCTCTCCAGACAGGGAAAGAAGCCTGTAGATTATCAGTCTCGTTTCGCGGCTTGACGGCTGTTGGAGGAGGCGTGTGAAGGCGTACACAGTCAGAGCCGCCCGCGCAGAGCTATTCACACCTAGCTGCTCGACACCACCACATGAAGCGACCATTTTGTCTACCTGATCTCTATGCGCCTCCCAGGCACTAGAGTTGCCAAGGCCTCTTTCGAACATCGCAAGGAACAAAATAGTGAGGATAGCCCCGTCATCAGCTTTGGCATTTGGCTTTGCCAGTCTGCCTCGAAGCTTTGACATTGCTCGTCCGGCGTGGACGAAGGCAGCTTGTGGCAGCGGAGATCCAGGCTTGGCGATGGCAGTGTGGGCCACCTTTGTCAGTCCAAGGAGAATGTGGAAGAAGTCCTCGTATTTTGCCATCTGTGAATCTCCGTCAGCTTGTCCCAATATTGAAGAAGACGACAACGATAACCCATGGAAGAATGGAAAAGGATCTTGCATAGACGGGAGACTGACGTTCTCGAGCATCCAAGCTCCATACACGTTAACAACATTGAAAGCTTCGTTGATGGAAGCGACTGCATTACTTCATTAGTGCATGGCAATGCTGCGAGCCACGTCAAAACAGGAAGTCCCGCATCAATCCCCTTACCTGTTGGCATAACATAATGAACAACTGGAAATTTCTTAGCATGGGCGTCAACCAACACGGCTTCGACACTTACGGAAGTCGACATAGAACGACGTCTCGTAACCGTCACCTCCAGAGACACAGTCGAAAGGGTCTACTCTTGCCCCTCTTGACCAGTGCCAAGGACTTTGTTTTGCCATCGCCATATCAGGCTTGCGCTGTTGCTTTGGTTCTTCAATCGATTCATGCTGAGTTTCTGGAGCGTCATCCTCATCGGCTTTCACAACAAGCTGCTCAATACTTATTCGACTGGGCGAGAAGCAAGCTGTATCTCCTGATGGCGCTCGAGGCGGTCTTTGTCTATCATCATATTGCGTCCGGATGTGGGAGGTCACATAATGTTGTCGGTAGCTCCATGTGATTGAGCAGTGCTTGTCATACACAACTCTATTGGCATTGACCCGATACACGGCCTTGGCTGCATGTGAGCGGGCTTTTGATTGAGTCAGCTCATAGTCGCTGCGAAACCGAGTTTTGTTGGGGAAGTAAGGAATAAATGATATGTTTCCTGCCATCATCAGCTCCTCACATCGGTTTAGGCTTGAATTGCAGCTGGTAATATGCGGTTGTGGTCAAGTTTGAAGGTGTACCTTTCCAGAGGTTCTCAGTGCAATGGCGTGGACGAAGTAAGGAGGAGGCAAGAGTTGCCTCAAGCAGCACGCGCCACCTATAGCGAGGGGTTGATTGCAGCCAAGATAATTGAATACTTCAAAAGGACTCAAAGCTTGTTCGAAAGAAGCTCGCCCACCTGCAAATCCCACTTTATGTTGAACGGCTTTTACCTGAACGGGAAGTAAATATGACGAATGGCAACATGAAAGGCGGTCGTTGCCCGGACCCTTTGCCTTTGCTCTGCGCGAAATTCGTTGACTGGTACATCGGCCAACCTGTTTCGTTCTGTGGGCCGGCGACGCTTGTGATACGGTGAAGGCCCTTGCTGTAGACTGGACGGCATCTCTGACAAGCCTCTTCGACATGGTGCTAACGCACAACGGCTGAAGCTGTTCGAATGGCATCGGTCAAGTGTTTTTCCCAAGCGGGCATGGTTTCAAGAACTTTCAATTGAGGGCGTTTACTCATCGTACACGTCTCTGAGTCAGTCGATACGAGAATGCATGTTTGCAAGTTGATCCTGGGAATTTGTCCCACCACTGGAGTAGCACCTGGCGCCCAGATACACGTCGCGTGAGCCATAACGTCACCTCTCCGAAGCCCACTCGATCGCAATATACTCCCATCAGAAGGTAGCGAGCACAATACAGTAACTGCGGGAGAGAATAAAGTTCGAGCGAGGCAGGGTAGCTGTAGCCCTCGTGGTCAGCCGGGATAGACCGTGACCTCGCAGGCTCGGCAGGACATGTAAAGAGCTCGGCTACAAGGTTTGGTCCGCGCCAGGCATATAGTTAATCCGATCCGGTCCCTGCGACCCCAAATTCAAAAGTTCTGCGGGGAAAAAAGATCCAAGTCGCATTCCACCTTGCGATTCCAAGCGCTGAAGCCATGCTTGGGCGTTGTTTGCCTTGACAACATCCACGCTTGAAGCTCCACAATGCGTTCTCTTCCTAACATAATCATTACTGGCACTCCCGGTGTAGGAAAGACCACGACCGCCGCGCAAATCCTCAGCCTAGCCTCGTCCTCCAGTCCCTCGATAAATCTCAAGCACCTCTCAATAAATGACCTCGTCAAGACGCGAGAATGCCACTCAGGCTATGACGAAGAGCTGCAGACTTTGATCGTGGACGAAGACAAACTTATGGACGAAGTTGAGAAAGAGATTGAGGATGGGGATGGAGAAGGTGGTTGGGTCATTGATTGGCATTCAACTGCAGGCTTTGCGGTGAGATGGGTCGATCTCGTCGTGGTGTTGAGGTGCGAAGAAACGAACGTGCTGTTCGATCGCCTGTCCGCAAGAGGGTACAAGGACAATAAAGTGCAGGAGAACATGGACGCTGAAATCTTTGGCGTCGTAAGTGAAGAGGCGAAGGAGGGGTGGGAAGAGGAAGGGCAGGTTGTTGAGTTGAAGAGCGTGGAGGCCGAGGACATCGAGGAGAATGCTGAACGAATAATGCAATGGGTGAAGAGCTGGGTGAAAGACCATGCGACGGATGGCAAGCAGGGTTGAAATGGCACAAGATCTTCAAGACGAAGACGCCCCGGATCGCAACGATCACGTCTACAGATCTATCTAGCTCGGACATTATCGCACCGCTCAAGGCTCCACATCATCACCCGCAAGCCAAGCTTTCAGCTTGCCCAGCGCCGTGCCACGGTGGGAGATGAGATTCTACAAGACAACCCTGATCAGCAAGAACAGCCTTCAGAGACGCATCGCAGAGAAGAGGGAGAGCCCACCTTTTTATTCGTCTCCATCTCAGCGTACGTCTTCCCTTCCTCGAACTCGAAGACTGCATCCCAGCCAAATACAGGCGGCCCACGAGCGGGTACGATCTTACCTTGGCACCTCCCCTGGAAGAGTATAGGCTCTTGGTCGGGTCCGGCACAGTACGCGAATGTACACACTGCAGTGGCAGTTTTGTCTTCGTACGCGGCGAGCATATTGTTCAGGCCCTCGTGGCCGAGGGCTTGGAGGAAGTATTTTCTGCGGTGGGAGTGGAGAAAGGGTTAGTGAGCAGATCTCCATGGATACATTCTGCAGAGCGAGAAGTTTCTGGAGTGAGCGTGAAGTGGAAGTAGTCGAAGTATTCTCGGAACCAGAGCGCGCCACCCTTTTTTGACACAATGTATGCGTCGGAAGTCTGTATCAAGCTGGCAGCTGGGACGAGAGACTCACATATAAGGTCCTGGTAGTCCTTTCAGCGCCCGGAACTCTAGTGCCGTGTCTTCTGTCAAGACAGGACCGTTAATCTGAGTATGCAAGCGTCAGTAGAACCCTGTCCATTTCCTGAAGCAAGCAACCCAGGATCAAGACCTACCGCCTTCGCAGCCCTCAAGCACTTATCCCTCGCAACCTCCTCAATCGTGCCCTGAATCTCCGCCCCTTCAACATTGCGACTCTGCAGTTCCAGTCCCGGCACGTCTCCGAGGATGGCCTGGACTTCCTTCAGTTTGTTCGCATTGCCGGTGATGAAATTTAGGACGGTGGGGCGGGGTTGATCTGCCATCCTGGTATTGTGATTCGACGGGGTTTCTAGAACAGACTGGAATGCAGCAGTTTTAGGCTTGGAACTGGCGAAGGGAGAGGAGCTGGTTGAGTCTGTCACTTTACGGGAACGTCGGACGATAAGAGCGAAGAATTGAGATGTCTGAGGTGGTTGGCTTTTTCTCAATGTGCAAGCTGTTGGAGGTCCTAGATTTTGTTCCCAAGCATTGAGGAGTGTGGAATGGACATAGGTTATAATGAGTTCGGAGTCTATAGGGATGATGTTCAAGACTGCGGCGAGGCTGTAGTCCTTACGTCGCCGAAGTGACTCATACAATGCCTGAGGTTACGAATGGAAATAGGAGCGGGATCGATGGATGCGCCAAGAGGCTTTGGTCTGCAGAATCATGCTGTTAACTGCCTACTGCTACAAGACGCTTTGATGCCGCTATGCCGCTAAAGCTACCCCCTGCACCGAGCAGCAATCCGTTCTAAAACATCCGATACTCCATCGCTATGCATGCCCAAGGCGGTCCGCTGATGCCCATCTAGCAGCGACCTTCACATGTCTATACTCCTGGTTGCCAAAAACGCCGTGTTGTTGCAGGTGCCTCTCCAAGCTGGCTCATTACTTCAGCCGAAGTAACTCGAACTGTTTGTACTTCTCCAAGTACTTTTCACCCCTCCGATGAGCTTTCATCAGCTTCTCGGGGTCATGAGCCCTGAAGGCCGTCGTGTTTGCCATTGCCAACTTCTTGAGGGGAGAACTTGGGTTGAACATGGGATCGAAAACGACGAGGTTGACAGAGCCGTCAATCCTCTGTTCGACTCCGACAATAGTCATGGAGTGACCCTGGTGTTGGAAATAAATCGGTGGCTTGTCAGTAATGACGACTTTGTCGATATTGTCTTTGGTGGAATCGTCGTCGAAGTATTCGCAAACCGCACAAAGCATGGTTTCAAACCCTTCCACTTCCTTGGTGGTGGTGAATGCGGTCGCCTCGCAAGGAATATCCGTACTCAGCAATAAAGCCTGCGCCTCAGGGGTCCCGATGTATTTCCTTGTGTACCTGATTCCTCCGGTCTCGTCCCGCCCAGCCGAGTTGATGCCCTTGTCCCATGCATTTTCAATCATTTCCTGTAGCCTCAGTATCGAGGGCAGCCTACCCGGGAAACGGTCTGCTCCAGTTGCCTCGGCCTCCTGGATATAAGAAACCATCATCTGGATGTTCCGATATCCACAAAATCCCCCTTCGCGATGCATCTTACATACGTGGCGCACTTCTGGACTGCAATAAAATGCACGCTCGACGCCCCGATCCAGATGAGATAGTCGAGCAAGCACAGGCACAAGGTTCGGTGTTTCGTTGGCAATGGTTTCGACACGGACGAGAGAACCGTCTGGGCCGATCCTGTTAGAGATCGTAACCTTGGCTCCCTCCTCGAGCATCTTGTGCAGCCAGTGTGGCATCTGTTGTTCGTGCGCGTAAGGACCTAATTCTGATTTCTATATGCTGTTAGCTTGAGCAGCGGCTGACGACTGCCACTCCTTGACTTACACCCAAGCGTTTCGTCTTGCCAATTTTCGAAGCCACGGCCGAATACGCCGACCTCCTCTTAGGAGACGCAGGATTACCCAGAAAGATCTCCTTAAGAGATGGGCCGCGTCGTCTCTCGTGGCTGGGAGGAGCTCGGCTGGGTTGAATCTGCTCATAGTTTCGCAATGACTTCGGGATACTAGTACTGAAGGAGTTGGAAACATCGGCCGGTGGATATTGAACACTCGACCTCAGCGTGGATAGTTCAACATCCTTGACAGGCATCTCTGGTTCGTCGATAGAGATATTTTCCTGAGCATGCATGTCTGAATGGGCGTCAAGCTCGAGGAAATGTACACGTTCGCCACAGGCACATTGGACCCATTCTGCTTCGCCTTCCGGAGAAGGATGTGAGGTAGCTTGGCCATTTTGTATCGCTCTTTCCGAATTCTGGTTTCCATGAGCGGCAGGCACATTTGTGCGGTCGGATAGAGCAAGCTCGGCAGGCAGACCTGCTTCCTCAAACGCAAGAAGTTGAGCCAACTCGGCATCACTCATGGCGGCCGCAGCTTGGCCAGGCCGAGATCTGCCATTTGGTTCGGATTGCTGGTCGACATGGACATGATGCACGTGATGTTCAAGGGTATTGAAGTCATGGCTTCCGAACGAACAAAAAGGGCAAGTCAGATGCTGTTGCTGACGTTGACTTTGGCGGGACATTATGACGGTTAAAGGAGGTTGAGGCTGAAAGCGCGAAAAGCTGCTAACAAAGCCTCATCTTGCGTCGAACGTGGTTGACTGCCGGTGGTGTCCTTCTGGGCGGTCGCTTGCACCTCAAACCGTTTGCTGGTGTTGATACCTCTTCGTCGGGCAAACCGAGATCAACCGAGCCTTGACAACGAACACAAGGAAGTGATGACCTGGGTCTTGAGCGTGTGGCTGTGCGACAATAGAAAGGAGCAAGTGAGAGAAGGCTGTGAAAGGCTGCAATGAAGGCGAATTGAAGGGCTGCTTTACAATCGCCAACTTGACAGGAATGTCACCGTCACCCAATCCCAAAACTCCGGGTCTGGCAGTCACTGCTGTCAGCATCACTATCTTTGCTCTCCCCGTCGTTGTGGTTCACGCTGACACAGTTGCACTGCATCTCCAAACGAGCTCCAGGTATCCGGCCATGGCCATACCCGTTGCGCTGGGCGACTCTGCCTCGCAAATAGAGGTCGACACGCCTTTAAATGACAAGATTACTTTTAGACACTCTTGAATTGGCAGCCAGACACGAGCTGATGACGCCACAGTGCGCGAGGCCCCTCGAGGCCCCTCATTCGCCGACTTCGGTGCGATCGGTCTCACCGCCTTAGCCACCCCTCGAGATTTTTCGAAATTCTGCCAGCGCGAGTCTGGTGTCTGGGGCTAGATGCTGTGGTGGGATGGTCAAACACCCGACCAAAACGAGCTGACCCCGTAAAAGGTCATTCTCGGCTCAAAGTTGTCTGCGTTGACTTGGGAGTCATTACTTTCGTTTGTTCTCTCTCTTTCTACATATGCGAAGCTGAGAATATCATGCGCTTCAGCCATCGCTCGTTGAATCTTCCTTTCCCACTATGACTCCGTCCAATCTTCCTAATGGCGTCCACCCACAGCTGCCCATCCTCAACAGAGTCAATGGAACGAGCACACCCCGAATTCGAGCTATTCATATACTGAAGTTCGGAGGTACGCAGGGAACACCTCAGTCTTGACCTTGGCTCTGACTCATTGCTTCAAGGAACCAGTGTCGGCAAATTTCCCAAGGATGTTGTGAACGTGGTCAAATCTAGACTACTAGAAAACAATGTCGCTATTGTTTGCTCAGCCGTAAGTCCTACCTCACGCTCGACTGTTCGATTGACTGACCAACATGCGCAGAGATCGAGCAGCTCCAAGGCTGCAGGCACGACGAACCGTTTATTGCGAGCCGCGACCGAAGCCGAGCACCACCGAAGTTTCAAACAAATAATAGACGATGTGCGGCAGGACCACCTTGGAGCTGCCGATGCTCATGTACAGTCAGACAAGATTCGGTCACGATTAAAACACGAGACGGAAGAGGAATGCTCGTTGGTGGTGCGCATATTGGAAGCTGCTCAAACAATCCGAGAAACCAGCCCAAAAGTAAGAGATATGGTTATGAGCACAGGAGAGAAGCTCAGCTGCCGGTTCATGACAGCAATGCTACAAGACCGGGGTATTGATGCCGAATATGTTGATCTTGCGGATGTCATTGACTTCAATCCCTCACACGGGCTGGATCAGCAATTCTACGACAATGTGGCCTCCATCTTAGCAAGACGGCTGCGCGAAATACCAACTGGCACAGTACCCGTTATCACAGGATATTTCGGAGCCATCCCCGGCGGCCTCCTTACGACAGTCGGGCGAGGCTACACAGATCTGTGCGCAGCGCTTGTTGCAGTCGGAATCAAGGCTGCGGAACTGCAAATATGGAAAGAGGTCGACGGCATATTCACAGCGGATCCGCGGAAAGTGCCAACGGCACAGCTTATCCCCCAAATCACTCCAGCAGAGGCTGCTGAGCTTACCTTTTACGGATCTGAGGTCATCCACCCCTCCACCATGGATCTTGTGATCCGCGCGCGAATACCGATACGTATCAAGAACGTGATGAACCCGCGAGGGGGCGGCACTGTCATTTACCCTGACTCTATATCAGAGCTGGACTCCAAAGGGTCACGGCTTGACCCGAAATTATTCCGCAGGTCTAGGAGTTCCAGCGTGATTACGGATCGCGAGAAGCCGAAGCGTCCGACCGCCGTCACCATGAAGCACAAGATCTTGGTCATGAATATCCATTCCAACAAAAGAGCTCTGTCACATGGTTTCTTTGCAGGGATCTTCTCGACACTTGATAAATGGCGACTGTCAGTCGATGTGATCTCCACGAGTGAGGTTAACATGTCCATGGCTTTGCATTCGGAGGCGCCCCTGTACACGGGGGGCGGCGACGATGAATATCAAATTGTGGACCAAGACCTTCGAGGCGCGATTGAGGAATTGAAGACATATGGTACTGTGGACATTATACCGGAAATGGCCATCGTCAGCCTTGTCGGGAAGCAGATGAAGAATATGGTTGGTATTGCAGGAAGGATGTTCTCAACACTCGGTGCGAATCATGTGAATATCGAAATGATATCGCAAGGCAAGTTTCCCTGTTGCTAAAGTAAGCCGTTTGAACTGTTGATGCTAATGGTATGGGCAGGAGCTAGCGAGATCAACATATCTTGCGTGATTGAGGAACGTGACGCTGATCGGGCGTTGAATATCTTGCATACGAACCTGTTCACCTTTCTGGACCCGTAAATTTGCATTTGAGCAGTTTGAGCGACATTTCATGGCATCATGGGAATTTAGGGAAGTGATGAAAAGTTGAAAACAGCAGCGAGGCCGTCGGAGTTTATCGTGACGCACTCCTTCGAAGGAATAATTGAACGATGAGCGCTATCACCGGTTTGTATAGAAGCGTCATGTCAACAGGTGGGAAGGCTGCGAGGATGATTCCGACAATCGCATTTGGAAATGCAATTGCCGCGACACCTGTCACTTGAGAAGAATCCAACATCTTCCATGACATGACATACGTCAAAGCAGAAACTATCAATATCTTGTCCAGAAACTATACACAATATATTTCTGGAAACAAATTACCCGCACACTATTGTATCTTCTCAGACCACATCTATATTTCATTCATCTGATAGTTCTCGCTTACTCCGTACTGTGGAAAAGAACATCGGAACAAGTTATTCCACTCCGAGCACTAGGACCAGGGCGTTCACTGCCTGCAAGGGCGCGTTCTCTTGGACGACCTCCACCAATAAGACCAGGTTGGTTTGCGGGACTGCGCAGCCCACTGAGACAAAAGTCAGGAACAAGGCGGAAAATTGAGCGACGTGCCACGTCAATCAATGCGGGCGAGGTCAACCAAGATGGCATTGATTGGATGGGACAAAGCGAAGCAGAGCAGGCCGACCATGGCGCGAACTCCAACAATCCAGGCTTGCCGCTAGCTTCCTCTGACACGCGCCTCAGCTTCTCTGTCGCGTCCACCATGTCGAGTCACTTCGGCCTCATCCCACCAGAACTGAAAATGAGAGCCACAGTCCCGCGTCATCCCGTGCGAGTGTCGCACTTTCTTGCTCATTTTACCCTCTTTGCCCGCCCGGCTTGCCTGTTTTCAGCCGTTCCCCTCTTAAGAACTTGGCTGTGCCCTCCCACGACTCGTACTTCTATGCAAGCACACTCATGCTGTTATCCAGCTTACATCAATTGACGCGATCACCTCAGTAAACAACGCCCTCTCGAACCTCAATTGTGGTGCAATGGCCCAGTTCACTCCATAGACACCATTAACTCACAGCCTGTATCCCTTTCGATGGTTCAGCAGTGAATATCTCACCCTTCGATCTGCCGGACCGTACGAACGCGGCCCTCGATCGTCCGACCTCGCACAGACACGCTCATACCTACCCACCTTCCTAGTCTCGATAACGGCAACCAAATCTCGCTCTCCCTTTTCTCCAGGTCAACCCATAACAAGTTGCAGAGGCTGTCTGTTCCGGCTTTTGAGGCTGTGGCATGACCTGGGGCTGCATCTTTACCTGAATCATCAGCATTGCTTAATGGGACCATCCAACTTCATCTCGACGCGACTTTTGCCCTATCATCTGCTGATCAGGCGTCTCTGAACATTTTGCAACACCTGCCGCCATGGCATCGACGCGTCAACATCCGTATGTACAGATTTACCAAGATCCGATGCCACCTCCATCCAACGAGATTTCCCCCATCGAGAAGCCTCGACCGCGCCTGCAGCCTTCTGCCATGCCGCTGCAGCCCATGAGGAATCCTCCTGTAATTTCTCGACATCCTGGAGTCACATTGTCTGCTCCAATGGCACCAAACTATCAAGCGTCACCTCAGAAAGGTGCCATCCTCTCACCGTCGAATCCGTACTTCGGCGATTTGAACTACGTCGCCATCCCACCGCCTCCAACAGCCAGCCATATCTACACCGACTCACCCACCAAGAGAAGCGCGATGCCACTCACTCAGCAATATCGGCCTGTGCAGATGGCACAACCGATGTTCACCACGTTCAACAGTAATTTCGACAATTACGAACAGGAGAATTTCCCTGCGCCCACCACGAATGACAACTTCGTCGACTTCCCCGAACCCTCGTACATCCGCAAGCAGTCCCTCAAGAGATCGTACTCAGACGCGCAGTTGCCACAGGATCGACCATTCAAAAAGGCTCGTCAGGATGAAGAGTCGGTCTTCCAATTGCCGGAGCCAGAGGACATGCCTCCAGTTGAAGATGATGGAAACAAGCCTCCTTATAGCTATGCTCAAATGATCGGCATGGCTATCCTAAGAGCACCACAACGACGTCTCACCCTTGCTCAAATCTATGACTGGATCTCCACAACCTTTGCGTACTACGCCCGAGATACCAAGCAAAGTTGGCACAACAGCATTCGACATAATCTGTCGTTGCACAAGGCCTTCACGAAGCAGGAAAGACCAAAAGGAGACGCAGGCAAGGGAAGCTATTGGGTCATTGAGCAAGGTATGGAGGCGCAGTTTATCAAAGACAAGAAACCGAGAGGCAATATGCTCTCCCAGGTATACAACCTTCCTGGTACGGTTCGGCCGCAACCCCAAATTGCACAGCAGTTGTCGGAAGCACTGGCACCAAACACCTTCCTTGGACAGTCGAGTGAGGTTCCTCGACCGCAGACAGCCCCGGCCTTGCCTGAACTGTCGTCAGACGCAACTCTGCCAGCGTCAGACCCTGCATTGAATGAGCACGAGACGGCCGACTTCGAGGACAGTGCCATTGCACTTGTGCCGAAGTCGTCACCACCAGATGCTATAAACTCATCGCCACCTGTGATTGTATCAAAACATCATCGCGCCATCTCCTCACCTTCTGCTCGGATGCCGCGCCCTGCCGCATCTCATCGGCAAGCACGAAGTCTTACGAAGAATGATGATAGCGGGTACTTCTCCTCCATCGAATCTTCTGCATTGAAACCAAACAAGAACACAATAGTGCTTACCTCAGAGCTTGATATCGAGCCCATGAGGAGTAAGCGTGGCCGTGCTGAAGAAGAGATTGCTCGCATCAGAAGCTCCTCCCATGACTTGACCCCCAGTCATGCCAGGTTCCGCCTATCGACTGCGGAAGCTCCGCCGTCTTCCTCGCCTGTCCGGGTCAGTCCAGCAATCACGTTGAATCCTATGACTCCTGCAGTGATCTTCAAGAAACCCTTCCGCCCTCCGCCTTCCGTCTCCCCGAATACACAGCTTCTCATGCACCGCAAAGCTATGCACGACTTTGCCAACTCCCCGATTAGGAGCTCGGGCTTGTTTATGTCTGATGACACTGCTTACAGTCCTCTCAAGTGGTCGAACCTCGCACCACCTGAGTTGGCTGAAAGTTCTTTTGAGATCTTTTCTGATACCGCCATTGGTCTTACTCCAGGCACCCCTGCATTGGGTAACTCGCCTATGAAGCGGCCATCATTTGGACGTGCAGCCACTTCCATCGACGCGCTTTCAGAAGTGTTCAGCAATGGCTACAAGCTGAACGCAAAAACACCTACTCGTGGCTCCCTTCTCAATCCTCGAGTCCGAGCTACACAGACTGGCTCTCCATTAAAAGGCTCAGCTACGCAGCTTCAAGTCCTTGATCAAGCTGATGAGCTCTTCGACTTCAAGTCGTTTGAGAATGATAATTCCGACGACAATGATGAGGGCGTTGATATCCTTCAGGGCTTCGGAAAGATCGGGCAGCTCAACAGCACTTCAACAGGCGACCACTTACGCCGGCCCTCCCTGGGCCGCAGCTTCACCTCACGCTTCTGATATGTCTTCATGAACTTGGTTGATGGTTGGTCACTTATTTCTATTGGGAGGAAAGCGGTCCATGTCTACATTTCTTGCCTTATCAATACTCGGCTGTTGGACATTGAGGCAAAATGCCTAGGACTTTTCTACGACCCACACGCGGTCGATTGCTCGTTTGGATCGAGCGCAAGGTTCTCTCCCATTTTGAACGTTCTTGTAAGGACACTTGCTATGATGTTAAGAGTTTATGACTTGGCTCAAAGGCCGTTATTGCCATGAAGATATGGATTGTATGACAGGGTAATGGCAGCTCTTGCCTCGAGGCAACCAGTTGCTTCTGCAAGAGGCGTAGAGATAGTTCAGCAGCAATGCAAATGAATCCACATTCACAATTGCGCAGCCCTTTTCTGCCATTGCACAGTATGACCCCCCTTTGACTGCTCACCCAGCCACCAAAGTAGCAAGCTAGCAGTTGTTCATGTCAGCCAAAAAAAACATTTCCCACGTCCGTCCCTGCATTACTCAATGACGATAGAAACAGGAATTGCGAAATCGACAAATTTGTCCAACAAATGTCCAATACCAATACGCTCATACAACATAGTCCCGCCGACTTTTGCACTCCTCGAAACGAGCAACACGTAGTGTTTTCTCGTATCTTGATCCTTCCCTTTCTCGGTGCCTATAACCACGCATTTTATCGCAGTGATTGGTAGAGCCTTGCCGTCATCATAAGATAGGTAGGCATCTTTTTTGGTTGAGTGTTCCGTGTTGACAAGGTCGAATGCATCTGCGTGGATCGCATTGCTGTCACCCATATGACTGGTTCTCAGCCACGAGGACTGGTTGCGACTCGCAAACGGGAGTCGAACGCCGGCCTTGTTCTCAGGGTGCGTATTCCACTCAAGTGTTCCACCCCTGGGCTGGAAAAACGAAATCGGCCCGTCGACTGCCATCCACGACCAGCTAGGAGGTGTGCTTCTTGTGTGGGTACCGGGCGGAATCTTCTTTAGCATCGTCGTACCCTCAGCGCGCTGCCATAGTAGACAACGCCCCCAGTAGCTCTCAAAAACTCCTGCGAGGCTTCGCGTCCTGAATGCGAGAGTGAGGCGCTCCATCAGACCGTCGATGTAGACGCGACGGTCTTCAGGACGCATGTAGGTGCCCGTAATAACTTTAGCGTCTATTTTTCAATCTCTGCACCAGACTTGCAAACCTTGGCCTGTGAAGCTCGACCGCCTTGACCTCGGTATCAGACAGACTTGGTAACTCTTTTCGCCAGATGTTGAAGATGGAATCTGGCGCCACTCCGTCATGTGGGTGACAAGTGATGCACAGTTTTGGCTTCAAAAACTTTGTAATTTCCCAAGCCCAAGATTCCGCATTGGACGCGTCAGGTTCACTGAGGCTGCAGAACACTAATTGCACCGGAGTGTTGCCTCGTTTGACTTCCCAACCACCATGTGCGGCCTGAAACAACGTTTTTTGAGTGGTGTACTGACCTTCGTTAGCACGCGTCTGCCAGCATGCTGTAGAGACAACACTCACCTCGTATATCCGCGCCGTGACCGACTTGGCATTGATCCTCAAGGGGTAATGCACACCATCATCGTACCTTTCCAGGGTTTTGCCATTATGGTCTTGGACGGCGACGGTGACGTGCGCGTCTTCCACAGGTTCAAACCACTGCATTAAGCCTAGCTTCGCCAGCAGGTCTTTTATCTCAGCCAGCATGCCCTGACGACCAATCACCAACACAACGAGCGATTTCCACCAGAAGTGTGCAGAATATGGTTTCGCTTCTGGTGCTGCCCCTTCGAGATGAGCCAATGACTCAAACAAGGACTTCAGGAAGCTGGCGAATAAAGACGTTCTTGTTGAGACGTCAACAACCGTGGAAATAACCATCTTGGTCACGCGCGGTTTCACAAAAAGACGCTGGCGGAGTATGTATCGCTCTAAGAAAAATTCATGAGCAGCGCAGGTCGCCGCAGTGTAGCGCATATGAGTAAACTCATCTCTTTCTGGAGCCGGCGCGTGAGGTATATCCAGAAGAAAAGGTTGAGGCAGAGGGATACTGTGAGCCTGTGTTAGCTTGTACCATTATTAAAAGACGAAGAGTAATAGTTCTGGTAACAATCAAACAGCCTTCCGCAGACACAGGCACTCACTCAAGAACAAAGTTACCGTTAAACCGTTGAATGCAATAGATAGGTGTCACAACGCTAGGATCTGTGCTCGAGGAGGGCCATTGTGGAATGCGCAATGCCCTCGTAACCATTTGGCCGTTTTCATCCAGAACCTGTCCGTACACATCAACTTGCAGTCCCGCTGACATCGTACGGTCACCCTTGAGAACGGCTCCTACAGCGGTACCTCGAAAATCTAGTACCCTGCCACTGGAGTCGCTACTGACCCTTAGGCCGTCCATGCCGGCGAACGGGGGTGAAGATCTCTCATGTTGAGGAATGTAGGCCTCGTATTGGTAACCAGTCGCCATATCACTGTTTGAGGCCAAAGTGGTCACCGCTGCTTGCTCCCAGCTGAAGTTGGTGTGTAACATGAAAGGCTTCGCAACTCCTTGGTCAGTGGTTACGTTAGAGTTCATATCGACGCTGCTGAAGCTATGCTGCAAAGGCCGGGGTTCAGGCATGAAGATTGGCCCTCGGTCTGGGGCCTCCCAACTCTGGTTTATCTTCAGGGCGGCATCTCGGGCGATTCCACGTGGGACGGGTGCTGCTGGCCGCCAAGTCGGATCCAGATGGTCTACTTTGCCAAGTTGGTTGACTGCGTCACGGAATGTAATTGAGTTGGCAATGACTGCAGAAGCATCAAGGGCTGGGACGACCGTAGTCTCATGCTCCGCAGATGCTGCAACATCCGTTTTCCGAACCGTCGCGACATCGAGTCTTTCTTGAGTGATGGCTGGGCTGAGGTCTGGAGGCGTAGCTTCGAAATCAATTAAATCGTGATCAGAATCCCTTATTTCGGCGTTGTCCTCTGACGTCTGTTTATGAAGTGATACCGTACTCCATCTTCCGGACGGCTCCGCATACAGGCCTGATTGGGGAAGAGGAGAGGCATTCTCACCCTCAGAAGACCTATCTTGGGTTAAAAGGGGGTTTCAAGGATCGTCATCATGGAGGCTTACGCGATGGTTGATATCGACGCTGGTTTCGGACTCGGAGCTCTGCATGGCTCCATCCAGACGTGGATTAGTGCATCCACTGCGGTAATACGCTTGTTAGGTGCAGGGTCCATCAGCCTCCGTATGAAATCTATGCTAGCCTGACTGCAATTAAGGGCTTGTAAGGCAGCAGAGGGAAACAATTCGTGGTGCTGCACATATGCGAACAAGACACCCAAGTTTCGAAAGCTTGCTTCTTTGGTCTGTAGCTGGAATGTGATTTCGCCTAGAGACCACATGTCAGCTGCACAGGCCGCCGCCTGACTATCGCGTGGAAAACAATCGTTCGTGCCAACGAAACCATGAACCTCTGGCGGCATGAAGGCAAGCGTTCCTTTGACCGTTGAGGAGAGGCCAGCTCCGTCTTCGGCACGCTTACTGATGCCGAAATCCCCGATCTTAACCCACCAAAACTCTGGAGGTTTTGATTTGATTAAGATATTCTGTTGAATTGAAGACACTGTCAGTCACAGTGGTTGCTAATTGGCTGAAGCAGGGATACACTGACGCCAGGTTTGAGATCTCTGTGGGCAAATCCATTCTCGTGGAGGAAAGCAAGGCCTTCGTTCAGCTGAAAGACCACCTGTTGGGCTTCTGATTCGGGCATGGGAGGTGAGGCGAGGAGATATTCATGCAAGTCCCCCAAAGGAAAAAATTCCATCGCAATAAATAATGCCTCAGCATGTTCGTACCAGCCCAAAGACTGCACAAAGCAGCGCACGTACTGTTCAACAAGTGAGACTAACAGGCTCGGTAAACTTGACAGGTAAGTTACCTTTTGATGCGAGAATTTGGCGATAGCCTCTAGTTCGCGATTATAGTTGATTGGCTTTTGAGTTTGCTGGGACTTTGGGATTTCTTTCACCGCGCGTATCGTGTGCCTTTGCGAGCCTTGTTCGCCCTTGATACATCTCTCCAACCAGACACTGCCATAGGAACCACCACCAATGTATTTCTCGCGTTTCCAGTACTCTTCTCTTACCACAGCTCGCTCGTGCGGGCTGGTCCCTGACTCCAGGTACCGATGGCTAATGTATCTTGTGTGGAATCGCGTGTCTAGCTTCGAATCGCGGACAAGGTCAGATGTTCGGGACATGCTGGCGTCAAGAAGGGCCAGCCGTCAACTGCGCCCGTGTATGGATGTCACGACGACCAGGAAACCATGTGATTTTTCATGCTCTGCAATCATTGATTTGTGTTTTTATGCTTTTATGACAACAACACAAGTTCTGCAGGAGAAATTGCGGCGGCGTTTTTGCTCATGGTGATCGTTGGGTGGGACTTAGCGACAACAGTCCAGGGGACAAGCTGGTCCATTTTGGTCTGGATCGCTGAGGCTGAAAGCCTTGGCGGCTCGCGAAGTCGCGGATTTCGATCGATCGCGACTCCAATTGCGGCAGAGAAGAGCGCCG
Source organism: Cladophialophora chaetospira (assembly GCA_030247875.1). NCBI lineage: Eukaryota > Fungi > Ascomycota > Eurotiomycetes > Chaetothyriales > Herpotrichiellaceae > Cladophialophora > Cladophialophora chaetospira. The sequence continues at coordinate 11,131 of JAPDRK010000022.1, read as the reverse complement.
TACCAGCAAGTCCATCACGGTATATACACAAGCTGCATTCAGATGTCGGGAGTTGAACTTGGACTTGCGATTGTTGCTACGGTGGATCTCTGTTTCAAGTAAGAGTTCCCACAATCCGGCACGCGCGCAAACAAGAAGTTAACCGAGCGGACAGATACGGCAATCTCCTGGTGGAGCTCTACACTTCCTTTAAAGCCGCCGAAAGTCGCTTGAAGGAACACATCGTTCGCCTCGAGACCGTTTGGTTTCGGACAACGTCCCAATTACAAGTTTTGAAATCTGTGTGGCAGTCATTGAATCCGACCCATCAACAGATACAGAACCAGATCGTGGACATTCTCGCTGGGAAGCTCAAAATTGCTGTCTCGAGGATTGAGGGCGTCATCAAGAAAGACGCAAACACTCCAAGTGAGATTCCTGGCAGAGTAAGAAGGTGGAAGTATGCGCTTCTGAAAGAAGGACTCGATAAATCTCTGGACGAGATCGAAACATGGCAAAGGATATTCGATCCATCATGGTTCTTCATCATGCAAACCGCCGCTTCGGTCATCGACGACGAGTTGTCGGCTGCAGACCAAGGGTCGACAAGCCCTGCGATCGCCTCTGCGAGCTCTCTCAGGATCGCTCTTCGGCCTGACTCAGGTGACAAAGCAAAAGTATTTCTTCCTCTTCAGGGCCTCAACCTTGATCAATCTCTTGATATAGCCTTCTCCTCCCTGACACTGGCGCAAAGAAAAGGCTCAAGTAAGTGGCTAATTCTAGAGAAAGTCAATCGACCTGCCAAATCAGACCCAGCTTTATTCATAAAGGACGTTCGCGACATTGCACGGAAACTGTCGCACGCAAATCCGCTAACCTTCGGCCTCCTTAACTGCTATGGCGTAATCAGGCTCTTTGACTCAGGCGCAGCACACCCCTCGTCCTTCACCTTCGTCTTTCGAGTGCCCGATGGCTTTTCCAATCCTCGAACCCTGCGGGCGGTTTTGCAGCATGACAGCATAGACCATTCTTTGTCTGAAAGGTTTGAGATTGCTAAAGGCCTCGCCAGAGCAGTCTCGTATGTCCATTGTTTTGGATTCGTTCACAAGAACATTCGTCCGGAGACGGTTTTGCTTCTCCATGATGGAAATGCCTCCCTGGGGCACCCTTTCCTGGTCGGTTTCGAGGCTTTTAGGAACGCGGATGGACGCACGCTCAGGTTGGGTGACTCCACCTGGAATCTGAATATCTACCGGCATCCACATCGGCAAGGGGAGATTCCACATGACGATTATGTTATGCAACACGACATCTACAGTCTTGGGGTCTGCCTCTTGGAGCTAGGACTGTTCGTTTCCTTTGTGGTTTATGACGAGGACTCCATACCCTCTTGTACCTCATCTGTTTTTGGACTCCCCGCAGAAGCACTCAAAGCAGCTAAGGCAATAGATGTTAAGGAGCATCTGGTTTCGTTGGCTCGGGCAGAACTACCCAAGCGCATGGGCTCGAAGTACACCAATGTCGTGGTTACGTGTCTTACCTGCTTGGATGAGGAAAACATCGATTTCGGTGATCAGAGCGAATTTCAGGATGAGGATGGAATATTGGTGGGCGTTCGGTATATTGACAAGGTTTGTTGATATTTCCCACACAGGACGCGTTCTGGCCACTCACTTTGTCAAGGTTTTAGTTCAGCTCAACGAGATATCCGTTTAGAGTCTTGTCCAGACATCGAACGCTCTCCCCTACTTTGGAACAAATGCGCCAGGGTTAACATCTCGCAGCTTTTGCATCAAAACTTCGAGGATACGATCAATCACCACTGTTTAGACCATCGGGAAGGAGCGAGCGACTCGCATACCGCTAGCCTCCTCAAAATTACCATTCGATGTGTGGTCAGCCCACAATTGCAAAGTTTGAGCCACACTCTGAAACTGATCCAGGCCACCAAAATCCTTCGCTTTCGTGGAGTTTTGTGCATTGTGAAGCCTTTGGGACTCAGACTTCCATGCATCCACTGCGTTTTGGAACGCTTCCGATGCCTGGACCCACTTGCCAGCCCCTGCAAGATCGGTTGCACTTTCGATGCGCATCTCTCAACTTCTTGTGGCCTGAAGAAGCACTGCCAGACTGAAAACGGAAAGGACGGTCCCGCCGATCTCCATGGCAGTAAAAGCGCAAAAGAGTCCAGCTTTATCCCCATTGACCGGTATGAGACTGTGGTGAATGAGGCGGGGTTGGTGGGAAGTGGAAGACAAGCCCAGCGAGCTTCAAATTGACGAGAGGTCGATTTGCAGTCTGGAACACTTCGGCAGAGTTGAGGTTGTCAAGGCTGTGACTAGGCTTCAGCGTCAGAGCAGGCTAAGCCGCTGCCCAAGCAAATGACTACAGCGCCCCGGCATGAAAGAGACGAAGGACATCGGAGCCTGAACCTAGGGTCGCGCGGCGCCTCGCTGGCCGGAGATGCAAGGTCGACCCTCGAACCGCAAAACTGACGTCGCCGCTGTTGCCTGTGCTGTGAGTGGGACGCAGATAGTTATCTGCCATCCAACTCAGCCTTGTTGAGCTTCCATCAGCGGCAGGTGAATTCGACGTATACATATCATTCTGTTCCTTTCTGTGAACTCCCTTTTCTCTTGCTGATCATGTCACAACGCGGAGTTCAACGACACACCCCCCCTGGCCTGAAAGGTGGCTAGCACCTGAACCCGTGCGCGCAAGCTGAGTCATCCAGCATAAAATGGCAGATCTATCATCCAATCGTTTCACGACGAAGTAATCCAACCTATTCGAGACTGTACCATGCATATGCTCTACGTTGGTAAGCAAAGGAGAGTATGAGCGCGACTTACTGCCTTTATCTGCTCTGTTGCTGTGGCATGAATACGACCAAGTTTAGCCGGGTGGTTAGGAGCAAGCTTGTTGGGCAACTCACTTTTAACTACGAAGCGGCAAGCAAGGCGACGAGGACACCCGCAGTATTGCGCATATTACGCCGTCCTATGTCAACGCAAGCCGGACGAAGACCATTTTCTCAATCTCTTCTGGATCAAGCTCAAGCTGTGACACTGCCGACCCCTCGAAGAACAATGAGTCGACGTACCCCTATCGAGTCTCAGCGGGTTGATGCACCACTTACACAGTCGGCTACATTCCTAGTCCTATCAGTTGCCGATGGTCCCGACGCCGTCAGAACTGTGCGCTCGGCACTCTCTAGCGTCGATGACTTGAGCAAGAATGTCTCGATTCGTGACTTGGACGCCTCGTTCGCATGTACAGTGGGTATCGGCAGCGAAGTCTGGGACCGTCTGCTCCCTGGTATCTCTCGACCAGCTGAGCTCCACCCTTTCCCCAAGATCGAGGGCAAAGTACACACAGCCGTCTCGACGCCAGGCGACCTACTATTTCACGTTCGCGCGCAGAGAAGAGATCTGTGCTTTGAGTTTGAGCGTCAACTGACGGATCTGCTGGGTGACAGCGTCAAAGTCGTCGACTCTACAGTCGGCTTTCGATACTTTGACGTCCGAGATCTGTTAGGCTTCGTAGACGGCACAGCAAATCCAGTCGGTCAAGCAGTCAACGACTCCGTTCTCATCACGGAAGCCGATGATTCAAATTCAGCAGGCGGAAGCTATGTGGTCATCCAGAAATACGTGCACGATTTGAAGAGATGGAAATCTTTGTCCACCGAGAAGCAAGAATCCATAATCGGGCGTACGAAATTCGATAACGTGGAATTAGACGACCAGGATGACGACAAGCAAAAGCCACATAAGCAACTTGCGAACATCGAGGATCCGCACACCGGGGCGGAGCTCTCCATCCTGAGGGACAACATGCCATTTGGCAACCCCGGGCAAGGCGAGTTCGGGACGTACTTCATCGGGTACTCGAGGAAACTGTGGGTCATCGAGCAGATGCTGGAAAGGATGTTCGTGGGTAACCCACCCGGGCTACATGATAGAATTTTGGATTATTCGACGCCGTTGACAGGGACGACGTTCTTTGTGCCGAGTGCGACTGTCCTGGCAGGTTTGGGCGACGATTGAATAGAAATTCCATTGTCAGACTCATGGCATCGAGCTCAGAAGTTTTTTAATATGTTATGGAGCTGAACTTGCTCTGTCTCGTTGATACTCAAGGGTTCAAGATTGACAGCCTTGTAGCTCAGCCTTGCATTCGCCTTGGCTCTGCTAGCTTTGGCAGCAAGTGGCATGGTCTGAGGCTGCGTCGATGAGGATATAAATGAAGCCACACACCTGAATCTTTGGAATCTATCTCTGCATTTTGTGAGTTTCCCAGTGTTAAATTGAAGGCAGGAATGCCAACTTGAATGCGATAGGGGAAGACGGCATATCCTCGGCATTTCGCCACAAGAAACATCGAAAATCGCGACGCTTCCAGTCCGCGTCTCTATCTCCAGCCGCCGAGTCTAACTCGAATTACAGCTGCAACTGTGCCATTTATTCTCAGAGCTGTTAGATAGCGCAAGGGTTCCATTTGAATGGAAGGCCGCATTGCAGTGGCCCAAAGATGTCAGCACCCCGGTGTCTGCGGATAGCTATTGAAGCATGTCGGCCTCAAAAGGTACGTGTGCACCCGACCATCATGTCGACAGTCGTTGTTCGAGAGCATGTCCGCACAAGTCGTGAAAGAAAGGGAAGCTTGGAATGCGATGGTGGCTGACCATCTCAGAGCTCTACACTCGCCCTAAGACCACGATTCCCTCCACAATGCTCAAGCTCCCGACCCACACGACGGACCTTTGCAACCAGCAGATCACGTCTTGAGAAGAATGACAAGGACAATGACCCGGAGGCGCAAACGGGTCCGGTCGACATCACGGCAGGCTTCCCAATGCCAGAGCTTGGGTCGATCACTGTTGGAGAAGAAACCAAGGAAGAAAGAGTTACAGAACAAGAAGAGCCGGACGTTCGATCAAGGAAACCAAAGCACACAGCGACCTCGATACAGAGAGAACAAGTGAAGCCAGAGGTCCTCTCCGAAGTCCAAGCTCAAGCACTACAACAAACGCCGGCTCCGCCAACGCCAGCGGTCAGCACGCCCGGCGAGCCAGACGTCCCGCCCGGCTCATCACAACAGAAATCACCGCAAGCATCGCGCCAATTCTCCAGACCGACGTCTCAGCCCTCCTCCCCTCTCGCCGCCTCTTCGACAGAACTTACCTCCTCCGAACATACAAAACCAAACGTACCCCCAAACGTCCTCGCCGCTTACCGCACCCCTCTCTACCACCCCCTCACCCACGGTATTCCCGTCGCTCAACTTCAACTCCGCTCGTTTTCAATTCGCAACCTCGAGTTCTTCGCCGACTTCTGTGTACGCGCCGCGTACTACCTCTCGCTTCCCTGCACAGGTCCTAACCCGTTACCGAAGAAGATCGAACGCTGGACCGTGTTGAAGAGTAACTTCGTAAACAAGAAGGCGCAGGAAAATTTTGAGAGAATTACGCTGAAGAGGTTGATCACTGTTTATGATGGTGCGCCGGAAGTGGTAGAGACGTGGCTAGCCTTTGTGCGGCGGTGGCAGTACCACGGTGTCGGCATGAAGGCCAATGTTTGGGGTTGGGAGTCGACGGGTGAGTTTTGTTTTTCACGTGCGATATTCTACGTGTGGGGATGGCGACTGATCTTATTACAGACGTGGCATCCAAAATGGATACCGATTTCGCGAACCTCGAGAAAGAGCTGGATGACAAGCTCCGCCTGTTCGGATTTAACAAGCACGTCGCTGGCAAGCGCGATTTGTTGGGTCTCATGGAGAGACAAAATGGCAGGCGTGAGGGAATGGGCATGAGTGAGGTGAGAGAAAAAGCTCGAGTGAAGGACTCGGACCCGTGGTAGAATCTGGCCACTATCGGGATGGCTTTTATGAAACAGTTGAAAGAGATGGGCGATCCGGAGGGACAGTCAAGATTCGAAAGACTCTGAAGGATTTGCGAGCTGAGCTAATCGATGCAAGAATGGCAGCAACGACACGTCTGCTTGTCGGCCTACGCCGAAAAAGCATGAACGAGTGGTTCTGGCCATACCGCTCGCCCAAGTTGTCTTATCTGGCGTGCGATTTTGGACAGAGGAAGAGAATTGAGCGCCTCGCGTTGAATTATACAAATACATTTTGCGCGCGAGGTAGAGACTCGGACCATCTACAGCCAAAATTACATACTGCAAGCTCCCAAAGGCAGAGCAGATGGTGTCACAATGGGCAATTCGAAGCTTTTTGACACACGAGGTCGGCCCATCGAGAGCCAGACAATATTAGGAGGTCCTTGCCCGGCGCACATATTGTGAACGAGCACTGTCACTCATTTCTTCTCAATCTTGAAGATCTCTCCGAACTGCCCCTTTTGCTTGTCATTCGCACTTGGCCGCGCAGAGCTATCCTTTGCACCAAGACCACGATGACAGAATATATTTTGTTCTGCTCTAAAGCTGCTTGGCAGGAGGTTCACCTTGTGCTCACTCCAGCTCACAATTATACGATACTGTAGCTCGATTGCCCCCTTTGTTCTCAAGAAGCTCAAGACGGCTTTACCTTGAAGTCCTAAGCCGTGGACCTGCTAAGAGATCATGGTTTGTGCGGACGTCGTCCGCATACAAGAATCATACGAGGCTCTTTTGATTCCTGCGTTGCGCTGTCCGTCCGATGACGCTGATTCTCCGGATCCTCCTCCACAGGGATGCAGAATTGTCTAACGGACGTTACGATTCGTGCCCGACTAAGACTCATGTCAGCCTTACATCGGCGTGACCGTTGCAGCACGCGCCGATGTAGACTAGGTATTCTCCTGTGGTTCGAATCCGAGGTCAGTAGAATGCTCGTTTTGAGAAGATTAGGCGGCGACGCATAGATGATCTGCAGTTTTCTGTATGTAATCCGCAGCCAGAATAAGTAGCAGTCGCGACCGTAGCTCCATAAAGCCAACTTGATATTGGCATCAGTCAGATCTGATGTAACGCAAGCCTCGCCTCAACGGACAGGTACCGGTGACCGGCCTTCTGCACCCCCTAAAGCAGCGAGCTTGGTATTCTGTATCAACGTCAAGCTGCTTGTGTATTGTCAATCGGTCCTGTGCTTTCTGACGAACCCAGCGCGGCTTGGTGGATTCGGATCTCTGTCGAATACCCGATGGCAAGGCTGGAAACGGCGCTGGCCCGCTGCAGCAATTGTGCTGCTGGATTCGCCCTCACACTCTGACAGGTCATTGTATTGCGGCAGCAGAAGTCAGATCAGGCACTCATCATGTGCGCTGTTAATGGCCAGGTTCAAAAAGTCATCCACCTCGCAGTCCAATAGTGATGTGGCAAGCAGGGGGAATTGTTCCGCGATGCCCTCTGTCCGATATCCACTCGGGTGCAAACCCCCAAACAATCATCTGCATAATGCGGGGTGTAGGGTATAGCTCGTCCAATGACTCTCGTGTCGTCGGTTTGCTCGGAGAGCCAAAGGCGAGCTCTGTCGGATCAGACTGACAGGGTCGAGGCTTTGACTTACTTTTAAGGGCGGCATGGAATAGTTCCATAGTGCCTTGCGGGGCCAAGAGTTCCGATATAGATGTGGCCGCGGCCCGCCATATGAAAGCATATCTTACGGTCTTCAGAACCTCCTTTTGACGTTGATTTTGAGTATATCAAACCCTGCAATCATGTCTCCAGGTCGACTAGTCGAACAAGAAGAATATGACTTCATCATCTGGTAGGGTTTTCCAGCTATCCACCTCTTTCTTCGACGCTGACAGGCGATAGTGGTGGAGGAACAGCAGGCTGCGTCGTGGCAGGCAGACTTGCGGAGGACAGTCATGCACAGATTCTCCTAGTCGAGGTGAGCATTCTAAGAATCCTGCAACAGCTTGTCCAGAGTGTCGCAGGATTCCGTTGATCTCAACTCGAGTCCTGAATATTGACAACGAAACAGGCAGGTCCGCATAACAAGGACCTCGAGAATGTCCATATGACTGGAGGATGGTCGAAGAATTTCGACACGGAGCTCGATTGGAGGATCGTCACACCCCCAATGAAAGGGGTCGACGGCAGACAAGTGAAGCTCAGCCGTGGCAGGTTCCTAGGTGGTTCTAGCGGCGTCAATGGCACGCTAGTGATCAGAGGAAGCAAGCAGGACTATGACGATTGGAAGTGAGAGCCGTCGCACCCTTATCGTGGATGATTGCTGAATGTTCCAGTCTGCCAGGGTGGTCCGGCGAAGAATTCTTCGAGTACATGCGGAAGGTCTGCCCACTGGTTTCAGTACATTGTTGACTTCCATTGACCAAAGGCAGGCCGAGACATTTCATACAAAGCCGTGGTTTGAGGCAGATGAGAAGGCCCATGGTTATACGGGCCCGCTTCACACAGAGCCGCACGACCTTGCGCCTATCTCGAAACTGCTGTTGAAGAGTATGGAAGACAAAGGTCTGCCTTCAGTGCCGGATATGTTTAGCAACGGCGAGACATCACATGGCTCCGGCCACGCGCCTCGAACCGGTAAGCATTTCCTGAGCAAAGTTGATTTCGTCCGGTGCTAATTCTTTCAGTCCACAAAGGTATCAGGAGCACTGGAGCCGATTTTGTGACAAACGACTACCACAAAGAAAACATTGATCTTGCAGTCGAGACCACTGTGGACAAGATCAACTTTGAGGAGAGGAACGGTCAGCTAGAGGCAACCAGCGTGGTGCTTGTCGACAGAAGCGGTGAGAGGAGAGTGGTCAAGGCCAGGAAGGAGATTGTTATCTCTGGAGGTAACCTCTTCCCCAGGCGAATTCTATGTGGAACAGTCTGACTCGGACAGGTGCCTATTGTTCCCCTGCGATTCTTCTTCGATCTGGAATTGGTCCCAAGGCGGATCTGGAGCGACTTGGCATCAGGTGTCTTGTGGATGCTCCAGGAGTGGGAAAGAACCTGCTAGATCATTTGGTGGGCTGCTTGCTTTCAGAAATTTTCTCCTACTGACCGGTTTCAGATCGTGTTTGCGTTTTATGAGGTTATCAAGGAAGGTCTAACCAATGATCATCTCGTGTATGGCCAAACACCCGATGTCCTTTCGTTCGACTGACAGTTCAGATACCATGGAGATGCTGCAATGGCTGCATACATTTTGTACAAGGAGAAGAAAGAAGGCATTCTCTCAACATTCCCGTTCGGCGCCTTTGCATTTGCAAGATTGGATGAGCGTCTGAAGGACGAGCATCTGTGGCAAGAAGCAAAGAGGGAAGCTGGCCGGGATCCGATGGGCTTGACCTCGAAGCAGCCGAATATCGAATTCTTCACTACCGAGGCGAGTAGTTCTATGCCATGATAAGGTGCGACTTGCTGACGCTAAGAAGTTGTATGGTGGACCCTTACAATACGACAAATATCCTATAGGTGAGTGTGAAAGCCTGAATGCATAGGCGTGTACTGACAGACTGTTTTCAGACAAGAAGCATGCATTCGCAATGATCACCGAACTGTTTTCACCTCGGTCGAAGGGCACAGTGACCTTGAAGTCCGCAGACCCTCTGGAGAACCCTATTGTGGACTGCAACTACCTGTCGGATCCGCTTGATGTGCTGGTCATGAGCGAAGGGTGCAGGCTTGGAAACGAAATCGCGATGAACCTGAACAAGATTGCAGGCGAAGAGATTGTGAAAGGATCGTGGCCCTCAGGTGTGTCCAAGAGTGAGCGAACAACCAAAAGAGCTTGGACTAATGATTTTCTAGATCTGACGCACCATAAGTTCACGAAACGAGAGGAATGGGTCCCTCACGTCAAGCAAGAAGCGACGACGTGCTACCATGCCGCTGGTACTTGCAAGATGGGCCAGGCAGACGACAAAATGGCGGTCCTCGACGGGAACCTTCTAGTTCGTGGCGTCAAAGGTCTCAGCATCGCGGATACTAGTGTGATGCCGACGCTACATGGAGGGCATACTCAGATGCCAGCGTAAGGACGCAATTTCCGACCACTGTGAATTGAAACTGACGCGTCAATAGATACGGGATTGGCGAAAAAGCGGCTGATTTAATCAAGGAGAGGTGGTTGAAAGCCTGAAAGGAAGAGTCAGCAGTTGCAACTGTGTTTAGAAGGGCCAAGGCGATCCTCTGTGACAAAACATAGACATTGCGCATGGGGGAATTGCCATGAAGGGCAATAGGATGCCAGGTAGAGAAACAGAAAGTCGCGTGGTTCGTGACTTAATTTTCGGCGTTTTTGCCATTGATTGCTGTACTCGACCGTATCATCAACATCCATCACGCTTTTGCCTTGTCTCAGTCGGCTCAGACTGCGTTTTGCAGACTCACGAGTGCTGTGGCGGGGTGCGGCAGTCGTGGCGCAGGCAGGTGTGGCGGACCAATCAAAAAATTCGAGAGATTCGTTTGCAAAACGAGTCTGAGACCCAATACATGTTTAGGGCCCAGAAATATATTCGCGCTGTTAAATAACGTGATTATATAAGCTTTTCTATGTGGAATCGTCGTAAGAAAGTCGTAATTACGAGAATAATAGAGTATATATAACTTCGATAGTTCATAACTTTTGCTCTTTAAGGCTGCACTATTCAAGATTAATATCAACTATAAATTAGCTATTTTGGAAGCTATATTTAAAGTAATATTTATAAAGTGCTATATATATTAATTAATTAAGTAGAGTTTAAAATAGTAAGTGTAGTTTAGTGAGAGAGTGCTCCTCGGTCTACTTGCCTCACTTTTTTATATATAGTCTTGCCTAGCCTTATATAGTTAGCTAGTTAAACTTAAGATTTAGATTTCGAATAGTTACGGTTCTCTAACTACTAAAGTCGCTTATATCTTTATTAATATTAAGAAACTAATAAAGCGCTATAGTATATAGACTAAAGTAACTATTCTCTATCGATCTATATAGATTTTAGATGGCTCAGAATTTTTTTAATAAAGTAATAAGAGTTTAAAAAATACGAAAATAGCTAGAATTATAGTTTTTAAGCTATATCTCTTTAGATTTTAAAAATAATTAAAAAAGTTTTACTACTAAGTTATAGAGAATAAATAGTTCTATATATTACTAATAAAGCATATTTTAATTAGGCTTAGCGTTAAAAAGTTATTTATAAAAAACTCGCGAATATAACTTTAAAATTCGCTATTATATAGAATATATTAGTAAATAT